>JAREIS010000030.1:2400000-3008547 GCA_030060385.1 Muscicapa striata striata | reverse complement strand
GTCAGCTGCCCAGATCAGGGCCCTGAGCACTGTGTAGGCAGGGGTCACACTCTGTCCGCTCCAATGTCACCTCCATCCCCCTTCGGAAGGACCTGTGTGTGTGTTTGAGCTTTGTCTGAAAGTACCACACGTCAACCATGTCTCCTGACTCCTGTGTAATAAATGACATTCCTTATGTGGGTGACTGCATATCACCAAAGCAGCGTGAGGTTGTTGCAAAGGAGGACATGAATGTGCATGACCATGTTCTGCTGCATGGCTTTAATTTTTTCTGCTCAACTCCCCGAAAACCCAACCTGCAGTAAGTCCAGTGCAGTATCATTCAGGTTACAAAGCTGGACTTTGCTTCATGCTGCCTTCGAGCTGAGGACTGAGCTCGAACCTCACTTGTGCTCACTTTGCCAGGCGAGAAAATGAGCAACATTCTTCTAAAAGTGATGCTTCAGCTTCTCTCTTAGGCCTCAAGGGAGCACTTTTGGATATTGCCATGTATTTGTATTCCTTTTTGTATCCATTCACATCAACTTTTTAAAGACTTAATGAGGAATATCTGCTGAGTATTCAAACATGCAAAGCCTGAAATTTAAAAGTAGGTCTTTCTTTTACTGTAGGAATTTTTTTACACACGAGTATGCCAATGTATTTAGAATATATATTTACTTATCCAGTTGAATATTGCTTTTTTTTCTGAAACAATCAGAATTTTTTCCTTCATATTTTCAAGGGCTTTTTAAATTCTCAAACAGAATAGTCGTAAGAATTTACAGTTACTTGAAAATTGTTTTATAGTATAACAATGTGAATAGCTTTAAGATAAATGAGAATTTTTAAGACTTGTTGGGTAGTGTCTGTTTAAAAGATAGAAGAATATGAAATAGGCTTATTATATCAGGCAAATAATTAATTTGAAAGTACATGTGGATTTCATCTTATTTGTCAAATGTGAGCAAGAGCTTGTAAACAAGTACTTCAATATTATTGTAGAGTTACACTGTTCTGTTATTCTAGAGAACCAGAAGGATAAATGGGAGAATCAAAATTTTGTCCTGTTTTGTCCTGTTTTATAAAGGTTACTTATTGTAACCTAAGTAAAAGTTACTGGCTTGTATGAATTCTGAAGTAGTTTCTGTGCATTTGATCTGCATCACACTGAAACCATGCAGTTTTACTGGGATGCAGAAGTAAGCAACACTGACAGGAGTTGCTAGTAGATGTTTGTAATATTTAATAAAATTGTTTCTGTTTATGTTAAAATGCTTTTGAACAGACCATACATTGCTACAAATTTTTAAAAAATTTTCACCCCCACCATAAACTGAAAAACAAGATGAGAAAATAGTCTTTCCAGGCCGACAGGAGCAGTGGTTTTGGAGGAAGATTTGCCTCTAAAAACCTCTCCAAGGAGGATATTCATAATCTCCTGTTTCTATGGAAATGAGGAACACAACTAAGTAACTTTTTTTCTTTTGTGTAGTTTAAAGGCTTGTGTAAGTCAGGGGAAAAGCTTTCATTGATTCCAGTGATCTCCCAGTCAGGCCCTTCGTGGGCAAATATTCTGTAGCAGTTGCCAAAGAGTAACTTCTTTGATACAGAAATTTTTGGGTGGAGTTAAGAAAACATGCCAGTCAAGGTGTCTGTAGCTGTCAATGAATATGCAAAAAAAGCCCCTAAGCAACCCAAAATCCACAAGGCAGAAGAGTGTTTCAGTGCAGCATGGGGCAGGGCTGTGTCTGAGTTAAAGAAGAGGGGATGTGGAGGAGCAGCTCAACATCGAATACGTTATCTTAGCCAAAATTGTGAGAAACCATTTATTGCTCTACTATGAAATGGTGAGCAGAGGTAGGTTTCAGTGATGGTCTTTTAAAGACTATCTGTAGCAAAAATGCCATTAAGACATGCACTGCACAATGGAAGTTTGTCACCATTTCTCCTTGTACTCAAGATTCCTGTAGCCAAGCTGGAAAAGACAATGTAGAAAGACAATGTGCGACTTTAGGAGTATCATTCTAAGGAAAACCTATTAGGTGTCACTTCTAATCCTGAACCAGTATTGAAGCAAAGCTTTGTGATGATTTCAAGATACCTTGTGACCCTGCAGGTCTTGTCTTTCATAAGGAATGAGGGAAGTGTTTGTTTTGGAGTTTGTTTAGTTTTTCAACTGTTGGCTAATTTTTGACCTTCTTTACCTCTACCACCATTGTATGTTGTGAGATCTAATCTCTGTGTTCTGATATTTACAAAACCAATGTATATTAAGGCTGTAAAATCTTTTTTCTGTAAATATGGATTTACAGACTAGTTTTATAGTGAGGTGAGATGCAAGCATTTTGTAATCACTTACCTTTGATGACATCTAAATTAAGAACCTCACCTTTGGCAAGAAGTACAGTTTTTCACTGATTTGTACAGCTATCATCCATGAACCACATAAATTATTCTCCATATGTGCTGTTTCATCTGTAGAATATTTATTTATTTATTAATGACTTTCAGTCATTCTAAACTAGAAATGTACATAGAATTTTATGACTTTTAATTCCACCATCTTAATCTCCCACTGGAGAATCCCTTCTTACTGGCAATATTATATTTGTACTTTGCGTTTGAAAGTACTTAGCAACTTACTTTTGCCACTAGTTTAGTATTAAATATTTCCTTTTTCTGTCTAGTTGTTTATAATTTCAGGTGACATTCTCCACATTTTGTGGGGAACAAAACTGTAGAATTTGATTTCTGAATTATACTGAGAAGCAAAATAATAATGGGAAAAGCAAAATAGTAAATTGTAACTGGAAGAAAGTATGGCACACAATTACTTCATTCAATAGAGTGTACTAGAATGCTGATTTTATATCAGCTACATAATGTCAAACACCATGAAGTGTTCTTGACAGTACTATTTGATATTCAGATTTCAGACAACTGGCCTGGATACAGTCTGGATTTGTTCACTTATCCTCAGCACTACTATGGAGACCTGGAATACGTGCTCATTCCTCATGGCATTATTGTTGACAGGTATGTGTAGCTTGAGTGTTACTAAAATTGTTTGGTCAGTAGTATTATTCTTTTTTATGAAGGCTGTCATCCATATACAGTGTGTGTATAATCTTTGTCTTAAAATATTATAAGGTGAAAACTTGGATATTTTTATTTAGAAATTTAAATTAGTAGATTTTTGTCTGTGCTGCAGTTCCTACCATTTTAACATACAAAGTGGTCTTTGGAATTCTTGGAAATTTCAGCTGCAAAAAATCTGAGGAACAATATGAAAAAGGAAAATTCATCAAAGAAATGTTTCCTAATGAGAGGTTTTCCTCATTCTCAGACTTGATAAAAGATGATAAAAGACTATTTTATTAATCTTCAGTAAAGTAAGTGATCCTCATTCTTACAACAGTAAAAAAATTATATAATTCAGATCAAATGAGATGATCTAACATTTCTAATATCTTCTGTTTCTCATATTAAAAATATACTGATTATTGCTATATGGAATTTACTAGAGCTTTAAAAATAAAAGATGTCGAAATGAAGCAACAGCTGCCTCTCATACTTAGTATATTAACTTCAGTCTAGAGCTTATTCTTCTCTGCTCCATGCACAGATTTCACTGAAGTTCAATCAATGTACTTATGTAGGACAAATTGATTTCTCTATTACAGTCAGTAGAGAAAAAAAAAACAGCCAAACCTGAAAAATGTAACAATGAAAGACATGGGATAAATTATAGGAATATTTAATAAATTGTATCTTGTCTACAAGCCCACTCTCATTGAAACTACTAAACTAATTCAGAGAGCTGTCAAAGAATTTTCTGGTGTGTTTACAGAATATAATGCACTGAGCTGTTTTTCCTCAAAACATCAAATGACACTGTTATTGAAACTGCATTATGTCTAGAAATGACTCAGTACCCTATTGTAGGTCTAGAAATGCTGTCTATAAAGTTAATCTTTATTATTTACACTTATATTAAGATTAATATTTATTATTTTTATCTTGAAAATGTATGTAGCATTGCATGGCAGGAATATGTATCTTTTGTTTCCAGTCATCTGCCATAGTGTGTTTACAATACAGAATTGTCAAAGAGAGGATAGGTTTGGTTGGGAACCCTACAGTTCCAGGTTCATTAGAGCATTCTCTTGATTATTTGCCTGTGTGTGACCTTGAATAAGTCACTGAAGCTCTTTGCACTCTTCTTTTCTGCTGTATAAAAGAGTGAGCTGTACAGAATAGTGATAATATACAGTTTTTATAAGCTTTTCACTGATGTTCTATGTCTTTCTAGTTTTTATGTATATTTTTATTAAAACTCTAGGGGTAGCATCTTCCAAATCCAATCAGCATGACATATTCAAATATTCTTCCCTATCTTTCACCTAATTTGTTGCTCTTGTGCAGTAACTAACATAACAAGTTAGGGGTTTGTACAGGTATATTTTATACTGATAATGCCTATGAGGTAAAATGGAAGGCTAGCTCACATTCTTTTCTCTCAAGTCTCTAACATATTTATGAGCCCAGAATATGCTGAGATGTGTAGGTTGTGTTTGTATAGCTGGGGAATTTGTGCATTTAAGGTTAACCTGATTCAAGTGCTTTGCATCTTGCATCCGTCACGCTGTATCTGCCATCTGTGAGCTGGATCCAACGGCAGTCAAGCATTGGAATGGACTGTCCTGGAGCGTGGTAGAGTCATTCCTGGGGATGCTCAGCAAATGACTGGACATGGCACTTACTGTTATGGTCTAGCTGACATTGTAGTCATCAGTCAAAGGGTGGAATTGATGATCTTGAAGGTCTTTTCCAACCTAAATCACTATGTGATTCTGGAAAGTCAGGATACTTAAGCAATGCCAGTCAAGCTTTGTACTCACTGCAGTGTTTGTAAAGTGTACCATGAGCTTAGAGTTATTTCATCCCAATTTTTTTTTGCCCAGGACAGAACGACTGGCAAAAGATATCGTGCAAGACATTGGAGACAATGATATCGTGGTTCTCTGTGTCCTCAAAGGTGGCTACAAGTTCTGTGCTGATCTTGTGGAGCACATTAAAAATCTTAGCAGAAATTCAGAAAGGTTCATCTCCATGAAAGTCGATTTTGTTAGGCTGAAAAGTTACCACGTAAGTCAACAACTGATTTATGCAGATTCTGGTTGAAGGTCATAATAAATAGTTGACTTTTGCTTGTGAGATTTCCATCTCCAATTATAAGAAAAACTGTGTGAAAAATATTTTTGTTTGAACAACCTGTGAGGTTTTCTTAAAAACTCATATCCTTTATACTTTGTAGATAGTATAAATAATGATATGAAGCATCCTTGAGTTCTGTTGTTTTATTTAGTCTGTCTTTTACTTCTGGACAGAGAAGTATTCAAATTTCATTCATGTAAAATGTCAGCATCTTATTAAGTCTCAACATCCTCAGTTCTGTCAAGTTAATTTCATGTTACTGCATTTTCCACCCCCACATGGTTTGGCATATCTACAAGGTGGTAAATCTATGTCTTCTTCTAAATGTTTAATGCTAAGTAAATGAAATGCTTTCATCTTCATAGCATGCAGTTTACATAGCAGCAAAATATACCACCAGATGATGATAGTGTTCTACAAGAAAGTGAAACAAGCCATTCAATCAAATCCAGTGTTGAAGTAATCATCAAGCTCTCCTGTTATCTTCAGAAGAAATTATTCCTTAATAATTCATCTGTGTCACTGAGGATATGAAAGTGAGATGACCAGCATTTTTTAGAATCTCTAACTACAATTTCCTATTGTAGAAGTTATAAATTTACGTTGTACGTTGCAGTGCATGTTTCATAGTGAGAGAGCATTTCTATAAATAAGTTGTAGAAATGTCTGAGGAAGTACACTAAATAAATAGAGTGATACTATGGTGTCTTGCAGAAATGCAGCTTGCTGTGTCCAGTGGTTCCCACAATAACTCTACATCCTTTCCATAATTTTTTGGCTGGAATTTTCTTGTGACCCCAGTTACTATAAACTTTTCCTAATTTTCACAGATCTAGTCTGACTTTTTTTCAGTGTGGGAAAAAAGGTGAATGAGAGCCTTTTATAGCCATGTGGTTAGGATTTGGTCCTGGGACTTCTGTTTCAAGAATTAGTTAGTTCTATGAAGCATTTGTGAAACACTAATATTAAATATTTTCTAGATATTCTGCCATATTACAGAAATAATTAATGAATTATAATGTTTGTCTCACATAATGGCACATAGAAATTTTACTCAGGTTTTTTTTTTTTTTTGCATAGTTATAATAGCACTTCAGTAACACTGCTGAGCAAATAGTGGAATTACTTAAATCGGGTTTTATTTTGCGTCTGACATACAGGTAATGCACGTCCTTTTCCTATAGTTATCTCTTGTCTAGTATGAAGACATCCTGATATTAAAATTTCTTGCCTTGAGGTCAAATCTTATTAGCCATACTAACCCATAACCAATGAGTGGCAGGAGATGTACTGCAAAAGTGTGGAAATTTTCACATCTTTAGCTTTGGAAATAATGTAAAAGCATGTTATATCAAGCTGAAACAGCACTAAGATTTTTGATATGCAAGGGTGCAATTACCAGTACTAAGTCCTAGATGATCTTAGCATTTAGTGGCTGTGCATATTTTGGGTCCTAGCCTCTGCTCTATCAGAAGGGTAGCACCTTCCCAAGAACTAGTGGCTGCTCCTGCTTTTTTGGAAATATATTCTTTTTTCTTATGTGTACTTCCAAACAGGTGTCATATATTTAGAGGCTGAAGCTGTCCTTGATTTAGTGCTTGGATCAGTGCTTGATACCTTGGTCTTGAGAAGCTGAATGACACTGCAGTAGAGATTTGAATTGGTCTCAGATCACTTGAGGAACTCACTGTACCTAGTCTGAGTGACTCTTTATCCCAGCCTTATATGAAACTCCCAAATCTCCATGTTAGTTTATTCTGTAATAACATACCTTTCTCAGTGTTTTGCACTTTAATCAGAGGCAACAATTACAGCTTTAGAGATAAGACTCTACTTAAAATCTTGGAGCGTCACCAGTTCCACTCCTTTGATTTCCTCTGTGTTTTCTGTTCCACTTTCTACTAAGACTTATTACTGCTCTCTTTTTTAATCCCTTTTTCATTTTACAGACACCATTCTTCTCATATTATTTATCCTGCTTCCTTTTACTAACTGTTCTCTCTTTCTCTCTTAAGGGGAGTCCTGCTGCTCTCAATATGCTTCCTTCAGCCGTGTCTCCCTTCCCCCCCTCCAGCTGTTTAAATCCAGCAACTAATTTCAGCTCAAACTCATGGGATTTTTGTATTGTCTCATTCCAGCTTCAATATTGAAAGGTTAGTTGATTTTTAGGGGTTGTAATTCAAAGTGGGATTTCTTGGTTTAATAGGGTTGCAAAAATGGGCTATAATTGGGACCCAGAGTCAGATCTTGGCATCAGTGAAAGTACCCCTTTATTACCAAGTATCAGTAGAAAATGTACTTTGCTATTTGGCATCCAGAAATGATTACAGGAAGAGGAGATTGCAAATATGACCAGTTTTATGTGGCTCTTTGTTTTTCAAACCTGTCATAATATTACAGAGTTTAGATTTTTGAATTTATACTTAATTAGTATGTTAGGATTTGCTTTCATATTAAGTAGCTGAAAACTCTGCATGTATCTTCTTTGTTAGATTTTTTCATGCAAATGAATTGATTAAAAAAAAAAAAGTGTAGTAGATTTAGATTCTCTGGATATTATTGAGGTGAGTGGCTACTTGTACTGCCATAATCAGGATGGTTTTATCTGGTTTGCAAAATATTGTCATATGTGCCTGAACATTTTTACATTTATCTGAGAAACTTTTCTGTGTTTTAAAAGGGGCAGATTAAAAGAAAGCACCAAGATGGGAGTTAGAAAATATGATTTCGGGAGTAAAGAGATAGGAAGCATTATGTAGAGTTAAGAATAAAAGTTAGGAAGTAGATGGAGAGGAAAATCAAATCAATTTTCCAGATGGAAATCTGAATGAAAAGCAGCAGCTCTGAATTTTAAGAGGCAGAGAAGAGAAAACATACACTTTTTTGAATGAACTCAAGAGTAGCAAGGCAAGAAGTATAGTGGGTAGAGCAAGAAGCACTATAATAGTGTGAAATATGTGAAATATGGTGAATATGTAGAAAGATGCATGCCAAGTTTTATGGGAAAACACTGTCTTCTGGAAACACTGACATGAGAACTGATAGAATTTGGCAGCTTCTTAGATATTAGGCTCTAAGATATTGGATTTTAGTATAAGTCAGGAGCAGTGGAATTGACTACAGAGATTTTTTAATTTAAAACTGAATGAATAAAATTGACTATATTCAATTGTTACTATGCTGATTTTTTTCCCTGAGTGATTGTTCCTAAGTGGGGAATCCGAGTTCTAAAGTTAAGCAGCCCACGACATTGTTATAACAAACTGTGTTATTTTTAATAACTTTGGGACCGCACCTGGTGTACTGTATCCAGCTCTGGAGTCCCCTGTACAGCAAAGACAAGGATCTGTTGGAGGGGGTCTGGAGGAGGCTACATACCTGATCACAGGTCTGAAGCACCTCTCCTAGGAAAACAAGACTGATTCAGTTGGGGTTCTTCAGCCTGGAGAAGAGAAAGCTTTGGGGAGACCTTAGAACATGTGGCCAGTACCTGAAAGGGGCCTACAAGAAAGGTGAAGAGGCACAGTTACAAGGCCATGGAATGATAGGACAAAGGGAAATGCCTTTAAATTAAAATACTAGATAGAAGGGAGACTTTTTTTTTATTATGAAGTTGGTGAGGCAGTGGAACACGTTGCCCAGTTTGATGCTCCAAATATGAATGAACTTCAGAGGCAACTTCCAGAGGATTACGTAGATTTAGTCAATTTATGTAATTCTTTCAAATGGGTACATTATTTATGGTTTTCAGAATATAACTAATAAAAAAAAGTAAAAATGTGATGCTGAATTGTAATCCATGCACAATGGTTGCATTGAATTCTGTTCATAAACAAATCCATTGATATTATCTGTTTCCTCTTCAGCCTCCAGTTGTTTGAAACATACTTACAACTGTTGGTTATTAGTCTTGGCATAAACAGGACTGCAAGAATCTGAAAACAAGCAACAAAACAAGCACTGTTTAGTAGAAATCTGAATGTTTTTGCTATATGAAGCCATCACAGTAAATAGTTTTGCTAAACCTCTCTACTGTAGGAGTAAGGAAACAGAGGGATTTTATAATGAGGAAGTTGAAAGCTTGGTAAATGGAGTAAAATAATTTTATTTTTCTGCCATGCAGGTTTTCTTCTCATACACCAAAGGAGTGTACTTAATTCCTAAAAGACTCAACAGCATGAAGCATCAGACTATAGTCAGAATGATATAAAATATACAGTCCTACTTTTCATAATAACCTGTTCTTATTCAGTATAATTTTACTTTCTGTAACTTGGCTTTTTTAAAATGACTATGAACTTTGATTTAAAAATAGTGTGTTGAAATCCTGACCCTGAAAAAGCAAGTAACCTCAAAATGGTTTTATTAATTTGACAATACAGAGGAAACAACTGTCATGCTTGCATTTAGTGGTTCATGTCTATACCCAGACTCTACACCAGTGTTACCATGTTTATTTATCTTCATTGCTGTGTCACACAGTTAAACACAACATATGATCTCCTGAGAAAAATGTACATGCTGAGATGAAAGAGAATTCACATTAGTTTTTGTACTTACAGGTTTTCTTTTGGGCAGGTTGTGGGTTCCCTTTATTTTGCTTCATGTACACAGTTTAGCTAATGACTGCATCATCATATTGATGCTGAGTAGCCATGGAAGTATTACAAATTGGAGCCTTCCTGAGAGAATTAATTCCTGTCAACTTTAAAGCCAAGTTCTACCATAATTCACAGGACTGAGCTCCAAATTATCTGTGAATTATACATTTGACATGCAAATAAATAACTTCAGTCTAGACAAAAATGTAGTTTAATTTGAAAATTAGTGATTTGATTTATTTAATTTGGAGAGAAGTTGTGTGTGTACTAAACATTCAAAAACTAAAACATACTCTTAACCCTTTTCAGATGTATGTCTTGTAGGCACCACTGCAGACAGTGAGCTGTACAGAGAATTTTGCAGCATGGTATAGTTTTAGATGCTAATGGGTAGCAGAAACATGACATAATTTAGCCATAGAAACTACCAGTGTCAAGGATCTAGACCTTAAAGTTGTTGCTGTTCTGAGAAACATGTTCTGTTGATTGTAGACGGTGTTGTTACATGTCTTATGGGCAAACTAATGATGAGAGATTTGGGAAATCTCCTTGAATTGCCAAAGGTATTTTATCTCTGTGCACTTTCTTTGTCTATTAATGGACAAAATAGCATTTAAACCCTGAAGCAGTAGTATCTTTTTGAGTGAAAGATCCGTGAGATGCTCACACCTGCTAAAGCAAGTGAGTAAAAGGTCTTTCAGAGCTCTAAGCCAAAGACACTCCCAAATTTTAAGCAGGCATTGGTGGTCTTCCTGTACCTGTTATGCTTCAGTTATTTTCTGAAATTTAGTAAGACCTGAGATGGTTAAGAAGGTGATGAACAGTGGAAACAGATCATATTGTTTGTGAATTGAGTGTTTGGAGATTCTGCAATTCACAGTTTCTAAACTGTGTCCAAATGTTCATTTTTCAAGTGTTAAGCCTTGTCTAAAAATAAAGTATTTTTCATGAAAGAAACAAAAAACCCACATTAACACTGCAAAATATCAGCCTCAGAGACATTCAAACTTTTTAGAGAAATAGCCAAAAATGTGTTAGTAGTGGAAGTCATCCCAAAAGCTTATTCTTGCAGCTAGATGATGAAATTTCAAAAGAAATACACAAAAATGTCACAAGGAGACTGACAGTCTCTTTGGTTAAATTGTGGGTGGTGCTACAAGAGTAGCAGCACAATTCAGGCATTTTGAGAGTAAACGCTCCTGCCAGATTAACCTGTACATCAGGTACAGTGGCTTGGTGTGGAAACTCAGACACTGGAGGTGGGTTTCTTTTCTGATTGCACCTGCACTGGCTGGAGCAGTGACCATCTCCAGCCATTCCTCAGGGACTGCAGTCCCCTCTGGGCAGTCACACTGGCCAGGTCAGCAGCTCAGCTGCTTCTGAGCACTCCCTAACCTGTTTCAGCCCAGATGAACAATGATGAACTCAACACCAATGATGAGAGAATTTCTATTTGGACCACTTGAGCTTGCTGGATTAGTTTTTAACCCAGATGCACACATGCATCTCAGAAGCCCCTGCCAGAGGGAGATGTACAAGCAGCTGGGGACAGCTTGTAGGCAGTAAATTCTTTGGTCAGCATAGTTCTTGCTGGAAAAAATAGTCTGCCCTTAGTCAAGGGATCCACTACCATGTGTGCAAGCCTCAGACTCACCCTCTGCTTTACCTGAGAGATGCTCCTCAAGGGTATCAGAAGTAGTGTGGGTATTTCAACTCTAGTTATTTTTGTGTATCAGCCTAGTTTTCATAGTGTCCTAAGATAAACTGAAGAAGGCCATACTGTATGGAATAAAATGTGAACTTAAAAGTCAGGGTCTTGAAACTTCTTAGGTGTGGTGGCAGATGCTCTCCTTTCACCTATGTGGCATCCACAGCTTCCATTTAATGTGGTGGCAGAGTTGTGAGATGTGAGAGCTTTAATTCATTTCTTACTCAAAGAAAGTGTTTTATTTAAAATAAAACATAGAGTTTTATTATGTGCTTAGGACTTGGGATGCTACTTCTAATGTAAGTAGGTGTTAATTTGTGGGCAGAGTTCAGGAGAGGTCATAATAAGTCTATCATACAGTCAGTTTATCAAGTTTATCTCTAATGTAAAACTTTCTTATAGAGGATGATCTTTGTAACTGTGTGCATCAGATAACACACCTACACATCACTTGAATATGTTAGCACCATCTGAAATCTTAGTGATTTTTTAAAGTATGAGTAAGTGTTTCAGTGACTCACATATGAAAGATTTTGGGGAACCAAACAACTCAGCCAAGGAAGAACTGAGAAGGAAGCAGCCTGATTGCCATGGGGACAGAACTAGAGCAGATGTGGCAGTGAAGGCAGAGTGATTCTGAGCTGTCCTACAGCTTTTTAGAAATATCAAAGTATTGTTTTAAAGCATTTATGAAGCATATTGAAGCAAGTAGTGGCATAATTTGTTAAGATACTTTTTATTTTTATCTATTGTTTCCAGCTTAAGTATGAAGCTTACCTTCCTTCATACTGATATATGGTTTTTAGCTATGGATTTTTTTTTTAATTTAAACAAAATAGTTTTCCTATACTGTGGACTGATGCTGTATTCTTCTGGATTTCAGATCTAATATAAACTTTATAGAGGTATTTTCTAATATTTTTTGAGAAATTTATCTCCCAAGGGTCACATTTTTCTTACAAGCTCTAACATTTTCTTTTGAAAAATGTCTTCTAATTTGAAATAAATGTGTTGGATTACAGTATCTTGCATGGGGTACAGCTACTATGTATATACTGAGTTTAAGATCTGAAGTTCCTTTTTCTTAAGGTTTTTTTATGAGAGGTTTTTTTTTGTGAGCTTAAATCTTTGGTATTTTTAAGCAATCCATGTTCCTGGGATATCTTAATATAAGACTGTAGATGTTTTTGAAACTGGCTGCTTTTAGAACAGATTCAAAACATCAAGGGATTCTATTAGAAGCATCCAACTTCATCTTTTCAAAGAATTAGATTCCCCTGGATACAGTGTTTGTTGTAAAGCAGTGGTTTCTTATGAAGCCTAAAATATTGAACTTTAGTTTTAGGAAAACGTTTTGTTTCATATTCTGCCAAAAATACACCAAACTGCTACTAAGTTACGGCATTTGCAGCAATACTGTATGTCATCCTGCTTCATGGATTTTACAGTGACAACGAGATAGGCTCTTACATATAAGATAGGTCCAGAATTTAATTTAATCCTGTTGTAAAAATAAGATCTGGTGAGTTTGAAAGTACTGTGACATGTTTATGCATTGGAAAAACATCACATTACTTATACACTAGTTTTTCATATTAAGGTCTGAAATGAGGCAAAATTAATTAAAAGAAGCCAGAAGGTTCTAATTTTTCTCAAGGAATTCGATTACTTCCTTTTACTGGCATCTTAATTGCTGTTTCTTAAAACAGATCATAACTTGTGTAGTGTTCATGCAGTGTCACACCCCAGCGGGTCTGTAAGGCGTAGAAGGGTTACTCTAAAGGAATATGGCAATAACGGGAACTCCTCAGTAATTGCAGTGCTGATCTGTGTGATAGATACAAAATTCTTTTCTCTCCTTGTTTGATAGACAGAAGTTAAAATATTTAAATGAAGATGGGATACTATAACTGTACAAGAAAATTTATAAGGAATATGTGTGCTGTTAAAAGTTTCTAAGTTGTCAGTAGCCAAGGGACTAAACATAGTAGTATGGAACAACTCAGTGCTACTGAGTTGTGAGAGTCAATGATAGACTAAGCTCCAGATTGCTGGAAGGGACTTAGTATTTGAGATTTTTATCAAACTCATCTGTGAATTTTCTTACACCTATTTATTTGTTTTCTCAGCCTGTGGCTATTTGACAAAGTTCAAGATTCTTCTATCTCTGTTTTATCACCAGATTCTAGGAACGAATGATAGTCAGGGTCAGAAGGTTAGCGTTTTGTGCTTATTCTAGAGAAAGCTGTTTTCTCCCATGCTTGCAGAATCCCTAAGTGGACAGAGTTTTTAGTAGAGAGCTACAAACTCATGATATGTTTTTTCACAATGTTAATTTACTTTTGATCATTAATTTACAACACAGTTTAAAAAATGGAGTAAGATCATACATGTGGGTCTGGTAATGTCTGAGCTGGCAGGCTAAAATCCTCTGTTGAAGCTGAGAAACATAACTTCTACTTCCAGTGCTGTAATCTTCATGCACTTAATGCTAAACAATAATTGGGCCAAAGACAGATATTCCAGTTATTGTGGACTTAAATCCAAACAGACATTTTCCTACACAAGTCCAGTATAGTTGGCCATAGCATGATTGATGACCTTAATGACTTTGGCATGACCATAGCAGGAGAAAAATTTTCCATACACTTTTTGGCTAATGGAGCTGAGGAGGAAAAGCATCACATGTCTGCTGTTCTGGTAGTGTGGGCTGGTGTTACATTATTATCACAAAAGGTAGACACCTTTAGCAATGCCTCCTGGCAGCCCAAAAGGAGTACCTGAGTAGGACTATGGCAGTTGTGGAGGGTATGCTTCCTAATATTTTCTTTTACCTGTAAGTTTTAAAATTGATTTGCTTCCCATCTCTGGAGAAAAATTATGTGATCTGAGCCTTACCTTACATGACTGAAGAGCCCTGTGGAATTTTTAATACCTTTTCTCATCTTGGAGCATACACAGATTTAATTTCTATATTTTAAATATTATCTTACAGAATAAAAATAAGCTAGAGTACAAGGAAATGTCAGACTATAGAATGTGAAAACTAACCTGAGTTTTAAGGATTTATTCTCTTTCTGATATGCATACAAGTCAAAACCTTTGTAATAATATGTTCTTGATTTCAATTCTTGCTGATCTTTTTAGCTGTTCGGGTGCTGTTTCTGCCATATGGTGATATGTAGTGCTGCAATCTTACTGCCTCAACCTTAAACAAAAGAACCTATTTAACCAATGCTAAGCAAGTTTATGAAATTTAATTGCTAAATCAGAAATTTTAAAATTAAATACTTTATTGTCTATAATCCTTATTAGCTAAGTTAACTGGTCAGAATTCTGCTTTGATTTATGACAGTTTGGCCCTTTTTAAGATACCTTACCTTCCTCGGATTAAATACAGAGAAGGCATGCAGGAGCCCTGGTACACAAAAAATTGCTGAGTATCTGAACAGATGATTACAAGCAATTGCATTTATAAAGTTTAATAATTTACTGTTTCCCAGACTGTTGTTTAAGCTGAATGACCTGCCTTGCTTTTACAGTAGGGAAGAAATATACCCAGGTGTTACCGCAGGTTAGCTGATAAGGAGTACCTTGCTGTCAGTAAGTTCATTGTTTGTCATTCTCTGTCCAAAGCCAACTTCCTTATTGCAAAACTCTGGCCTTCCCTGGAACTGGATAGACTAGCCTGAATTTGAAGCAGTTCCAAACCTGAGTAGTGGAGCTTTTAGTTAAGGAATAACAACAAGGAAGAAATGGAATAAAAAAATAAGTATATCTTCATGAGTTATATTGTAGATCTACCCCTAGAGAAGTAAAATATGTCTTACACTGTGGTAACTAGAACTCTGCCAGATATACACCTACAGCAGTTTCAAATTTGCTATCATCTATTATCCTGGCAGTAGCAATAAGGCCAGTCTCAGTGCAGCTCAGTCAGTGGTGTAGTCAGCTCAGGAAGGCAGCTTTAAAGCTTTCAGAGGTGCACAAACTGTCAGTGCTTCAGTGCACATGTACCTGAACTTCCCTGTGGAAAGGGGATGTTCTAGCAATGGGTGTGTGCCAGTTTACTGGATTCCATTCCCACTTGGCTCAGCATTGTTGGACTGTTTGCAAGGTATTCAAGGCACCTCTTAAAATATATCAGTGACCTGGCACTTGACTATTTTGAATGTGGGTGTACCCCAGAGGTTGCAGTCTGGCCTTAGGTATACATTTGATTCTGGGTAAGGGAAGGCAAACTTTCCAGTCTTTACTGGGAAGTGATCCGTATCATTCCCACTCATTTGTACAAGTCTCCAGCTTAACAGTACTTAGTAGTTGCCCTCTGAATGTTCCTACTTAAGCCTGGATAGCCCTTCTAGCTGCCTGCCATGAAAACTGACAGCTCATTTTCTACACTCTTGAGGTCTTTTGTTCTTAGCTGCTGTTTTTGAGAGAAGAAACCCAAAATTGTATTGATTCAAGTGTATGTTGTTTCTAAGTACAGCGTTTTATATACTACCCCTCAATTTCTTCTGATTCACTGAGGATATTTCATAGCTTATACTTCATGTATCAGTTTGACTATACCTATTACCAGAATAGGTTAACAGGCCCTGTAGATGCCATACTGACACTTCCCCAACCAACTTACTCATGTTTTAAAGTATTTCTCAGGAGGCAGGTTGCAAAGCAATTTAGTTACATGCTAGGATCCAAGGGACAACTGAATTGTCTGTCATTGACTTCTTTTTGGTCAAAACCTTCCTGAAAAACCCAGTTGTAGGAGGTGGAATGATGGTGTGAAGTAAAAGAGCTGTCTTAGTGGGAATTCTCAGGTTGGAGGATTTGCTGTATCACCCAAGGGGACAAAAGCAATATAGAACAGGCCTGATGGTCACATTCTTCTTTGTTTTGAGTTTCCCTGATGAGTTTTGGGAGAAAAAGGTAAAGAAATTCACATATGAACTCTGCAGTAATTAGATATGTGATAATGACCTTGTGTCCATATTTATAATTTATTTGTGCATTTAAACTGTTCTGTTAAAGCTACTTTTTCTGCCATGATTAAAGAACCTTTGTTTCACTGAGCCCTGTATTAATGTATTCCAGATTCTGTTTCTTTAGAAGAGTAACAGATGTTCACAGTTTGGTGCAATTTTCAGATGAGCAATGCTGTTTATAATGAATTTTCCTGAGACCACCCAACTCATTTCACTTGTAACTTGAACTTTGTCCAAGTGTTGATCTCAGGAGATGTAAAAGAGATGTAATAATTCTGTGCCCCACCCAGTTCAAAACACATGACTTAGTATAGATGGAATTTAAATATGTATACTTCCAATCTACATAGAAAGCTAAAGTTTTATCTTGTATGCCATGAAAAATGGTGGTGGAAATAACATTCTTGCTTTAATTCACCAAGTATTCCTAGAATTAAGTAAAGTTATAAAACAAAGATGAACAAGTGAAAAACCACAACCCAATAATTAAAACCAAAGAAATTGAGAATTATCCTGGAAAATGCAGATTTATTAAGTGCAGAAAAAAAAATAGAAATATAGCTTGGGATGAGGTGTGGGAATGTGACACAATGTCACATTTTTGTCAGAAACAGCTGCAATAAATTTTGTGCTGCCTTAACCAAAATATAGTGTGGTTTGGAGCTGTCTCTATCCAAGCCAATATATTTAGTGTCAAATATTTAGGAAAAAAAAAAGAGTTCATAGTGTTTAGGGATTTTAGAAAATAAGCACTGAGGAACTTTGGAGGACAGAAAATGAAGCTTCAATTCATATTTCTGGATTTATAATAAATCTCAGCCTCAATTATATCAGTTGGAACAACTTGCAAAAGAAGAAAGAAGCTCTGAATGACTTGAGACGGTGAAAATTAAAAAACCAGTTCTGAATTGACATTAATTGGTACTGAATGAAATAGAGTTTTTTTCTTTCCTGACATTTATTTCCTTTGTATTTAACATTTAGTGCAGTGTTATTTTGAGATTATAAACTGAGAACTCAGAAAAATGCACTGAGAGGTTCCCATGGCAACCATAGTGTGCAAATTATCTATGTGAACATTATGATCAGGGTGATGTCACATTGAGCCTTGCTGTTTGGCAGGTACATATTTTACAACATGTGTTAAGTGATAAATGTACATACTTATAAATGAAATTAGGATAAATGATCTGAATTTATTTTTTTTTAGCCAGAGAATTTCTCTCTAGTGTGATGCAAGCAATTTCTTTAAATTTTTTGAAAATACCTTGGCTGAGGGTTCCAAGTTGCATATAGTAAACCCATATAGAAAATGATATGGTTTTTAGGCACTGTGAATACCCAGCCTTGTCCTTTGACAGCCCTTGTTCTCCAGTCAGAACACCAGGATTTTCATAAATGTGTGCAGTTGTGTCCCAACAGCCAATGTGTGAATGCAGAGATTGACAGGATGCTGTGATCCCCCTGCTCTCAATGGCTTTTGTGTTTGCTTAGCTGCTTGCCAGCAATGAAGATGCTATTTCAGCATCTTCCTTTCAGCTGAAGCCAGAAATACCAAATGCAAAGGAAACAGTGCTGCTGTGAATACTGTTGAAAGAGAGAGGTTTTTTTTAGTGAAAAATAAATAAATTCATTAATCATTGCACCTCACTGTTATCTTTTTTCTCTTTCTCTTTCTCTTTCTTGACTAGCAGCTTAAGGGCAAACTGCCTCTTCAGTATTTCTTGTGTGCTGGTTGCTAATGAAATTCTACACTTTCTCATTTGGAAATGAAAAAATATTTTGTCAGTGCCTTGGTTACACATGCTGTGGTAGATATTAGAAACAATCTGCTTTTTATAGTCTTATAATAGTCTTGACTTGAATACATGCCTGACTTTTGAAGAGTGACCTGTCTTGCTTTACAACAAAAGACTTGTGCTTTTAAGCCTGAACTTAAAATATTCCCAATCTCCACTTTTTACTTAGTTTTAAAATAATCTCTGAGGAATTCAGTCTCTTCCTTTGTTGTTGTTTGGGTTTTTTTCCGCCGTTTTTCTTTACAAAAATAAAAGAAATATTGAAGCTTATATTAGAAAATGTATGGGATGTAACCTTCATTGCTGCTCTAGCTCTGTTTCCCAGGAAACGGATCAGAGCAGCATGAAATTTATCTAAAGCTCCCAGATCTGGTGCAGAAAAAGTGAAGGCAGGTCTAAAAACTGTCTTTTAAAGTAATGACTGCAAAGGACCTCTTACAAAGCTGTGGTGTGAGAGTTTTGTGGAGAGTAGAGTCTGAGTGAAAGCCAGGGAGCCTTTTGGTGGGTCTGCAGATTGCAAACTTTGAGAAATTCTCATCTGGGCAATTCTACAATCTTTGCTTACAGTTACTCAGGAAGGCTGTATTAATTTAGACAATCCATTCCCATGAGGACCACGAGTAGTTCCTAGGGTTGCCAGATTGCTTGTGATCAGGTATCTGCAAAGGTGCTTGGAAGTCCCTGAACTTCTGCCACCTGGGCTGTGAGTGTGGGCAGGTGTGGATCCATCTGCACAGGGGGCACCTCTGACCCTGCCAGTGCTGCCTCTGCTTGTCCTGCTTTGGGAGGGAAAGAACAGCTATAAATCCCTTAGCCCAGGAGATCTTTACCCACAATATAAGTCCTGGTGTGCCACTATTTACCTGTGGAAAAACATTTGGCTTCAGAGTGCTGGATTTATGAAATAAAAGCAGAGAATTGTGTATTGTGTATTTGTCAGTTGTTTGTAATGATGAGGCTTCCTGGTGTCACCAGTAAACCACAGTGTCACGTTGTGGTACTGGAGCTATTGTTAAAATTGGACTAATGCTATCTTCCTATGGACAGGAAGATTAGATTAGCATATGCATCAATTTGGCAAAAAACCCACATTAACTATAGTTATTTCTGCTATTGCTTTTTCTGGAAAGTTCATATAGCCTGGCCATGACTGTGTATTTTTTAATTTGTCACCTTCTTTAAGGCCTCTTTTGTCTTGCCTTAAAAGTGGGGCTTCCACATGTCTCCCTTATGTGATCTTTTTGTTCTTCAGATAATGAATTAGAGCTAGAGCTGGTTGAGAATTTTCTATCAGTAGGAATTTCAACTAGAAATGTCTCTAAAACAAATACAGCAAAAAAAGAATTCTTTACAAAAATAACTTTTTTTAACAGGAAAATCAAAAATACCATTCTGTTGCATTTAGTTCAACCTGATTGGCCATATTTAAGTAATTGACCTTAAGGATTTTATCTTTGAGTCAGTTGAATAAACAAAGCTCTGGCAACTGTATGGCACACTGGAAATATTTTGATAGTAAGTGATAAATTTTGCAAAACGTTTTTCTTCTGCAAAAAAAATGAATTCTTCCAAAAAGAGCTGACATATAAGCATGTTTAGCCTGTTTCCAAAAACTGTTCCAAACCAAGGATGTGCATACAGGTGTTTGATCAAGTGTTGGGATGCTCCTGTCATTCCATTTTGAAAGCGATAAATATGTTACTCAACTCTTGTCATACTAAGAAATAGCAAGCAAGGTAACAGTATTTTAAAAAGAAAGATGCAACTTTTTCTAGTCCAGTAAAGCCTAGAGTTTGATGTTGGCTTAAAAACAAGCAGGATATGCAGGAAGCTACAGGAGGAAGTGAGAGTGTGGTTTTTTTGTACACCAGTACTAATAAGAATTAGAAAATATTTATAACTAAGACTAGTAATAAAGATTTTTCAAAAAAAGTAGCATATTTTTATTTTATACAGTTATAACCAGTTTCAAAGTTTTATCTTCTTCTTCTTTCAGAATGATCAGTCTATGCAAGATATGCAGATAATCGGAGGAGATGATCTTTCAAAGCTGACTGGCAAGGTTTGTTCATTTTAAATTTAAGAAAGAAAATAAATTCACTAAAAATACTTGAGAAGACCTATATAATTTTTGTCAGATACTAATACTAGAATCAAAGTTATTTATTCTTCTGTATTAAGTTGCTGTGATGCCACTGCTTTCAGATTGCTGATGCCCAAAAAGGTCAGAATGTAGCCTCTCCATCCTCGTGCAGGATTTCCCAATAGTTATACATGTATCATCAGTGAGACTGTGGGCAAAATTTGTAATGTTTCCCCTTAGCTTGTTTATGTCATGGAGCCTTGTTTTTTCTGCCTTCAATAGGTGCATACAAGCAAACTGCACAGTGCATATCCCTGTTGAATTCAGCATGTGAGTTTAATACCGTTTTGCCTACTGCACAAAATTCAGTTGTGGAGCCTTTCACTCAGAGAATCAAGTGGGATTTTTTATTTCAGCATCAGGCTGGCTATATGACTGAATCTGCACTAAGCTTGAACCTTGGCAAGGAGAGAGAGTGGTTTGAGGCAGTGAAAAGGCCATTTTCATCCAACCATGGTAATACAAAGCAGTACTTTGAAGGGGAAGGAAGGCTGATTTCATTAGGCAAATGGTCTGTGTGGCAAATGGTCAGAAAGTGGATTCTTTACTTATGCATTAAGGCAACATAATACTTATTATTTGTACTGCATGTGCAGTCGCTGTTTTATTAGGTGGTTCTAGATAATATCAGATTCTTCAAAGCACTCATATGGAGCACTAGCAAACTCATTTGTTTTGTTGTACTATAGCACACAAGAAGAGAAAAAAACTTAACTTTAAATATTTCATTAATATTAAGTAGGGTTTGATGCAACTAGAGCTGAAATTTTTAAAATACTATTATACTCAGAATATTTTAGTGATATGTATGTACTCAATTTACACTTCTAAATACTCCTGCTGGGTGTTGTTTCCAAATTACCACTACAGCTTTAATTATATTCTGGGGAAATATTAATTAATTTGCTACTTTCTAATATTCAAGCACTGGAGTTACCTGTTTTTCTGTGATGATTTTGCATATGTTTCTCTACCTTACAGGCAGAACTGGCAGTGCATCTTATTTAACATTTCTCTTTTTGAACATAGTTCAAACACTTTCTAAACTTCCAGGCAGAGCTCTTCTTCTCTATTTTCCAATCCCAAATTTCCTTGATTAATAGTTGCAGATATTAATATTATTTCCAGACATGATATTTCCAGTATCATTTGAATTCACTGGGCAAAACATTATTTTTTCAAGACTTTTGTGTATTTATCTGTGCCCACATGTGGATGAGAGAGAAGGAAGATTTCACGCTGTTTAGTCCTGCTCTTTTAAAAATTAAGTAAATTGTGTTCTTACAATGAAAATCCTGGTAATCTTTTTCTCAGTGGCGTGGCTCTCCTCTTCCCAAGTATGGAATGGGACACAAAATTTGGCTGTTGGGAGGCTAGGAGATACTTGAGGAGAAGACTGAGCAGCAGCATAGTTTAAGATAGCTGGGCAAGGAGGCTGGGATCTTGGGTAGGTGTGAAGCTGGTTTGGGAATAAATTGCTGCTAGGAGGGGAGCCCAGTGCTGGAAGCTGGGTGTGGAGGCTGAAGCAAGGCAGGAAGGGAGAGCTGGGACTGCCAGGGGAGCAGACTCAAAGGGCCTGTCTGGCGTTTATACGTGGGGCTGTCTGTGACACAGCTGAGGCAGGAATAATGAAATAGCGTTTTCGCTATTTGTAACACGTGAGAACAGGGTTCCCTTGAGACTTATTTTACTGTTTTAAACTGGAACGCAAAGCTTAGGCTCAAATGCTCATGCTTACATGTCTAAAGTTGGATATGTGAAGGAGTGGCCTTATGTCCACAGATGCCAACTCCTCCATCTGTTGCTGACTTCAGCAGTTAGTGCAAGTATTCAGCACATTTTACTAATCAGACATTTGTGGGCTGATTCAGAGCCTCCTACAGGCCATGTAAATCTTTTCCTTGAAGAGTTTTTAGTACCTCTCTCTGGCTGCTGCCTTTTAAAACTGTCAGTTCAGTAACCATCCAACGTCACTGAGTGAATTAGTTGAAGACTTACTCAGAGAATTCAACTTCTTTGCTAACAAGCAACCTGTGTTCTTCCTCTGCCTGATTGGATTATTTAATAAGAGATTGTAATTATATTGAAAAATTAATATACCAAGTTAAATCCCATTAACTTACTGATCATCGAAGGTGTTTTCAAAAGCACAAGTATGGGTGTGCGATATAGGTTCCATTAAGTTTCTGTAAAATTGAAAAGTATCAATAAATGTAAACAGTTTTGAAACTTACAGAGAAAAGATTCTGAGATTTTGATGTTGAACTGCCTTTCATTAAGTAATAATACCTGGAACCTCAGCTAGCCTATAATCTTAGTGAAGAACTAAGGCATGTTCATGCTTTGCTGCCTATTGGGAAAACAGATTACTGAGTGAACATGCTGGTATATAATAATGTTGGGGTTTTTTTCTGAGAAAGCTTAAAGAAAGCAAAAAATCTTAAAAGCTAATTAGAAAGAGGCTGTTAAGGATAATAGCTCTTCAGAATAATCTCCTCTGTACTGCTCTACAATATGCTTTAGTTTATAAAATTATTATAAGCCTGGCAAAAATGTATAATGACCTAAAACATGAAAAAGAGAAGTGTTATGAGAGTTAGCATACAGACTCACATTGCCCAAACTGTTACCTGAAGAAAATAATTCCCCATTTGAAATTATTCTTCTGTGAAGAAGGTCACTGAGGCAAAAAGGAAATTTTCCATGGCACAAATCATTAATTAAGGTACTTGAAGAATGAATCCTGATATAGCTTAACACTCTAATGCTTTGTAACCATTTCTATCCAGAAAAAATGCCATTTAAAAATCTCTCATTTAATCATATAAGTAGTGAACATAAAGTTTCTCAGTATCTGATTTCATAGTAAAGTAGTTAGTTTTCAATTACTTTAAAGCTGAAATGCTCACTTAGGTAAAATTTATCCTTAATGTTTGTAAAGGGGAAAACATCTTGAAAAGGGGGGTTAATCAATTACTGTTCAGAAATCTGTTTCACAACAAGATGGCAATGAAAATGTATGAAGATGAGGTGAAAGAACAAACAATATAACCCTGCTTAGTATCAATACTGTGACCATACTGTGTAATACTGTAAAAATTCCTAACAGATTTTCAAGTATTTGTGACATTTGAGCAATGTAAATTTTAAAGCATCTAGAAACTTCAGTAGGTTCAGCTGTACCAGAGTTATGACTAGCACTGGCATTTATCTCTTATATTTGTGTGTATGTGTATTTTGTCTGAAGAGCTTTGGAGCTGGTTTTGTAGTCCAAGGTCTCCAATGACAGGAATCATTCTGTATGAGACTCCATATGTAAAATATGTCCTGTAACCTTTCAAAAAGCTCCTATACCACTTTGGCTTGTCTCCTTGCAAATCAGGTAAATCATAAACTTAAAGTTTATATATTTTTGCAATTAAATACTTATTACAGTTGTATAGTTGATGTCAAACTTATATCCATGTATTACTGTCATTGTCCCTATTTCTATATAGCATAGAAAGTGAACAAAAATATTCATTATTTGTTTTTAAGTTAATAAGTGCTTCAAATTAAAACAGAGTAGTTATACAATTAGTACTATACAATTATGGAGCCAGTGAATTCCTAAAATTCTGTCAGTGCTTATGTTCTGTATTCATTTCCCTTGTTCATATTAAGTACATGTTAACAGCCAGTGGTTCTGTCATTTTCAGAGAAGTGTAGAAGGTAATAAATAGCCATCAAGAAAAAAGTGAGTATTTGTGTTTTCTCAGCATTTTGTTGTGTTAGTTGGAGCACTCCGTCCTCACTCTGATGGTCTCCTAAAATGACTGATCAGCTCATGAAAAAGAAGTTTCACTCAGAAGAAGATATCCTCCATGCAGCTCTTCTTAATTCCTTCTGGCAGGATTTGTGCTATAAAGTCTCCAAACTTCCTTTATATGTCTTGCCTAAATCAATTTATCCTCTGTCTATCATTTTCTTGCTCAGCTTGTCATTTGGGAGGATGTTCCAGGAGCATAAAGCATTCTCACTTTCTTCTCTTATGCCTCTCATTTCATTCCTATGTTATTGAACCATTTTCTATCCATGTCATAGGCTCCAGCAACAGTTCTGAGAGCTGTTTCTCTATCATTCTCCTAAATATTTTAGCATGTCAGTATTTAATAAACCATACATGTGGCAGCTGTCTAACACAGTTTTTATAGTGTTTTCTTTTATTCTCTGGATCAATATCTGTATTATCCTCACCATTTCAAGTTTGTTTCTCAGAATTCTGTTGGTTCTATCCTTCTTATTATTCTCTCCATTAGTATTTACTGTCTTGACTTATGTTGTGATTTCTTCCCCTATATGCATTCCTTTCTAGAGTAATGCCCATAAATTTGCAGAAACAATAATGCAATTCTCTTTAGAACATTATGTACATGAGAGACAATTTATATGACAATAAAGTTATACAAAATTCCCTATACACTTTGGCAATAGTCATGTCCTCCACTCACCTCAACATCTTACTTTATTCCTATCAGACATGCAGCCTTGCCTTTTTCATCTTTTTAAAGGTTGATTTTATGTGTCTTGAAGCACTGCACATCTTTTGTACCCCTGCTTAACTGCCATCTTTAGTCACTTTTGTTGTTCTGCTGTTTTTTTTAATTAGATTTGATACTGTCTCTTCTTCTGACAGTTGCCATCCTTAATGGTTTTTTCCAAAGCAAAATACACTATTTTTTCCTTCTCCAGAGTCAATAATTTTTCTTTGCACTTCTTTCTTAGGTAATTGTTCTACTGTTCATCATTATTTTCTTTTGGTGTTGTTCTGGAGGAACATATATAAGTATAAAAAAAAGCTTTTACAAATATAAAGTATAAGTATAAAAAAAGCTTTACAGCCTTCCTATCCCATTTTTCACGGGCTCTGCTCAGCCACTGTCTGCCTGCTTCTACATCATACCTGTTCATATTCCTATTTCACCCATGTCCAGAAAATCCTCATCCAATTCCAGATGACCAGAAGACTGTATTTCTTCATGCAAATGAGAAAAAGGAGACATTAATCATTCCTGAATTACTTTTGGATTAATTATGGTCATTTGTACTACTTTTTATGCACAGCAGAAAGGTGCTGTGAAGATGGCTGCAAGTGGAGCATGAGTGTGCACAGCATTCAATACAATGCTCTCTAAGAACAAAGCATCAAGTCCTTCATTATGTTCCCCACTCTTTTAACTCCTGCAGATTCTAAACTTGTTTTACACAATTTAAATAGCTGGAGTTTCTATATGTCAACTCTTAACCCATCAACCAATTTGCTCCCATCAGCAGCTGCTAACCAAACCAAGTGTCTGAAAAATAACATTTTTGAGATGTCTTATCTGTCCTTCCAAGTATACTGTAAGACATGGATGAGACCAGCAGATAAGATTAAAATCAGACATATGTGACCTTTTCTAGAAACCTTAGAAAGTTCCTAGCTCATTTTTTTACATAAGTCTTTCATCTTATTTTCTGACATTATGATGAAGTGTTAATATATGTGTGCATAACATAAAATTATTTCACTTCTCACAGGAGTCCTGTAGCTTCCTTTGAACCTCTTCACTGAAACTTGATGCATTTTTCTTTCATTTTTATTTGATGGTGATTCTTCAGCTCTGTGGCATTGTCATAGAATGTCTTGTTTAACCACTGATACCTGAGGCTCTCCAAATACAATGCTAAGAAAACAAGTACTGCATGTGTGATGAGTAAACTGATAATCCATTAAAAATTCAGTTTGAAGAATCACGTTATCAATTTATGTAGTTCTGATGATATGGAGTACACACGAGAAGGTGTCTTCAGAAAGAATCTAACAGAAAATGCAGACTGCTGAATGGAAATCTATCTGAAGGAAATGAAAATACACTATAATATTGCTTTTTATCCCCTTACTTCCATAAAATAAAACAAAGTCAGAAAT
The DNA here is from genome assembly GCA_030060385.1 of Muscicapa striata striata. Taxonomy (NCBI): domain Eukaryota; kingdom Metazoa; phylum Chordata; class Aves; order Passeriformes; family Muscicapidae; genus Muscicapa; species Muscicapa striata. The sequence goes on along the minus strand of JAREIS010000030.1, from coordinate 2,982,162 downwards.
AGAGATTGATAAAAAGAGATTATGTGGGGAGAAGGTGATGGGGGTTTTGTTGTTTTGGTTTTTTTTACAAGTATGCTTTCACTAGTAGAATTGGACAAATAAAATAACTCACCTTTTCCTGCAGCTCTGTATTCATGCATACTTTGCAAGCTGCTATAACTAACAGTATGTTTCAAGTACTCCCAAGTAGTTTAACAATAGTTCTATCCAAGAAAGAGACCGGAAGGAACTCAGGATATTAGTGGAGATTTAAAGATAAAAGTATTTTCATCAGTCCAAATTATGCCAATCTTGCCACATTAAGGTTCATTTATTTTCCCTTTCTTTTTTTCCTTCCCAGGACAATTAACTGGCCTGATCACAAACAGGGCTTTGTTTAGAGATTCCTTTATCTTAAGGCCCAAAAGCATCTTGTCTAAACTTCTGGGTGATTAGAATGAAGGATCCCAAATGATTTCTTTACTGTATCTAGAGTGTATCTTTTGAACTATCAACAATTTTGATTTAGAGACTTGATGGAGAAGCTTCCAAATAGCAGGCATGTTATACCAACAGTCAACTTTCATCACTACTAAAATGGTAAACTTAATTTTCTTTTCTGAATGTGAACAGTTTTTTGTCTTTTACTGTTGCTTTTATTAATACTTTTGCCTACTGGATTAAGCAGTTTGCCATTTTCAAATTTATATTGCCATATGGTTGCATATTTGCCTATCACACAGTCATTACTTAAGCTTCTTTTAGATAAACTAATCCATTGGGAGCCTGCTGTACAGTACTGGCATACTGTAGGATGTAAATGAGACAAGGTTTGAAGGTGGAATTAACAACAGGAAATTAATAGTAGGCAACTGGTATAGTTGGAAGAAATGAAATTTCAAGCATGCAGATCCTTCTGTTGGTCTGAATAGAATCTGCAAACTTCAAGCTAAGTACAGGTTGAGAGAAACTTAAATTTAACCTAATGTGGTAATCAGACAATTTGGGATAAGAGAAGTGATTGCCCTACATAATCACCTGCCCTGTGACCAGAGGAACAGATAAAAATGTTAAGAATTCCTCTGAGCTAAAATAAGAGAGGAAATTATCAGCTGTGGAACACTGATAAATGAGTTGAAGGGCAGCTGCAGTGGAGGATTATAATGTGTTGTAAAGCCACTATTTTATTCAGTCCATGATTTTGAGTGCATACAGCAGTTCTGAATTTTTGTTCCCAGGCTCAGCTGTTGAAGGTATTTTGTGGTCTCTCTGAGGCTGTGGGCTGAAAGGTCAAAGTTCTTTTGTGAAAAATGTTCCCCCACTGGGAAATGAGCTGTTAATTAAATAAAAGCTATTACTTCCTGCTACAAACCTTACTTTACTCTAAGGTATTTTTTTCAGTTCTCAAATAATTTTTCTTTCTCTGTTTTAAGTTCTTTCTGTTCTTTTCTTTCTATTAAAGGAAATAAAAAAAGAAAAAGGGTATGTATGCTATTCTGCTGATTTTGTACTGAAACATTTAAGGAGAAAATATCCTCTACATACCTACCTGATTTTCTTGCTATACATGTGAGGGCTCAGTTTGTCCTCTAAGCTGTAGTGTTGCTTTAAATGCAGTTGTTTATTTGATTATTAAAGTATAGTTTCAGTTTTCAGGGAAATCCTCCCCCTTTCTAAATGTGCAACTTAGAATTCTTACCTTGTTAAAATTTCACATTTTCTATTAATTTAAAGACAGAGTTTTCTTTAAAGTCTTACTCAGTGCTGACTTCAAAGTACTACTATTTCATAGCAATTTTCCTTTGAAAACAGTCTTCCAAACAGAACATGAAATCCAAGTCTAGAAAAAAAAATTGTTATTCTTTTCCAGGAAGATGAAAAATAATTTCCATAGCACATACTACTGTTAGGCAGGAGGCAGACATGCTCTCATTACTCTGCTTGGTCTTGTTAGCTGACATTGTTCCATTTATTACTGACCTGTGGGAAGGTAAACAATAGAAATGTATTGACTCAGTGCTGGAATAGTTTTCATCTGTTGTAAGTCAAGATTTTTTGAAATGTACTGTAAAAACTACATAGTTTCTTGCAGTCTATAAACGTGTATGGCTTTAAAAAGCAGTAAATGACAGATTTTCAATTTTTGCATGTTTTCTGTTCATTATTTTAAAAAATTAACATTCACAGAGAATTCTCTTGAGCATGAGAGACAAATTCACATGCTACCCAGGGATTAAAAATATTTCTTATTTATTTTACATGGTACTAGTATTGTCAAAAACCTCCTTTTTCCAGATGACCCAAGATGTGCTGCTATGGGCCATTTTTGCTACTGTCTAGAAATGAATATGGAAGCACAACTTTTATTTTTGTGTAGATCCAGCTCACACCACAAATATTATTTCTGCTCAGTTCCAGTGTTTGTGTACAGAGTTGCAAGTTGTGTGTGCCCTGATAACTCAAAACTGGACAATTTGAAACTTCACAGCATCCCTTTGCATACTAAACCACAGAGGACAATTTTAGGGCCACTGCTCTTTCAGGTTTTTATAAAAGATCTGGACTCATAAATCAAATGCACATGAAGAAAATTTGCCCATGATGCTAAAACAGGAGGGACTGTGGACTCCCTCAAAGATAGAGGGGCCTTACAAAGAAATCTGCATAGGCTGGAGAGCTGGACAATCAGCAATCATATGGAATTTAACAAGATTCTCCACCTGGGACAGGGTAATCCATTATGTGTACAGACTGAGAAATGAGAGGCTGGAGAGCAGTGCCTTGGAAAGGAGGTGCTGGTCCATGGCAAGTTGAACATGAGCCAGCAGTGCCCTGGCAGCCAGGAGGGCCAGCCCTGTCCTGGGGGCATCAGGCACAGCATCACCAGCAGGGCAAGGGAGGGATTGTCCTGCTCTGCTCTGCACTGGGGTGGCCTCACCTCAAGTGATGAGTATGCCACAATGCAAGAAGGACTTCTGATTATCAGAGTGTGTCCAGGACAACCAAGTTGATGCAAGGGTTCAAGGGCAAGGCTTCTGAGGAGCAGCTGTGGTCACTGGGGTTGTCCAGCCCAGGGAAGTGAAGGCTGAGGGGAGCCCTCATCACAGCCTACAACTTCCTCAAGATGGGCAGTGCACACAGCTCTGTAGTGACCAGAAACAGGACAGGAGGAAATGGCATGAAGCCATATCAGGGGAAGTTCAGGTTGGACAGTTGGAAAAGGTTCTTCACTGAAACTGTGATCAAGTCACTAGAACAGGCTCCCCAGGGAAGTGGTCAGGGTCTGAAGCTGTCAGAGTTCCAGGAAGCACCTGGTCAATGTCATATGGTTTAGTTTTAGATAGTCCTGCAAAGATCAGGGGAGTTGGACTTGATGGTCCTTATGAGTCCCTTACAACTTGAGGTATTCTTTGACTCTATGTTGCAGCAGCCTACCCTCTGCCAGCTACCTGGTAAAAAACAGTGTAAATACAGAATGAATCACAGGCATCTGAATCTATCAGCTCCCAGCCATCCCTCTGATCCATCAGTAATGGAAGCTGATTCTTTTGCAATGTTGATTCTTTTGCAATGACTCAGTAGGAAGCTGCTTCATTCTCTGAACCCAGCATATCTTTTTATTTGGACTATGTATGAAATCTTTCCAGGACATATTTTTAAAAACTGACTGTACTCTGTCTCACTCTAAGATATATTTGCACCATTATTAGATTTCTGGATGTACTTCAGAGATTGTATTGGTGAAGATGGCTCTACTCAGAAATTAAGCCATCTTTAGTCTAGTCAACATGTCAGTAAATATTCTTGTATCCTGTTCTCTGAGTTTCAAAAGTAGACAGAATCCAGAAGGCTGGATTACTTTTCTTTTCATGTGGTTTTCTTCTTTGTAATTGTCTCAAATATATCTGAAAGGACAAAACATTCTTGATCTATGTGGTACAGGAGCTTCAAACACACATACTTGAGAAAAACATCTTTTATTCAGCATCCCTTAACTTCCTATTTGTCCATCTATCAGTTACTGCTGCAGCACCACAAACTGATGAGTTTTAGCAGTCTCCTGTGCACCAGCTCACATGAGGATTTCACAGTGAAGCTGAATAAGGTCTTCCACCTAACTGACCTTTCACATGGGAGGCTGGGCACAGCCAGCTGTGCCTTTAGGATGATGGTTACATTACTGATAATCTATTAATTTGTTGCATCCCTTGCATTCTTTTTTCATCCTCTGCTATCCATCTGATCAAGGATACACTAATCTATTTCAGCCAGTCTTAGTTAGATGTCACCACTGTCTAGTCTTGGACACTGTATATCAAAACATTTCTTGGCAATTTGCAGTTTGTCCCTCTACTACTCTGCTGTTCCATCCCTTTTCTGAAATCTGTCTGTACACTGCTTCAAGAGTAGAAAGGCAGGGGATGGGCAGCATACAGTCAGTTTCCCAGCACAGTATTTTGTAGGAGAGGGTTTGTGTACCAGAGGATGGCAAACAACTCTGAATGCCTTCGGTCGTAAGCAGCAGTTAATGATGGAAAGTGTGGAGAGTTTAAACACAGTAATCCTGCATAATGATAACAGAGATTAAAGTATCACTCTGAACAGTTAGGATGCCTACTTAATTATAATTACAAAATGTTTTCATATCTAAATATTTTATAGTGGCTTTTCTACTGCAAAGGCCTTACATACAGGATTTCTCCATAGCATAGAAAATCCTCATAAGTGTTTTGGATATAATGAGAATGGGCATAATGCAAAAGAGCATCTCTGTTTTCTGGCCTAGATATCTTATAGGAACTTCCCCAATGTATATGATTTGCAACAGTTGGACTCTTTGACTCTATGGATGAGACAGCATCTACCAAAATCTTTCCTTCTCAAGTTAGTCAATAAATATGAGATCTTACACTTCAGCTGAAGTCATGTGCAGGTGGCTATCACTCCTGTAGCCAGACAAACCTTTCAGGCATGTCTGGATCCACGTTAATCCTCTTTCCTTCATATGAGTCATTTGTGATAAGGAGACACAGACAAGATAATTTTCTGTTAGATAGATGTGTAACTGGTTGGAAAGCTGTTCTCAAGAAACAGTTAATTATGCTTCACTGTCAGATGACATGCATTAAAGCATGGTCTCCAGGGACTATACAATATTTAATTCATGATTGAAAAGATGGAATTAGCATTTAATGGTACTCATACTACCTGGAAAAATACTACAAGATACTATGATCTTAAGAAATTATTTTAAGAATTTGGTTCAAAGAATGACATGTAATGACAATAAAGATGAATACCAGCTTCTGTGTTTATGCAGAAGTAATCTTTTGCATAAATGCAGGTGAGGGAGGACTGACTCAGCAACAGTCCTGGAGACAATAGGTGGATCCCAAGTTGCACATGAGACACCAGTGTCGTTTTATAAAGGATGTAACTGTGGTACTGGGATACATAGAAAAGAGGATTATTTATAAAGCATACGAAGTGATTCTTTTATTCCTCTTGACACTGGAAAATACTTCTTTCTTTTTGGAACATCACTGGAGAAGGATTCTGACCAACTGGACTGATTCCAGAAGAGAACAAAAGAGTGATCAGAAAGTTAGGAAGTATAACTTGTGAGAAGACATTGAATATATAGAGGTTGTTTAATCTGAAGAAAACTGGGGAAATATGTCTTTCAAATATAGAAGGAAAAAGAGAAGAAAACACTTTTTCCGTGTTCTCTTGAAAACAGGTTCAGGCCAAATATCAACAGAAGTTTTCTAATTGTATTTTTGTTCTTAGATAATAAAGTATTGAGACACATTCCTTGGGGAGGCTCTGGAGTACTCATCATGTTCTAGAAGAGGTAAATCAAATATCTCAGAAGGATAGTTTAAAATTTCTGCTGTAGCCCAACAGAAGATGATCTTTCATGGTCTCTTTAGACCCATTTTATATTAATGTCTGTGAATTTTTTATCTCACAAGTTAAATAGTAAGGTCTACTCCTCCCCATTGGCTAACCCAAATTCCATGGCCAGCGAGGCTGCTGTCCCCTCATTCTGTCCAACTTTGTGATTTCCACACGTGAGCAAGCAAGAGAATCCCTACTGCTGATCTTGACAGAACAGCTGAAGCAACTGGGGTAGCAAAGAAACTTACTTGTCTGTCAATGAAATGTCCCAGGACTTTGCTTTTCTCTCAGTCTGTCACAGTCCACTAAGAGATGCACTAATAGGTTCTAATGGCCATGACCTGTGTCCCTTGGTCTCTACCCACACCTGTGGGCACAGGAACACCAGCTCAGCCCTGGGTTTGTAGTCCATGCCTGATCTGTGCTTCAGCTCAGCTAGAGCCAAACCTGTACATTACTGGAAACATCGACCCAGACTCTGACTCATACACTGTCTTTGTTGAACCTGTCTCAACACTACAGACCTGCCTTGAGATCCGTGGGCTGTGTTTGATCATCGTACTCACTGCACCTGGTACTAAAAGAGTTCATTTCCAGCTTTGGTTCTGGTGAGGCTCTTTCCTTGTCAACTCTTTTGCTCTCTCCCTGTATCATATATATATATATGTCTCTGTGTGTGTATGTGATGGTATAAACACATCAATATTTATGTATATCAACAACTGCACACGTTCCTTGGCGTGGTTGAGACATTACTCCTGCACATTATCTTCAGGTGTTCACTGACTGAATCATGTAATTTCCTTATGCCTCAGACCCAGGTGTCCTGAGCTATTCCTCAGAAGTGTTTTTTCCCACTTATGACTCCATACAGGAAGCCAGATGAGAACCAATTTGGTTTTGGATCCAAATGGTTTCCTTCAAAAAAATGTGTTCCCACACATGTCATAAGCTCCTCCTGAACATGGTTTTGGCCATTCCTCTTATCTAGATAACTGACATATTTCCATTCTTTCTTGAAGGGAGAAGTTTCTAGAGGCAAGGTGTCTTCAGACTTTTGTTGTTAAGAGGCCTTTAACTTTTTGCCTTCACAGGACTAAGTGTTTGAGATCCAAAGTTGTTTGTGTCAGCAGCTGAGAGGTTGAAAGTCAGGAGTGCCAAGCAGGATAACCACCAGTGAAACCTGTTATGAAAACACCAAAAAGGAGCCTCCCTCCAAGATTAATATACATTCCACCAGAGCTCAGTCTAAATTAGTGGCTTTCTTGAGTGGTAGCTCCATTGCTGACATTTGCTCAACTGCTACCAGGAGTTCCCTCCACACCTTTACCAAGTGTTTTGCCATTTCAGAAGCATCAAGGTATAATACAGTGTGTGGTATTTCTGCATGTTTCTGCAGTGCTTAATGCATGAAGTATGCCATGTCTCCCTACCAAGCACTGTGAGTGTTAGGAAGAGCTGCAGTATGAATATAAATATGGATGATCTATATTAATAATTTCTGGTTTGAAGATTAAAAATTATTTACATATCGGTTAATGAAGCTGTTAAAAGTGTGCTGGTTGTGAGCATGCCCCTTTCACACACTCCTTCTCCATGTGTTTGGGTCTCTCTTACAACTCTCAACCTTGGGGTTCTGTTATGGAAAAGGAAGTTAAACAGTCTCCATGTTGTGGATGTAGCAAAGCCAACAAGCCGGATAGAAAGGAAGTGGAATGTAAACTAGGCTGGTGGATACTGCATGGATATGAAACTATGTGGTCTTGATGTTTTGCAGGACACACAGCGTGCACATCCACATAAAGTGTATATATTGATAGATAGATAAAGGTATTTGTGACATAACTTTCCTCTTGCTACTGCAGGTTTCACTTCAGAAAGGAGATCTTTATGCAAGATTGTAAGAGTCCGTCTTTTAACCATACATATGATCATGCCTACTAATAAATAGATTTTTATTTCTTCTTATAAGGACATTACATATTGTTATTGCTTTTATTAGAAGAGCTGAAGTCTTCTTAGACATTGTAATTCTTGGAACAGTGATGAACCATTTCAGTAAAAAGATTCAGCCTGTATGATGATACTGTCATAAAGCTTGACATCACTTCTCTTAGCTGGGCCACTCCTCTTCAAATAATATTGATTTCAGCAGCAGTATTGAAGAGAAAGAGGGTGTTTTGCAGTATGAGAGTAGGTGTTATAACTTGGCCTCTTATCCTTTACTGTGAAGTTGCTGCAGTGTGGGTGGAGGGAGGAAGAGAATTTATTTCAGAGAAAGAATATTATTGCTGTATTCTCATACTAACATTGGAAATAGTATTTTAATGAACTATAGGGTACACTGCAGTACACAGCTAGATACGCTGGAATGAAGCAAAGCTCATTCTATTTGGATTTCTTCCATATAATTTTATTTTCCAAAGCTACATCCGTTCTTGGACAAAGAGGATAATCTAGACAGAGCTGAATTAAGTTGTGGTCCCTTACTGCAGGGCTTGCTTTTGTGGCTGGCTCTTTTTCAGGGCACAGAAATGAAACAGGAAACTCCTTGTGTCCTACTGTGTTGTGCATATGCACATGGACCTATCTTCATTTCCTTTTTTTAAACATTTCTTTCTTTTACTATGTGGATATTATGTAATTGTATTCCTTTTTGTTTGTTTCTTCCAGAATGTTCTAATTGTGGAGGTAAGCTGGCTGTTCAGTTTATAAATCCTTTCTGTGTTTATACTTCTTTCACCGGGAGGTGGTGAAGAGGAAGAGGGGTTGATTTGCTTGATGGCCTCTCCGTTTTTTTGCAATTGCATGACAGATCAAACTACATTGCTGTCACTCTTAACTGGTGCTCTGCCATGTGATACCCAGGAGTCTTTGTTTCTGCCTCATTTGATTTGTTCTTTCTGTGATTTCATCAACTCCTGTTCTTCAAGTTGTTCTGTTCCTTGGAGGACAGTGAATCAACTGCAGTGATGCCCTGCATTTCTCAGGTGCATGATTTTGAAATAGCGGCCCTGCATATGCTTTACAGCCCCAGGGTTATTCACAGTCTGGTTGGGAGTGTCAGTCATTCCCTCAAGCCCCCAACTCCTGCATCCAGCTCTCCACCCAGCAGTGTCCCTGGAGCACAGCCCATCACAGAGCTGCTGCTGATGTAAGTCAGCAGTGTTCAGTTGTAGAGGGAAAGAACATGTCACATCCCTGGTGCTCCAAATTCTCATATAATTAATATAGGCGATTCTCTTTGAAAATGTTGAATAAGCAGCTGAGACAGCTGGAGAGCACATTAGGATCTGCCTGGCATTTCAGAACCAGTCTGCTTGTGTAGGAAGGAAGCTGGACAGTGTAATGAACTGTTGAAATTTTTCTCTTAGCAAAGGATGGAAAAAAAGCAATCAGCCACAGAGATGGCTGGTTACCTGAATAGCTGCTAAGAGCTCCATATTTACTCATTCCAGCTGCTTTAACAGAAATTAAAAATTTCCACAGCAAATTTCGTTAGTGCTATTAAACAGCTGGAGGGCAGAGACAAGGTGTTGTTAATCCACCCCCAGAGTTCAGGATCAACAGCTGCTCTCCATAGTCAGTTTTCTAGCCAGGTACCTACTGATCTTGTTGAGATGATGATGGATATGGCAGCTCTGGAGAAACCACATTTGTACTGTGCTAATAAAACAACAAATAGGGCAGATTTAGTCCCAACATAGAGACATGTTGACATAGTGTGATCTCAAGCATAATATGAAAAGTTTAATCCCTGCATCCTTGCATTGCCCAGTAGAGTCATCCCAAGTACTTGCAACATAGCTGTTTTCAAGAGGAAGTGGACAGCCCTTGAACTGATAATTTTATGAATAGAAAGTGCTTGCTTCAAAGAGTGTAAGCTCAATTATAACCTTTTTTGGATGTGGTTTACAATGCACTGGAAAAATAAATCATCTCCACTAAATAAGAATGTGGAACTTTGCGGTCATTGTCCAGATTTCCTCCTTTCAGCTTTCCTTTGTGTTTTACTTTATTTCTCTTGTTTTGTAAGGATATTGTTGGAACTGGAAGGACCATGAAGGTTCTGCTTAACAATATAGAAAAATACAAGCCAAAAATGATTAAAGTGGCAAGGTGAGTAAAATGAGCACAAAACTTAGTAATTAATTAGTCTAGTTCAGCATAGTTTTCAGAGTAGATTCCCATTCAGAGATCCTGCTTTAGTTTGATGCTGCACTATGAAGGAGAGCTGTGCAGAGGAGCTGCCTGAGTCACTAAGGGGAGGGTGAAGGAAAGGAGAGGAAATGCTTTTGTATTGTTCTGCCTCCGCAATGACCCCCAGCCATTTCAAGACTGGCACTGATGGACTTGGTAGGGGAATACACCCAGCTCTTCCCTGCAATCAGGATGTTGTCAGGAAGAGAAACAGAACAAGAACAGGGACTCATATGGCTCAGAGGATTTTTGATAAAGGGAATAGGTTTTATGTGCGTTATTCAGTTACATATCTAGATTTAAATGGGGTGTATTTTACTTTTAATTACAGTTTGTTGGTGAAAAGAACATCTCGGCCTGATGGATACAGACCAGATTGTAAGTGTTCTGAAAATCTCTACTTGACAGTAGAAGTTACCACAACTCTTGTCACTTGCCTTTGATAACATTCTATGGACTGCTAGAAACATTGTAAAATACCAATTGTCATTGAGTCTGTGGGATGCAATGGAAGGATTTGTGTAATTGTCATTTGGAAAGCCTACCCTACTTAGGTTTTCTGCAGAATACTGACTTTTTGGGGAAATTTTGAAAAGGTTTAATTTTATCAGTGAAAGGTGAGTGTTTTATCTTCTGTCTCTGACAAACAATATCAAAGAGAATATCCATTTCTTCTCTTTCCTTCTTCATTGCATCTCTGGAGGAGCTGCAGGATTCCATCTGGGCATGAAAGGTGTTTTATGGTGACTTAAGTATTAACAGGTTTTACATTTTTTTATTCAGAAAAGCTCTTCTATTTTTTAAAATATTATTGTTCAAAGGGAAAACACTGATATTATAATTAAATCTCACCCCCTAAAAAGCACAAGATAAATTGGGCTTTTTAAACTTTCGCCTGCTATTCATTTTTTACCACACCAGCACCAGTTCTCTCTAAATTATTGGTCCTTATACTGTGTTATGATGAAGCTGTAAATGGAGCTATACCAAGCAATTGTCATTTTAGACTTATTTAGAATAAATGATGTAATAACAGGTATATGGCAAAATATGAAAATAATAGATCCATCTAGAAGAGATCGACCAGTATTTGCTACTGAAGAAGTCTCTGGTCAGCTGAGCTGGGGAGGAGGGTGGAAGGAGAGTAGGCTGGTGAGTACCAAGAGGCAGCATGAAGGGTTTTTATTTGGGATATGGGAGAGAGGGAATATTTATGAAGCAGAAGTTACTTAAATATTGGGCATGGCCCTGAGGTTTTAGCCCTGTTATCTGAACTATGATCCGAACATTTTTTTGTAGTGGTAACATTTTTATACAGTGGAGTGGTATTTTTAACATTTAGAATTGAATCCAGTAAATTAAGGCATATGTTTGACTGGATTCACTAATGTTAAACATATAGAAAAGGCAATAAAATTACTTTGGGAAGGGTAGCTTTATATTTTTATGCAGTAACTTTTAAATGGAACAAGTTCTATCCTTGTTTATTCATAGTGTGATGAATTTTAAAAAACATCAGAGATCTCTTTTGTAAATCACTGACAGTGCTGTATCATTTCCTCACTTACCTAAACTTACTATTCCAAAGCACGTATAACCCCTGATCTTAAACAACTGAATAAATTCCTCACCTGAATATGTGTACAATTTCTTATGTGGACCTGTTTTTGTATCCGTAGGATTAGGTTTTCCTCTCATTATTTAGAGAACAATTTGGAAAGAGTCTAACTTGTTTCATGTAATGCTGATATTGCACAGACCTTCACACTCAAAAAGATGAATGTGTGTGCTTAGCTTCAGGTGTGAGTTGTATAATTGAGGTGCACTGCATGTATTTACTTTCTTAAGCGTGTGCTTGAATCTTCATAAAGTTAGGGTTTTAATTTAAGAAGCATTTGACATGTTTTTGGTAGCATAAAATACAAGGTCTTGCTATTCTTAGCAGAAAATATATAGATCTCTGAAAGTTATTCTGATTTCATATTCTACATTTTTCCATCATTACTGTGATATGGGATAGTAATCATCACACATATATACCGATGGAGCTTCCAAATGCAAGCAGAATGTTCCAGCTCTGATTTTGGCTTCCTTCCACAATGTGCCAGTGATAATTTTTGTATAAAATGATCCTCTCCTCTCCTCTCCTCTCCTCTCCTCTCTCTCCTCTCCTCTCCTCTCCTCTCCTCTCCTCTCCTCTCCTCTCCTCTCCTCTCTCCTCTCCTCTCCTCTCCTCCTCTCTCCTCTCCTCTCCTCTCCTCTCCTCTCCTCCTCTCCCTCCCTCTCCTCTCCTCTCTCCTCTCCTCTCCTCTCCTCTCCTCTCCTCTCCTCTCTCTCCCTCTCCTCTCCTCTCCTCTCCTCTCCTCTCCTCTCCTCTCCTCTCCTCTCCTCTCCTCTCCTCTCCTCTCCTCTGACTATTCACATCCCTCTCACAAGTACTGTATGACTGGGAGCTGGTTATGGGGCTACTGCTGACCATGATGTCTCAGATTCAAAAGTAACATAACCCCAACTGACTTCATCTAAGTAGAGTTTGCTTGTTGAGAATCTCACATGAATTTAAGGACTTATAACTGCCACTGATCTTGTATTGTGTTTGTTATTTGTCTCAATACAGACTATGGATTTGAAATTCCAGATTTATTTGTGGTAGGTTATGCCTTAGACTACAATGAGCACTTCAGAGATCTAAACGTAAGTTTCTTATTTAAAAAATAGTTTAAAAGTCGCTGGTCTACTTTTCCCATATTTGTTCCCATAAATAGCCCATAATTTGTCTCCTCCTTGGGGCCCTGTCTTTGACGTGGCTGGGTTTTGGGATCCTTTCAGTGAGTGCAAAGCTCCCTGCAAAACCTCAAATAATCCAAAGGAGTCCCTGCTCAGCGCTGTGAACATTTCCCTCCCCCTAAGAGTTCCCAAAATTCCCATCTTCTGTGAGCCTAGGGCTTCTCAGGTCCACAATTGCCAGTATGTGCAGAGACAGCAGCAAAAGTGAAACACACACAGGGCAGATGGGTTGTCTGAATTCTGTGTTGCCTGTCCCTTTTCTCACAGAAGTGAGGATGGAAAAAAGTGCAAACCTTTCCTTTGCTTCTTGTGGTACTCCCAGGATGCACCTCAAAGCTGGAAATTCCAAGTGGGAAAACTTGCTGTAGCTAGAAAGGGAAATCAGAATTCACTTCCAGATGTCTGGAAAGGAAAGAGTAATCATAAGACCACTAGGTTGGCCAAGCCTAAGTATTACTGAACAATTAATTAATTATTAATAATGTACTCAACCATACTTTTGCAATCTGTGCTGTTTTTTTCAGCACATATGTGTTATCAATGATCACGGCAAAACAAAATACAGAGTCTGAAGCAGGAATATCCACGCCTGAATATTTCTGTGAAGAAGAAATTTGACTACACTCCCTCAAGCATCTCCCAGAAAAGCGATTCACCTGACTTGTATGTCTTTTAACTCAGTATAATAAGGGGTTTACTCTAGAGATGCTGATGAATATTTACAGAAGTGAGAGCTCTTATCTAAAATGTGAAGCATAGGACTTCTGCAGTTACTACCTTTATTAAGCATTAAAATTGCCTCCTAAGATGCCTTCTGACTAATAATTTATCTGCCTTGGGTCTCATTGTGAACGCATCTTTTCTTTGCTCAGTTCTTCTACATGCAATTCATGTACTTCACTGTGTTGCACAAGATAGTTCAAAAGTGCCATTCTGTGCATGAGGATTATTTTACAAGATTTTATTGACTTCATCGTGCCTTTTGTCTTGGTCAGATATGCTGCCACCAAATTGAAATCATTATTCTGATTTAATTCCACAATTCAGAAGTTTCAGCTGAAATTCTATGTTGTGTTGTAGTCCATTACTGACTCTTCCAAATAAAGCTTTTGCTCCTAGAATGTGCTGAATTAGAGTGCAGGTCAAAATAAACCTTTGCAAGACACTGTTGATCCAAAATTGGAAGATATCATGGTTCTGGTATGTCATGTAGCCATAGATCTGACCTGTGTAATGTGCTGAATTTTAATCAAGACAAACCAGTGCCAGGCAGGTTTGAATTTCTGCATGGTATGCCTTTCTTCTCTAGGACACAAGCAAGTATAAAAATTAATAGTGTTCTCCTGAGTTTATATTCTTAACTAAACCTCATTAAGCACAAAAGTTTAATGTTAGTCAGACAATTATTCAGTTATGGTTTGATTTTTGTAACGTGTCAAAGTAGAGACTTTTTGTAGCCATCTGTCATCTTCAAGAATATAGATCTGACAATGCTGAAGAAGACTTGTATAGAAAGAGAAAGAAAAATGTATAGGATAACACAGAAAACCAGGTAATGCATGAGTGCTGTAGACTCCTTTATAGATTGTGTTTGAAGAAGTTTGTGAATTTTACATACTGTATTAGCTGTGGAAAGTTTAATTCTGCATTGAATATAAGTGTTCTTAACAACTTCCCAAGGGAAACCAATGCAAAGTAAAGAGCTGTGTATCAGTAGCTTTGCTCTGAACTGTGAGAGGCAGATTGTTACTAGCTGCAGATTCCTATGAATTAATAAAGAAATTTTAAGCATACTTGTTACATTGCACGGTTGTTTGTTTTCCCGCTTCAAGATATTTTGCAAGTCCATAAAATCTTTAAAAAATATGCATTTACCTGGTAATCTAAACATACCATATGTATGTATTCTGTAGTTGATAAGCTATTGTTATTTGGATAAAATACATGATGTTAAGGGAATGAAAAAGATCAAAGAATTATGGTGATTGCTAGAGAAACGCCTTAGCTCATCTCCACTCCTTTAACTTGTATTTTAAAAGGGTTCTGTTGTAAAGCTTTCCCTCAGAGTAAATTTCTTTTGTTTTAGAGAATAATGCATACTCTTACAGACCCTGGAAGAAGCGGCTGAAGAATTTCATCCCTTTTTGTTGGATGAGAGTAATAAGTTTTCTTAATGCCATGGATTTAGTAGCAATGACACATTGCATAGAGAGACATGATTAGACTTAGGCTTAGTCCAAGACATCAATTAGGTTATTTCTTTTTTTCCTCTCTTCTTAAAAAATTACAGTCCAGTTCACCTTGCTACAATTATCAACTTACAGCAACAACAATAAAAATTTAGTGAGTTAGTATAAAATCAGTGTGAAAATATGAAGTACTGTAGATACACATAATTCAGACTGTGTTAAAACTGTTTAATTGGAAAACTCAGATTATTAAAATTTACATGCTTAAGAGAAAAGACCAGATTTCTAGAAAATATGAGAACTGAGATGTTTCTTCAAATTCCATTTCCTCCTGTCATATTTTTAACATAGTGAAAAAGGACCCTACATATTTCACTAGTGGACTTGCATGTGGAATTATTCTGTGAGTAAGGGGGTTGTTCTCTTTTAGTGTTATATTTGAATTTTGTACCTGTATATATCTGAGCATCTCCAGGTATCTCAGCTGCCATCCACGTTACTCTTTGCTTGAAGCACTTCCACCTGAAAAATTAGCTTTTCATTATTTTAACAATCAGACTCCCAAATCATTAGTGTAACTGAGGAGATGCATGTATGACTGATTAATATTGGGTTTAGTTTCTTTGGTGTGCTCAGAGAATTTATTGTCTTGTGTTTTAATAATAATAATAATATTGTTGATTCCACTCCTTTAACTAAAAGGCCACTAAATACTTTTTCAGTTGTGGTTGCATGCTATGACCCACAAAGCTATGTTTGGGGTTTTTTAATCAGTTCAGCAATGTCTGTTACTTAAGAGGAGAAGATGTTCTTTAAAATCCATTATTTTCCTTGGACATTGTGTTTATGGGCAAGCTTCCATTTTTATCTCAATTTTTCTTCTTGTGCACTTAACACCACATCTTTTCCCCACTTGTTGAATACAAATTAGCACAGACAGGAATTTTGTTTAAAGTGACCTAAACACTTAGTAGCCATCAGGTTTTTGATTTTATTCAGTCCATTTATATCTGATTCCAAAATATCCAGAAATGATTTTCTGGAGAGGTCAAATTAGGAAGATTAATTCCTGCACTTTGAGTAACTGAATATAAATTAGGATTTCATGTTGCAAACCATAGACATGGTCTGAATATCTAGTAATGTCTGCCTAAAAAATAGAATTTAAATAGTCGAAAAGGTCCGTAATTAAGATATTTTTTCAACTGAATCAGCTGCTGCACTCTTCTAGTTAGAACTGAACAAAGTAGGAAACTGTCTGTTTGACTGATTGATTGATTGATTGATTGCTATTAGTGTTATATTTCTTGACCATGCTATATTAATCCTCAAAGTGTTATTCATAAATTTGTATAATGTAAAATTCCAACATTTCTTCCCAAAATACAGTACTAACTGTATTCAGCTGCAGAACATTTCTGATCTGTGAAAGCATCAAATCATCACAGTTTATACAAAGGAAAATGCTGCACTTTGAGATGTACTTAGATCATAAGTCATCATTGATCATGTCATTATTGATCTATGGTAAGAATAAGATTTATTTAAATACATATATTGGCAATTCTAAATTCTAATATTTCTTTATACTGAAGAAGATAAAGACTGAATCAGCTTCTCTGCATATCTTACATTTTGATTTTCTCAGATAACATAGCAGTGAAAATCCCTGTTGTAATCAAACTTGTTAGACATGCAAACTGTAATTGATTCTAGCTACCTTGAAAACTTTAATTTTCAGTTTCAGTTTAAAATGAGAGTCTCAAAAGAAAACCATTACAGGGTTGCATAGCAAGAGACAGGAGGATTCCTTGCCCTTTTGTAAAACCATATTTGAGGATGCTTTTTCCTTCTTTTACCTTTTAAATGTTATCCAAAACCTTTCATAGTCTAAATATAAAGATCTGAGATGAATGCAGTATCTCAGTGTACTGGGAAAGGTATCCAAAATTCTTCTTCTCCTTGAATTGGAGGGAGAAATGTAGATATGTAAGTTGATGTAGGTGTGTTACCTCAGCTGAGTCTTCCAAAAGTTAGCTCTGGCTGTACCCTCCGCGTGACTAAGGTGGCTGAGTCAGCCTCCTGTGCTTGTCTCAATGTCCCCATTTGAAACCTTGTAGGTGAGAAAAGCAGGGTGTCAGGTGCTTTAGCCATCCTTTCAAAAGATTGAAAATACAGTGGAGAGAAAATAAAAGCTTGTATCCTGATTTCATACACTTTTCACAATTACTTTTTTAATGCCACATGCCTTCCTCTTGTTGTGCAAGGCAGCCTGTCCAAGGCAGCCTGGTACAGCTATCCCAGTACCTGGCTGAAATGTTTGTACCACTAGGGAATGACTGCTGTGCTTGCCAGGGATATTCAGGGCGGTGACAGCACCACAGCAACACTTGGACAGCTAGAGAAGTTTGGTCACAAGCCATAAATTACACTGTGGGATTATTTTGTAGTGTTAAAAGGATAATTATTTGTGAAGAAACAGTAATATTATGCACTTATAAATTATTAGAAGGGAAAGACACCCCAAATAAAGAAGGCAATACAAACAGACTGAGGAAAGGTTGTCCATTATTTTGCAGAAAACACACAAAATTTTTTAGAAGGGGGAAAAAGGACACATCAGTTCTGGGTGAGGCTCCATAAGCCCTTTGAAGGCTGTCAGCTGTAGTTTGGATGCTTGTGCTGTTATGCAGAACTGGCTGACCCTGCCTTCCTTTCTGTCAATAAACCAGCGCTTGGTTTCTTTGTACCTTCACATGAACACATGCGTATCCGCAGCTGAACTTTTCACTGCTGCCAGCAGTTGTTTTGGAGCACCAAGGGGTTTCCAAATGCAGAAATTTAGACTCAATTAGTTAAATACTTGCTGTCAAGCCTTGTTGCTTCTGCTGCTGCATGGAGCAATGAGCTACTGACAAACTATTGGAGTCTGCAGTACAGCGATTTATGTCTAATACTAAGTTTTGGATACTGTTCAGAGGATGACCTTTAGTTTGTTTCAGGAGTGGCATGAAAGTTTTCCTCTGTTTTTCCATAGCAGAAAGAGATAAAAATTACTTTTAGTACTATAGTTCTAGAAGTCTGTCTTCAACCTGCATGACTGGGCCTCTGATAATGGTAAGAAGGTGTTGTTTCTAACCATGACAGAAAATGTCATTAAATTAACTCATTACTGCATGTGTTCAAAATTCCATTGTTCCTACTGTTAGTAAGTAGAGCTTTGTACATTTATCAGTGCTGTTAGTCATGAGGTTACACAAGGGACAGCTATTGCTGGAAGACATATGTTATGCCTTCATAGCTATTGAATTTGCATAGAAAAACATTGGAATTTAGCTAAGATATTTTAGAAGCAATGCCAGAAAACAGAGTTATCTTGAAGTGCCTTTTCTCTGCAGTCTTCCATTTTCCTAAACTTCTAGAAGTATTAATCTCTTTTCTTCAGATTTTCTATCTCCATTGCTTTTCTACTCTATTCTATCACAATGTATTTTTTTTAAGGACATTCACAAATGCTTGTGATTTATGAGGACACTTCAGCCCTTTTTCTGAAACATTCAAGAGCAGATTTTCAAAGGTGCTTATGCATCCAAGGAAATTTTATGGGATTTCACCTGCTTGGGTAAGGGCCTAGCTGCATCCTTCAGTGACCATGTACCTTTGAAAATATGTTTCTTGCCTTATCTGGAGAGACTGGGAAAATATGCAGTAACATAACTTGGAATGAAAACAGGAGGATAGGAGGATATCACAACAAAAAAAGAGGCAAGCACAATCATGTCATTCTTTCATGTGGGCATGAATATCTCTTTGTCTTTCTGAATCATTCAAGTGTTTAATAGATTTATTTGTTTGGGTTTTATAAGAATTACTGTAGTAGTGTTTCTGCTCTTTCTTAGGAAATTTGGAATGCAGTGAAAGTGCTCAAAATTTAGCTTTTGGAAATAACTCAGCATAAACATTAGCATAGAGAGACAGAAAACAGATCAGCTACAAAGGAATATTCAACAACAGTGGCAGAAGAGTCAAGGAGAATAAAAAATGAAGTGTCAAAAAAAACTTAAGCCATAGAGTATTGATTGGAATGGATCCACCAGTGGGTGTACAGGCAAGATATTAAAATTGGTTAAATATGACCTGCTGAATGAGTGTGGTGACGTGAGCTTTCTGCTGAGAACCAGTTTGGTCCTGGGCCCATTTGTGCCATATGGGAGAAAAACTTATAATAAACCAAAATTGCTTATCTTCCTTCAGAAGCATTTCACATAATAACATCATGATATTAACTGTGTTCAAGCTTTTAACTACAAACACCGAGCTGAAGCTTCCAGTACTATTTTGCCTAAGCTCTAGACAAGACAATCTCAGCCCTGTAAAGTCAATCTCTCTGTTTAAAATTTAATTAATTTAATTAATTTAATTAAGTATTAGACATTGGTGTTACTCCATCTGTATAGATTCCAGTGTTGTTCCTCACAGCCTCACTGTCATATTTTCTGAGATTTTAAGGTCTTTCTGTCTCAAATTTTACCCCTATTCTTTACATCTTCATTTTTCCCAATTCCTCTTAGCCTATTAACCAATTTACAGGCTCAGCAGGTGCTGGGAGAGAGGTGAAGAATGATCTGCAGACAGACACTGATGAGTCTGCAATCCTAAGAGGAAACAAAATCCTCTGAGTGCTGAGATACTCTGCTGAGAGCCAGTCATTGGTCTTTCATGGGAGATTTTTTTAAAAAGTAGCAAATATTTAACTTCGGGGGGGGGGGTGTGGAAATCTCTGTTTTGTATCCAGAAGTATCAGAATGGAGGTGACTGGCTTGCAAGGCATGGAGGGAGGGAGGGTTTTGTGCCACCAGCACTGTGCAGTGTGGTTTCGTTTGCTGCCACAGCTTAGGCAGTGGCTGGGGCTGGAGGAGGAGCCCAGACACTGTGACACAAATCAGCACAACAAACACCCTCCTCTGCTGCAGCTTTTCGAGCTCCAGTACTCAGACAAACACAGAATAGGGTCAGCTCTGGCACAGTGTTGATTCTGTCAGGCCTCAGCCATATCTCACAGCAGTCTAGCCAAAATATGCCTCAAAGTATTTTAATATTTTCCTCACACAACTCACAAGCTGGAGTCCAAAGCTAGCAAGTGTTTTCTTGATTATGGTCTGTTTATTTATAGAAAAAGAGTCAAACATAAAAACACATTTCCTATGCAGAAGAAGAGAATCAAGGCACATCATGGCACTGCCCCAGGCAGATCTGAAGTCTTTGGTTGGGAACAGATTTATCATGGTTATTTTCCATCCCCTTAACTGTGTTTAGACTGTCTCAACTTCATCAGTCTTTGAGATATGTAAATTGTTTTATGCAGAAGGAAAACAGTATTTTGTGAAGCCGAATAGGTTGTGAAAACTTTATGTAAAGCTACTCAGGAAGGAGTGCATGCTCTCTGTGTTTGAATGGCACACTCACTGCACACACACAAGCCCTGTCCCTACAGAGGAGCACACACCAAGTGACCATCATTGCTCACACGCCCCAAGTTAAGCCCCTGCGGAGTCTGAGCAAGATTGTACCAACAGATTTTTGTTAGTATAGGTGTACCCATTAACATAGTAACATTTTCAATATTATTCCAAACAGTCCTTTTGCCTCCTTTAATGTAATGGCATCAGCCTAAAATTAGGAACGGTGGCACTATTGTTAACTACAAGAATGCAGACTTTGGGCACAAATTTAATACATCACGAAATATGATGGGAAAGCAGCCATGCAGTTTGAAGTAAGGATCACCATACGTTCATCCACCAATGTTTTTTTGAAGTCTCTGCTGTTGAGGGAAATCTTCATTACCTGAGGAGACAAAGGGACATCATAGCTCTTCTCAGCAATCATTAAGCAGACTTTCCAAGTTCATAATAATTTACAAGGCCCATTTCTAGTAAAGCAAAAAGAGTAGAATATAAACTCTTGTTTATGAATCATAACAATCATCACAGAGCACAGCTGCTTTATTCTCCTCTGTAGTTCACCTGCCCATGAATTCCAAGGCTTTCTCCCTTGAGGCTCCTCAAGACCAGCCTGGCCTGCCTAAAGCCACAGTTTCATCCACAGCCATTATCCTGACAGAGCAGCCAGAGTCTTTGTGTCTTCCACCTTAATTTGCTAAGAGAAGCCCTTTCCCAGCCAAAGCACTAAGCTATGTAAAATTATTATCAGTTATGTAGTGCAGGAGTGGCCACAAAGTACTGGGTATCAGCACAGCCTGTGGGGTAACAGGCTTGGCTGAACTGGGATGGGGATAGTGGCATTTTACCCTGCCATTTTTGGAAGGGTTGGGTTGGGAGGATGAGAAGGAGAACCACAATCTTTGGTTTATGCAGCAGCCAGAGCACCTCATCAGAAGCACAGTGCTTGCTCAGAGCCTCTCGTGGCAGCTCCCAGTGTCAAGTCCAGCACCCTGCTGAGATCTCCTGGTATTTTCCAAGCTCAGATCCCAGTGTTAGAGCAGATGGGATCACAGTTTCAAACTGTAAAGGTGTAGGAGTTAGCTTTTCACCAAGAACAAGCTCTAAATAAAAAATGTCATCATGCTACCTTTATAAACATCCCTGCCCTTCTCCTGAGGGTTTGTGCTGCTCTCCCTGGCTGCTGGTGCTACCTTGGTTCAGCTTCTTTCCAGAACCAGTTTTTCTCACCCTCCATTGGCTTTCACTCTTGCCCTGACTGCTGAAAAATGTGTTTTACAGCTCAAAATTACCATTCCTGACCTACCACTCCCTCCCAGCCTACGGCTACAACTGAAATAATAGGGTGAGTGGGAAAAAGTTATTTTGAAAATTGAGAAAGTAGGTGATTTCCATGTTTAGGTTTAATCAAAATTATAGTACCAAGACATGTGAAACCCTAAGGCACCAAGGCTTGGCTGATGTTCTCTGCTGCTGTTGAAAGAAGCTGCTGCCTTCACTCCTTCAGACAGTTTTGATATATAGGGAAATGTAGTGTCCTAATAGTTACCATAAAATCTGAGAGCTAGCAGATAAAGATCTGCCAACTTGTAAATAATTATTTAAGAATTTAGAGTTTGGAGAGATTTTGGCTTTTTAAAAAATTTTCCTCTTCCATGACACACTTTGCAAAAGTTCCTCACCAGCATATTTTCAAGAGTCTTGTAATTAGTCATTCCAGGAAAAAATGCATTTATAATTTGTTTTTTTGTCTATATATTCATCTGAGGTGAAAAATCTTGGGAAGTTGCCATCACTTTTCTGAGTTAATTTATATCAAATTTGCTCTAAAAATTAGTTTTAAAAGAGGCAATTCAGGTATCATTATCTGCATTAATTGCTTTCTGAAAGACAAAAATTATTATTATTTATGTATAATATTCCTATAATAATAGTCATTAGTAGAAATATGGACATGGGAAAACAGCTCAAAATAAAAATCAGGTTTTTCTATCCCTATTTTGATAAAGTCTCAGCTAAAAGGTATTTTTCTATTTCTCATATTCTCAGTCATTTTCCAGAATTCTACCAGAACTTCTGTGTTCAATGTTTTAGGTCAGTAATTTTAGTCATAGAATTCCTGCCTCATTGCATACCAAGTGTGCTTCATTAGCTCTATTTTACTGACTTTAGAAATTCCAGTTAAGGGAACGCTCACAAGTCTGGTTTTAACTTAGGGTTCTCACTTTCCCTCCTTCCAACAAGTATATTTCAAAGGTGGCAATGCAGATTGCTCATCCAAATTAAATTTCTTGTTGCCCTCCCTTGTGCTTTCCTCAGCTCCTTATTTCTCCAGATACACCTTGTGTGTGTTCACAGCAGATCAAATTTAAGTTCTGAATTTTCTCAGCAACTACAGAATTGTTTCCTCTTGCTCCAGTGACATTTTATGGCACAATAAGGCAGCCTTGAAGTGAGAACAACTGGCTTTAGAGGAATATCCTTCATCATTTCAGCCCTTCCGGCCATGACAATAGCATGGAATATATGCTGGGCCTCATCTGAGTTCCTGCTGTGGATTTCTGTGGCAATGCCAGAGACTGCTGAGCTGCTTTTCCCAGTGCATTGTGATCAGGAGCTATCTCTGCAGCCCCAGGTTTGCATTCTGGACTGGGCAGGCACCTGCACAACCTTACAGGCTGCTGGGACCCCCCTGCTCCCACCCTGGGACTGGTTCTACACAGGCACAGCTCAATGCCAGACTACAGTCTGATGTCTGGGGCCTCTCTTACTACTTTTAATTATTTGCAACATCTGGAGAAACTTCTGTAAGCCCTGCTTCTGGGTTTAGTCTATTTTGCCTGTGCACCAGCTTGCTTCTCTTTATCTCTGTAGATCTGTCAGTCTTTTCAAAAACAAGAACTTTTTTTCCTGACAAAGCCAGATTCTTGGCACATTCTTCCAGCATTCCTTTGAACATCCAGTCAGCAAACAACATCACAAACACTTGCCTGCCCCCTCATTGTTTCCTGACCCTGATTTATGAGAGGTCAGTGTGATAGATGTTTAAACTAACCACAGGCTCAGTTTATGCCAGTTCATTCCATTTGAGCTTTCATGTCATATTAATTACAATTATTTTAAATTCTCTTGCAATTAAAATCAAAAGCAACAGCTGTATGCTTTCAGCCCCCACCCAAATATCAGGTATTGCTGAAGGCCAGATTCCACCCCTCTTCTCCTTTCTGGATATCATCTTCCCTTCTATATCTTTGTATTTTCAGCTCAGTCTTGAAAAACATGGAAGCTCATCTAATTGAGTGGACAGCCAAGTGCAGTGACATCCAAAGAAAAGTACTGTGTTAGATAAGACTGTTACAGGTTGGCCCTTTGCAGATGTGTCTGAGCTGGCTTTCACAGCACAAATACAGGATGTGGGCAAGAACACAGATTTTCTGCTTCAAAAATTGAGAAGTTACAGGCTGATTTTAGAGGTATGGATAAGCACTACTTTCATGCTATTAGGGAGTTCACCAGGACAAATGAAACCAAGGTTCTGCAGGGGCTGAGGTGTCTGGGCTTTTCATCCCCAGCAGTGGCACTGCACATGGCCAAGTGTCCTGTTCAGCAGCAGCACCCTAAGGGGATGCCACTTCACAGGCCTGCCAAGTGTGCTGAGTTTAGCTAATTGGCCCCTTGCCCAACAAATCAATTACCAGATCATACTTTGCTTGCAGCACCTTGGCCTCTTCTCCTATTTTTTGCCCCCAATGCATTTCTTTTATTATCTTCCTTTATCTTTTGTTGTATTTCATGCTCTGCTTTGTCTTAATTTCGCTGGAACCAGCAGCCTTCTGCTGGACTCTCAGACTGGAGGATCTGCTGCACTTCCTTTCTGGTCTCACAGGACTGCTGCTGAAACTTCTGGCAGGGTTTCTTTCTTGTAGCTTTTTTTCCCCCCCCAGACTCTACTGCAATAGCTGTTTGCCTTTCCAGTAAGAGATGCTGCATTACTGCAGGTGGTTCTTTTTCAGAAATTCCTGTCAAGAAACTGAAGCATGTGACATCTTGTGAATCACAGATTCTTGCTGTCTGTCCTGACAGTTTCTCTTATCTTTCTGAGCTGAAGGCTGATCCTTAACATGGATAAGTAAGTGGTATTGCATACCATGCCTCTACAATCCAGCCAAATAATATCAAGACAAATGGCTTAGGTGGAGTCACTGCAAAATGCAGAATTAGAAAAGATCACTAGTGTTGGTCTAGACTAAACTTTCATATTTGTCCTATTGCCTCCCAGAATTAAAAATTACATAGCCTTGCAGCTCTGTGGATCCTATGAGAGCTAGCTAACACCTGCTGTTGTGCACAGGACAGTGCTTGAGAAATGTGATATTTTGGTAAAAGCATGTTTACAAGAGGTGTTGCCTTCCTTGCACCAATGAACTTGATTCTATCCTCAGTTCTGTGATCTAGTCTATGAAAGTGTGATTGCTTCTTTAATAAATTGCTTTCTTCTGCCTCTGAAGGAAGTCTGTGTTGCTGTATGTTTTCCCTGCTCCTAGCTCTACAGCGACACAGCTCCTAAATCAGTTTAAAATCCCCTAATGTTTTATAACCCCTGATTTATTTTCTTCTTCAAAAAGTTCAACTTGAGATCCTATTTGCTGTTTCGCAGCCTTTCTTTGTTCCTGCCTGACAACTAGAGTTCTGGTGAACCTAGCCAGCTATCAGGCACTTCAGCTTGTTCCAGAACAACTGAAAAAGTACCACCTTAAACTGGGCAATCATTCCAATGAGAAAAAAAAAATGCATAAGGGAAAAAAGCAGGAGGTTATAGAAAAAACTAATTTTTAAATATGTATTACAGAAGGTTATCTATGGCAAGAGTGGATGTAGGGTTTAAATTTCTAAAATCCAAAATCTGGATGTCTTACATATTTTAAAATGTATTCTGGGCTCAGATGTCTCTGGCAAGGGTCAGTCTATTTGGCATTATCTGAATTGAGCTTGCTGAAAGGAGATTCTGCTGTCTCCAGACGAGTTCTTCCAGTTTCTATCACTAGCCATCACATAACAACAATAACTTTACACTTAGCTCATGAAGATATGCCAGAGAGTTTTCTTCCACACCTCGCTGCAGTCCAGATGGGCTGGAAGGCAATGCAGCATCCCGGGAACAGCCATGCCTGGGCCCATAACAACTTTCTGTCCTACTTAGTGTCTGAGTGTTCTTGTTTTCACTGGTGTGCAAAGAACAAGAGCCTGGAGCTCGTGCATGTGCTGTTGGAGTGGCCCCTGATGATGTCAGTGCCACGGAGTTACAGTCATTATCCCTGATAAAAGCAATGTTCTCCTGCTGCCTCCTCAGTGGATTCACAGTGAAAGAGGAAATAGATATTTTCAGGTGTGAGGAGTGCTGCTATCGAGCTAGGATGTGGCAAAAAATTACATCAACATGGCTTTCTTCATGAGGCAGAAAAGAAGCAAAAGCAAAAGCCATTATTAAAGAAACAAGTACACTCTTATAGACTAGATCGTGGAACTGAGGATAGACTTGATTTCATTGGTACCATGAAGGTAACACCCTTTGTCACGTCTCACACCCTGCAGGTGCTAAATCCTTATTATTAATTCTTTCTATTATGTTTTCTTTTGAGCAGCCTGAGAAAATCCAAGCTGCTTTTTTCCTGGCTTTCACCAGTATCCCACAGAAGAGCAATGCTTTCCAAGGATATTTTAGTCTCTCCCACCTTAAAAAATCCTGTCCTTGATTCCAGTTGTCCATCCATGTGCTCTCTCCTCCTTGCTGAGGGTCTGCTCCTTGAGCAGCACATCATTGCTCAGTTTTCTTCTTCAGTTCTGACCTAACTCTTCCCTGACTTGTCTTCTGCAACCTGTGCTCCACTGAATCAGTGATGTCCATAAAGTCCAGAACTCAAGGCGAGGTGAGTCTTTCATTCTAATTTTAAACTGTCACTTGAAAAACATTTTAAACTGTTATGTGTAAAACTTAGGTATGTTAAAGACAGAAGCTTGTGGGGGAAGGAGAAGGAATTGTGCATCTCTCTCAGCAGCTTCCTCATGATGAGGGCAAAGCAGGAACAGACTGTTCTATTGAGACTGCATTTTAGACCCAGCTTCCAGAAAACCCAGCTGTCTGCTGAGGGTCCCACAAGAGTCCCTGCTGATTTATTTATAGCTAATACTACCTTCCTCCTCTGATCTGTCTCCTACTTTCAAGGGATTTGCTCAGGTTGGTCTCCATTCTTTCATTTTGCTTCCAGGATTCTCTTTCTGCTTCCACATTTTTGATCTTCCTTACAAGGTGTTAAGGGATCCTCACTCTCTTTTCAGCACTTTCTGCAAATTCAAGAAATGGCTGTCACCTAAAAAATTCAGTCACCTCGTCTTCCCTCTCTGACTTCGCCTCTAAAGGATCTCAAATACCATTTTGACAGCTTTCTCCATGCTTGTGATTCACCAGCTTTTCTACTTCCTATTTGTCACATTCAGATATTTATGGTAATCTTTTAATGCCACTCCACTAAACACATTTTCCTTGCAACTCTTGGGCTTCTGCATCCTCTTATTATAGGAACCTGATTTTGGTTTCTCACATCCGTTACTCCCACCTCATACAACTTATGTTCTCATAGTTCTGATATGGGTAGGAAAGTGGTGATGGGTTTGTGTGGGGTCACCAGTCACTGCAACCTAAAAAATATGAGCAAGTCTCAGTGAGGTTTGGTGAATGGTGGAAATAGATTGAGTCTTGAAAACATCCTTTTAAGACTAACTTGTACTAGCCTTTATTTTTGTTTGGTTATTTTTTTTTCTCTTCATTTGAGAAGATGGACAATACATAATCAAGCCTACCAGATTTTTCCAAAGACAACTGTATCCAACTGTGAAAGTGTAAACACAAAAGAGAGGGGCTGAGTGCTTGGCACTGACCAACAGGGAATAACTGGGAGTAATGAGATTAAACTGAACAAAGGAAAACCACTGAAGGTTGAACATCAGGAAAATATCCTGGCTGTGTCTATCAGACCATGGACTAATTTCCCACGGGAAGAGGTGGAAACTCCATCTCTTGAGTCATTTAAAATTAGAACAGATAAATCACTAAAAAACAGAGGGCTGGGAACAACCCAATTGGAATTGGAAGGGGATGAAGTAGACAGTTTTGAAAGATGTTTTTAGTCTCAGTTTCTCTTCCCCTGAAACTAAATAACAAGCCTTGTTTAGGGTCTGCTCATGTGGGACTGCCAAACCTGCAGCTGCATGTGTTCTACTCATTATGGCCAGGTTGAAATGCTAATGTGACTCTGATCAGTCTTCTCTGCTGTGGCCACATCATACCTGGTAGGGTGACCAGAGGACTCCTGTACAGGCTCTCCTCCTGCCCAAATCACAGGCCTGGTTGGGGACTGTCCCTGGATTTTTCTGCCAAAATCCTTTGTTTTCGATGTTATTTCCTATAGCACATACCCTGCTGGGCTGAGCTCCCCTAGATGGCAGAGCTGAAGCAATTTACAATGCAAAATGCTTTACAGAGCCCTGCTGGAACAGGGACTGCTATAGCCAGCCCTCTAATGTCTTCAGAGCTACTGGCTAGAAACAGCTTCTGTTGCCATGGGTCACTTCTTGCTGCATGTGAGAGATGGTCCAACTCCATGTGCAATTAATGCAGTGAGGCCTTGCCCCAAAAGGATATTGTTTCTTGTAAACAATTCAAGTTTCCAGTTCTCAAAAACAGAAGGCCAAAAAAATAGTTCATTTATGGATGTGTCTTTAGCAAACCCTCAGGGTCCAGCCACACTGACTTCTTGAAAAAAACCACCTATAATACAGTTGTGCAGATGCTTGGAAAAGCAACAAAGGTTGCAAGTTCAGAGAAGATACAGGTGACCTTCTTGTCCATTTACACTTTTGGCCTTCTGTTACATAACACAAGGGGTTATCCCATCAGAAGCATCAGTCTACACAGCACTGCTCTCCATCCTCACAGCACTGCTCTCCATCCTCACAGCACTGCTCTCCCTGCTCACAGCTCTGCTCTCCCTGCCCACAGCACTGCTCTCCATCCTCACAGCACTGCTCTCCATCCTCACAGCACTGCTCTCCATCCTCACAGCACTGCTCTCCATCCTCACAGCACTGCTCTCCATCCTCACAGCACTGCTCTCCCTGCTCACAGCACTGCTCTCCATCCTCACAGCACTGCTCTCCATCCTCACAGCACTGCTCTCCATCCTCACAGCTCTGCTCTCCCTCCTCACAGCACTGCTCTCCATCCTCACAGCTCTGCTCTCCCTGCTCACAGCACTGCTCTCCATCCTCACAGCTCTGCTTTCCCTGCTCACAGCACTGCTCTCTATCCTCACAGCACTGCTCTCCCTGCTCACAGCTCTGCTCTCCCTCCTCACAGCACTGCTCTCCCTGCTCACAGCACTGCTCTCCATCCTCACAGCTCTGCTCTCCATCCTCACAGCACTGCTCTCCATCCTCACAGCTCTGCTCTCCATCCTCACAGCTCTGCTCTCCCTGCTCACAGCACTGCTCTCCATCCTCACAGCACTGCTCTCCATCCTCACAGCACTGCTCTCCCTGCCCACAGCACTGCTCTCCCTGCTCACAGCTCTGCTCTCCATCCTCACAGCTCTGCTCTCCATCCTCACAGCTCTGCTTTCCCTGCTCACAGCTCTGCTCTCCATCCTCACAGCACTTCTCTCCCTGCCCACAGCACTGCTCTCCCTGCTCACAGCACTGCTCTCCATCCTCACAGCTCTGCTCTCCATCCTCACAGCACTGCTCTCCATCCTCACAGCACTGCTCTCCCTGCTCACAGCACTGCTCTCCCTGCTCACAGCTCTGCTCTCCCTGCTCACAGCACTGCTCTCCATCCTCACAGCACTGCTCTCCATCCTCACAGCACTGCTCTCCCTGCTCACAGCACTGCTCTCCATCCTCACAGCTCTGCTCTCCATCCTCACAGCTCTGCTCTCCATCCTCACAGCACTGCTCTCCATCCTCACAGCTCTGCTCTCCCTGCTCACAGCTCTGCTCTCCCTGCTCACAGCACTGCTCTCCATCCTCACAGCACTGCTCTCCATCCTCACAGCTCTGCTCTCCCTGCTCACAGCTCTGCTCTCCATCCTCACAGCACTGCTCTCCCTGCTCACAGCTCTGCTCTCCATGCTCACAGCACTGCTCTCCATCCTCACAGCTCTGCTCTCCATCCTCACAGCTCTGCTCTCCATCCTCACAGCACTGCTCTTGGTCCACACTCAGCTATTCTTCCACCTGAATGAACTCTACTGCAATACGTTGGGTTTTTTTTTTTTTTTTGGGTTGAAGTTCTGAGGAAACCTGAACACAAACTGGGTCACATTTTGAGGATTTCTTTTGAAATTAAACACATAACTTCAAGTTTAAGGATCTGATTAAAAAAAATATTTGTGTTCTGTTATCTCCAAAACTTTCTCGTTTTCTATGGTTTGCTGAAGAGGACAATAGGTCAGGGCCTTCTTTTGTGTGTTATTTCTTTTTCAGCTTAGCTGCTTCACGTGGGCTGCTGCATTTCTCAGTTGGCAAAAAACTTTTTTTAAACTATTGTTGGATTAGCACAAGATGCCTGATAGTTTCCCATCTTAGAGTCAGAAACAAGTTAAAAATACTGACAGTGGCTGTGGTAGTTCTATGGAGGGGGAAAGGGAATTACTTGGGAAGCAAGAAGATTGATCTGAACTATTTAAGTCTCCCTTTGTTACCTGAGATTGTAAGTTTAGGTAATAAACACAATCCAAATCAAGAGCTGTGAGTACAACATAGCAAAAAAAGTTATCTGTGTTTATAAATGATCAGTTCAGAATCAGGCTAACCTTCTTAGCTCTGAATTTGTATAGCTTTACAGTTTGTTCCAGAAGAATTTATTTCTCATATAAGGATTATTCTGTTTGCATCCAGTCTTTTATTGATTATATCCTTGCTACTCACTCTGTATTTTCCATTATTTTAATCTCTTTTTTGCTGAGTTTTATAATTTCAATTTTACTCATCTTTGATTATCTCCAGCTCATTTCACATTTATTTTACCAGTTTTGTCAATTTTTGCTTCCTCCCTCTATCTGTCTTATCTTTATAATCATTGTGCATCTTTTTTGATTTTCCACAGTGCAGCTTCTCAGTATCAAATACTCATATTGCAAAATTTCCCCTCGTATAAAGATCAACAATAAGTTAGCTGGAAGTCATCCGTATTTCATTATATTTGGCACTGAGAAGTGCAGCTTTTAAAGAGCCTCCACCCTACAGCTGCATTGCATCACTGATCCATTTAAATGCACTAATCTAGCCAAAAAGCCAATGTTTCCCATTACAACCTGTCTCTAAGTGACATCTATGTGCTAGTTTAGGAATAGATCTTCATAACAGAGCTACTTTGGAGGTAAACCAGGAAAAGATACTCTGGTTCAGTGCTGAACACTTGCATTTTAATCTAAATAAATATGGAGCTGTGTAGTTCCATCCAGTTATGTAGTGAGGAAAATAAACATCGTGAGCATAACTCACTGAATACAAATTCTGCAATTATGGGGTGTGTGAATGAGCATTTAGGTGACTAAAAATTGGCTCCTAAATTGGAAGGGATTTCTCCACCTAAAAGGAAAATTATTACAAACTCTGAAATTCACAAGGAACATAGGGGAGGAGATCTAACATGTGACTAATATCCCAGAGGCTCTCAGGTCTTTATAATTGTGATCATAACTCTGTAGCTTCACGAAAGGAGTAATGAGGCCTGATCTGCCCCCAGGGCTAACACAGTAGTGTGTGAGATGGCTTCTGAGTGAGTTTGACTTTGTTAACATAGTTATAATACTGGAAATCTTGTTAACCAAGATGAAGGGTCTTAAAGAAACCAAGCAAACTGGGGTTTACAGGTCCTGTGACAGAGACACATTTTGGTATCAGCCTTATAGATGAAAAAAGGGTTTCTTACAACAAAGAAGGAAAACACACAGTATGTTCTATAGCATATTCATTATTTCAAATATGTCTATGTTGCAATAATGATCAATATCCTGTGCAGATCTTCCAGTGTGATGCTGCCTTCCTACACTTTCCAGGAGCTGGTGGGCTGCAGGACCCGCCCCTGCACTGCTCCACTCCAACAGCTGTCACAGAACAGAAGGTTTTATAATGAGGGAGTGGGGAAGTGTAATTTTGGTACTCAGGAACTCGTGGGAGGCTGTTTCTTGACTCCAAAGGCAAGTGGGTAAATGAGAATATACAGTGAGAGATGCACAGGCTTCAGAACACCTTGCAGGAGCTGCTACCAGGCCATTCACAGGGGCCATACCCAGCTACTTCTGTGTCCTGGCACCTTTGGAAATACTGTGCTTTCTCCTGAGGGACCATCTTGCTGCCAAGTACTTTTTGTATGGGTTCAATGGATGCCTGAGTCATAGATCCTACAGCGCTAACACTCACAAAACTAAGTTTATTTTTAATGTCCTTTCCAAAACTTTTGATTCATAATTGTAGTAAACAGCACCTTTGACCTCTGACATGCCTTCCCATAAACTGAGTCTTAAGACAGACATACAGTTAAAGCCCTGAGCTGTATTTGCTTTCTGAATTAACATCCAGGCCGTGATAAATGTGGCAGTGCTTGGATAACAAAGTTATTGTTTCAGGCTGTTTGCTGGCAGCATCAGAAGAATAACTGCAGTGGTCTCAGTTCAAGTCACACCTGATTTAAAAGCCTCCTGATGTAGGGTGGCCTTTGTTCTCAATCCCAGTTCCATGAAAAGAACACGTCTCCAATCACTGTCTTGTCCAGGTGAACAAAATAAGGATTTGATCTCTCCTTCCTGCAGAGTAGTTTAAAGAATATCTACACTGAAAGCCTTTCTATGATGCTGACATACAGATATACAATGAATAAAAAACCCCCAGCCCTCATGAGAGTGTGTACTTAGAATTTAGTTTTAATGCACTTGGCACATAGTTTATGATGTTACTTCACCTCAAGAGAGGTCAATTGTATTATGTTTCAATGTTTTATTTTTCTATGGACTTATGCACAAGTCAGTTGTGAAACAGATCTTCTAATAATTTCCTGTGGTAGGGGACACACTGCTCAATTTTCAATTACTATTAAATGAACCAAATTTCTACATTAAAAAAAAAACTTTCCATGTACAAGGTATATTGTTTCCAGGTTCATAACCATTCTTGGTATAGTTTGTGACAGCCAGACTGCTAATTTTTTTAACATGATGCATGAAACTAAACTGAAAATCAATATTTTCTATTACAGAAGCTTTCAAAATACAAGGCCTGGTACCTTACTCAGAGTAAAAAATCCTTCCTTACTAAAGACAAACCTCTAGTAATACAGATCCTGAAGCACAGTCACACTTACCCCACAAAATGGCATGACAATCTATAAAGCTAAAGAATTAGAAAATAACTAATTAACATAATTGAAATGTCTCAGTTAATATACTTGGTTAACAGCAATGTTATGTTACCAAGAGAAAAATCCCCCTACACACTTGGATGAAAGCCTTGCTGTTACCTCATGTCATATTTATTTCTTAATATAGAAATAATTAATACTTTTATATGTATAGTTGTACAGAGCAGAATTGCACAGCTGTCCCTGGCTAGCCATCAAAGGGATGTGTTTTATACACAAGAATAAATTGATATTTTTTCTGTAATTCTCCCAATATGAGGGTGGACAAAAAGAAAGTAGGCTAATATGTCATTGCAGTTGCAGTAGTCTGGGCTTTCCCAGAAGTCACTGAAGAGAAGTAAGAGCCCTGAGAGGTTGATGCAAGCTGTCTTATCTGTGGTACAAACGTGCCTGGCCAGCTTCTTTGTCTTTCATTGACTATTGAGGGAGCATAGCTGATTAGCTCAGATCAAATGAATAATTTATAGATGGTAAAATCAGGTGTCATGAATACCATCCTCAGTGACTAGTGCATTTGGAGAGCACGAGGCAAGCAGAAAATTTCCCTTGCCTCAGGATATTAAGGGGTTGTGCTATTAAGCTCCCTGTTTGCCCAGAGAGGGAGTCCTATTGCAGCCAGATTTGTAAAGATTTGCTTTCTCCTGGAATAAGCAATAGTGGCTGTGCAGGAGCACCTGTATCTGCAACAAGAGCCCCTCATTATTATTTTCACATTGAGCTGAACTGAAAATGAATAACACATTCATACTTTTGAAGGAGAGTACCCAGCATATGCTTTGATAATCCATTAATGTTTTCAATATTTCAGCAGTGCTCCTGCTCAGAATTGGAACCAAAAGAAGTAATTTTATTAAAAAGAAGAAGAGAGCATGAGATCCATTTAATTAAAGCTTTTTCAGCCAATACACCAAGGAACATTTAGATTCTGCAGGCATCTTATGTATAATCAATGGAAATTGCATGAGCAGAAACCGGAAAGGCTTTCAGGAAGACAGTGCAGAATGAGCAAAGACTGCAACAGACTAGACCCAGATTACAAGGCTCTGCCATTTGTCAGAGAAGAACCAAAATGTGTGCCTACTGAGTGGACCCTGTCTGTTGAAGAGTGGCAGGCGAGCCCTGACGTGGTTTAAAGCCCCCTGCCAGTCTGCCCTGCAGGGAGTTGATTTGACAGGAATAAGGTGCTCCAGCAAGCTCTAGGCTAGTGCACACCCCATCATCGCTACAGTCTCCAGGATTGGGCTGGAAAATTGGGTGGGCACTGCTGGCAGTCGTAATACATTCAGAGTTTTCCATCTTCAGGTACACAACAGGACCTCTTCCCAGTGATCCAGGGCGTGTTCTTGCTCTCAGCTCATCGCTGTAGAACAGTATTGTATGAGCAGGAAGGTTTGGCGGAGTCAACACTTTTTGTTTCCCAAGTTCATCAGTCTTTGAAATTGAGTCTACATGTATTTACCTCTTTTGAAGCTTGCAGTAATCGTTTCTTTAAGTTGTCTTTGGAAGTATCACCCAGTTCAAAAGGCAATATAACATTTTAAAGAAAATTATTGGGCTGCCAGTGTTTTAATAACTGTTGTTTTATAAAAGAAAACAATAGGGAAAAGCAGATTAAATAAACATAGAAACTCTGAGCAGCACACAAAAAAAAAGTTTTAGTGCATAGAGAAGTTTGACAAATGATGACTGCTGCAAATCTTCACTTTTTCTCTGGCTTTCATCAAGATTTCTCTAAAACTTAGAGGACGTCTCCAGAAGAGCAGCCTGACACATTGCAAATGGAATAGAACCTGCTGCTCCTGCAGCTGGTCCCACAGGGGATGAGAAGAGCAAACAGGAATCTCTATATCAAGGAGGAGGGTTTTCCCTTTGGATGTCTTTTTTATATTAATCAGATCCTGTTACTCAGGCTAATTACCTTTATAAAAATTGTAAAACACTTGTGGCCTCTCGCCTCAGGTAGTCATATTGACCTGAAAGCTAATAGTCCATCCCCACCTGATCAAAAGGAAAGAACACTCTTAATATATCATAAATATTAATCCCTGACCCTAGACATCAGGGAAAAATGCTTTGCATTACTGTGCTTAGAGTTTGTTTTGTATTTTGCTTAGGCCCTAAAGACTGCCTTGAGAATTAAACTAACTTGGACTGCTTCCCCTTGCTTCCCTTGCAGCTCTTTGGTCTAATCCTGCAAATGACCTTTGTGTGGACATACTTTGCATCCACATGGAGCCATTTGGAGTCTGGCACATGTGAAAGAGCACAATACTGCAGCGAAGAGTTCAAGTATATCTAATGAGTTAAAATATTTGGCTGCTGCTTTTTTCTGGGAAAGCAGTTCTGAAATTAACATCTGAGGGTGTCTCAGCAGAAGATTGGGCTGAAAATATTCTGTAAACGTGGCTTTGTTCCTCAGCTTATTACTTTAATTTTGACTTCTCCCAGCATTATGTTATTGCTGATCAGATTTTTGGATTGATTTTTGACTAGATTAGAAGGTCTAAGTCCACTGCAAAACAGGGACAAACTGGTGGAGGGTGCTGATGATTAATTTAGTCACAGTAGAAACGTTATATTTAATGCTTTCTTCAGTCAGTTCAAAAACATGTTTCTTCTTTCCATACTACAGTTTGCATAGGCAATCAACACAGCTTGTTTACAGAAATTAATGAGCATTTCTGTTTATTAGTTACAATAATTTACATGGCTGGATTCCTACGTTGCTTTTTGCTGCTACGTTGCAGCATTTGTTCAAAGGGTTTGTAAAACACTGAAAGAGAATGAATCCTTGAAAGCAGCATTCAGATACAGTCCTTTCTCTGGAAGCAGGATGTAGCTTGCTCAGAATTCATAATATTTCTTTAAGGAAGCTATAGTAAAAGTTTAGTTCTGTTAAAATGCCAAAGATATTTCTAATCTAGTCCCTTCTGGGAAATTTATAACCTACAGACATAAATACAATCCAGCTTGCTTCATACATTTGGATTTTGGTTTGGTTTTTGGTTTGTTTGTTTGTCTTTTGTTTTTCTTTTTTTGTGGGGATCATGCGTCTCTAGATGCTGTCTCTCAGTTTTCAATCTCACTTTTTAAAAGCTTCAGCAGAAAGATGGGTGGTGGGAAAGCAGTGGGTAAACAAACCAACCAGCAAACCCCCAACCAACCAACAAAAAAAAAAAAAACCCACCCCAATGTACTATCACTTTCAGAGCCTAGTCCCCATAAATAGTAATCAGCTTACAGGTTTAGACACCTCCTGGCCCTTGGATGACTCCTGCTGTCCTAGAGAACATCTCTCGTGTCTCTTCAGTGAAAAGAGAGCTGAGCAGTGGTCAGTTGGCATAAGCAGCAGCACATGAAGTCAGGTTTAGAAGCCAGTAGAAGCCAAGTACCTGGTTTCTACAGGGTATCTGACAGTGAGGTTCTGATGAGCTCAAACTGAAGAATGAGCTTTTTGGACAGAGTAGGTAAAATGTGGGAGCAGCAACTGACACATTGCCTTTGGGTGGGGCACGTCATTTCTGGAAGGAGGGAGAGTTTGAATGAAATCAACATATTCATGTGATACGTCTAATTTTTACTCCTGAGCTTTTCCTCAATGCCTGAAAACTGTCTTGATCTAGAGCCCAGCCCAGCTCTAGAGGCAGATCTGTTATATGGCAGAGCTCAGGAGAAAAGTGCCATGCTTCGTCTATCTAGAGGGAAGCAGTGGATAGTCAGAAGATGTGTAGGTTGAATTTTGGGGATGGCTGTTAGCACCTCTGAGCTACCAAAACAAGGCTTTGCTAATCAACGGATCAAGCTGCTGATTATGTGATAAAGCAAGGAGAGAGCTACAACACTGTTGTCAATTCATCACCAGCTACTTCCACCTAAATTGTCAGTTCAGTAGTTAAACTAAACATTTTACAAAATAGGGCTGATTTATTACCTTCCAGTCAGAAGCACAGAACCAAACACAGAGCTGTTATTTCAGTAGAGGAGCTAAGGTAACTCAAATTGTCATTTCACTTTTCTCTGTCATTCAGGCACTTAAACCTTTGCTGTCATGGCCAGTTTTAAATAGGTTGGATATTTATTGTGTTGAACTCTTTTAAACTCTGTGTGTGTGGGAGAGGAGGGTTTCTGAGGGAAAATGCTGCACATGTAATAGTCCCTGCTGGCTTTCTAAAACAAGTTAACATTGTTTGACCTAAAGTGAATAAACCCTCAGCAGAACTGAGGCTGATGACTTTATCTGTTAGATTCTGGCTCCTCTAATTTAAAACAAATGAAAGAATGTAGATAGTTTAAGTGAATGCAGAAAGGATTGGAGTGATTTTTTTTCCCTCGACCTTTAAAAAATTAGGAAATCCTCCGAAAACAGGCACAGCATCTCTAGAAATGTTGTCACTGTTGTTATTCCACAGTGACAGTTTCCAACAGCAAAGCATGAAAAACATGTTTTGCTTTGCTCATGGTTTCAGAGTGTGTCACTAGATTTTCATTGCTAGGAACCCAAGTTAAAAGTCTTAAGTGAGTTCTGCTGGGCTCCTCCTAACCATAATCTCACTTGCTCAAGTTTTATACTGCAACCCATTCTCCTGGGCTCACTGAATTATACTTGAAATTGTTTTTGTCCCTGGCTGGATGATAGTAAATTCCTGCAGGCTTGAATAACTTTGTATTTCTTTACAGAGTACCAAGTCTGTGGTCTGAGCTGAAATACTAATGCTGCAAACCCACCAAAATGTCTCCAACTCCAGACTCAGAATAGCAGGGATGATTGTGTGAACAGCTGAGGCTTACTGCTGTAAAGGCTGTGCCAGTCTGCCTTGGTGCACATTGGTATCACACAGACACCTCTGGATTCAGCTCAGAAAGACTGGCAATGGATCAGGGATGCTGGCCAGGAGGAACAGCCACCTTGCAATCCACTCCTGGCTTCTCTTTGTGCTTCGGACACTGTTACTCTCTCCACAATCAGGAGGGGCATCCTGACAGACACAGGTCTGCCTTTACACCACAGCTTTATTAAGACAACAATGAGGAGTAGAAGACACATCCTCTTAGACATTGGTTTTCATAACACAGGTGGCTGGTCCCCAAGAGTGGAAAAATGCCAGAAGCCAAATGGCTTCTTTTTCCTTACAGTGCAGCAGGACAAGAACTAGATGCCCAGATTTCCACCCAAGCTGCAATGTTACTCTCTGTTGGCACCCCCAGGCACTGAGTTTCCCTGAGAGTATTCTTGCAAATACTGTATGCACTTAAAATGGTGTTAGTTCTAGGAGGTATTGCCTAACACCCTGTGACTGATGGAGATGGCTGACTGAAGCTTCAGGATGTCAAAATCCCCTCTTACTGTGGACCCAGTGGTAGGCCTTGCTGCAATTCTCTTCAGCAGTGTTCTGAGCACTTTAAAAGCATGAGTATCCAGGGCCAAAGGAGGAAGGTGTGATCTCCAGTGAAGAGAAGACTGAGCTAAAAGAAACACATTTGTAAGGGTTCACTGTAAAAGGGGAGCCAAGATGTAGGCATGGCAGCAATGACATTTATTTCTTTTGTCTGTTGGTGATAGGAACATCTATAGTGTGAAAGGGGAATATTGTGGTATGGTAATCAAGAAAACAGCCATCACTACTGATGTCTAAGATGAATACTGTACTAGTGCTGGACAGGAAACAGATGCCTATATCATGACTGAATCACAAGAATTTCAGTGCAGAAATCTGTAAAGCAAATGCAGTTGCTGACAATGGTCACATTACTGTGCAGCTACAGTAATAACTTCATGGCTTGTACAGATCAAGGAGGGGCTGATTACTATCTGCAGGATCTTGGAAATACCAATGAATAAAAAATATATGTGTAATCCACTCCTTAAATCCCTCTGCTGGGAATTTGAATCTACTGAATCATTCTTGGGCACCTGTAAGCATCCTTGGGGAGCAGGGACGCTGTTAAGCTGATGCCAGTGATGAAAAGCTGTAGCCAGGCACACTGTGGTTCTTGCAAACATTTCCTGGGAGGCAGCAGCATTTCTTATGTCCAAAACAACATAACAGAGGTGTCCGGGTTCAGCCTGAACCTCTCAAAGCAGGCCCTGATCCTGAGATTAAAGCCACTGGTGACTATAGCAGAAACTCTTATCAGAATGATCATTACCTCAGCAGCTCCTACAAGTGACAATTTCTAAGGGCAGTCATCAGTACAAATATCTACTTGCCTGAGGCATAAGTCCGCCCACTCACTCTTCCTTTCATCCCTAAACTCAGGCCCTGTTAAACTCAGACCTTTTCCTACTTTACTTTTCAGATGTCTCCTTAGGAGAGAAAGTCTTTATCCCAGCACAAAATACCCAAGATTTACTGCTATCTCCCACTGCTGCCTATCTAATCTATTTTACTCAGGTACTTCAGACTAATCTAAAGAGCCCTGTAAAAATCCTGCTCTGGCTTTAAGTTCCTTTTCTCTCCACTCCTGTTGTTGTCTAACCCAAAGGCTGGGGTTTGGAACTGGCTGTGGCTGGGCCTCCTCAATGCCTGTGGCACCTCAGGTGTGATGTATGGTGGGCTGCAGGTGGTGAGAAATGAGAGAGCCTTCAAGATGGCAAGGACAACAGAACTGCTTGGCAAATGAACTGCTCCACCTGAGTGCAGGTTACAGGTCTAGACACTTGTGCATGTGAGAGAAAGGCATGCATGCCCCTGTACCCTGCCAGGGACAGTGCTATGAACCATCTGGAAAGGAGGCAGGTACCTAAAACACATTTAGTGAAATGAAATTCAGTCCTCCAGTCTACCTGGCCAAGTGAATTTTAATGTCCACAAATTAGCTTCTAGAATATCTATATTCTCAACACATCAACATTTTCATTCAGCAAATGAGAGTTTAAGAAGATAGACCCCAATAATTGTGCCACAATTGACCCAGCAGAATGGGCAGAACAGAATGACTGAGTACATCTTAGCCCCCAGACTGCAGGACAGGCTTAATTCTACCTGGGCAATTTAAATGAGCTGCTAGACTTTGCACTCAAGTGTCTGAGATGTGCTCAGAGATGTCTGCAGCAGCTCTCCTGGGGGGATGATACCCTTTAGCAGGGAGTGATAATAAACAGTAGGATGGTGCTAACACTTTAAGCTGCTGCAGCTGCCTGCTAAGTGAGTATGTGTCAACACCTTCAGACTGGAAGGTGAGAAAGTGAAATTATAGCTTTCAGTTACCCTATTTCAGCTTTTGCAACCTCTTTTATGAAATCACTTTCAAGAATCATTAAGGGGCTTAAAGGTTTACTTGTGTATTATGAATCCAAGATACTGAGCATGTTTCTGGAAGTTTGTGTCCTTCTTCAAGCTTTTATTGTAACTATCACACCATATTTACAACAAAAAATTACAGCAAGATAGTCTTATACAAGAAAGTCCTAAAAACAGTCCAGTGTCTTAAACAAAAACATCTGCCACTAAAAAAATAGAACACTGTAATACGAGGAAGAAAATTAAGTACACAGTTTAACAAAGGTTTTTGTAGCCTGAATTTTCTTTTGATAATTACACAAATATAAACATCTCAGTCAATAATGAGATTTATTTACTCAACCTACCAATGAAGTAATATGTGATTCTAGGATCAAATTTTCCTCTGTGATATTTTCATCTCCCTGTTAAAATTTGAAAGCTAAAAAAACTGATAGGCAATGTAAAAAAAGTAAAGCTGGAAGATTTGTCTCTGTATTGATGTAGCTATACTGATACAGAATCTTGTTAGATACTATACTAAGAGTTCACCTGTAGTTTGATCTCTCCAAGACATTTTGTAAATCTGACAACATTCTATATGGGTAGTAGTTATGATGTTAATTTAGATTTGGAGTCAGTACTGTGTCTCCTATTGAAAAAAAAAATATCATGAATACATGAACTGATTTTCTATACAGCATGGACTATTGATGGCATTCTGCAGATTGGCACAATGACACCAGTGCAGAGAACAATACACAGCCGAGCACATAGCTGCATTTCTTGGCTCTGTTTGATAACAGTCTCAACAGAAGCGCCCCAACTGTTCCCCTTTTCCACTCTTCAGAAGTCTCAAGTGATTTTAATTCTGGTCTTTTCAACTTCTTGACAACCACTGTGCAAACAATATTATAACAGTTTTCTCTGGGTCTGGATACCAAATAAATCTTTAAATGTTGTAGAACAGTGAGAAATGATTAGGGAGCTGGGCAGAACCTTCCCGTAGATTGCCAGATGGACAGCAGTATGCTTATTCAAAATGTGTGTGTAATCATTGGTCCAGGTCAGGTTCAGCCCCAAAGTAGTCTTTAACATCAGAAATTTATGAGGAACTCAAATTCAGAAACCATCACACATTTTTAACTATATTTATGCCTAATGAAATCCACAGTAACACACAGTATGTTAGGAAAGCACCTGAATCAGTGTGACAGGCTGTGACTTGTAACAGCCTTTTAACCTCAGCAGATGTGACCTTGGTTGACAATAATTAGCATACGGGCCTTGAGACTTTTCCTCCAGCTACTGGAAATAAGCTTGTTCCTCAGTTCTCTGGATATCAGTACTCATCCCTGCTAACAACGCAAGTTGCTGATGGATAACCAGGGCAGGCACCTCTTTTCAGAGATTGTGATCTCATGGTCAAGGGTAGCACAGTAAAAAAACCACAAACCAAAACATTACTATTGTTTTCAGAGCACAAACTAGACACAACCCTTCGTTTCACTCAATTCTTTACCAGTTCTTGCAAATGCTTTGTTTTTCTTTGTTCCCTGCTACAGAGAGCTTACTTGTCCAACCTCCCCGCTGAAAAACACCATTCTAAGAACCGAAAAGAAATTTCAAATCGCACTCTCCGATGATGATACTGTCTGCATTTACCGCCTTCGTGGCTACAACAAAACCAAGTTCGACCCTCCCCGCCCCAGGGGCGGCCCAGGACTGGGCCGGGACCGTCCAAGGCCAGCCGAGAGGCGGGCGCGGTCCCGCTCCTCCCGGAGCCAGGTGCAGGTGGAGCCGGTGTTAGAAGCACCAAATCCTGCGTTAGGGCGGAAAATCTGAGATCGCTGCTGTACGATCAGCCCCGAAAACGCCCAGGGAAGCAGCAGCAAACGCCGCCGCCCCAGGCCGTGCTGGCGGGCGGGGGCCGGCCGGACTCTGCGCTCCCCGGCCGCAGGGCGGGTACCCTGGACGGCAGCCGGGAGCCAGATCCTGCCCTCGCGGTGTCGCCTGAGAAGGTGGGTGGATTTTTGGAGGGAAGAGAAACCGCCAGTCGGGGGGTAGGGAAGGGGACATGCTCCCCCGCCAGCAGCGGCAGCCGCCAGCGCCGGGAGCGGCGGGGCGGGGGCCGGAGCCCCGCCGGCCCCGAGCCACAGGGGCCGCTGGAGGCCGAGAGGCGCCGCCGCCCTTGGCGGGGTCGCGCTGCCGGCCCGGCGGGCTGGGGGCGGTGGTCACCCCGTTCTTGTCAGGGCGGGGCCCCCTGCGGCGCTGCGAATGGGCTGTAATGGGTCGGGGCAGAAGGGGGCCCGTGCTAGTGCCCGGGGAAGCGATCGCGGTTAGCAGCACAGGCGAGGCGGCACAGCCGCGCACAGCCCTGAGCCTTCAGGAGGGCGCTAGCTGGAGCGCTCCGCCGCTCCCCCCTCGCCGAGCCCGTGCCCAGGTAGCCGGGGGAGCCCTGGGAGGAGCCCGGGGGGGCGCAGCTGGCGCGGCGCGATGGCCCCAGCGCCGAGACGCCCTAATTGCCGCCGGCGGGGCCGCAGCGGCCGCCGGCTGCCGCTGTCGAAGCGAAGCGACGTCTGTGCGGGGGGAGGCCCGAGGGAGGGGCGCGGGCGGGGCGTGGGGCGCGGTGGTCTGATCGCGAACGGCTCCGGCTACGTAGACGGGGGGAGGGAGCGGCCTGCTAGCGGGGCCGACCCGCGTAACAGACAAAAGCCCGGCACGGCCTCGCTGCTGTCGGAGGGGGTCTTTTGTTGCCGCTTCTCCATTGGGGCTTTTGCGCTTTCTGCTGCCGCTGGATACAGCCGGGGCGGGAATCGCGAGCAGGCGGCGGCTTCCACCCGGCGCGGAGAGCGAGCGGCCCCCGGTCCCGTCCTCCTCGTCCACCAGTTGATCAAAGTTCGGGCGGGCCGAGGCGGGGAGCTGCCCGGACAGCGCTGCTCCGTCCTCGCTCCCTCCGGCGGCGTGTAGTGAAGTAGGAAGGAGCGGACGCCTCCCGCCTCTCCCCGCCTGCCCTCTCCTCCCCGCGGCTGGGGCTCTGGATAGGAGGAGCCGGAGGAAGAGGAAGATGACGAGTGGGTGCAATTAGCCTAACAAGGGACGGGCGGCGGAGGCGGCGGCGTCCCCGCGCCGAGGACTGACACATCTGCTCTCTCTCCTCCTCCAGCCATGAAGGCAGAAGCTGGGGAGCGTAGCTGAAGCCCAGGGTCGTTCCGGTGCTCTTCTCTATGGCAACTGCGTGAAGGGGCCGACCCCCTTCCCCCCGGCGGCGGGGCTGGGCTGGCCGAGCCTCGCCTGGTGTGCGCGAGTGGCTCTGGCGTTGGCTCCCTCCTCCCGTCCCTTCCCTTCCCCGATGTGGGCTCCAGAGGATTTGCGCCTCCTTTGTAACCGGGAATGAAATAATGGCGACCCGGTGGGTAGCGGGGCCACCCGGCGGAGATGGAGACAACGAGCCCCCCCCGGGCGGCGGCAGCGGCGCCGGCGGCCAGGTAAGAACGGCGGAGGCGGGCGGGGCGCGGGCCGGGCCAGGCGGCCGCCTCCCGCCGCGGGGAACGGCTTGGCTGGAGCGGGCTTAATGGCCGCTCCCTCCCGCTCTCCCTCCCTCCCCTCCCACTCTTCCTGCCCGCCCGCCCCGGAGTTGCTGGGAGTTGGACGCTGGGAGTGGTGCGGTTCCCCAGCCACGGAGGGGAGGCAGCCGCCCGGCCGAGCGCTCGTCGCGCAGTCGGGGCACCGCTCCCGGGCCGGGAGGCGGCGGCGCCTTGGCTGCCTCACGGGCCGGGCGGCGGCTCCGCTTCCCGCCCCGCGGAGCCGCCCTCGCCCTCGGGACTGAGGTTTCCCCAGGGCCGCCCCTTGGGCCCTCGCCCCCGGCCCCGCGGGCAGAGCGTGGCGGCGGCGGCCGCTCCCACGCCCAGCCTGCCCGTCCTGGAGGAGCGCTTCTCTGGGCGCTCAGGGGAACGGCTTCGTCCCTGTCACATTCCTGTCGTGCTGATTTTTAGTAGACGTAGGGGTCTGGCCTCTGCCTGCTTGGACCCGGTGCTTGCCGCTCTCCTGTCCATCCGCAGCCGCTTATATTAGGGATATTTCTATCCGTAGCATTTGTTGCTGGAACGATCCTCTGTGTATTTAGTTCAGAAACTTAATAGCATGCCCTATGGTGGCAGCATTGCATGTTTTGACTTGCAAGACAAAGTTTTTAGCACAGAGCCGTGTCTGATCCTTCTATTCTTCCTATTAATAGTCTCTGAAACAACTATTAACTTTAGATTCAACAAAATGCATATAACCGCTTCAGTAGACTTGTTTTAAGATTTGTCTTAAACTTTATTTACAAATTTGATTTTGTATTTCTCAAAGTTAGAGTACATACGTTGTGCTGAAGAAAAATCTTATTTAAATCTGCATAGGGCTGTGAAATATGTCCTTTATGTAGACAACCCCCTTCTGCTTGCTGAAATACAACTATGTGATTTTTAG
The DNA here is from genome assembly GCA_030060385.1 of Muscicapa striata striata. Taxonomy (NCBI): domain Eukaryota; kingdom Metazoa; phylum Chordata; class Aves; order Passeriformes; family Muscicapidae; genus Muscicapa; species Muscicapa striata. The sequence goes on along the minus strand of JAREIS010000030.1, from coordinate 2,937,479 downwards.
GCATACAGAACTTTAATTTAAAAGTATGGGTGATTTTTTTGTTTGGTTGTGTTTTTTTTTTTTGTTTTGTTTTTTTTTTTTTAAATTTTGTGTGATTTTTTTCCTTAGTTTCCTGAGTTTTAGTTTACTGCTATCTTGAATTCACCCTTTTGCCTTGGTTTGAAAGTGTCACGTGGTATTGTAGGATTTTCCTTTCTGCTATCACCTCAATTAAGAGGTTCCCGCATTCTCTTAAAGCTGGGTGGGTTAGGTGAGGGTAAAATCACGAGTCTTAAGTAAGAGCACAGAAGATGTTAAGACTTTATTATAAAATACAGCTGAAAAAACAGTGCTATGTTTGGAGAACCTCTTGTTCAATACTGTTCAGATAGTGTGGGAAGGAGGAAACTGCGTGTCTAAGGGTAAAAATTAATATCTTTTTTTTAATTCTGTCACATTGAAACTTGTGGTCTTTGGCACTGGCCCTTGTTATAATCTAACTCTCGCTGTGGTGGTAAGCCTTAACAAGGCCTGTGGCACTATTTGAGCTCATCATGTTAAAGCTGTCTAATTGGGGACTGCTAATAGGCGTGGAATTGCAAAATGGACTGCTCTGCCTGTTGTTTTGCCAGGTACTTACATGTTGCAGTTAAAATGTAACTGGTAGAAAATATGCGCTCAGACCTGTGATTGCCTTAATCACAGCAGGCCTGATGTAATCTGTGCTTGAACTTAGACAGCCCTGGTGAATGTCTGAGCAAGGTTGTAGTGCGTTCTCAGTTGCCTTCGTGTAATATTGCTGCATGTTTTAAAGTTCAGTTTATTTTCTTACAACTTCACTTCCATAATTTGTGTAAAATGCCAAGAGAGTGAGGATTTGTGGCTTGACATCTGCTCTCTCACTTCATTTGATGGAATGGTTACTGTGTACAGTGCTTCATGTGCTATATGTGACTAAATCCCTTTAATTGAAGTCTCTCGTTTGTATTGAACAGTAGGAATGGCTTTTTTGTTTAAAAATCAGAAAACACTTTAAATGGAAAAAATTACTATAAAAAGGGACTTCAGGTTTTCAGAGTAATTGCTGCAGTTGCAGGGCTTTATAATGCTATAAAAATAATACTATAAATTCTAGTTCTGATGTGCAAGGTATTAGCAATTTTGGGAAATTATTTATGTTTTTGGGATACTGGATCCCATATGGTGTTTGTATTATAACACAGTAATTAAGTAATCTACATCTAATGTTTAGGTGCAGACCTATACACACAGCAGGTTGTCACAAGGAAGGCTCCAAGCATGACCGTTGTTCACCACAGTCAAAGGAGTTGCAACAGAAATTAGGATTTTCAATCCGTTTAAGGTCTTGGAAATGCACAGCTGTAGTCATCAAGGTTTGAGCAAAAACTGAAAAACTTGTCCTCTAGCTTCAAGATCAGTGGTCAGACTAAGAAAGGGAATGTCTGAGAAGTGGTGCTTCTGTGGATCATTGTGTACACTGGTAGGAGAGCAGAGGACCTGCGATTTGAGTCTCTGGTTACCGTATGTTGGTTGATAACTGTGTTTTGTTTTCGACTCCTGCCTACTCTGATATTAAGTTCTGTTTGGTCATGCCTTGCCATGTTTTCTGTTTTTATTTTCACTTCATCTTTTTTTGTTTTTCCGTTTGACACTGTACCTGGTGGTCTTTCTCACTTCAGAGCCCCCTCCCTGAAATGATAGTTGCGAACAAAGATTGCACATTCGGGCTTGCAGGCTCCGTCTGAGCATGGAGCGCCTGTTCAAAGGGACAGGTCACGTATTCTGGGCTCCTGGGGGAGCTGGCAGAGAGGGCCAGGGACTCTCAGGGCTGTTTGCCATTCTGTTTGAAATCTGACACGCGTTTACAAATGCAAGGACTGCTGGGCTTGTGTTCATAAGGACAGATAAGTGAGAGCGTGTTCTTTCTGGCTTTTAGATTATTAAGCATTGGCTATCTCTATTCCATCAGGTTGTAGCAGTATTTTGCTGGAGAGTTTAAGCCCTGCTGAGGTACAGGCAGTACTGCTTCAGTCACAACATCCCACCTACAGGCCTGTCCAGATTCGAGGCTGGAACTGGTGTCTTCATTACTGTAAATTTAATTTCACATCCTTTACCTAAAAAGGCACAACAAAAAGTGCTTTTATTTTTTGGGTTGTTTGCTTTTCTGTTCCTACTGTTTTGCATTTAAAGAAGTGCTGTCTCTCTTTGTGGTATAGTTTACCATTAATCTATATTAAAAGCACCTTCTGAATATTAAATGTAGGTTGAAGAAAATATTAAGCACAGTGTGTGTGGCCTTAAAAGCCAAACTTTAATTCTTAAGAATATTATTTCGTCAGTTTATGTATACTAAAATGAATACTAATAATACTTTATCAAATAATTTTATTAAGACTTATATTTTTCTTTTGGTTGTTACATGTTTTTGTTTTGCTTAGCAAGTGAGTTGTTAGGAATAGTGAACGATCTTTAGCGACTCCCAAGAGCTTCTGTGTTTGTCAAAAGTTAGGAATACATTTCCAAAGACTTCTGTCAAAAAAAGAAAAAATAAGAGGTTTATCAGTAATCACAACTTTATAATCACAGCTATTCGATTTCAGAGAAGAAGAAAACCCCACAATATTCTTACTCCTACACCTTATCAGAGAGAGTGCAACTGTGTAAACTGAAGAGAAGCATGTGCTGGGTCAGGAACCAGAGAAGGGCACTGATGGCACTAAAAATAGAAAATCATTTGCCTTCTCGCTAACAATAATGAGTAGATAGTTTACTGTTCTAATGGCCCGGTTGGGATGACATTGTAGACTTCCAGTGGTGACTCCCAGGTGTTACATCTCTCCACCATCAGAGCAGAATGTCAGTTGTTCTGTAATTGTGCCTATAAATATGTGAACTGTTCTGGAACTCTGTGTTGTTGGGTATCGATGCTTTTTCTATGCCTGATATTCAGATGATGGAAAGCTTAATTATAATGTTAAAGATCAGAATTAGAAAAATCCATTTGTAAAATTTTGTCTATTAAATATTACACAATACTAGTTGTTAAAAGTGTGCATTACTTAGAGTGATAGAGAATTCTGCACGAAGCTGCCATTTAACAAATTCAGTATAAATACCAGCCTTACCAGGAGTTTTGGTTGCAGCTGTTCAAAAAGCTTGAGTCAAATCCTGTTTAATCATGCAAGCATAACGCTGACTTCTGCTCTAATTTGTGTCAGCATAAGCCTAGGATAATTTGACAAAACATGGACCTCATCCATGAAGAAATGTTATGTATTTGATAAGTGGCAATATGAAGCAGGAAGTAGTTCCTTCAAGAAAAGGAAGGCATCTGCCTTCTAATGTAACTGCATTTAATGTGTTTTTCTAAAGTGACTTCTTGCTTCACAGTAATACCACTTTGTTGATTATACCACTTTGGTATAATTGTCTGAAAAAAATATACTTTTGCAAGAGAAATGCTGTGGACTATCTTGAACTGTGTCTGCATGAAATAACTGCTCTTAATGCATGTGGTATATGCATTGTACAACTGAACTTTTTTCTTGTTTGATAAACATCAAAGCAATAAATCGACTTTTTTATCTCTGTAAGCTGTTTTTAATGATTTTTATTAAGATGCAAAAATAACACCTGCTTCTTCAGACATATTATTTCATGTCATTTGTATTTACTTACACGCACAAACAATTGAGAGAATGGTCAGGGAAGGGGAGCTATTTAATCTCACACACTGTATGCTTTTTGTAATCTTGTCCCTCTTGTATCTTTAGGTGGATAACCAAGACATAAGTGAACAGTATGGGCTCTGAAAAGAGTAAAAGCTGCCTTTTTTTCTTTAATTCTCTGAATACCTACATATGTGGCTGTGTAAATGATGATTATAATAATAATGTGCAACCTGTGAGCCTTATTAAAAGAAAAAAAAGTTATCTTTCCAAGGTAGTCTAAGTAGCAGTGCTAAGATAAGCTGTTAGGAATTTATACTGGTGCTTTGTAGCTGGTGTTTTGGTGTTTTTCTCTGTTAACAATTGGAAGAAAAAATTGAGACTTTCTGGCATTCAGAGGTTGTGTGCTATTCTTCCATGCAGTTTGTGTGCTAAATTGCATTGAATAGGAAGCAGATATAAAAAATTATGAAATGATGTTAAATGATAACAATATTTATTTCATGTGGTTAACAGGAGTCATTGTTTTTAAAAAAGCGTGAGTTAACTCTGGTGTAAATGTTGAGGCTTCTAAAGTGCATTGAAACAGTCTGGATTGACAGTACTCCAGAAGTCAGTCTGGTGGGCTGTTAGATACAATTCCATGACTGTGGAAGCTGTCAGAACCTGTGATCTCGTCAAAACCTTGAACTTAGGACCTTGCTACAGAGGAAGTGTTTGTCTGCCTGCCACAATAGATAATGGACATATACTAAAAATATGTTATGCTAAACATGGTACATGTACAGTGGATGCAAGTTATGGTGTCTGGTCTAATTGATTTCTTTCTACAGAAATCTTGTAACACTTTGCCTGTTTATAATATGAAATGTAGTTTTTGTAAATGCTGGGCTTTTCTGCTGTCCAAATCATTCTTATTGCAATTGTTACTATTTTTGCAAAGACACTCCATGGTATTTTTTGCCCATCACCCAGTAGTAAGTACACATAGTAGAAGTACTGAGCAGTGACATCAAACAAGCTTTGATTGTGTTCGTATCAGAGGCCTGACACATCTTATAAACCTGAAAGTGCATAATCTTAGAGTTACAAGGTGGGATTAAGCTGTTTTATGTATACAGTTCCTGGGTACATAAGAGTTATTTAATGGGAAGTCTTCCTCTGTGGTGTGTTCTTCCTTTTTTTTTTTTTTTTTGTTTTGTTTTTGTTTAGCCATGGTGAAATGCATTTTTCATTTACTCTAGTTAGATGGGAACTCTGGCTTCTCCCTGTTTTGTTGTTTACTTTGGTAACAGGGCAACAATTTTCTGAATTTACTGTTTGATGACTGCTCTTGGATTTGAAGAGAACTCTTCTGGGGAGGTGATACCAGAGTTTAGTGATTGGATCACTTGGTAATAGGATGGTAAAGATAAGGCACAACTGTATGCTTTGTTCTCTGCTTCTCTGTGCTGGGCTAGAACTACTGCATTTTTCTGAATTGGTGTACCATGTTCTTCTGTATGCCAGGGAATTGTATTCAGCAGAAAGTGTTGCTGCTTTATATTTTCTGTTCCAGATTTTTGCATTGAGAACTTTTAGATCAGAAGTGCTTTAGTGAAGCCTTGAGATCTGTTGCTGCAGCTTTCTACAGCCTGTTTGAGAGAGTCTGATATAAATCATGTTAGTAAATGTTTGGTGCTGGGCATGAGAGGTTCTGTGTGGGCATTCTGGAAAAACAGAAACAGCTGTTTAGATTTTGACTCTGACATGCAACCATGAGTATACACCTTTGGGAGTATAGGTAGTAGGCTTATTTTTGTTCTAAATTTCTTTATTTCCATTTGGCGGCAGCAGCTGCTGCTTTAGTGAGAGTGATTGAGGTGCCTCCTTAGAGGACATGGCTAATTACAGATTGTCTGTTGGTGGAGGGGGCACTCTGAGAGAGACATTTTCTTTCATGTGTGTGTCATTTGCATAATGTGTTAGGACACACAGTATGGACTGCATTAAGCACTATAAAATATGCTGTAGGCAATAATCTTGCACTGGCATCATGGAGTTGGCTGGCTAACATAATCTTCCGTATTTTAAATTTTGAGGTTTATATTTGTCTGTTTGAAGGATCAGCAACAAGAAATCAAATAGTAAAAACTGTATAAACTGTATTGAGGAAAGAAATTTTAAATGCTTCTGAGTAACAGTTGCAGTTGGTACAAATAGGTTGAAAAGAGAAACCTGGACTTGTGCATGGATTTCAGTTTTTGCTTGTTTTCTGTGGGATTTTGTGGTTTTTTGTTTTTTTTTTTTTTTTGGTTTTTTTGTGAAGTTTGTGGGGGTTTTTTGGGAGGGAGGGTTGTCTTGTTTTTTGATTTTTTTTAAATTTTTTGTTATTTTTTTTTACCTGATGGAAATGGCGGTGTGCCCTCCTATTTGTATGTATGTATATCTCTTTGTACACTTTGATGAAATACTATTTTTTATTAAAGTTTCATTGCAGACCACTCACCCTTTAAAGGACTTTATTTTGTTCTCTTCTAGTTGAGTTTTTCATCTAAATATTTGGGGCTTTTTGTGTTGCGAAGTTTAAGATGTAAGAGAGTGAGCAATCCTGTAATAAAAAAAAAGTTTTTAAAAAATCAAGGCTTAAATGTCCTTAAATGTTAGTGTTGAATATATCTGAGTAATTCTCTTAGTCTAAGTGCGAGGGCAGAAAAGACTAAAATTCAAATGCTGATGTGATTTAAAACTTGGAGATGAATAGGGATACAACTTGTTCTGTCCATGGGATGAGTTAAAAGAGAATCTTTTAAATCTCAAGAATCTCTTACAGATCACTTGGCTTGTGGCAAGTAGATACAGTCTTCAGTGGTACATTCACAGCATTGAGGAGAGCTCCTCAGTTTTGGAAACTAAAACTGATCTGAACCTACAACTTGAGTTGCAGTTTTATATTGGAAAACTGCACGGGGAGAGATGTTGTTCAAAAACTAGTTTATGGATCTAAAACCATGTGGATTTTAAAACCATAACACAATTCCAGCCATTTTTGAGGAAAATACAACATTAAAACTTGTTCAAGGTCTGTCCTGATATAATAGAATGTGGAGGGGGTTGATTTCCTCAGAAGCTTGACAGATATTTAAATACAATTCTTCCATTAAAGTCAGTGGTAGTTTAGACATGTTTAAATGTATATGTCCTCAGTTGCATAATGTTTAAGAGGGCTAGAGGTCAGTCAGGGCTTGCAGGAATGTGCAAGGCTATCAAAATTACCTTTTGATGTGAGAATTGAGAACTGAAACATCTTGTTGTTCTTTTTGGTCAGCAAAAGAAGCGGCAGATCTAAAATGTGCTCCTCAAGCAGGTGACTCTTCTTACCTGTGGGTTCTGACCTGTTTTTTGTAAGATAGAGGTCTGGTTAGGGTTATCTCCAATAGAAATGCTGCAGTTTTCATGTAACAAGCTGTCCCTTTGCACTTCATGCTTTGTTGTTGTTGTGCTTTTTTTCAGCTCCCTAATTTTGATGCAACTTTAATAGGGAGCCTGCGACTCCAGTGAAAAGTATTTCTGCATATAGCTGCCAACATTTCTTATTCATCAAGGGCTGTAAAATCTGACTTGTTCCTTCTTGCATGCATTTTAAAATTTTATTATCTTCAATCACCATGGTAAAAGGTGAGTAAGTAAACTTTGCCCAGAGTAATCAATTTTCACGGCAATTTTCCAGGCCTTCTGCTCCGTTCTCTGTATTTGCACTGTTTTTGTATGGGTCTGTCTAAATACAGTCTCATATTTTCTGTATGCTTTAGCTATTTTCTTAAAATATGTTGGAGAAGTTGCTTCAGAGCTGCTTGTGAGGTGGGATTTAAAAACCATCTTTCTTTTCTTAAGGAAAGAAGAATGAATGGCTTGTGTACTGCTCTGAGGGTATTAAAGTTTCCCATCTTGCCAAATGACAATATGAAGGTTGGAAGAGTGAAACAAGCGAACATGAGTAACCTTCAGTGTTCCTTGCAGTCTGAATCAGATGCTGAGTAGTTCAGTGGCAGTAGGTAGTTTGGCAAGCTGGTATTCTGATCCTGATGTCGTGGAGGTGATCTTACAAGCTTATTGCTTGCATCTCTTTTGTTAGCATTTAATTTTTTTTTAAACATGAGAAGTAGTATTCCTACTTTTTAAAAATACTGCATACAGAACCAAAATGGTCCTCATAGCTGAGTCTGTGCAACGAAGGGCTTTTTCTGTATGAAAGTGTTGTGAAACATTATGTTGTATGATGGAAGCTGGCCAATACAAGTAGCATTTTGTAGCCCATCCCCTTTAGGTGTTATTTGTGAGTTCAGAACTGTAGATGGTTTTAAGTAATTTCCTCTCCATTTGCACTGTGACTGAGGCTATGATTCAGCTGTACATCTAAAAAGGTGTGGTAACTGTCTGCTGTTGTCATGAGTTTAGTGGCAATGGAGAGGTAAAAGTGCTTCTTTTGTTATCTTTCTTTGTAGAGAACTTTTGCCTGCTGATAATTATTCAGATTAGTGAAGGTGAATTATCTGTGTGGAAATGCTGAAGGATTTTCTTCAGCGCCTGTTGATACAAAGTGTGTGTAAATGTCAAAGTATTATGTCACATAAAATACTGAGAGGTAATGATTAGCCAGGAGCTCATGGGTGAAATCTTAAATGTTCTGGTAGGTAACTCCAAGGATTAAACAGCACTTTAATGCTTGGTGTTGTTCAAAAGAGTAAATTGTCTAATAATTTTGACCAATGTTCTCTGTTAATGTCTCAGTGTATAAATCCATAGTGCACTCGGAGCTGGTATGTCTAGGTCCCTTCTCTCTTCATATTTCCTCATCTCAGAAACAATATGGTAGAGCCAGAACAGTTGCAGAGAAAGGCTAACTATGATAATTGAATATATGGAGTTGTTTCTGTATCCAAACCAGAAAAGAAAGCTAGGACTTGAGACAGACAGGTGATGTTGAGATGTTGTAGCTGTCTTCATCTTGAATTTCTGTGGATCAGCTCTTTACTATCTACTCCAAAAACTGGGAGGTGTCAGATGAGCATGGTGGGGTGAGAACAAGTAAAAGGAGATGGTCCTTTGCATAAAAATTAATTAAACTTGTTACGCTGCACCTTAATATTTTGGAAGCTAAAAGTGTGTGTGTAACCTGGATATATTTTTGAAAGAGCAATACTTTTTAGAGTTACTCAGTATCCTTGAAGTGGAATTAATTATGGATTGTGACTGATTAAAGCTGGGAGACTAGTCCTAATGATGCTTGTTTCTGTGTTCTTTCCTAATTATTCACAGCTATCTGCATTTGGTCACTGGTGGAGCTGGGCTAGTTGAATCTTCAGTCTGATCTACAGGTTTTCTTGCATATTGGAGTGCTGATTGCATAAGAGCTGATCAGGATTCCTTCTGCTTTCAGGAGGTTCTGTACCAAGCCTTATGAAACAAGGCAGCTGTTGGTGATCAGCAACAGGAAATGGAGTTTTTAAAATATTCAGGAATGGGCCTATTTTTGCTTCTTGAAGATACCAAATTCATGTCTTTGGTTTTACTTGCTTTTGTTAAAGTTGTTGCATCATATGGGTCTAATGTTTTCCAGTTCTAATAAGCTAAAATGAAATGCACCATTGCCTGTTCTTGTGTTCACTCCATCTCTTTTCCATCCCTCCTCCCAGATGGAGAGCTCAAGGCCATTGGGGATTGTACACACAAATTACATATGCTGTCATACTTTAATTTCTTTTCTACCTGTTTGCAGTCAGGCATGTGCTCTTTTTCCCTATGGAATAATTTTCTGTGCCACCTTTTTAGTGGACTGCATTGCATTGCAGGATTAATTTTTAATTCCAGGTCTTACTGCAGCAGCAAACTCAATAAACTACTTAGATCCTGTGGAAAACTCCTTTCTCCTTTTGTGGTGAATGATGCTGCTGAGACTTCTGTTTGCTGTGGGATAGTTATTCCTCTTTCATTCCATTTGTAGCTTAAGGGAAGGAAGTAGCACTTTAAGAGGCTACACAGCAAAGCTACATAGCTCTAGAGGGGTGGGACTGGGATGTATGGATTGGGAAAGGACTGGAGGGAGCAGCTCCATCTGGGAAATGAAACTTCTCTCCTTCACCAGTCCTTAAAATCAGTTACCCAGAAGGTAAGGAAAAAAGGTAAACTTCTACCTAAACAACTGGGAAATGAGATGGCCACAAAAATAGTTTTGTTAAGTGTGGTTTTTGTCTTTTGTGGGTAAGTAGACAAATAACTTCCACCCCCAAAAACTATTTTTAAAGCTAGATCTAAAATGTTAAAAGGCATCTGTGGCTAAGTACAGCTCTGGTAATCTGTGATTCATAACCGAGAAACTAAATTCTTTAGTGCAAGTGAGTAGAGACAGTGGTAATATTAGACAGTTACTCAGCAAGGCGTGTTCAGGGTAAACAGTCTTCACTGGTAAGTTTGTCTGCAGAGAATCATTTTTTCCATGTTTCATTTAAATCAGAGACTTGGATAAACTTAGGAAAAAACCTTGTATTCAGTTAAGAATTCAGTGATGCCTGTTTTTCATACTATGCCGGTGTGAGTTTATTTGGGAAAAAGATTCTCCCCTTGCAACTCCCTCAACATGTTAACCTTTATACATTTCACGGCCAGCATTCAATGGCTTAAATTTTGGATGATGCAACATCAGTAAGTGATGTAATGGTTGTCTTTAAGCTCCTTTGCTGTTCACAATAGGAATCTGAAGTTTGGAAACAGAATTTTTTTCTGTGTTAGGTTCTGTATCTGGTGTGAGGGAGGTGAAGCACAAGCACCACAATCATCTTACTTTGATTAGTGCCAAAAAAGTAAATAATGCTGTTTTAGATGGTTTTTGTTTGTTTGTTTGTGGTTATTTGGTACGTTTTTGGTAGTGTGTTGCTGTGTGGGTGGTGGTTTGTTTGTTTTAGTTTTTTTTGTAATTATTGGATTTAAAAAAAATTCAAATCATTAATACTACCAAAAGGGTTAAGGGGAGGGCATTATCTCTGAGATTAAAACCAGGATTTGTGGGAGTGACTTGACCTTAAATTCAGTTAATGCTGTGGTAACTTCCTCCACTTGGATAATCTGGTCTGGCAGATTTCTCTTTCCTGCTTAGGACCCAAGATACCTCGAGCTTTCATTCCTTGGAAAGTGCCTCTAGTCTTCCCTACTTTTGTGAGAAAGCTGGGATTACGGGAGTATGTCCTCAACGGAGTGTTGCTAACCTTTTCAAGGCATGAGGAACAGTGGTTGTCCTTTCTCTGTATTCTTTATCCCATGACACAGTTGTTTTTTGTGGAACTTGTTTTCTTTATTGCAAAGACACTTCTCATTTGGGAAAGGAATATAACTAGTTGCATTTTAGAATGACTCACTAGAGAAGGATCTTCCAATTTATTCTTACTGCTTAATAAGGCCTTTCTGGCCTATGTGCACATTGTTTCACAAGCCTGTTTTTCTGTGTTACCTTATTTACAAGTGGCTATTACAAAGTGGCAGTAGAGGCTTTACATTTCCATTATACTGTTTTGTACTTTGAGTTCCAGTGAATTCTGAGACGTTCCTTTGTATTTATTGTTTTAAATGACTGAAGTCCAGACTATTTTTTTTTCTTAAGTGCAGATTTAGTTTAGATGATTTCAGAAATGATTAAAAAAATATATGGGAAGACATCTTGTGTTGTTTATGTTAATAAAAGTTTTAAAATAATCAATGAAAAAAAGTGTTTGGTTTAATTTAAAATAGTAAAAGATTGGAAAAATTACATTTATTCATACTTCATAAATAGCCTATATAAATAGCCATCTTTCAGCTGGAGATTGTTCTGGATTTTAGCAAGCTTTGGATCAGTGGTTCTAATAAATGAGCCTTTGAAAAAAAATCTTTAATTCTTTTGAAAATCAGCTGTGCCTGTTCTGTTCTTTAATGCTGCCTCCTTTTTTCTGTTATGTGCTAGAATATAAATAAATAACTTGAATTGTGTACTTTCTTCAAACCTTCTTTTGAGGAGAGATCAGTGTCAGGTTTAAGCAAAAATATCCAGAGCAACTAACATTTTCTTCAATTGTTAGAGTGAAAAGCCTACAAATACTAGTTCTTTGTATAATGCAAGATCATATATGCTATAGAAAACCTCATATGCTGTTGCATATGAAGTCACAATGTGAAAATATGAAGAATATAAAAATAACGGTATATTGAAGCTAAACACTGTGGAAGTAGATACATTTGTTTCAGGGACAGTTTATCTTTTTACACAACTCCTTTATTTTTACTCAAATTTAGAGGATGAGAAAGCTTGTCTCTTTAAAGGAAATCTGTGAAGTATGAGGCCTGCTTTTTTGGATGTCTGCAACTTGGAAATGTTGTAAGTATGTCTCCAAAACCAGGCAAATAAGACTCTTTATTGTAAAAAGTAGTACAAGTTGTGAATTAAAAAATATGTAAATTTAATCTAAAAAAAAATAAAGTAAAGTAAAAGAATTTCTTGAGTATCTTTTCATAGCAAGTCATGGACTGAATATAATTGTACTTCATCTAGTGCCTCCTTCCCATTAACAGACTTTGCCTGTTTTAAGAGAATTTTATATCCCTGATGTGGTTTTGTTTTCTGTAGCTACTGCAAGGTTTTACCTGCAGCCTGGAAACCACTGCTATACCTGCAGCAGTCTCTCTTTGGTGTTAGATCTATGACTTGAGAGTTTCTGACCCTCTGAGAGCAATACTGAGGTGAATTCTTCTGTTTCCTCCTGCTTTCCATATACACATGTGATTAAACTTGTTATAATTGTATAATTATAATGTGTTATAATTGTGAAAGTGGTTGCTGAAGCCAGAAGTTCTAGAAAATGATGACAATTGCATGAATAGCATTGTTTCAGTAAATTAAATGAGAATGACAGAGAAGGAATGAATGCACTTTTGTGCTTAGGTTGAAAGTCCTATGTGCATGTTAGCAGAGGGCATTGCAGATTGTGTTGGACATGAACAGGTAGGGGCTGTTAGGGATTTGAGCTGCAATGTAGCACTTCACCAAAGATAGCCTGAACCTGATTTGCCTGCAGCTCCAATTTGTGTTGCTGCTGTAAAATGCTTTCTCATTACTGAAAATGCAGCACAGATTTGAAACCAGTTTTCACGGTATCAGTGAATTTTTGAGGTTGGAAGGCACTTCCGAAGATCATTCAGTTCAGTAAACTGGAGCTGGCTGCCCAGGATGGTGTCCAGGCTGGTTTTGACTAAAAGTTAAGAGACTCAGCAGCTTTTCTGGCAACGTGTTTCAGGGTTTGATCATGTGTATAGTAGAATTTAGGGTGGTGGTGATGTTTATATGGGTTTTCTTCTATTTTAGTTTGTTTTTGTACATCTTCTAATTTCATACTTGGCATCCAGCTGGACCTCTTCCCATTGTTCATAACCCATTTAATTTCCAGTTCAGTTCACTGTTCATTTTTATCTGGCCCATATTTGATGAATTTGTCCATAAGAGCATGATAGGAGACAGTGTCAAAAACCCTCCTGATGTCAGGGTAGAAAAATACCTGCTACTCTTCTCTCATCTACAAAGCCAGGCAACTCTTTACAAATGGCCATCAGGCTGATAAGTATGTTTTATTCTTGATAAATCTACCTTGTCCTCTGTATGTTTGGAGGCCTTTCTTGTTGCCCTTCATGTCCCATACCAGATGGAAATCCAAGTGCTTTTAGCTTTCCTAAGCCCTATCACTGTATGCTCAGATAGTGTCTTTGTTTCTTCTGGATCACCTGGATCATGCTTGTGATCTTTGTACACTCCCTTTTACGTCTGAACTCAGTTAGAATCTTCTTGTTTATCCATGCAGGCTTTCCGCCACCTTTGCTTGATTCTTTGCATGCTGCTAAAGACCATTCTTGAGCTTGTAGGAGGAGATCCATGAAAATCAACCAGCTCTCCTGGACTCCTCTCCAGGACAACCTCCTTTGGAATTCTTCCAAGCTGATCACTGAGCAGTCCTGTTCTGTGGAAGTCCAGGGCTGTGAGCCTGTTTGCTCTCTGCTCTCAGGATCCTGAACTTTGTTGTTCACAGTCACTGTAGCCAAGGTGGCCCCTGAACTTGTGTTCCCAAGAATTCTTCCTTTTCTGTTAATATGAAGTTCAGTAGATTGCCTGTTCCTTTTTGGAATCTCAGTCACCTGTGTCAGAAAGGAACTGTTAGCACGTTCTGGAAACTTACTGCATCGCTTGTGTTCTGCTGTGATGTTAATAAAATTATTAAAAATAAAATAGATTTTATTGCATATGTTTTTGTGAATACCTTCTGAATTGGTCTTGTGCAAGGTAAGCCCTTACAGGCTGTTGGCCAGGAACTTGTACAGGGGAATTAAATGCAGAGAAGAGGATGTTTCATTAGAGGATTGATCCCTTTTGTCATATGACATAATTTGAAAGCCAGGATATATACTTGATAAGAAAAGCAGTGAAGAAGTTTGGAAAAAGATGAATAAATAAATAAAACTGAAGCAAGTGTTTGCATTTCTATAGCTAAGTTATTTTTAGTTATTGTTAATGTCAGTTTCATTTTTGAAATTTGGTTGAAAGTATTTTGGTAAGTTGTGCTGTCTTCGTGTCTTGCTGGATCTTAGTGGAGTGCTGGTCTCCTGTCTTCATTTAACACACGTGATGTTTCATGCAAACACACCCAGATCATGGGATTTCTGCCATTTGACCTGAAGTTGCTGAATGGTGTTTTTTTAAAAAATAATTTCTCACTTGAAAGACAAGTTTAGGAAATACATTGTCCTTTTACAGACATAGTAAAAAATGAAAGCAAAAGCCTCCAGAAGAGAGCCAATTACTGTCACTTATGTAATGATGAGCTTGGCATGTGTGTAGTAGTTCATGATTGATGGGTCACAGTGTGTGTACTCACACTTAGGACAAGACTGATAAAATGCATTTTTAAGATGTACTCTGAGCTTAATATGATGTTAGGTGAAATTTTTGTTAAGGATCAAGACCTGCTGCTGGCTGAGAGAAGGCTGTGGTGACCCAAGGCAGACTTTCTGCTGGAATATAAGGAGCTTTGAATTTAATTCATGTGACTTTGTTATATAGTTAATAGTCAACGTGTAGTTTTCCACTGATAAACCTCCTGCTTGTTTCTTAGTTTCTGTTGATTTTCCTCTATTCCAAACATTTGACTTATGCTTGTTTTTCTTTAATTTCTTTTTGAGTGTTGTAGTTTTTTAGAACTTTTTTTTGGCTGTAGTATTAGTACTCTCTGAGTACTGACACAAGTCTGATACCTGATATGTTATGCTTGATTTAGGACTTGCTTGTTAAAATGGTATGTTTTTCTTGAAATGGTAATTTCATTAAGTTTCAGTGGCACATTAATTTCAGGCTTTGGATGTAGCTCTCACAGACTGTCTTGAACTTGTTGATGACATTTTGTGTGGTGTGTTCTTTTACAAACAGAAGATGTGTTGGTGGGTGTACAGTTCTTCAGTCTGTTGGAATACACTGGCTCAGGTGGGTTTATGTACCTTATCCTGGATTTGTGGACCTGAATTTCTGTCTCAGGTTGTTTGTATCAGTCTTTGGTTATTAAAAGTTTCTTTGAGGTTTTAAGTGCTAGTACATTTATTCCATATTTACTAGTAGTCTTTAGAGTGGGAGTTTTTACCTTTTTAATTAGTTCTGCACTGTAGCCCTGAACTTTTCAGTTAAAAAAAAAATAACAGAATCCTTAACCCTTTATTCTATTCAGCTTTTTTAGACAGGGCATCTTTTGCTCATTAATGGGATTTGTGCTTAATATTCAGTGTAAAGGTAATTTTTTAATGTGTGGCAGATTATTCATGTTCAGTTAAGTTTTTGTGTGCCTTTGTATGTTATCAATCACACCTTCCATGCATTTTAGAAATGAGGACCACTTAATGCTCTCTCATCCTGTCTCATCCTTTCCTCTTCCTACTGAACTGTTACTTCCTCTGTTTCTGGGGTTTCTTTCCATTATTTAGTGTGTGGCAAGACTTTAATGGGTAGAAGACTTAAGAAAGGCCAGGGTATTACATGCTGATAATACTTGAGTGAGGGGGAAAAATTAATACCAGTAGGAGTAGTGCTGCTGGTGTAATTGTTGTTGCTTTGCTTGTGTAACATATGTGGTTGGCCATACTGTTCACAGCATTTCTAAACATTTGTACTCCATCATCTCTGAACATGTTGGTGTCATTCCCAATCTCTCTGCCCTTGTGCTCCTCCCAGAAGACCAAGCCCAGTGCCAAAGACTGCAGGATGTGACAAACTGGAGAGATGGAAGGCGTGGAGTGCCTGCCTGGACAGGAGGGCACTGACACTGGCTTTGCTCAGCCTGGAGCAGGGGGGGCTGAGGAAGAAGCTGGATGGGACCTTCAGCCACTTGAAAGGGAAGGGATGAGAAAATGGATCTGCTAAGGGAAGCTCCAGGTGGACACAAGGAGAAAAAATTACTGTTTTGGGTGGGTGAACGTTGGAACAGTTTATGAGAGGTCCTGGAACCTTCCTCTTTGGAGACTTCTTCACTGTGAGAAAACCTCAGCAGTCTTTTTTAATCAGCAATCTCCAGTGTCAGCAATTAGGGCTGTGTGTTTGTCTCTTTCTCGAAAAAACCTACTGGCCTGCTACACTGTAAAAAGTCTTACTGGCATGTCCTTTCTAATAAAAATTAGGTGTTTCTTAATATGGTTATGTGAGGAAAAGGACACCTGTCTGTGCCCATAGATGTCTTCAAAAAAATTGGAATTAATTTCAGTGCAAAACACTGGTGTGGGTTTTTTTTTTTTTCCTGACTCACATCAGTATTATACCTCATGAAGATTATATTTTCGGTATAAAGTAAAGCTCAGCAAAATTGTGTTATTTTGGACTAGTCTGTTTTAGAGATAAAGATGTTTTGGGGATAAGGAAAAAGCCAAACAGATCATGGATCTTGGTTTTAAGCCTGTCTCAAGGGCTTTAATGAGATGACTGCAAAAGATGTGGCTTTCCATCATCCAGCATGAGTTTTTACTAGGGTGATGATTAGGTCAAATTTATGGTTCCTCTTTATTGCCTAACTTTGGAGGATGAAATTTCGGTAAAGAAAATGGGAATCAGGTTGACTTTTTTAGGAGTGTTTTGTCTATGTGTTTCCTGTATTAACAGCTTTTTTCAGGTTCAGCACTCAGGAAAAATGAAGGTACAAATTTGCTTTCTAGAGCTTTCTTTCTTACTTTATCCTTACGTTGTGGAATTCCAGAGATTGTGTTTTATACTCAGCTCTTGGAAACCCTTTGTGGTTTTTTTTTTCATTGTGCTTTAACTTCTTAGAGTAAATAATTCTTTCTGTCAAGATCTTGGGAATAAGGAGTAGAAAAGATGGATCTCAGATCAGTATGTTTCTAAGAGTGATAAAACTGAAGGAAATGGTGGAGTTATGATTTAGGCTATTTTATCACAGCTCCCTTGCTAGTGAAATGAATTGATGTTATTACTGATTTGTAAATAACATTAGTTGTGTGACTATTCATGTGCAGGGTTGGAGACAGGCTTGTGAGTAGCTCTCAACTTAGTGGGATGGAACCCTATTGGCCAGAGTTTTAGTGGGGCTCTGCTTATACCCTTTTATTAATAGTAAACATCCCAAAATATTTGTAAGCTAAAAAAAAGGTAATTTTGCACAGCTTTCTCCTATATAGAAAGCTGAAAGGAAAACAAAATTATTTTATTGAGTAAGACATCAAGGGAGTATGTCTTTACTCCCTGCTGACTAAATCAGACTAAGTCCATGCTTCTAGAATTAGGCTTCAGATGAGGCTTTTTAAAAATTCATTTTCTGTTACAAATTGAGTAAAGGTGATATTTCTCAGAAATCAGTTCCTTCTAGTTTCTAGGAAGTTTTTATCCAGTCTCCTCTGAGGCCTGGCTGTACTTCTGGTGGCATTCTTAGCAGTCTCTGTCTGAAGTGGTTCACTGAAGGGGCAAGCAGTAGGTTGTTAAGCTGGCCAAGCTTATCACTTCTAGAAATGTCATGTAGGCTTGAGAGGTCATTTGGAAAGTGGAACTTACTTATTGTTTAGTTGGATTTTTTGTGCTGATGGTAATGTGCTAATATGAGCAAACTTCTGTTTTTTAAGATGCTTACTGCATTTAGGGAAGCAAACATTCTCTTTGTCTTAACCTTTCAGGGGATACCCTGACTTTTTTTCTAAGAGTTTTGGAATGATGAATTGTGCCACCAGCATAGTGAGGTTTAAGACCATAATTCTGAGCGACACATCATTACTGAGATCTACTTAGATACCATCCCCGCAGAGCTACATGTGTTGAGTTCTGTGGTTTTTTGCAATCAGTGTATTTCCCTTTAGTGGTAAGCACTAAAAATTACCCTGGGTTCACAGTGTAATTGAAATGTTGAGGCCAGAGGGTGAAGCTATTGACTTCCTCTGTAAATGTAATGGGGCAGTGCTTCTAGTTGACAAGAAACAGGTCTTTGCCAGTGCTACAGTAGTGTTTTGCATATGGCGTTTTTGTCATAAAAGTTCCTTTTATCCTGTGGTTAAGAAATGAAAAGGTTCTAAATTCCATTGTATGAAAGAATTATGAAGTGTTGTGTCAAGTCTCTTTTGTGCCATAGGTAATTTGCCTGTTATATACAGACAAATTCAGACACCTGGCTTCTCTGAACCTTTGATCATTTAGACATGCATTGCAGTAATTTTACATAGTGCTTTCCACATTGCATGTGAAAGTACATTCCATTGTCTGAACTTTAAAAATAAGTGGGATTTTGGATGTACTTCTTTCTTGAACATAATGCTGCTTTTAGCATCTTCCTGGTCTGTACTTTGCTGTTTTGAATTTCCTAACTAGATGCTTAGACCTGGAGCTATACCCTGTAAAGAGAAGTGCAGCACTACCTTTGCTCTGCCTGTATTTTGTGAATTTGAATTCTTGCTCCCTAAAAAAAAAAAAAAAAAAAAAAAAAAAAAAAAATTATCTTTAGCTCTACGGACATACAGAAAATGAGGAAAATACAGTTTAATCTTTTGGAAAATATATGTTGATCAGAAAAAAAAAATTATTGTTCCACCTGTACTAATACAATTTTTGCCAAGAATATGGCTGATTTAATAATTTTCAGGTTTTTTTCCCTAAAGAATGTATATAAGCATTATAAGTTTGAAATGTAGTAAAAGCACTAGCTTATGGTTCTGCAAGTTTCTTGTTTTACTTTTGATGAAAAGATTGCAATATCTGCATTTCTGTAGGATAATTGCATGCTGAAGTAGCAGAAGGCAGTACAGGTGAAAATGCAAGGCTCATTTTCTTCAGGCAAAAGATGGTGTCAGAAACAAGTGATGTAATAGAGTGAAAAAGTAAAAATTTTAAAATCTGATTTCTTTTGTTCATGGCATTAGTCTGCCCATCTGTTTGTTGCTCTGCAGTTGCTCTTGATGTCCCTGGCCAACTTTGGTCAAATTTCAAGTCAGGAGAAGGTCCCTGAGATAAAGAAGTGCCTGGAAATTCAGAGCCGCTCAGAGGTAGATGGAAGAGAAGCCCTGGTTAGCGCCTCGCACTGAAGGGGAAATGGGGAAGCTGTTGTGGCCAGTCAGCACACGTATGACTGACAAAAAAACCATTTTTACCCTTACAGGGGATCTGACAGCACAAAAAATGATGAGGGGGTGTTAGAAGCTGTATGAGACTGAAGTCAGTTCTACTACTCATGTAGCAGCTTGATATATTTAATTTGTTTCTAAAATAAACCTAACCCTTCTTAGAATTCCAAAGCTCCCGGGAAAATGTGTTGACTTCTTTTAAAGGGTATTTCCTTCCATGTAAATCTACCTTTGGATGAATGAAGACTTTAGAGAAGAGATGGAAATTTGCACAATTGTGGGGAAGAGCTTTGATCAAGTCCACATATTTTATAAAACAAAAAATAATGGAAGTAATGAAAGTTAGTATCAGATTGTGTCACATGACTGCTCTGATAACACTGTTCATGCAAAACTGGGCTTGTTCCTAATAGAAAAACCTATGGAAAAACTGAAGGAAAATCTGAAATTTTGAATCTTCTACAGTTATGTAAATTACCTAGAGAGATTACTAGATACTATAGAGAATAATCTTTGAGTTTTTAAAAAAAAAGACCAGAGTTTAAGCCTCTGAAAATGCAGCATATGGAAGCATTGTTATAGGGTCTACACTAAAATTTTAATTGTGAACTTGTTGTACAGGGAACAGGGGTGTTTGATTTTGTTGTTTGAGGTACCTCATCTTCATTTGAAGGAGTGAAAGCTTCATTAAAGTTCTACACCATCCTCTGGCACTGTGCAAGTTAACAAAATTTGGGGGCAGGCAGAAGAGAAAGCTAGGCATAAGTCACCAAGCTGTATTAGTTAACAGCTGTTTTTATTTAACTCTTCTTCTCTTGGAAGTGACAAGTGGTGATACTTGTTTCTCTGCTGGGTTCTGTAGCTTGGGTGTGACAGGACTTCTCTGTGCTGCATTATGTTGCCTGTAGTCAATACAACAAATTGCCTGACAGATTTGAAAGCCTAACCCAGAGTAGCTTTATTTGCAGCATATGTTAGCTGGTATATTTACATTTTATTCTCGTACAAAAGGAAGGTAGAAGTGCAGGTGTGAAGAACATTGCTCATTAGTAATCCAGTATCTTAGAGTATACATCCCCTGCCCATGCATCTGCAGGAGAAAAATGTGCTGAAAAAGGGCTTCAGACGGCACTGAGTAATTCAGTGTAAATAGTGTTACTCCATGGCACCTTTCTCTGTAGCATTTGCATAACACTAACAATGTTGGAGTTATACTCAAGCTTTCCATTTGAGACTGCAGGTGGGAACAGGAAAAAGGCTTTTGGAAAGGTGAAGGGTACTTCGAGGTCCCTCTTGGTGTGAGGTGAAGTGGCCAAGGAAGGTGTTCAGCATCATGGGCCTCACCAGTTGGAGTGCAGCAGCCTTAAACAAGTTTGCTCTAGGAGCTTAGGGTTCTTGCTGCTGTGGGAAACCTACAGAGAGGTATTAAGGAATGTAATGTTCACTTACAAGTTTTTTTTCTAGGGTTTTTAGGACATACGTACAATGACTGATCAATTTTGGGAGGGCAATTCTGAAAGAAACTCACATTGTCATTCTGAAGTCTAACACCTTGAAGTAGTGCTGAGTTTGAAGATTTTTGACTCTGATAGTGCAGATGGTAAAGTTTAAAATTATAGATATTTCCAATCTGTAAGGGTAAGTTGTCATTTAATAAAAACATATTGTTGCTATTCATGGAAAAAAACCCCCTGTATGTTAAGAACAGCAAAACAAAGATGTTCTATGAAAAATGAGATCAATAATACTATGTAATCTGTTTTCCAGCATGCCAAAACTGATTTTCTGTATTTGTTTTTGGTTTTCAGTCAATGAACTTGTTCAGTGAAAGAAATGTTAGGAAATTTTTTATTGTAGTTGAGGTTAGACTTCTGCTTTCTGAAGTTGGAGCTTACCTTTCTGACTTGAGAGCTTGATATAGTCCCTTTCTTGTTCCACTGCCTTCCAGCTGAGGGAGGAGGAAGGCAAGGGAAGCAAATGTGATTATTTTGCTAGCTGATAAACTCGAGTTACTTCACATGTGCTCTAGTAATTTTATTTTAATGAAGATTTTTAGTTTCTCATTTTAGCTGGCTTTAGGAAGAGCTCAGTTGTTCTGGTTGCCGTTTAGGTGAGTCTCTGTTAACTTCAAAATTTGTACTTGTTGTTGAAGGACAGTTCTGCTGTTACTCTCTATATGTGTCAGAGTTGTGCTTTGAAGTAGACTATGTAGTTTAGTACTGAGATCCTACTATTCTAACAGAAATAAGAGGATTTTATTGAAGAGGTCTTAATATTTCAGTAGTTCTTGTGTTAACCAACAGTAAGACTTTTTAATTCTGGTTCTCTTTTTACAGTCTGAATGCACAGAAAGCAAGAATATGTCTGTGTTCTGATCAGGCTGGCACTGTGTCTGGAATGACATGGTGTTGCTTTCTGGGATTGTCTTTCAGGAAGGCAGTTCTCGGTACACAAACAGTTCAGCCTTCTGAACACCTCCTGATCTCAATAAGAGGGTATTGGGCTGTAAGTGAAGGTGCTTCAGTGTGCTCACAATTGCTGATTAGCTTTATCCTAGCCATGTATTTAGAGATTGCTAGATTATTGAGAAGACTTAACTGTATTATAACAGATTTTCTGTCTAAATAAACATCCTGATAAATTGAAAAGATTTTTTTGTGATCACCACAGCTAGCACTGTATTTTCCTATGTGTTTCTGTGTTCTGTTAATGTATGGAGGGATTCTGTTTAGGCTTCTGAAGCTCAGTCTTAAGCAGGCTAGTAACTTAGTTCTGGCATCGTGCTGGAATCAGAAAGGAATAAGCATTGCAGTATTTTTTTCCGTGTTTTGCTTGGAAAAATTACCATGCAGAGAAATTTCAAATTTAAGTTGTTGCATTTTGTCTTAGACTGGAGATGATGTAGAATGACCAGGTGAATAGTACTAATGTGATTTAAAATGCATTTAACAAATACACTTTTGTAAAATTTTTGCTAGATTTTGCCTGTTTGCAACTTCTGTTGACATAAAAAACTAAATATAGTAAGAGCAAGTGGACATTGAAACAATACTGGTATTGTTGTGTGGACACTGGATTGGACAAACAGGAATTTCCACAGGAGCAGCACATTTGCCATCCAGGGACTTGCAGGTGGAAAGCTAGTGATTTGTTCTTGGGAGACATTGAGCTTGTGGTAGCAGTGATGATAGCTTCAGTAAACTTAAAAGTTCTCAGAAATTTGATCTCATTGACGCCATAAATGTTACCAAGTGCTTAATGGTGTGACAGAAGTATGCTTTGCATAAGAACACATATGGCTTTTATTGCTGACTGAGTCCCCACTTGGCTGTCCATTTCTTAAATAGAACACTGTTAGAAGCTTGTTACCTGGTTCTAAAGAACTGCTTTGTTAGAGTGCAGTTTGAGGAATCAGATCCTGTTTTATATCCAGTATACTGGATATATTTTTATGGTTTAATATGCAAAGTGATACCTTCCTATAGCTAAAGCTAGTAAAAAGTCAAGTTTTGTTTGAGTGTTGGTTGTTCACTGAAACAGAGAGATCTGTGGCTGAATATGTCAAATAAAGAAAAGGAAATGCTAGAAGTTGGTTTAAGAAAGGAAACAGAGAACTAGTCTACTGAAAATAACTATGGCTAAAAACTGAGGAAGTGGGCACTACTTGAGCTTAACTGGTGAACTGAACTGATTCCTCAAGAGAAAAGGACTTTTCTATGCTGGACTCAAACTGACACTTGAGACATCAATCCTGCTGTTACATGTCCTTGGAAGCAAACCTGATGGTGAAGTTGTCTTGAGAGTTGATTTCTTGAGAGGAGATTTTTTTAAGAATTAGGCAGCCAGTGATGAGTACCTCACTGCATGAGTTTTTAAAACTATTGCTAGAACAACTCTCTTTATATGATTTAGATATTGTGAATTTGTTCGCGGGGTGATGGAATGATGTGTTTATAAAATACATCATTGAATTCATCTAATGAGCTTATACATTGATAAAATACAAGTTGCATTTATGCAGAAGAAAAATGGCAGTTATTCTAATCTCAGTTATTTTCTTTTGCCCTTAGTTTCTTAAGGAAATGTGTCTTGTGTACTCCCTTAGTTTATCAGGTTTTGGACTAAAATACCAGTAGAATTGTAGCAGACTGGTATGCATGTACTAAACAGCCTAAAATGGTGCTGTGCCACCAGTTTTTCCCCTCTAAGGTTCTCTTGTGTTTCTAATTCTATGAACTGTGTTACATCTTAAAAAGGAGTCATTACAGAGGGAAGGAAACACTCCAGATATTTTTTTTCCACTATGGAGAGAGATGGTTTTTGTAATTATTGTTTCTTCCTTTTTTTAAATGTTCATAGGTTTTTGTAACAATTTCAATGATAGGAAAGAACTCAGAATGGAATCATATTTCAACCTCTTCCTGCTGTTGACTTGGTTTGTAGGAACTTTTTTCCTTGTCAGTCTTTGTGACCTGAGCCATGAGAACACCTTTTCTTCAGACACATTTTTCCTTTTTTGTTCTTGTGCACTTCTCAATTTCATTTGCTAAAAACCCACTGGATTTCCACCAGAGCTTCACTGTCATCATTGCCAGTCTGCACTTCGTTGGTAGAGGATTTACCTTTTCAAATAATGGTTGGAAGTTCTGAACATTCTGGTACATGCTTCACTGTGTGCTGACCCTTGTGTATGGTTTGCATATTTACTCATGTAGAAAAAGTACCTAGAGTTTTAGGGAAATAGAAACCCTTCCTTTCTGTGAGTATGAACTGCTTTTGTATCAGAGAGCTCACTGCAGTTATTAAAGAGAAGTCTAGATACTTGAAGGTCACAGTTTTAGGGAAATGCCTCTTTCCTGCTGTTCCTTTTTAACTTTTTAGAATCTGCATACAAATATGGAGAGTTCTGAAAGAGTTGAGGAGGTTGTTTCAGAGCTGTTTTTAGTTTAGTTACCTCAAAATATTAACATCTTAAACCTGGTTTTTAACAGCAGGAGAGAACACTGGACTTGGCAACAGATGTGAGGATAGGCTCTTGATTTTTTTTATTTAATAAATTGCATAATTGAAGTTCAGCTTAATTGTATTCTCGGAATTCTAAGTGGTCCCTTCATTATTTAAAGAGGTGGAAAACTGACCAGCAGTAGAACTTCAAAACCTGGATGTCATCATCTATTTTTCAGTCAAAACTCAGTGTATGATAAGGAGCTCTCTGGGCAATTGGGTACTGGACTCAAATTGTCTCTGGACAGTGAGTCCTTTGATGCCTGCTAATGTTGATGTATGTCATCTGTCATTCTCTAGTTATACCATGGGTGCATCTTTAAATGCTCTGCTGACCTCCAAATTGACAATTCAGTGTGTAAGCTTTGCTTTTGCTTTTTGAATAAAACTTTTAAGAAGTGTAACATTTACAACAAAAAATATTTCAGTTTCGCTTCTGCATTAAATGTTTTGAGGAAAGGCATTGGTAAATTGAATGTTGAAGGCAAAAAGGGAAGCCCTCTCTTGATTTTATGCCTCTTTTAAGGAAGTTTCATACAGAGTAACTATGCTTAGGAGGAGTAAAAATGGTCTCCCAAAAAATGTGTTAGCAGTAAAGAAAATAAGGTTAGAGTGGGGGGTGCTGAACTAGTGGAATTTGATTTAACATCATCCCAGGAAGATCTGTCTTGTGTAAATGAGGGCAGTTGTCAAGCTGACTGATGATGATCAGGAACAGTTTTCAGTAACAGCAGATTCAAATTTACAAGTATAAAGACTGACTTGGGGAAAAACTTTGAGACAGTCCATTTTAAGCAATAACTGCAGTTTATGGTTGAAGGTGCTGCTCTTGCTGCAGTTTGTGAGCTCCTTTTACCTGAGGCACCTCAGTAAAGACTCAAGTGTGAAACAACTTTTGTCCTTGGCTCACTCTTGTGCCTACTGGAATTTACAAGCATTTCGATACTAGCCTTTGGCAGCAGCTGACAGGCCAAGACAGGCTGTTTCTGTTCTCCTACTGCACTATATTGCTATTTATTTTTTATCTGCATTATTTAGGATTACACTTTTGCAGAAACTGCAGTGGTATATAAGCACTGTCCAGATTGTAGGAGATAAATAATGGATTTAAGATTTCCTTGAAACAGATTTGAAAATGAATGGAAAGTAACAGGTAATGGCTGCTGACTTTATGGAAAGAGTTACACAAATTTGATTCTGAATTGTAACTGCTGGTTTTTTTTAAATAATATACTGTATGGTAGGAGATTTCTAATGTAATATGTTGAATACTTTATTAGGAGGTTGAGTGCTTTATAGGGAATAAATATGGAGATATTTGATGAATCTAAAAGTAGGTAATTGATAGTAAAACAAATCACTGCAAAATTGTACTATAATACTGTATAAGAAGAACTTGGTTGATGTTGATTTTAGTATAGAACAGCAGTCTCCTCTTAATTTTTCAGATCTGCTTTCCCTCTTCCCTCTCCCTTATTTAGTTGGTGACAGCATTTTTCCACAGTCCAACAAATGTGCAGCTGGCTGCTTTTCCAGCCATGTGTAGGCTGCCCCACATGCTCTGCCAGCATCCCTGCTGCCAGTCCTGCAGGGTGCCAGGTCCTTCCTTGTTCCAGCAATGCTGTCCTGGGGACTTCACTGCCTCAGTCTGCTCTGGCATCTCTGCAGTAACCCCCTGCTCTGTAAAACCTTCCCAGACATCCTCTCCAAGATTTCTCAAGCTTGGATAGTTAATGGTGTCTCTTGTGAGGAAGTATATCTGTTCCACCTAGTAATAGTTGCTAAGCAGGACATTTCTTCTAGCCACATGTCATGTCAGCCCTGCCTGCTTCATTTCAGACCATGTAACTTGAGATGTTATTGTTCTATTTTTTTTTTTCACCTGAGAACACATATGCTTTGTGCTGTGTTACACTGGTACTGCTGCTCTTCCTTTTGCACAAGTAGGTGTTGTAAAGATAATAGAGAATCTCCTGCTGTATATATCTTAAAATGAACCAGAATAGATTTTTTTGTACACAACAGGGTCTTGGAAGTTTTCTGACTATTCACATTGGCAAGAAGGGAGAGGTTGGCTTGGACTCTGGTATTCATTTCCAGGGTCCTTCAGATGAGAAGTTGGAACAAGATTTTTTTAAATTTGGTTTGGTTAAAACAAATGAGGCCTTATTTGTATAACTGTCTCAAAGTTAGAATTGCTCTTCGGCCACACCATTTGTTTGACTCTCATGCACGAGTTTGTTTTATTTCCAGACTGCTTTTATAGCACACATTTTCTTTGACATTTGAAGTACTTTTCAGTCATTTGGCCATTGCTGAACCAAAGGGTGAATTGGCCACTTGTTCCTGTAGCCTTTCCTCCATCTTTTCCCAAGACAGTTTTCTGTCTCTTGTGCCTCCCAGATGTTGTTAGATAATTGTATAGTTTAAACTGCAGGTTATTCTAAGTTGGTTCTGTGACTAATCTAATAGCTCATGTAGTCACCAGATAAAATGTGTATGTTTCTGCAGAAACACATTTCCTGTATTTCTGAGTCCCACTTTGGAATGGGAATATTAGGTAAGCAGTCAAGATACAGTAAGTGAGGTTCATGCTAAAATGGGATTGTTGTTTGCAGATTGCAAGAAAGGAATACATGAAGGAAGGAAGGAAGGAACTTTTCCAGTATTTCTCCAGTTTCTCAGAATCCCTCTGGTGTTGCAGCCCTGACCTATAGGATTGTCATCCTTCATTACAGAAGGCTGCCAGCATTTCTGTGCAATGTTAACAGTACTTTTACAGGTTTAAAGAGATGTCTGCTGTTTAGGAGTACTAAGTCGAGAAATGTATACAGTTTTTATGAATGCTGTGATGTTCTACTAATTTTGAGAAGTTGTTTTTGTTGTGCTGTTTTAAGAGGCATCCTAAGCTTTTGAATCTCATGTACAGTACTGGGAGCCATCATCACAGCTGTGCCTGAGGAAGTTTTAAGATTCATATGCTATGAATTATGACACTAAAATGTTTATATTGAGAGTGATTTCAGCAGAAGCAGAAACGAAGGGAGTAGGGAAAAGAACAAACACAGTTTGAGAGTGCCTTTGTTTGCTTTAGTGTGGTTTCTTAGAATGTTCTTATTTCCCATATATTCCCAAGAATGCATAATTTGTCAGCTTCAGAAGTATTATTTTGAAGAATGTTATGCAATTCTGTCAGTTTATCTTGTTGACTTGACACATCGTTGGGGTGGGAAGGGAGACTGAACAGGAAGGAAAGTCCTTGTTCCTGAATGTCATTGCTGCATAGCTCTCATATCCTCGAGGATCACCCGGACAAAAGCTGAGTCAGAGCACAGCAGCACTCTGCACTACAGCAATGGCCCAGTTCAGGATTTTGGACTGCGTGATCAATCACAACTGGAGTTTCATATGTAACCTGTACTGTGCATGGAATGATCAGGTTTGTTTGCTTATCCTTACATACATGATGATTATATAATTTAGTATAAGAGGAGAACAAAAAGGCTCCAGTTGATCTCTTCTCCCCATCCCCCAGTCTGATTGAGGATGAACTGTTAGAAATGCTGCTATTTACTAAAGAGTTTCCTAAAGTTAGTAAACATATAAAGGATGGTTTGACTATATAATTGCTTTTTTTAGTACTTTGAGTACTTTAGTTTGTTCTCTTTAGAGTCTTATGCTTTGAGGTGTTTTGTTTAATGAATTGCACAAAAAGGTAAATATCACATACAGGAAGGGGGAGATGTGCCAAGACAAACTAAGTTGGTAATAAATATGCAGCTGATTTATTTTCCTGCTTTAAAAAGACTGAGCATCTTGGCTATTTCAAAATACTTGATTATAAATATGATTTTTAAAAGTGTAAGGGGGAGTTTAATTTTTTTTTTTTTTTTTAATATACAGGATTAAATAAATCACAGGATGCTATTCAGTTCTTAATATGGACAGATATAAAATTCTAATTCACCAACTTGCTGTAGAACTGGAAGGGGGGAAAAAAACCCAGACAAGCAAAATTGCCTGGATTCAGAATGAAAATGTTTTAAAATAGAATCCACTTACTAAAGATTTTTAAATACTGTATGCAGTTGTAATACTACTTTAAAGTTACTCTGGATATTAGCTGTATTTCTCATATAACATTCAGCCAGTCACTGAAGAAAATTTATTTAATTTTTATTTGGTGTAAGGAGAGGGTAAGCACTCCTTATAAAGTTGCAGTTTGAGTACAGTTGCTAGAGACAGGTGATTCAGAATTTTTTTCTGCTATGCATAGATGTATGTCACATCTGTCCTGAAGCTTCTTAATTAGGACAATACACTGCTATGTGGTGGTAGTATGGTTTGGTTTTGGTTTGTTCATGGATATTGTTTTAGTTCTTTTGTTAGTGGTGCAAAACCTGATTGATGATGCCTGGGATTTTAAGTAATCTAGTTAATGTGACAGGTAAATAGTATTTTCTGTTGAATTTGAGAAAACAAAGGAAACATGATACATTCTCTTAAACTTTTAATTTTACAGATGCCGAGCTGTTTCGTGTAGTTTGCTTACATATGTGTAAGAATTCACCTGTCCAGTCAAATGCAATATGACAGTTGCTTCCTATGCTTCACAGGAATCAAGAAGAAATAAGAAAAGGCTTAGGATGTGGGCAGTCCTGCAGAGTTTTAAAATGCATTTGATATAACTAGAGGGAAGGGAAAAGAGAATTGTTTTTTGAGCATATTGAAGTGAAAGGTTTAAAAAAACCAAAACACTACCCCCCCACCCCAAAACCAAACCCCAAACATTTCTGCTCAAAAAAAAAACCCTCCAACAAAATCCAAACAAAAAACCCAAACAGACAAAAACTGCCAAAACCCCCTCACCCCAATGCAGAACAGGGTTCACAATCTAAAAAGTTTATTACCAGTATGGAAAGAGGAAACAAGCTTTAGGTCTGTATACCCTGAATTAATTGTATGCTTGAGGTAGTAATGTTGCAGAACTGTGTGACCTGGCTAGATTTTTATCAAGTAGACTATACAATTGTTATGTGTGTTTGGAGTTGTTTTGTTTACTTTAACTGAAGTCCAGTCTCTGTAAACTATACAATTTAATGAATGACTGCTGATACTTTTCTTTGAAGTGAAGCTGGAAGTTCATTTATGGGATGTTATGGTGGGATATTGCTCTGTTCCTGCTGCATTGAGACACCATGGCAGGAGTGGAAGCTGCCAGGGCTGGGGGAGAGGAGCATGCTGCTCCATATAGCAGTGCTGCTCTCCACCTTTTCCATCTCATAGTGCCCAAGCAGGCTGCTGGTGAGAAAGCAGATGGGTGACCTCTGAAGTTTGTTTCACTAATAATATCTCAAATTAGGTCACAGTCATTCAAAGGATTTATTTTGCTTTTATTTTTCACCACCTACTCCCTTGACTCTGCAGCATATATTTCCCAAAACTTATTTTCTACAACAGGAAGTGAGCAAGTATAAAATTGCAGGGATATTTTCTTCTGTCCATCATGGTGGTTTAAATTTTAGAAAAAGTATTTTCATAGTGTGAAAGTGTGACATAAAAGTTACTCTGGCTGGGCACAGTTGCCCTTTGCACTCTGCTAACAGCTTGCTGTTATGTGTATTGAAATGTTTTCAAAGGGTATGCAATGTTTCATACTAAAACAAAAACCCTTAAAATTATTCTGTGATGTAAATCAGTGAAGTTCTGTTGGCATCAGTGAATTATAATTTTTAGTCCAAACGTTGGATGAGGATTGATGGCTATCACATGGTGATCCATAAATAATTACTCAGAAACCTTCAGTGACAATAAACTTGATTGCTTGCAGTTTTTCATCCTTTTTTTGTTCATGGGGAACACCATACTCCCTGTGTTAAGAATATTTCTTAAAATGAGTTATTGCAAAGTGTCTTGCTGCTTGCATATGTTGTCTATGCATATGTCTTGCATATGTCTTCCTGCATATGTGACAGTTGTCGTGTGGGACATGGGGTAGATTCACGTGTGAGTGTCTTTCTGGCAATTCAGAACTTCAGCATGACTGCAAATGTAGAATTAGTGAAGCAGGGTAGTAGGTAAAAAGTTTGCATCATATGAAGGATCTTGGTAAATACAGCTTTATGTGCAAATTTATGTTTGTACTTATCCGGACTGCCCTGACAGTATCATAGATGAGTCATCCTATTTTTAATATAGTCCGATCTTAGTAAACAAGGAATTTTTAGTGTTTTTTCTTAGAGAAGAAAAAAGAGAGAATGAATTAAATAGTATTAAAAGTACTCAAGTACTTAAATAATTAAGGCAATTTTTTTTTCATATGGTAGTCTGGTGTTTCTGGAGTCTTAGTCTTGGAATCATAATTTAGTGTACTAGCTGTGGTCCAGGAGGAGTTCCTCAGTAAATGTGTGGAAGAGTTAGGTAAATATTTTTCCTCAGTAACTTATGAACTAGGCTCATCCTCAGTAAGATGTAATAGGAGCTCTGTCCTTGTAAGGATGTCCTTTATGAGCCTCCAGCCCATTAGCAGACTCTGCAGTTGCCTGGTATGCCACTTGGCCTTGTGGCCATGAGGAGTAGAGCCTAAAACAATAGATACCACTGCTTCAGATGGTTGGAAGAAGTACTGGTAAGTAATATAAAGTAGGGTATACTGTGGTTTTGGTTTCTTCCGTCCTTATATCACAAATGCTTTTCTGTCCTGTGATAGATAGGAAACAGTAGATGACAAATTGAGTGCAGGTTGTCTTCTTACCAGCACAGAGCAGAGGTCTGCACTGTGCTCTGAGCAGACTTGTGTTAGTTTGAGGAGAGCAGATAGCTCTTCTCATGCCTTGTTCTCATTGGTTCTGTGATGAACTGCATCAGGTTGGTTTTGGTTTTTTTTATCTTATTGCTGCACTCTAGCCTCTGAAAATAATGCTAATGTTCTTTCAGCCATGTAAATACTCAAATCTTGTATTTTTCAGCCAGGAGTGAGTATTTTGCAAGTTCTGTAAACTTGCAGTTGGTCAAATTTCACTGCACAGGGTGGCCTCATCATTGCAGTTGTTGGTCTTGGAGAAATCTTCTCCTCAAAGACCATTTTGATGTACATGTAGGTTTGTTGTTATGTGGTGACCTAGCAGCCAAGGTGTCTGATTTCTGTTCTTTTAGCTGGAGTTCATTATTGCAGGCAGTGTGTGAGAATGCAATGTTGTGGTGCAAGCCCGGAATCACCTTTGTTCAAGCCCAGAATGCAGCAATACTGCAGCAGCTGCTGCACTGCAGCTATTTCCTTCCTCCAGAGGATCTCCAGTAACATTAAAAATGCTTTTCTGTCTTCCAAATGTGTCACTTGGAGGATGAAATAACAAAGGTGTCTGCATTTCTTCTGAGATATTTGCAGCTGATAATGATTTTGAAATGCGATATTTGTTATCTTACTGTGCTCTTCTGTTCATCTCCTGCCTCGGAGAGGGAGGGAGTAAATATGATAAAAATCTGTTTTGGTAGCAGTGCAGGTAGCTGTTTTCAGTTTAAGCAAAAAATCATTGCATGAAAAAACTGGTGACTTAAACTCATTGTAGAAATTCACATTCCTGGAGAAACATTTTGTAATGTCCAGAAATACAGGGAAATGACTTGGCAACAGTGCCAAGTTATTCAAGCCACAATAACAGGCATGCAGAGACAAGTAGTTCTTGAATAAGCAAATAGATCTGTGTTAAAATAAATTTCTTCTCTCTCCCCACTCCAACCTCCAGACAGAGAAACAAATGTAGATGTAGTTACTTATATCAACCATTCTTACTGACGTAGGCAGTGCAAGCTGTGAGGAAATATATGCAGGTCACATATGATCATGTCATAAGTCAACATTCAGAAGCTTTTGGATTTGCAGTTAAACTGAAAATCCTGTGTACAACTTTCTCTTCTTTATCCTCTTAGTGACATCTCTGGGCATAAAGATTTAATATATTTTTTCAGGTTAATGACTTCACATTCCTTTTTTAAGCATTTTCCTTTGTATTGTATCTTTGTAAAAGAGGTTATTCACTGAAAAGGCTGCTTTTTTTTTTTCCTCTGTTATATATGCACAATAGATGACAAGTTTAGAGGTCGGTCATTGTTCAGTTTGGGTGTTTGGATATGTGGCTGTGCATCTATGTATGCTAATTTTATTTTATTTTGCTTTACAATGGACAAGCCTTTTCATTTCCAAGTTCAGGGCTTTGAAATGTAAGAGTGTGTTGATTTGCATATTATATAGAATGTTGAAATTACCTGTCTTGAAACACAAGACCAGGATTGTTTTTAAGAGGTGAGTTTGCAGGAGTTTATTAATAAGTCACTGTATTAGAAAACTTTAACGCTGAGTATCTCAAGCTGTATGTAGATTATTAGAGGTTATTTTGAGGAGGGGAAGCTGTGTATGTGGGGAGGTAAAGAATCTTGAAACTCTGGTCTTTTTTGTGGTGTTTTGAGCCATGTACTCTCTGTTAAAATGCCTATGATGTTTTTTAGCCTTGAGCTACACAGTTGTTCTTAAAACTCCCCCCCCATATGTCAAGGTAAATCTTCTGCAAACAGAGTCAAATTCTGGAATAACAACCTATGTGCAGTAACCATGTTTTTAAGTTTACTGTTTAGGTTTGACATTGAAGGATCAAATCCCTCATATTCCAAAGGCTTCTGTCTGGTTTTGGGCAGGTCAAGAGACTTTTCTGATATATATGAAATAAAATCCCAAATATGGCAGTAGTGCAGTATTGAATGAGCTTAAGCCTTAACAGCTTGAATTACCAGCAGGTACAGTGATATGCTTATGCAGATGAAGTGATGTGTCTAGTCTCTAAGTGACCTCATTTTCTTGTTTTTAGAAGGAATGAGCATATTGTGTTTATGTTGAAAAGTTCAGTAGTTTCAGTAAGAGAAGGTCAGACTCATGCTTACATTCGGGAGAGAGTAGGTATAAGGATGCACTGTCCCACTGCTCAGCCCAAAAGCAGTCAAGCTCTTACTCACTATTGTAGCTGGATCCTGGAGTAAGCCTAGTCAACACAGGTTTGCCATAGGGACAAAGAAGCTGTGGAAAAGTGGTTGTTCTCTTGGGTGGTTTGGTCAACTTTAACTGTGTTCCTTGTAAAGTTAATAATTTTTTGATTCAAGACACAGTGTCTGACTACAGTGGAGAAAAACACTATGGAGGGAAGGAAATCTGTAGGTAGTTTCAGGGCTGGTAATAGTTCAAGTGTGGAGCATCAGGTTATTGAAATGGAGTCTGTGCAGGTGATTTTAGTGATTTTACATTGTGCAGTGGTTATTATTGAAGGCTTCTGCAAAGCTATTTCACATGTAAATGTGTTTGTGGTTATACTGTGGTGGAAGTGTAGTGGAAACTGTCTGGTATCTTGTGTGTTTGGTAAAGCTTGGGTTATTCTAGAAAGCAAAAAGAGTACAGAGTCACCCCAGGACAAAACTTCATTGAAACTCTGTCCTATTTTTGCAGTAGTGTACTCAGCTTGGGACGGAGGTGATGTTTGTTATTGTCCTCTCCCCTTCTCTGTCTGTAGGAAGTGGAGTGGATCATGGGGCTGCTCATAGTCTTGGGTGTGAAAAAATTCCTATATTTGAAAGAGGTAGTATAAGGCAGCTCTTGACAGGTGGTGACTGTGCAAGGTGCTCTTACCACTTCTGTCAGACTGCTGAGAAGATTCTTTTATCTTGCGTGGAGTGATCTCAAACATTTCTTCAATGCTGAGGAGCAGAAGCATGTTTTCTTTGTCTCCTGTCTCTGATATATCCAGATTACACTGTAAGGTGATAACAGAGAATTTCCTATTCTTAACAAGCAATGACAGAACAAGCACAGAAGGAAGATTTTCAATTTAGCTAAATTAAGATCACATGATATTTTGCTGTTGTGCTAGCTACCAGCCCTGCAGATGTTTCCTTTCTTTCCAGTTTAAGGATGTAGCTGTTAAGAGGGGAGGCTTTTGCTAATGGGTCTATAAGAAAACAAGGAAGCTCTCAATTTCTCTTTGTTGTTAATGTTTTTCTGGCTAAATTTAATATTATGAGCTCCATATTTATTGTTATGAATAATAAAATGATGCAAACAAAACACATTGTGAAAATAGTTTGCATCTTTGTCCTGTGAACTTTTTCATTATATACTTTTTAATGTGTGTCTTAGTGCTTTGCTTGAAATGGGCTGTTACTCTGTGGCAGTTTAAATTATTGTCTGAACTGAAGGGCACTTAATTAGTTCTGCAAAGAATCCCAGTCAATAAGTACACTTTTTGGATGTGTGCAAGCTACTACATGTACACACTCAACACTGTATTTTTCTGTGTGTGTATATATGTGTATAAAACTAAAATAGACATATGATAGATTAATGAATTGAAATATGCTAAACTTGGCTATACCTAGAGTTTAAAGGGATGTCTGAAAAGCTAGTTTGTTTGTTTGTGGATAATTCAGGGATTATGGACTAAATGTGGAGAAATCCTGTTTAAAAAATGGTGGAGCACTAGTCATACTAGACATGATCTTGATTTTGGTGAAGTTAAGAGCATTGTTCAAAAGCTCCAGCTATCAGAACTACAGTATTATGAGGAAACTAGAGCTTGTGCTGTGTAGAGAAAGAAAAAAGCTACTTTGAGTCTAGGCAGACTTAGTAAATTGGAGTTTTCCTGACTTTGATGTAGAAGAACTCCTTCTGAATCTCACCTTGCCCAGGAAGCTGAAAGCAGCTGTCATTCCAGCAAGTATGTCTAGCTAGGCTCAGTCTGCAGAACCACTTGGGGTGTTACTGTTTTTGATCCAGAGCCAGGTAAACTGAAAATTTTTCAGTTGAACAGATACATGGAGGGAATATTTTTGAGATCATCCTTGCTGTGGATAGCCTTCAGCTTTGCTTTTTAGGCCTTATTGGAGTAGTGATGAGACTGACGTGAGCACCAACTGCTTTACAGAGCTTCCATTCATGAACAGTAGAGTGCAGTAAGGCGAGTCTGAGCTGTGTAATAACATGCACACATGGAGGTTTTTATTGTTTGTTTTCTGTGTATGCCTTGACCTTTATGAGAACTGAAATCCTTTATCCTGAAAATACTGTTTCTCCTTTGAATAGCTGTGTTTACTACAGTGCTAGTAATACAGAAGTAGGCAGAAAGTACACAGAAACATGTATCCCTCTGTCCTGCTCCCAAGCCAGCTCTGTAGCCTGCATGGTGCTTGACAGAATTTTGTTTCCTTCCCTGTGCCTCCCAGCCATCTGCCATGCTGGCAGAGATGCTTTGGTTTTGAAAGGTTGCAGATTTCCCACTTACTTCATACATTGGGAGTAGCATGTATTGCCATCTAATTGCCTTTCTCCTTACCTGGTCTTGGTTTTAGAATATGATTCACGTACTTTATTGAATTAGAGTATTCAGTCCTGAGATGCATTTCAAAGTTTGGTGTCCTCACTAACCTCTGCTGCAGGCAGGCAACTGCTGCCACCTTTATTATTGAACTATACCAGCTTATATTCCATCAGGGTGAGATTCACAGTCCTAACTAAAAGACTTGTAGGTTTGTTCCTAGGATTATGTCCTAACACATGCCTGAATTCAGTTTAGTTAGTCCACCAAAAAGGACCCAGGCTTAGTGCCATAATGATGTGTTAAAGTGATAAGGTGAGCTCCTATGAGGGACACACCTAGACCTGTGGTCACTCTATCAAGTGATACTCACATCTTTATTGCCTTCCCTTGTTCTGAATTGTCTCATTGTGGGTCTCTGCAAGACCCATGAAGGGGCTAAGAGAGAGACTGCCTGCTCATGGAGAGCACCTTGCTGTTGCTGGTGGCTGCTTGAGTCCTACCTCATCAACCCAGGTAGGCAGCAAACAGGAGGAATGGCATTGTCTGTCTTACCCCTAGTCTTACTGTGATCACTGATAATCTGTTTGTTTGATATTGAAACATTAATTGTAATAAAAATCTCCACTTGCAATGATAAAGGGTCATAATGCATCTTGTTCTAGTGGTAGTTGAATTGTTCAGTTTGTTTGCCTCTATTAGCCTTTTCCAGTTAGTGCATCCCACTCTGCTGCAATACAAGAGAGATGTTAGTGGTGGGGTGTCCCGGCAAATACCCTGCTCTTCATGCATGCAATTACACTCGCCTGATAAAAATAAATGGGGACCCCGGTGATTGTGAGAGCTCATGCTTTCCCTGAGTTTGGGAGTTGAAGTCTTCCTCTGGAAACTTTTATTTTTTCTTCCCCTTCCCCCCCTCCACCTCATGAAGATCTGTAGAATGGAAGAAGAGCTGTGCTCCCAGTTCCAAAACCAGACAGTAGTGACCCCAGAGTGAGGGCCATGACTAGCCCAGCTTTATCTGTCTCTGTTAATGCTATCTACTGATGGTTTTATGTGTATGGACTCAGGCTGTGTTTATCTCATCTTGTCTTGTGGTGAGTGTGGTTCTGTAGCTGTTTGATCTTTAGAGCTTTGAGGGTTTGTTTGCATCTGCATTTCCAGTTTCAGGTGCTTCATGGCAGTCTCTTCTTGGTAGCTCCTGAAAACAGGTTCAGCAGTTACAAGCACTGAGCAACCAAGTCCTTCCTGCAGCTTTCTTAAATACATAGCACTGAAGTGGCCAGGATGGAGACAGATACCTTCTGTCTCATGCTCTGAGGGCTTTGCTACCAGTCAGAGATCTGTTGAGTGGGAGCCATTTCCCTGTGGCCCATTCTGCAAAGAAGAATCCTTAGAGACGTTCTGGGCTAGGAAACTTCTGTGCTTTAGTGCATCTCTGTCTCAAACTATCTGATTTTTCTGCTTGAGGAACACTGTTAGAGTGTCACTCTGTAGAAAGGCTACTCAGTGGAGTGAACTAATTTCACTACTATGTATCAGCACATAGTAAATGTCAGCAATCACATAAATATATGGTCAATGCTGTTAGATTGAGTATATTATGCTGTGAATCTGTATTGCATTTTAGTTGTATGTTGAGAGTTCAGCTCCTTATTGGATAGAGGGAAAGTTTTATTTTTAACTTAGAGTGATTTCTTTCTTCTTGGCAAAGTTCACTTTGACAGACGTTGATTACACCCAGCCATTCCTGAGTAATGTTCATATTTCTAAAAGGTAGAAAAGAAAAAGGATATACTTTTGGACTGAAGTAGGTAAGGCATGTAGGTAGGAACAGTAAATTATTTTTTATTATGTATCTGCTGTCAGCTTAAATGTATACATAAATTAAGCATTAATATTAATTTTTTTTTTAACCTTGTTGCTTGTTTAGTTTGATGGGTGACACTGGAGTAGTGTGAAAAAATGAATGCTCCAATTTGACTCTAAAAATACTGAAACATTTTGGATATTTGTTAATTAACTGTGCATGCTAATTTTGATGTTAGTAAAGAAGGGCCAACTTTGGTATTATGCATGCACTGCTGCATGCATCTTTGGAATTCAACTGAGAGTTTTTTAACAAGTCTAGCATGTACAGCTGTTAAATATTCAAATGGTGTTTCCTCAGGCGTGGTTTTTTTTTTTTTTTTGTTTTGTTTTGGTTTTTTTTTGGGCCTTTTGCTTTCTTCAAATTCCAGATGCCTTTTATGGTGTCAGTTACCATCCACAGTCTTAACATTGAGGATTTTTGTAGATTTTCTCGTCTCCCACCAGTTTGGCAGACTGATTTCTGACCATCCATATGGGTTTGGAGAATATTGTTGATTATACTCTGTAGCCATCTTTCAAGGACATAAAATGATTAAACACTTCTTTCAGGGAAGGGCACTGTCCATATATATACTGACAGGTTATATTTCTGACCTGATTTTCTGTCTCTCTCAACATCCTACGTATTCAGGGCAAGATTACAAAGTTTTGTAAGCATAGAAGTCATGGACAAGTGGGTATTGGACACAGAGGCCTAAAATGATTAGCGTTTGGGGTTTTCTGTGTTCCAGGTTTCCTGCTGGTCTTTGTGGTGATTTTTTTTTTCAGTAAGAAATGAATATATTTCCTGAGGCTAAAAGTGATGGAACTAATTTATTTGTTTTGAGAAGAAGGCTGTGTTCTGAATACCTGGAAGATGGATTTGCTTAAAATGTCATCTTTGTGCCAGTAATTGCTTTTCTTCAATTGGGAATAATTTCTGTATAAGATGCTGTTTGTGCATTCCAGTTTGATTTAAAGACACATTAGAAATTACCTTGCAACATCTTTAGACTGTTTCAGTTCATGATCATGGTAATTGGCTTTATAAATGTGACCTATTTCCCTTGAAATTTTGGTTTATTAGATTGAGAACTGAAAGAAAAAGACCCAATTTGCACCTTGTATGAGTGATCCTGCTTCCCAGGTGCTACTAAGATAAAATATTGTCTTTGTGTGCTGGTTATGCCTTCCTATGCTGCAAATGAGATGGAGATAATGTATCTCAGAAAAGGTTGTATAATCTTTTATATCGCTGCCTTATAGGCAGGTTTTTTTCTACACATTCTGTAGTCTTAGCCAGAAGAGATCTTTTTATTTCTTCTTTGTTAGATTTTTAAAGAGCCTATATCGTTGTCACATTACAATAAGGCTAGACTGTTCTAGAAAAACCTTTTTCTCTGCCATAGGAAATATTTAACAGGGCAGTTAGCTAAGTGATAAGTGACTGGGCACAAAAACTGGGGAAAGCAGATGACCCTATACCAGAAACACCCCTGTTTTCAAGTGAGTCCAGTTATTATTAGAGCATTTGGAATATCCTGCCAGTGTCTCGGGAAGACTTCAGGGATTAATAACTATGATTTTTTTCTGTGGGTTATGTCAGTAGTTGCTGAAAAGCCCTGAAAGTCATATGGTCGCTGTCGAATCAATAAAATCGGGTAACATCAGATCATTTTCTGTTCAGCATATGTGTCTAGCTGAGCTGCTGTATCAGGTATCACTTTTCTTGGTAGACCAGCTAAAAGTTGAACATTTGCCAAGTGCAGCTGAAGCAGGTGCTGCTTAGCACAGGCTGTCTCCATGTTGTGACTGAGGTACTGATAGATAAATCCCCTGGATGTTCTGGTGGTGGGGGAGGTTGGTTGGTTTGAGAGTTGGGGGTTTTTTGGTTTGTTTTAGGTTTTTTTTTAAAATACAGATGTAGGTTCTAAAAAATGTACTGTGGGAAACCCTTACATCTATACTGAGACTTTTTTTAACATAATTTATTTGTGAATCATTCTGTATGGTAAAAAAACACATAAACCAAAACAGTTTAAAAAGGTAGCAAATCTGGATGCCACTGCCATGCCCCATTTCTTTAGAAATAATTTTGAATTTGGATACTGAATACAAAATTAAGATATAAATTGATTACTCATACCAACTTTATAAGGGCTTGAATGATTTTTCCAGAATAGATAGAACAATATATCAATTATTTCTTGTGTTCACAATTTTTCACCTATGAAGACAGTGTTCAGAACTTAGACCATTCGTATTTGTCTGTTCAGGTAGTCAAGATGACTATTCTTTATTTATAGCTTTGATTGCAGTTACCTACAACTGTCACATAAGGATTTTTAGCTTGTACAGTACAGGTCTATAAATTGATCAGAAGCTTAAAAATTAGAGGGGCTTTAGAGAGCATGCAGGCTGGATGTTTTAGCTTTTTCAGTTGTTATTTTAGACTGATACTGTGAGAAACTATTGCTTTGAGACTTCTAATTGTAAATAATATTATTTACAAACATTAATGCTATTTCCTGATTTTACATAATTCTGTTACTGTGTATTAAGCTGCCAGTGATTAATGTATTTTTTATAGTGCCATCT
The DNA here is from genome assembly GCA_030060385.1 of Muscicapa striata striata. Lineage (NCBI taxonomy): Eukaryota > Metazoa > Chordata > Aves > Passeriformes > Muscicapidae > Muscicapa > Muscicapa striata. The sequence goes on along the minus strand of JAREIS010000030.1, from coordinate 2,897,365 downwards.
GATTTTTCATGGGTGCTTTCATTGCTCAGAAGGAAGGGTTAAATGCAATATTAAAAACAAGGTATGCATTTTACAGTGCACTTAGGCATCTGTTGTATGTCCTTGCAATAGCATAGAACAGGAAATGATGCTTTGAGATACTTTGTGAAGAAACCTTGTACAAAAAATTCCCTAGGGAAATGATGCTTGAATCGTTTTTAGTAGCCTGGGATTCTTCAGTCCTTGAACTCGATTGTATGCATTCTGACTTCGATTTTGAGGACTGAGTCTATAGAGAAATAAACATACAGATCTGCAGTAAGGACTATGGCACAATAATCTTTGGTTTGTTAGATCTTACATGAAAATGAAGCATTCATTTTTTATCTCTTGTAATGTAAATGACTCTACCCAAAAGACAGATTCCCTTACAGATATGAGATACGTATGTATTTGTAACTTGATATATGATTTGCAAGGAAAACTCTGTAGGGACTTTGCCTTCAGTAGTGTGTACTTGCCTGTGCTAAACATCTTCTGTTTCTTGCTTGCAGTCTTGCATCCTTGTTTTGTTTATGTTTTTGAGAACTTTTCTTGTTCCTTTTTAAAGCTTTTTTTGGCAAGGGGTTTTCTGGTGTGTGTGCTGTGGTTGCAAGTGTCACAGGGTTACTCAACAGATGTTGACTCTCTTTATAAATCAGATTCTTGCTTGTTCATAGTAGTGGCTGAAAGTTGCTATTACTGAACCTGTCTCACATTTATTACTGATACTGTTTTTTTCTGTTACCCTGCTGGCACATCTTGCAGGGGGGTCCAAGGTTGGCATGAAGTTCACTGTTTCTTTTTAATGTGCTCTTTCAAGAAATAATTATTTGACTGTGGGCTCATGAGAAACTTCTAGTCCAGTAACTTGTGAATACGTAAAATCTACATGAAATTACAAGGAAATTAGAGATTCTCTTGCTACACTGAAATGCTGAAACTCCTGTTCTAAAAGCTAGTGAAGTTCTCTATACGGCTCTATTTTGAACTGAGGTTACAGTACTTCTGTATGTAAATTATAGTAACAGTTGTTACACATAGTAAAACTACTTTTTGGATAACTAAGGAGGTTTTTGTTAGAAAAAAGATGGAAGTATATTGAAGACTTAGATTTTTCCAGTGCTACCTTTAAGCTTGCTGTTTACCTATTTCTAACTATGGGTATTTGCTTATGAACATTTTTCAATATCGGTGGTTGTTGGATCATTTGAAACTTTGCATCATGCATTGCATGTTAAAATCTGAGAGGAGAAACAAAAGATTGCAAGGGAATATTAAATAGATGGGTTGCTGTGAGTCACTTGATGGAGGAAATCACTCTCATTTTTTAGAGGCCAATGATATTTTTTTTTTACTAGGAGCTATTTCTTTTGCCAGTTTACTAGGATCAAAATGTTCTTACTGGCTCCAGTTTCTGCTTGTGTCCTGAGATTGAAAGCCTGAAAAGCGACATTTATTTGTGCAGAACTGATAAAATGCTCTTGTGTTTGGAAGCTGAACAGAGTGGTTAGGAACACCTCAATAACAAACTCCATCCTTAGGCTAAAGGATTATGTAAATTTTACCCTAATCTTTGCATTGTTTGAACTTTAAGCTCAAGCCTCTCATTTTGGCAGTTCTGCAGTGCTCACTAATTTTTTGTTCATTAGTCATCTAATTGCAGAGTCTTCTCGGTTTCACACTAATGCTTTAAAACATGAATGAAGATGATAGATGAGGACAGAATAGGCTGAGATATCGTCCTTATAACTGTTCTTTCCAAAATCTGCCCTTAATTCTTCCAGGCTGTTTGGAAGAGCAGGTTGTCAGGCTGCTCTGGATTCTCCATATTTTCTTGTTCCTGAAGCAGCTCCATTTCTTGCCTTGGCTGTATTGTCCATTTTTTTTTCTTGCTGAAAACAGGGTTGTTGGAGGTAGGGAGGCTGGTCTTTGGAGCACTTGTTAGTTAGTATTTGTTCTCCCTGTTGGACATAAGCAAGATGTGGGTTTCTGAGGACAGGCTGTGGCATCTGTGGACAAATGTGTTGTGTTTTGCATACCTGAATGCAAAATGTTTTTCTCGCGGATTAACTCTCACCAAGGAGCTGCAGTATTTTCCTTGTAGTAATGTGTGTTGCTCTTGTGGTTAGAGTGGAAGTGTCCTGTCTTCTGTATAGATGCTAGCTGGAATTGGCTGAGCCCACCTTGCCAGCTAGCACTGCAGTTTGAGATTCCAGCTCTAAGACTGAAGCAAAAGAGGTTATTTTGGAGTAGGACAGGGAGAAAACCAAGCAGTAAATTCTGACACGGATCAGCCAGTTGCTGAGCCACAGCAGCAGAGCTACTGGAGGACAAGAAGACTATTATTTCTGTTTGAATGCCCTTTGAATAGGCTATAGGCTCTGGTATCTAAATTTGTTTCACGCATCGTTGAACTAGAATCTTTAGAGGAGGGTCATAGGATTTTGCATGCTTTCTTTGTGTCTCCTGCTTTTGAGTTCTGGTGTGGCACTCACTTTGAAAGTTGAAATGGGAGGCTTTATATATAAAGTCTGAGAAGGTAGATAATTTAATATGTTGCTTGAGTCATAGGTATATAAAGTTATCCATAAGAAAAAAATCCCGCCCAAGATTACTTATTTCTGCATGAGAGGAAGGATTGCAGTAGGGCTGTAAAAGGAAAAGAGACTTTTTTTTCTTTTGTTTTTAGAATTTGCTTACTGAAATATTGAGAGAAAATAGCTAACGGTGGAAAAAGCAAAGGTGAAGTCATAATATGACTAGAGGAAAATGTTTTACTGGAGAAGTCTAACCAATTGTGTGTTCTGTTTTACTTGTATTAAGTAAGGACTAGTCTAAGTACTAGTCAAGAAAATAATCCCTGAATTGTGTGGGAAGGAGAACTTTTTTTGTGTGTACTTGTGTATGTGAGACACACACAGCCAAAAATGGGGTCCTGGAAGCCACATGTTTATCTCTAAATAGAAGGCAAATAAAACATGTAAGCTGTACATATTTCTTGTGGTTCCTTCAAGTTTTTCATTGTTGAATGTGGACTTTTTAAATATCTAGCTTCATTTAAAATTTAAGCATTATTCTGTGTGCAGTATGACCAGAGGTGCAGTGGTGTAAGGGGTGCAACTTTAGCATACACATTTGAAAATATTAATGATCATCGAGTTATTTTGGTTATGGGGGGAGACATTCTATTTTAAAGTGTATAGGGATGTCTTAGAATTCTTACTCTTGTTTTCTTTTTTGATGATCTGAATTAAAACTCCTCTGCTTATCTTTTTCTGTTTTAGACATCCAAAAATAAAGATGGAAAAGAGCAGAGCGAAGCTATATCACCATCGGAGGAGGAAGAAACTTTCTCTTGGCCTGGTCCTAAAACTGTCGTGCTAAGGAGGACATCTCAGGGTTTTGGCTTCACCTTAAGACACTTCATAGTTTACCCTCCGGAGTCTGCAGTTCAGTTTTCTTTTAAAGTAAGTGGAATTAATAATGAAGCACTTTATATAAAGCCTTGTACCTTTTAGGGTCAAAAATCCAGCTTACTTGAAAGTAAGTGTGTTTATAGATCTGTCTTAGATGAAAGATCCCTTGTAAGGTGGGTGGGCTCATGACATTGTTAAATAGCTGTTTGCTGATTTGTTCCAATAAAACGGAATTGACTATGTCAGTCAGTTAAAAATGTTTGTATCATCAGTAAAAACAGTGGTCGTTGCATTACAGGAGAGTATTTCTCTCCTGTAATAAATAAATTAAATAAAAGAATATTCTTCTTTTACCCAAAGCCAGTGTCATTTATTAGTCTGTACCTCTTCTGAAGAGTAGACTTGAAGGGTATGATGTTTGGGTTTCGTTGCTGTTGTTCCCCTCCCCAGTTGAAGTTTGTCACACTGTCCCATTAAGAGATGAAGAAGAATGTTTCCCTTACTTTTTAACTGAGTATCCTAAAGTCAGTCTACATTAGAAAGACAGAATGTCTTTCTCTGCTGGAAAGAGGATCTGCAGTTCTCTGTTAGTCAAGAGACTAATATATACAAAATATATATAGGCTTACATAAAAAGACAACTTTCTTAAGGTATTTAACATTCTTGCTTTAAATGACAAAAAATGTAAAGTAGCTAATTGGTCTTCCTCGCTCAAAGCGTGTACGTGTACTGTGACTGAAGCTTTTAAACATTGCTGTAATACAGGGTGTTGAGAAAAAGTCCATTTAATAATGAGAGGAATTTGAAAATTGAGAGAGGGTGTTTCCTAGTGAGTTCAAATAACATTTACTCATTTTAAAGGCATCAAGTGTAGCAGTTTTCATGAGCTGTGCTACCCTGAGTTTTGCTTTTGCTTTTCCACTTGGGTAGAAGAATAAATTCTTACCAAGATGGGGAATGGATAATGAAGCTTTCTGGAAAGAGCATGAAGTTAATTGACTCATGTATCTCTGCAGATGTCTTTCAGTGAAGTTATCTGTCTTTGCCTGCCCTTGGTGGCTGTAAGATTTCTTTAGAAGTAAAAAAGCTTTGCAGAGGAAAGTTGGCACATTTTTTAAGTTTACTGCAGCTCTTCAGCCTTCACTTGAATACCCACATTTTTTCTTTGACAAGGAGTGACTGAAGTTATGTGGAAGTGAAGCTATTAGCAGTATCAGGGGATCCCAACATTTCTTTCATTGAGCACAGGTAATAGCAGTCTCTGGTTGAACTCAGTGTGAAACAGAGGAAGGAGGATGAGGAAGCCTTGGCCTTGAGCAGAACAAATGACATACACTTCTTAGCATCTCTCAGCAAGAGCCCCTATTTATGCTGAGGGTGAAAATAAACAGCATGAGCAGGATTAGCCTCCTTAGCTAAGAAGTGGCTGGATATGTTCTGGAAAAAAGCCATCACTAGATGTCTCTGAGGGAGTCAGCATGTTTTCCACATGCAAAAGGAGACAGGCACAAGGGAAGGGCATTATAAGGAGGAAATGTCAGTCCTTCCTCACTTGTTCATATCTGATGGCTTCTGAGAGACCCAGGCAGTTCTTAGTGGGCCCAACATCTGTAAATCTCAAGACTTGTCTTGAAGCTCTCAACTCCTTGTTTTTCTGCAAGAGAGATCTTCATCCTTCTTAAATTTTTTCTTTGTTTCTTCTCTGACATGTTAGAATCTGGTTCATTCATTTCTATTTCTGTCTGATTTTGAAAAAGAAATTGTGAGGTGATTGGGTACTGTAACACCTTTATTCATGGATTTAGTTACATATAAAGATGGTAAGGTTCATTTGGACAGAACCCTTGTTCTGAACAGTTATATTAACCTGAACAATTATATTAATTAACATGAAAAATGGTTATATTCTCTTTTCTTCCTGTTAATGTCCATGAGGTGAAGCAAAAATAAGAACAGATCTTTCAAATTACTACTTACAAGTCTTCATAAGGTGATTTTTGTAGAAATCTATGTACCTAAGTTACCATACAAAAAAATGAAATTCATTTGTTGTCAGCCTGATCCTAATATGAGGCAAATCTGATTTCTCAGATGTTCAATAGGATCTTTGAACATATAAAGTTACCAGCTAATTACAGTCTCTGTCATTGATTGTAAGCTCAGGTATCATTCCTCTCTCTTTTCTCATTGATCAAAATTTTAAGCTTCTCAGAAGTCACAGATGTTTCATTTTGTATTCCTCAAAGGGAGTATAGTCACGATGAACGTAATTTTAATTTCTGACTGTTTTTAATCTTGTAGTAGCTTTGTCCCTCCTTCACCCCTGAGGATGCAACCACTGCTGCTGTAAGACAGAGATTACAGCTGAATGTTGAAGATGCCTTTGACAACAGCTGGATTCACTCAGTCCTTTACCTGTTTCTCACAACCACAGCCCTTTTGTTATCACAAGTGTCCATGTTGGTGCTTTCCCTCTAGATCAGTGCAGCAGTCACTATTGCTTACCCCAGGGTAAAAAGCATTCTAGCTCCTTTAAATTTATTTTTTAGTTCCTCCCCACCCCTTCCCCCAAGGTAAGCTTGCCCTACAATCTCTTAAATTCTGCTACAAATCAACCTAAACTAGTAGAAGTAGTGAAGAGAAAGAAAAATACCTAAAAGCGCTTTCCTTCAAGCAATCTTTCCACATTCTTTGTGGATTTATGTTTTTTATTTTTTAAATACCTACTGTAGGTTCCAGTTCAGAAATACTGGTGAAAATGTCTCCATTCAAAGTTCTGCTCTTGTTGCTTTTTGTTGTTTTTTGTGTTTGAAAAAACTGTTAATGGGTCAGGTAGAATCCTCTGGGAAGAGGAGGACAAAATTCTTACAAAGGGGAACAGTGGCATCTCTAGGACATAGAGCATAATTTTTTTAGCCTGTGGGATATGGTAAAGATCACACCACAGGTGCATAATCCATGGGAATTAGAAGATAAGTTTTCTGTGTGCTGGAGGATGCTGCTGCTTGGAAAGCCACTGAGGTGAGTTTTCTTGGAAGCAAAGAACTGCATGCCCCAGAGGATGTATTGAGTGAAGAAGAGTGGGCATTACATTATAAAAAGTATAACCACCTGTTCTCTGCTTAGGTGTGCTTCAGGTGTTGAGCTTTTAAATTCTGAGAAGTTCAGCATTCTAGTTGTTAGTCTAATAAAACCTTTGTTCAGTTGGAAAGCCTTTTTGTTTATTGTCCTGAAGAACTGGCTGCAAGGAAGGAGAGCTAGACAGATCTGCCTCCAAGACCTGGCTGACTGCTCTGAGTCCCAAAACACACTTGTCTTTATACATAAACTCCTAATAGTACTTCAGGTGACTTTTTTTTTCCTTTGGTGACACCCTTTCCCCATGTGAAGAAAATGGAATGTTAGTATATTTTATTTAAATTATTTTATTGTATTTTATTTTATTTAAAAAAAATATTATATATTTTTGTGTCTAATTCATTTAGCATTCCATATGTATGTAGTAGTGCAGGTCTAGATCAAATTCAGGGTATTATGTTAAGTTCTGTTATCTTTTCTTTTATGCTTCCTGCATAGAGCAGCTATTTAAGTACAAATTAAGGGTCTCTTTCTCTTTGTAATTGGTCTTAATTAACTAACTTATAAACACTGTGATAGGTTATGGAAAAAACTGTTGTCTGGTCAGTCTCTTGGGAGGGACAGCCCTGTGTGAAAGATGACCTTGGAAATTGAGGTTGTGGTTTAACACATTTCATTTTGGCAGAAGTACTTGGCTGTGCTTCTGTGGGGACACACAGCAAGCTGGGAATAGCTGCACATTCAGGAATAACCCATTTATGTATTGTGCTTGCTTCCCATGCCTCCTTTCGCTTAAGAAAGTGAATAAGGAATGTGTGGAAGATTTCTTAAGTTAGCATTGCAAAAAGCAAGTGTTGCATAATGCCTTTAACATCAGGTGTTCATTAGGATTTGTTAGAAACACTGTTTTTGCATGTGATGTTTGTTCTTCCAAGATCATTTGTCTGAGAAGCAAGTAAGTGGTAAAATTTTCTCTTCAGGTATGAATGCAGCATGTACTGACATCTTGCTACGTGTGAGGGGTGAATGTTGAGAGGGAAAGCTGGTTTCAAAACACTTGTGTTAAAAAGCATTCATTCCATTTTTCAAAGCCTGATCTTCTTGGCTTGATACCATGAAAAACGAATGTTTTGCAGCTGTCTTTGGTAACAGAACTTTGCATGCCAGTGACAAAACTTACAAAACCCACTGCTGTATTTCATAAATTACGGCATTTCTACATTAGCTTAACTTTCTCTTCAAAAATGTTTGTTATATAGCATCAAACCAAGTAGCCTCCCATACATGTAACCCAGATTTTTCAGACTAAGAGTTCTAATATTTCAGGTACTGAAAATGTTTTTTCACTTGACAGATATGGCCAGAGCTCAAAACATGCAGAAGTTACTCGTGTCTAATTCTGGGCTATTGATTGTAGTTCAAAAGCAACTGCATGTTACAGGGCTTCAAGAGTAAGCAGTCATGGTACTTACCTTCTACAGTGCCATTTTTACCAAAGTATAGAGCAGATAGGACTGTCCAACTCAAAGATACACTGTTTGGACAGCAATGGCAATTATCATGGCTTTTTAAGAGTAGAATATATGCTAGATTTTTGTTAATTCAGTATTTTGGGGTTGGGGGAGTTCTTTTTTTTTTTTTTTTTTTTTTTTCTTTCAAAGATCCAGCAGAACTTTTGTATGCCTTGTAAGAAACCTCTCGCTGCTAGGACAGACTTGTCTCTTCCTCACTGTTATACAGTGTTCATATCCAGGTCTTCTTTCCCCTCTTTCTTCAAATCTTTCTCTCTTGAATGGATTGCTCAGATCAGTATATAGTTGCTTTGAGCTTATTTGATTTAAAAACATAGTGATTTTTCTTTAAATACAAAATACCTAGAAATTTGGAGTTAGTCCATCTAAAAGTAGGAGGAAATATCCAGGTGAAAATTACTTCTGTGATCATTGCCTTGCTCCTTATTTCCTTCAGGACAAATCTCTTTGAATTAGCTGAGATGAATAGTTAGATTTTTAAAATACTACCTATTAGTCTCAGAAATTGTATTTGATGAAGTATTTATTGCTCTGTGAAGGCTTCAGTTTATAAAGCAAGTAGATATTTTCCTAGTTAGATAATTTTGCTTCTTAAGTGGTAGAACTTTGTAGACAAGGTTAGCCATGATCTTCATACCAAAGTATTGACAAGAAAGTAACCTAAGTATTTTTTTTGTAGTTTAAGCATGCCATTTCCCAACTTAGCAGTTGTGTGATTTTTGAGATCAGTGGGCAGAAGGAGACTCTTGGAGGTTGTAACTACATAGTGTTTGGGGTACATATTTTTCCCCTAGTAGTAGTAGTTCTACTGAAGGCAAAACAAACGGTTCAAATTTCAGGAAGCATATTCAGACATTGCTTACAAAATATATTGTATCTCTTGCATCTGTAGCTTTGAATGGTGAGGTGATTAAAGTGTAACCTTTCCTGTCTGGTTTTCATGGTGAAACATGCTTGCAACCACACACAGTGCAGTATGAGGCTTCATGGTAGTATTTCATGGGGTTTGGTACATTTGTTTTCACATAATCCTGTTCATGTTGTTTCTGTGGCAATGTTCCATAGGGTTGTGCTTAGTTGTTGTTTTTAAAATAGCTATTACTCTACATTCTCAGGATAAAAGCCTTAATTCTCTAAGTTGAAACTTGTACAGAAAATAGGAGGTATCAAAATGCACCTTACCAGTTCACTTCAAGTCTTTGTACCTTAGAGATGCCTATGCATTTTTTTCCATTTATTAAATTTTTAATATGCACTCTTTCTTCCTCTTTAGGATGAAGAGAATGGGAATAGACAAGGTATGTCTTGTTTTTACTCTCTTATAGATCCAGTATATTGAATGCTTCATCTGTGTAATAGACTTGCTATAGAATAGAATTGCTACCTAAAGAGCTTGAAATTTAAAATCACTTCAGTGTGAGCATCAAGCTCATTGATCAGTCACTTAATTCTAGCTTATGCCAGTCAGTTCCCCTCCATTTTCATAGCTTTCTCCCTCCACATTGCCTTTGTCCACTTTCTTTCTTAATTTACACATTAACTTATTTTTTATAAATTTATGCTAAATCTCCATCCCAGTTAATTGAAGTTTTTCTTTGGTACTTAGCTATTTTCTCATCCATGCTTCCTTTTTGCTGATATCTTACTGTTCCCTTAGAAGAGTGAAAAGCATGTTGATTTAAGGAAGCTGGTTTTCAGATTGGGAACCCAGTCCCACTTTGTCTCCCCAGTGTGTCAGGATGGTGAGGTACAGGGGCAGTGGGGTTGGGTGCCCTGTGAGGGCCTGTGCAGGGCTCCCCTGGTGCTCTGCCTGCCAGCTGGGCACAGCATGGGCTGGGTGCTGCTTCTGGTGGTGGGGTCTCATCTGCAGCAAAGCACAGGACCTGCTTCAGTATACCTTTGAGTACCTCCTTTAGTGGGAAGAAGAGAATATGCCTGAACTTCAGTTTCCATTTACTTTGTGTAGCTGTGTTGTATTAGAAGCATTCTGGGAAATATTAATTTATTTGAACTTTCTTACTTTTCTCTTGGAAGGAGATGGATTCATCCATTTCATCCTCCTGGTTTTACTCAGCTGTCATGACCTGTGTGTTGAACAGTTAAAAGTTAATCTCTTCCTACTTCTTATCACTCCCTAAACTTGAAGCATCCTTTATCTGTTTTGACATACAAAAAGAAAAGGCAGATTCCTTTAGGAAGGGAAGGGAGTTGATCTATGCCAAACCAGTATGGAAGACGCCACTTGTGGTCTAGAGAAAAAAGTTCTGTGGTGTTCTTGTTCTCACAGGGAGAGCTCAGGTAGCTAAAGATGCAGTGTAGATCTGTTGATCTAAAATGTTATCTGATAGCTATTTTTCAGTAGAGAAACAGCAGTGAACAAATATTTGGTTCACCACAAGACCTGTGAAGATGGAAACAAGATTACTTTCTGGAAATTTTTATGTAGCTTCTAAGCCCAAGAATCATAGCTCAACTATTGCTTATTTTATAGTACCATAGTGTGCTGTATGCCTTGAAATACAGATCAGAGGGCACAAAAGTTAGCAGCATTTTCATAAAGGAGAGAAGGTTGGACTTCTTCCCCTGGAAAGAGAAGAAATGGCTGTGAGGCAGAAGATGTAGATGTCAGTAAAGCTTGTGCTGTCAATTTTGTGTATTAAACCTTTAAAAGCAGCAAAATGGAACAAAGTGTGTTAAAAACTTTTCGCCAGCATTTGACATGATCTTTGGGGGCGTTACGTTGCTGCAGGTTGTTCCTGTTCCCAAATAAGGGGAGTAGGTAGCTTGTGAGAAGAGGAGGAGGAAAAACGCACGTGTCATTTCGCACGTTGGCAAAAGCGCTGTTTGTTGAGCCGCAGCAGGTAGGGCAGGTGTTAGTCAGGCTGTCCCTGGCGGTGCTGCAGCACGGACCGAGCCGCTCCGCCGGGAGCCGGGCGCCGGAGCCACCGCGTGGCGGCTCCCGGCATTGCAGCCAAGCGGGGAAACCCGGCCCGGCGGAGCCCTGCCGAAATTAACTGAAAATACCCTACTGAGAAACACTTCTCTTTTGAAGTTTGTAAATGATAATTCACCTAATTCGCTTGATCTTTCCTCTCTGAAAGACTAAGCTAAGGGAATCCAAGCATTTCGGTTTTGTGAAGCAGTGTTTACCAGTATAGAAGTGTCTTTTTCCTATCAGTTTTCAGTGAAAATTTATAATTACCTGCCCTTTATGCTTTGCCTTTGTCATAAATTAGGCTTTCCTGTTCAAAATGAGGGTTTTGTGTCAAATTCAGCATTTATATATTTGGTTAGGTGAGTGTGGATAAAAGCATCTCTATTGCTTTTACCTTCCATTGAGAGCACTTGAATATTTTTCCAAAGGATCAGAGCACTTAATTAAGTCTAGAGGGCAGATGATAAAAACACGTACCCTATGATGTATTCCAACAGTGAAAGAATTATTTTTATATTTATATAGCTCCTGGCTTGCATTAATCTTCCTTTTGGTAAGCAGCAAAGTTTCAAAGCCTTTATAATGGAATCTAGTGCAAATTTGTTCAGGAGACCTTTTAACTAGGAATGACACCAGAGGAAGATGATGGCCCAAAAGCAGGATTGGGTTGCCAGGCAAAGGAGTTATGATGCTGTGAACAGGAGACACCTCATGGTCAACAGCAGGGACAGAAGAGGACCAGCTCAGCTATATGCACATGAACAAGAGAGCGCCTACAGGACAATGGAGCTCTCATGCCTTTTTCAGGAGCTCTCTGAAGCCCCTGCACACACTCACAGGGGTGGTGGGATATCCCACAGGAGAGGGCCAGGGTGCTGCAGTGGGTAGAGGCACCTTGGGAAGAACACGCTGGGAGGTCATGGGGGTTGAGTTACCTTTGTGGTCCAGTTGTGAGAACAACAGGGATGCATGGAGCTCTGGCTTGGGACGGATGGGGAGTTGGCTTAGAGCCCATGGTCAGGACTTGTGGGCAGTGTTTTGGTGGGTATCTGCTGCTGCCCTCTCATGGAAGAAGTAGCCAAGGTTTTCTTCTGACAAGCAGTGGAGGCTTCACATATGCTTGTGCTGCTTCTTGTGGGAGACTTTAGCATCCTGTTGTCTGCTGGAAGGGCATCACAACAGATTTGTAGTTTTTCAGTTTTTTCCTGCTTTCACTGCTCTAGGTGGTCGCTGAAGCCAAGTCATGGAAATGCTTCTCTAATGAGGTGCATTTCGTCAGAAGATACAGATTTTTCACAGTGGATTCTTTGGTCACTGATAGGAAAACTTTATCAGCTTCTACTGCTCTCCAGAGAATCTCTGTTATACTGACCTGTATTAGATATTTCTTGGAGTTATTACCCCCTGAAATATAAATACCCCTTGGAGTATTTATTTTGTGTGTTTTGAGGATGGCTTGCCATTGGTTTGCCATTCTTCCTATTTTCTGGAGGTGCCCTGTTTCAATACTCAGTAATTTAAGTGGTACCTCACAGATAGATAGAAGTTTTCCAGGAGAGTATTAGGAATATTTGGAGCCAGACTGAAAAATACCTATACCTATTAAAAATCTAGCAGTCTTATGAAAAACTTGCACTGTCAAGATGTGATGAATGAAGCTGGAAGAAAACTTCATGCCATTTGATTGTGCATTTAGTATTACTATCTTATTGTCTTTCAGTACAGGTTTTGTACAAATGAAGGTAGTTTCTTGTATATTGTCCTAAAACATGTTTTCCTTTAATGAGTTTGGCTTGGTGATCATGATTAAAGTGAACAGTGATAGGCATAAAGAAATAGACTGAAAGAAATTTTATCTTTCAATAGAACTAAGCTATTTTGTGTCTAGATTCCTGGGAATCTAGTATCATTATTATCCTGCATATATTTTTTTTTAGTATGATATTCTTGCTTTTTGTACTTTTATCTCTAAGTAGAAGTACCTGTAGCAACTAGGAGCTCCTTTTCCCATCAAAATGAAAGTCAACTTAGCTATATTATTTGGTGTATTTTTTGTAGAAACCCAGTATGTGCTTGTTAATGATTTCATTCTGCTAATGAGAAGTTTAGAGCATTAAACTTTATCATCAGGTTGTTTTTTTTTTTTTGTTTTTTTTTTCCTTCAATGTGTGCCTAAGTATGTACAAAAGTTTCTATCCTTCAGTTGTCTGCACTAAATAGTTGCAATTTATTACCTGGCCTACTTCAGCTCTGTGCAAGTCTGCTTTGACAGAGTAGAGCCTTTGAGAGAAGGGTGGAAAAAATGCAGGAAAAGCTTTTTTTGCCTACTTACATAAGGCCTGGAGCTTTTAATATTTAATTTCTTTTAACAGACTTGATTTCTGTAGTTTGTGTTCTCCAAGGATTTAATTTAATCCCATGTTTTTTAACATCACTGTCTATCAGCTCAGTCTGTTATGAAATAAACATATTGTGCCTGTGATGATGGGAAGGTAGTTAAGAACAAGAGGATGAATGTGAAAGCAAATATTTGGAAAGGTCATAAATGGCTGGGGTGATATGGTCCAAGGTATATGATAGAAGAATTAGGAGTAAAAGGCAAGAGGTGCTTAACAGTAATGCTTCAGGATAATGGGATAGTAAATTGTCCTTTTTTTGTGGATTTCTGATCGAAGTTAATTTTTTAACACCTGAATGTTGAGAATGCTAAAAGAGGGCTCACTTAGTTTTGCACTGAGACCAGAGCCTGATGGTTCCTTGTTCCCCTGTCGTACATCCTGAATGTCTAGTGGATTTGCCTTCCAGCTTGTCTCATGTGTAATGTATCTCAGTGGTTTCTCTTGAGTTCAAATCTTCTCTCACTTTGAATAAGAACATGAAATGTAATTTCCAAGGATTTTAAGGGAGAGTCCATAGATTAACTACTATAGATAAAAATTGTATTGCTCTATGCTTATCAAAGGATTATAGTACACCCTCTAGACTAATCATAAATTAAATTTTAAACTTGAAAAGGTGTCAGTTGAGAGAATTGAACGAAGTTATAGTAATGGCAAATAATGCAATGAGAACACAATTTTGGGGAGTTTGTAACTAAGCTGAAACTGTGTTGTATATTTTCCGTAACATTGCCAAATTATTTTCTCATCTTCTCTCCCTACCTTGGCATGTAGATAGGGTTGAGGTTGTATTAGTCAAATGATTTAACAGAAAAGTAAGCAGAAGAAGAAATACCATTTTTAGAGTTGCTTAATCAAAATGCCAGAAGTGCATTGAGATAAGAATGTGTTTTTCCTGTGTTACAGAGTTGAATACTAGGTGTTTCTCTGCTAATCAACAGAGATTAATTCAACAGCAGCTCAACAGCACTAATTTAATTATTATGTTCTTTCAGAGACTCATACCTGGCATTTTATTTCAGCTAGTGTTTTTCAGTTGAGTTGCTTTGAGCTTGACAGTGGGTGAAATAAGCTCTGTTGGGACTGGGCTTGCACCTTTGGACTCCTTTTCCAGACTGGGTTGCTAGTGGAGAAATGCTTACTATGTATGAAATTCAGTTTGCCGATTATAGTATGCAGAGTGGTCTGTAGTTGGACTCCCTCAGTTATATGTAATCCTGACAGGTTCATGATTTATGTTTAATGAAATTAAATAGGAGTTAATAAATGTAAGTTATGCTGTTCTTTCAGCAATCTTTTTTGAGTAGTTTGGAGATGATTAACTGTTTTTTGATTGAGTAATCAGTTTGAAGCATTTGCCCTGTTATATATTTGCCTTCCTTTTGCCTGAAAGGCATCCCAAGAATCAGTGCCACTCAGCATTATTGAACTGGTGAAGCTCAAATGCCTTGGATACCCAAAAGCATGCTTGTAGATCTTTATGCTTAAGAGGAATGTTCCTCCTCCTTGAATCAGAGAAAGATGTATGTAAGAGCCTGTCTTAGTTGACTGATTTGAGATGTTTTGTGGAGCTGGTTTCTTAAATGTAAAAATGAAAGTTATCCATTTGCTATCTGCTGAGCATAGGGCTGGGAGTGAAAATGTTCTGCAGAAAGTTATTTTACTAACCTCTATGAACTTTATTGAATTCCTGTGTTATGAGGATTTCTAAGCACAGTTCAGCTGTCTTGAGCAGATGATTTTTTTTCTTCCCTTGAAGAAGAAGAGAAATTGCATGGTTTTAAGCAGTGGCTAGTTCGGAGAGACTTTTAAGAAAGTATGTGCTATACTGTGTCCCAACACTTGCTGGTCTGTGCTCTGCAGGTCAAAATGAAAGGAAGAGCTCTGTTAGCAATAGCGCTTTGGCATGAGGTTTTTTTTTTTCTTTTAATCGTTTCCTATTCAGAATGTAAAGGTTGTCCTTTTCGTAGTATTTATGACTCAGATGTTTCAATCTGTGTTTTAAATCAAAAGATTAATGACTTCAGAGAAATAAGTGCTTGTTGCTATGTTGTAGTGTGTTGGTAGATTTGATAGTATAACTTCTGCCACGTCATTTTATTTTCCAGGTGAATCATAGAGCAGTACAGTAATACTATCTGGTCTGGAGAGAGTAGTTTAAAAACTAAGTCATAGTTACTGCATGTGATACAACACTAGTTATGTTCCTTATAGCAGCTAGATTCAAATTAGGTTTTGAAGGGATTAAACTAGAATTGGCACCTAGATAAAATTCTTTGAATTTGGGGGAGTTAGGAGAAGCTTTACTTGAATATCACCCCCCAGATGTAAGTCAGTTTTAAATGTCACCTAGTCTTAATTTTATGATCTGTTTAAAAATAGTAGCATTTTTTAATACTCCCTTTTATCAAGGAGAGCATGTTTTAGTTCTATTATTTTGTAAAAGTGATGGTTGCTAGTGCAACGTATTCCCCTCTGCCACTTGTCGCCTCTTAAACATTTGTTAGGAAAGCTTCCTTGTAACTTTGAAATGGGAGACCTGCTTTCTCCTGTCAGACTGAAGGCATTATTGACTTGAAGTCACAGCTCATAGATCCAGAGAGTATAAAGGTTAGCTCATAAATTATTCCATGATATGTATTATGAATAAAGTCTTTATTTTGCAGTCACTTGAACAAAAGTTAAGACACTAATTTCAGTTTCTAGATTTTACTGTGATCTCCGTGGTTATTGTAGGAAGCATGTACTCTCTGATTAATTAGAAGATTTACATAGAATTATGGAAAACATATTGGTCCAGAAAAACCTTGTTGCAATAAATTGGTTTTCTATATTTGTCTGGCATTTGATTTATAGGTGTTTATGCTTCTTCAGACTACTTTTTCTTGACTTTGGTTGTCTAGACTAAGGACCATATTACTAAGACTCTCCTGATTCATTTCTATCTTTTTTTATGCCAATGATTTTTTGTCTTGGGCCTTCTGTATACTTGGGGATTTATTTTTATTTCCTTGTTTCTCATGATGTTGAATCTCTGAATTAAAAGTTCAGACACAGTTTGCTTACTCCAGTTATATTTTCATTTACATATCATCATTGAAGGGAGCCATTGCACTGCAAGGAGTATTTTAGTTGTTCTGTTTGCAAAACTACACTACGGCCTGGAAAAAAACTTGCCTTAGAATTTATACTGACTGATGACCATTTACTCATGCTGGAAATTTTCATCTGCTTACAAAACTGATACAGGAAAGGACAGCTTGATGGGCTTTTCAGTTTCTGATCAGATGAGTTGTTTACTTACCAACTTTATTTGCTTTTCCTTTAATTGCTCAAATGTAAGACTACATTTCTCTCTATAGCTACATTTAAGGTGGAATGAAGTACAAATGAAGTTCTTTTTACAGAAGTTGTACTTTTCATTTGTGCTGTTTCCTTGCATATGGAAATGTGTTACTGGCAGCTCACACTTTGTCTGTTCTTTGTGTATGGATGATGTCTTGCTTTTCATTTGTAGAAGATGATTTGGGAGAAATTGTTGTATATGCAGGTAACTTGCAGTGTAATGCTGAATTACAAAGTATGTTGTTTTGTTCACAAAAGTGTGGAGAAGGAGGAAGAGGAGGCAAAATTATATGCATTAGTGAGCACTGGAAAAGCACAAATAAGTTTGTATGTCTTACAAACTAGAGGTCTAAAGTGCTTTTACTGTTCTTTGTGGTATTACCTTGTCAGGAATTGCTGGTATGCTCAAAAAAAATTGGTCTTTTAAATATTAGAAACAAAAAAATGTGAATCCTGACAGTGGGTAGTGCAGAGTTTGGCTGTGATGTTGAGTTCTAGGTTGTGGTGTTTAGAAGGAGGGAAGTTTAGGCTCTCCTTTCTGGACAGCATCTTGCTTTTGCCTGATAATTGAGTGCAGACAGGACCACATGGAGATTTAGGCATAATTAAATAAGTGTGTAGTGAATGTTAAATTTTGAGACATGAGGTGAGTTATTAGATAATCCATTTTACTTGAGATTTATTTCTATGATGACTGAGTGCACATCTTCAAGATTTATTCCCCTCAGCTGGTTTGAAGTACTGTTTTCTTTTACTGTCAAAAAATATTGCTTAGCTTTGCTTGAGTTTCAAACTCAGAGTATAAATGTACATTTTGAGGTTATGTATTCAAGGAAGTTTATTTATATGTTACTGATTAAAAAAGATTTGGTTTGTATTTAAGTATGTAGAAGATCAAGGAGAAATGAAGAGCATGTATTTATCTACCAGAGAGTTCTAAGACGACTTCCTGTTTCCACTTGTATTTGGATAGTGCTGAACTGTAAAATGAACATGCAAATGTAATCAACATGTTGAACCTTTTATCCTGATTTTTTGCCCCTAAATCGATTTTTAGTGTGGTGGTTGACCTTTTTTTAGGAAGTAAGAATGACTGTTTAGTATAACCTCCTTCCGCAATAGGGCAAAGAGCCAAGTTTAATGTGCAATTAGCTTTCTGAGTTGATTGATAAAATAGCTGTGGAAGTGTGAAGTGAGTGCCCATAATGTCTTGGAGTAGCTGACAGGCAGGTCAGAAGTCAGACATCAGGGAACCCTGCAGTCTCTAGTCTCCATAAATTGTGGCAGGTTTCCCCTCTTAGTCAGAAGTGGGAAGTGAATTTAATGAGTTCTGTGTTGCATACTGAATGGGAGCAACTTTATCTGCCTGACCTTTTGATTTGGATGTTCAGGTATGGACAAGGCACTTGAGTGTTAAACAAACTAGCAGTAGGCCACTAACATTTTTTTGTAAGAGTATTTTATAAAGGAAGATGGGATGTGATAAAATTAATGTGCCATGGGAGCTGTATTATTTTTATTTTTCTTGCCACTTTTGGAAATGTATGTGTCTTCAGTGAAAGATAAGTGGCATCACTGGGAAGGCACTGGGAAGGATGTTTGGTGGTCCTATAAAAGGTCATATTTTAACTTCATTCTTGTAAGTGATTGAAGCAACCTTTTGATCACAGCATCTGGGTAGATTAATCTTGGAGCTTCTCTTCTTGCTGAAATGTTACTGGCTTTTTAAAGGACAAGACCCATCATATGTTCAGTGTCTATTTAAATCTGCAGATTAAAAATGACAGATATTAACTTTGGCTCACAAAGAGCATTTTGTATGTCTTGTAGCTGTATCCCACTAATCAAATTTGAAGTATTTGGGGACTGAGCTGCCAGCTGGAGTTTCTTGATTTGTAATTCAGTTGCTTTATATATAGTATTTATCTGATTCTATCAAGTAAACTTTTTGATTATTTGCTCCCAATCTGGAACTATTTTTGAGAAAGCCATTTAAAGCCATATAAGTGAGCCATTTTGTTGAACTGTTTTATGGTAAAATGGCAGAACACTTAGGATCTGCACAATAAAGGCATTAGGCTAAAACTAGGATCTGAAAAATGTGAATCAGAGTCAGACAGTGATCTGGTTTTTTGCAGTTTAATAAAATTTTTCAAATGGACTTTGCCCACATGGAAACTGAACTAAATAAAGATGTTAAGGGGGCACCTTATATTCAGTAAATACTACTGTGATTTATTAAACATTTTAGGTGGGACATTTAAAGCTGTGGGGAAAGTATTTCCAAAAGGGCCATTTGTGCCTAAGTCAAAGGTCGGTCATTTCAGAAATGGTCACAACCTAATAACACCAGTTTTAAGGAGCTTCTTTTATCAGCAATGCCAGTTTTAAGCAATTCCTTTATTCTCTCATGCTGCTGTTCTTTTTCTGAGGTTTAAGCCTCTCTCTCTCTCCACTTTGCGGGGTTTCCTGCTAAACTGGAACACAGACCCAGCTTATTTTGTGCTGTGTCACTTCCCTGGGCTGGCTCATCATGTAGCCTCCAAAGGTGGCACTTCTTAGCTGAGAGTGTGCAGCAGGGATAGCAGCTGGAACAGGAGTTGGGAGTGACCAAGGCTACCAAAGCCAGCTCTGGCACTTCTGTGTGTATCTGGCTGTAGCATTTCAGGTTCTGCCACTGGTTCTGTGAGCACTGGACCATGCATGGCTATTATGGATGGATTTATTTATTTATTTTTCATTTTTTCTGGGTGGTTTTATTTGTGGGGTTTTTTGGGAGGTTTAGTTTTGTTTTTTTGACTTCACTGGCATAATAATTCCACGAGTGAAGCTGTGTAGATGCTGTAAAAGTAGGACAGCAACACTGTATTTTAGTCTGTATAAGCATGGAGTTTTTTGTTTATGTTTTTGTTTGCTTTACTGTACACACACCCACCCTCCTATCTTGATTTTCAGAGCTGTGGCTACATAACAAAGAATTACTTAGCTTTGGTGACAGGCATGCAAAACCAAAAGGTACCCGTGTTTCTGGAAGTACTGAAATTAAGTGTGTATTGAGAAAGCAAGAAAATACAGCTGTACCTGGTTTCTAACTGCAGTAGAGTAACTTGAAGTTGTGTATATGCAGATATGTACAGCATGTGCAGGCATATTCTCTGCATATAATTTGAATTGTAAATTTCTTTTTGAACCTTGGTGAATCTTCAAGAAAACTTTAGACTTCATTTTGGAGTTTCTGTAAAACACTTGGAAAATCCCATTTGTGGTCCATGAGAACTGCAAATCAATGTTAGGTTTTTTCTTCTAAGGGAAGATTTAAAAACTTTATTTTTCAGTTTCCATTATGTCACTATTTCTTCATATGTCTCTGTGAATGCAGCAGGATTGCATTGCAAAATACTTTGAAAGTTAAAACATTGTAATTCAGTATAATAAAAGAGATACTCTTTCTTTCTCAGGAAAACAGAGAAATAGACTGGAGCCAATGGATACCATATTTGTTAAACAAGTTAAAGAGGGTGGACCTGCTTTTGAAGCTGGGCTGTGCACAGGTACTGTTCAACAGCATGTTTATGTTAATGGTGAATGTAAATAATGCAAAATACATGATTTAAATTGCTGCTACATGGTTCTATCTTCCATTTAAACATTTTTATTTCCTTCAGAAGCTTTTAAGTTGTCCTCCAGTGTTTTCGCCTTGGAAGCACTGTTTTGCTTATTAAGGCATTAAAGTCTTAGTCCTTTTGATTTGCTGTCTTAAAGAGAATAATAAAATATGTGAAGAAGAGACAAAAAATGGAAAATAATACCTGTAAGCTCCTATTTCTTTGGTTTGGGACAAATTGATAACCTGAAAACATTCAGGTCTTCATACATTAAATAATTTTTTTCTACCCTACCTCCTTTAAATCAAATAGAAAAAGTCCTAATTTTTATATGTATTCTTACAGAATTCTGATCAATTGCTCATTTAATCAAACTGGAGAGCAGAAAACATGGAGGTTTTTTTGAACTGTCATACCTTTACTTAAGTGCTGAAAGAAGAAAAAGGCTGTATTAGAGGTGATAAAGTTACATACATAGATGGATGCCACTATGAACACAGGTTTCTTGAAAATATGGCAAAATTTCTATTCTATGAAAGGCTTATGCTTGTGTAAATTATGGGATGTTGATATTTTTTAAGTTATGTACCTCAAATTGACTGTAATAGAGCAAGTTTTGTATGTTCTTACTAAAGAAATACAAAGTTTCTAGGTTGATCAGTTTAAAAACAGTTCTGGATCCTACTTGTACACAATAAGGGCTTTGTTGTTTGTTTTTTTTTAACTCCTCCTTAGATAGTTATTTAGAGAAGGGCTACTTTGGCAAAAATTGACTGCTATTATAGAAAGATGTTTTGGCTTGATAAAATGCAGCATATGTTGAATTTGTACAGAGGAACTATGTTAATTTCTGCTCTGTTCAGTGTCTGCCAAGTTGAGAGAGATGAAATCTGTGGAGAATATTATATTTTTAGTTATAGAATAGATTTTTTAGGAGCCCAGAATAGAGAACAGAAAATAAATGAGAGAAGACATTTATGATAACTAGAATATTCTTCTTAAACACACTGCTTATAGCAGTTGCATCTAATTAGGTCATGCCAGTATTTCTTGTTTATGAATTTCAGGGTTCAATATGTTACTATATCTGTGTCTTGGTATTATAAAACACTCAGGAATAATCAGCCAGTTAGATTGCTTAACCTCTCACGCAGATGCTGTATACATTCCTTATTTTGCAGAATCAGTTGTATTTTGTTGTATTTTCTTTTTCTTTAATGGAAAAAATTTTCTTTTTTTTTTTTCCATGTGTTTCATGGTCACACAAATGAAATAACTTGAATATTCAGTATGAGTTTAGGAAGTTGTTTGTCAATTCTTGTTTCACTGCTGCAGGGTCCTTTGTAATACTGAAAGTTTCAATGTAAGTTTTATCACCCATGATAAATGAACTCCATTTCAAGAGCTTACTTGGCTGCTTCTCACCAGGAAACTTGAAATACTCTTGTAAATTTGAGCAATAGAGAAATTAAATACAAGACAGTCCATTCTGAAGTATTTTTGAATACTGCTGTAAAATTTGTCGAGGTAGAAAGATAATACCTCTTCTGTATTTAGTCTTTAAGGCATTTCATTAAAGAATAACATATCTGGGAGTTCATAACTATTAGAAATATTGAAATACTAACAGCCAAAACAGATCTGTATTTCCCATGTCTTGATCTTCTGCTGTCATTTTTCTATATGCAACAATATAAAGAACTAAAATGTGTGTGGGAAGGGCATTCTGATTAATTTCTATCTTGATCAAAATACATAGCAGGCTGTCAGACTGATGGAGAGCTGCTAAAAATGCCTTCATGTTTCTGTATTGTTTTTTGCACTGCAGGCACTGACTTGCCCTTCCTATGTATCTGAAACTGAACAAAGTTGTATTTGCAGAGGTGTGTGTGCTCATGTTATTTATGTAACCAGTTCTGCAGTGTGTCCCCATCAGATACTTCAGCAGATCCATGAGATGCATATTTCAAGTAGACTCGTGTCACACCTGTGTGTAATCTAGTCAGCTTCTGTGAAAAATAGAGGCTCCACAAATACAGATAAAATTACATGACCTACTCTTAATATTCCTAATTGTAGTTTTTAGCGGGAATACTGAGTAAAGATCTGTGGCAATGTAGCCCACATTACAGGCTGTCCTTAAACAGCCTGGAAAAGAGCCAGTTAAAGTTCCACAGTAGGATCTGGTATGTTCTGGGCAAATTTTGCAGTATGACCTAGCCAGGACAGGCTTCAGAGCTTGTTGCCATCAAACTTTCATTCATTGCTTAGGAAGCAGGAGACAAAACTCAAGAGTTCTTTCAGGCAAGAAGAAAGGTGGTAAGCAGTGGATGAAGAGGAATAGGTAAACTTTTATAAAGCTGAAAATATCGCACCAATTTATTGGCATGATGTTTACTTTGTGTGCAGACAAAATTAAGAAGTCAGATCTGTGCTGTTTGTTAATCCATGGGGTCTGTGTGGGGAGCCTCCACAGAGCACAAGCATTTAAAGCATTATTGTCCCCATGACAGACTGAGTAGTCAAGAGTGAACAGCTTTTTCCTTGCTTTGATTTGATCATGCCAGAAACACAAAAAGGGCTTTTAGTATCTAAAGCAGTGTTGAAAAAACTATTCCCTTGGCCTCACTTTACTCAGACCCTTTATTTCAGCTCTTCTTTCTCCTAGTAGCTTTTTGAAGCTCCCTACCTGTAATCCTTCAGAACATTTTCTCCTCATTAGGAAATTTGATGTACCTTTCTGCTCTTCTGATCAGAGATGTGTTAATGGTCATGGGTCAAAAGGACAGGTTTGTCATCACAGGCTAAAAATAGCTCTACACAATATATTTGACAATTTATGAGAGTATATGAAGCTCTTAATGACAAAGATGTAACAAAATATTTGGAGAAATCTTTTTTTATTTTTGAAGAAGACTAACCTTGAATTTAACATATGGGTATTCTTGATTATTGTCAGGTA
Organism: Muscicapa striata striata; assembly: GCA_030060385.1. NCBI lineage: Eukaryota > Metazoa > Chordata > Aves > Passeriformes > Muscicapidae > Muscicapa > Muscicapa striata. The sequence goes on along the minus strand of JAREIS010000030.1, from coordinate 2,874,071 downwards.
TAGAATAACAAAATAAAAATTATTTATAAAGCATCTAGACAAACTAATTTCAGTTATACCTTTTCCCTCTACAGGTGACAGAATTATAAAAGTCAATGGAGAAAGTGTTATTGGGAAGACATATTCTCAAGTCATTGCTTTAATACAGAACAGGTAAGATAATAGTCTTATCATTATGTGCCACACTTCTCGTATACTGAGCATGAAATGACCACTTATGGGAGTTTTGAAAAGTCATCATATTATTAAATTTTCATTAATACACACTCAGTTTTATTATTTATTTTTTCATATATTTGCTGATTGCTGAGAAAAGTTTGAGAATAGGTGTGCTGCATTGTACCACAGTCCTTTTATTTTTGGTACTTGTTCCTTGTTAGCAAATAACACCAAGTGTTACAGAGGAGGTTTGATCTGAAAATAGACAGATTAGGTATACATACATGTGTCAATTGGAAAAGAAGATTATAAAATCCACCTTGCTTCTGAGATCTAAGAACTAGAAAACAGCATATCTGGCAAAGGAAAAAAGTTATGCTAGTGCACACCTGCAGAATATCTGCAGTAAGTATTTGCTTTCCTCTGTTTTGCAGCAAATTATGAACCTTCCTCAGAGTTGAAAAAATACTAATATTTACTACTCCTGCAACTCACAAGCACTTTGGAAATTATTTCTATGCATGAGTCTAGATACTCTTTCATGTCTCATGTTTGCCTTCATTTTTACAGTTTCCTTGGAGTTAATTTCTGTTCTATAGCAACAAGTTTCCAATATAATACTGAGTTATGTTGCAAAAAGATGAATTATCATCAGCATGGAAGAATGTTTCCTAAGTTCATCTTATCTGTCTTATTTTTAGTGGCTTGTCACATGTTAAAACTTAGATATGCTTACTGTTCAAAGAAGGAAGAATCAGATTCTGATCTTCCCATTTCAGTGATGTCTTTATTCAAGATTTTGTTCAAAATGTGTGTACATCTCAGGTGTTTTGTGTCTCTGGTATTATTTTGGATCTTTGTTGTTGTTTTGTTTTTTTATAAACAACAGAACTGTATTCAGAGATGAGATGGACAAGGTAGACTGAAACATGTTTTTTGTCCTTAATGCTGTCTGTACTAGAGCTGGACAGATGGGCTTTATTTCCTTAACTGGACATAACACTAGCCATGCATTGTTTCTTTATTTTGTATTTTTACAAGCAGCACTATTGTACAGTAGTGTATGCCAAACTATGTAAATCAGTCAATTAACTCTCTTAATCCAAGAAGAGGACCAGTCACATCTTTGAGTGGTCTGTATGGTCAGAGAATTCTTACTTCTAGGTATACATGTGCATCAAATACCTGCACTCACTTACTTTCAGTGAGTTTAGGCAATGTACTATTCAGTAGAACTGAATTCCTGCTTTCTGTGGATAAACTGGGGACACCTGAACAAGGCCTTGCCAGTGATTATCTAGAGCAGCCAGGAAGGGTGTAGCACACTGCTGCATCTGTTCCCCTGATTTCCATGAGGGCAGGGGGGATGAAGGGATGCTATTGTTTGTTAGGAGACAACAGTTTGTTTTCTCGAGCCAGATGTGTACATCACAGAAGATTGTAACAAAAGGCCATGTGTGTCTTTGAGCATTTTATACAGCATATACAACCATCACAAAGTCTACAGTTGAACCTCTTAGGATAAAGAGATAAATATTAATTCTGATCCAATAAAGAGAGCTCAGACTCCACATCAGGTGTATCTTGTAGCTTACAGGCAGTATTTCTGATGTGACTGAACAATCAGCTGTCTCATTATTTGCTTGAAAAGAGTATTTTTGATCTCAGAGCAGTTTGGTCTGAATGTAAGTTTTTTACTTCTTCTGCCATCATTCTATGGCAAATAAAATTGCATTATGATGCATGCTGCCCTTGCATTAGCATTGCCACCTGGTCTGTTATGCCATTATCCTCTATATGATAACACTCAGTAAAGATTCTTTGAAGTCCATGAAAACACTGGAACTAGAGTGATTGAGTGGTCAGATATCAACCCACTTTCTATAAATCCTTGCTTCAGGAAGTTGCTAAACCACAGGTCTTATCTTCATTGCTTGATTTAGTAAATCTTGATAGATTGGCCTTGCACAAACTCACTCTTGAATGTACTTGCACTCGTCACATTAAAAGCACCTAGTGAAACAGTTTTTGCTGTGTTTTGTGGCTGGTACTGCATCAAGCACACCTTGGCTTCTTTATTTGGCCTTGTGGAGGCAGCTTGCTGAAAGGCCTTTTGAAAGGCTGAGTTGTCAGCTGAAATATTTTTTATGACTAAAGACGGTTTCCTTCATAGTCGTAATATGTTGTATGTTGGTTTTCTAGACATTTTAATTGCTGTACTTCTATTGTTTTTAATTATTCATTCAAACATATTGATGAGTGTAAATGCTTATTCTTTTGTCATTTTATTCATCTTCAGAGAAGTTTTTAAGGTTACAACACATTTCATCCTCTCTTCTATAGAGAGAGGGCTTCCCCATTGCTTGCTGTTCAGCTGTTTGCAATAAACAGTGCAGCCTGGCAGGTTTTTTTTTAGATACTTCTGTAGCTCCATTTTTATAGCTACTTATTATTTTTCTAAAAAGTTGTTCAATTTTAGCTGCTTGTCTTCATTATATAATGCTGCAGACATCGGAACTTAGCTGCTTTAGATTAAATGATACCTGTATCTTCCAGTGGAACTTAAAGATGGGATATAATTCAGCCATGCTCTGTACTGTTCCCAGAAAAGTTTCAAGCTGTGTCTAGAATGTTTTCTATTTTCCTCTGCTTGGAGATAGCAAAACTAAAGTTAACACTGATTATTTCCTCTGGGAGATGAAAGGCACACCTTAGAAGAGTGGCTAGTTACATCATGACTACACTTCTAGCTCTACATTTCCTACTCTTTGCCAACAGTTGCTTGTTTGGTCCATTAAGAATTTCCTCTATTTGTTTACATATATAATCAACTTGGAGATATGTTGATTGCTGACATAAACTCTGTAAATTATTTATGATTCAAAATAAAAGAAGAAATCGATTCTGATTGCAACTTCACTTCCCTCCACCCTTTTTTCTTAAACTGGGGAATTTGAATGATTGTCTGTTCTGCTTGTTTCTCATTTCAAACTGCTCTTGAAAGTGTTTGGGTTTACTCGGAAATGTACAGAGTTTAGCTACTGAATTTGTTTCATTAATACAAAATAATGCACTATTATAGGCTTTATGATCAGTGCGTTAATTTGATGACTTGAAATCAAGACATTTGAATTTTAAAGTACTTGGAATGATAAATATCTGAGAGTTTTGAGTACTGTGTCTGGAGTTCCTGTGTAGACTGTCACTTTCTGCTTACTAACACTTTCTAGTTCATAATTTGCATTTAAATTCTATTGTACAATAAACCAGAAGTCTTCCTGAGTACTTTTTGTTTCTGATATGAGAATTAAAAACATCCTGATAGCATGTCACAAAATATAAAGTAAGAATCCAAATTGTCTCCAAAAGGTTCTTCAGGCAAACAGGAATAGAATAGTTCAGTAGTTACTTGAATTGTGTATAAAACCTTGTTTCTGAATGGAACTCTTTAGTCTTCTGAATGTCTTCTAAAAATATGTTAATTGTGTAAATGGATTTAATCACTTTCTTAAAAAGGGGGAGGTGGGGAAACATGCAAAATACTTATATGAGTATCATTTGTTCTGTGTCAAATTATATTTCTTTATATAAAAAGTACTTCAAGAGGAGCAATGCTGTCATATTTTTGACATCCAAACTCTTCGTCCTGCAAGTAAGCAGTTACCTGATATGATTTATACATACAAGCTATCCATGTGTAGAACTGAAATCTGAACACTTTGTTAAAAATGGCTCAAGCTGTTTATGCATTCAGTCAATATAGGAAATGCTATTGTAAGTGTACATGAAGTCAGTACTCCCTTTTTTCTTATAATTTAGTATTTTAAAATAATCTTCACAAAGCTTTTGAAGACTTACCTAGATGTATGTGGACTGAAAAGCTGAAATCACTGCTGATTTTCAGTTTTAAGACTAAAATAAGTTTTATGCAGCTTGGAGAACACTCTTTTCCAAAATGAATAATGGTTTAAAAAGATTAAAACCAAATACCCTTACTCTGCTATTTTGGAATTCAGCCTTACAGCTGTGGTTGCTAGAAAATGGAAAAAGAACCACAAAATAGAAACATTTTTCATATAAGAAAGCATAATAAATCACACAGTCACATTTTGAGATGATCACTTTTCTTTCTGCAGAGATAAACTGAGGTCCTTCTCAGTGCTTCCGTAGGCTATGCCCGGTAGTTGGGCTGGTCTTTGTGCTGGTTTTGTCTTTCCTTACTTAATGCATTGTACTAACCAGTAGAGATGAACTGATTTCTGAGATACCCAGTTAGGTTGTATACCTTCTTTTCTTATGCTGATAATGGTCAGTTTTTTTAAATATCTGTTTTTAGTTCTGACATGTGAGATTTCTAAGTAATGCTCACAGTAATTTCATTTTGGTTTTTTGGCCTTGAATAGACTGTACAGTAGTCTTTTGTAGCCCTTCTCTGTACCTGTTCCACTTCACATTTAATAAATGTGAACAGATTATTCCGTTATCTCAGATGAGATAATAAATTAATCTCTTCTTTATCCAATGTTACAAGCATATGCTTCTTTCTTGCTTGCAAAAATACCTTTTATTTTTAATACCTTAATATTTCTAGTAGATGCCAACTGTGCATTTCACTGTTATTAAATTCAGCTGGGTAGCTGGTACATTGTACATTTGGTGTCCTGATTTTGCTTCTGTTTGTGCTACACTGATTGAACTATTCAGGTTCCTGGATCTTTATGCTGCTGCTGCTTTTGGTTTCAGCAGCTCAGACTGATGAATGCAGCACTTACAAATAGCATGTCTTTTTCATCCATATATCAGATGTCATCTGAATGACTGTTTAAGTTGATTCTGCTAGGAGGTGATTGGAGTGGAAAGGTCTAGGTCAGTACTTGCCTTGGTATTGCTCCTCTTTTCACATGATGTGGTGATTATGATGTCACTACAGCAATTTTAAAGAGTACTAAGAGGTTTTAGTTTTAAATAGAAGAAAGAGGAAAGTTTTAGCTTTTATTTACAGATTTGTCATGTTGTTTTTTCCAAGCTCCAAACAAGTAGTATACCTTAGGACTCGAGGAAGGAAAAAAAGAATGAAATAAAACTGCCCAAACCAGGGTGTTGGCTCAATAAATTGGCTCAGTCAGATTTCTCTTCTACTCTTACTTCCTGAGATTCTAGTGGGAATCAGTGTTTACTTTTGTTGTGTCACGTGTTTATTGTAATAGCTGAGTGTTGGAGTTTTTGAACAGTTTTCATCTATAGAAGTAAATGGATTATCTTTGTAATAAGAACTGAAAATCTCCAGAAGTTCATCTGTGATACATTTTTTTTTTCTGTTTCTTTCAGTGACAGCGTATTGGAACTTAGTGTTATGCCAAAAGATGAGGACATCCTTCAACTGGTATGTTTATGAAGCTTCTATTCAGAGAGTATAGTACCTAAACAAAATGTTCTGTTGTTGGTTACAAAGTCTTTGAAGTGTGCTATCAGCAAATAATTAGAGTTAATATATATCTTTTTGTAACTCCTTAGATATTTTTCTACTCCTTGCCATGCCTGAAATTTCAGGGGAATCCAAATATAGCGAGTGTTGTCTTCACGTGATATTTCTGGCATGTTAAAAAATGCATCTTGTTCATAGTTTCACTGTAATTTGGATTAATTTCATTATGTTAGAATTTTTGAATGGGATGGCTTCCTTTAACTAGGTTATCCAGTTCTAAAGAATTTTAATTCAAAAACTAGCATATGAAGCATTTGTTAATAACTCAGTAATTGTGAATGGACTAAGAAGTGTGGTGAATGGGCCAAAGGTTATTACTAAATTTTTTAATTGTGACTACTGTGTTTAGTTGCACTAGTGCCTATTTGTTCTTGATTTTAATTGAGGTCCTGCATGTGTAGTAAGATAATCCATCTGTCATATAGTGTCTCTAAGTCATAAAGAATCTTGAATAATACACCATATGTAAGTGCATATTGTGAAGAATCAAAAAAACACCTAGTATACTGATATGCTCTCGTTTATTTTTAATTGGAAGCAGAGGAGAGAAGATGATGACAAGCAGGGTAGATTTTTTGTTAGTAGTTGGAAAAGAGTTTTCTAATCCACACAGAAGTAGTAAGATGACACTGTGTTAAGAAAAACCAATGGGTTTCAGTAGCTGTTTTCCATTATTACAGACCGAATTTTTAAGAAAAAAACCAAAAAACTTTGTTTTGCATTAAAGTGAAGATAGAAGCTGGTACAGGAACTCTCCAGCTAGGACAACAAGCCAAGATTATTAGAATAGAAGTGGTATTTTGAGAACATTTGATGAGCACATATTTCAATAATCCAACACAGAAAATGTTGGGGGCAGGGTGTGAGTTTTGATTGCATGAAAAAGCAGGAGAGAAAAGCTGTTGGAGTGTTTCTTGGTGCTTGGTTTGTTTGGTTTGATTTTTTTGTAATTGGAACTGTGAATGTGTATAAATGCAGGAATAATGCTAACATTTAAATTATCTGAATGTCGTATGCACCTAATGCAGTCTTGTAGCTGTAATAGTGTAAGAATCTGGACAATGCAGGATTTGTAGTTTTGAAGTTAAACATTTGTATTTGTCTGGATAAAGAGGTCTTAGGCACATCATCTCTGTTGGTGAAACACAAAGTGCAAACTTCAGGTGAAGTAGAGATGAAAAATATTTGGTTGTCTTGATACATAACTTGTTATATCAACAGGTGAGATGCAGGCAGAGGGCAAAAAAGATTATTGTTGTGATTAGGGTTAGGAAAGGATATTAAGAAAAAGGAAATGAGGTTATTCTCCTTGAGGTGATTGTGGGTAAAGAAAAGAGAAAAAATACCTGCCTGCGAAAGTTCTAGAAAAAAGACTGGATATATGAAAAACCTTAAAGTGTCATTATATAAAAGTTCCTTCTGAGTTTTAACATGTGATAAGTGTTGTGAATTTTGTATGTGAGGTTGCTCTATTGAAGATAGAAAGAGGATTAGGTTTGACAGGTGAAGTCATCATTTTGCAAAAAATGCTTTACATTGACACTGTAGCTTGTGTGAGTTATTTCAGTTGTTCACTGTTGGGTTGGGTCATGATAAAGAAGGATTTTATGCTGCTGTTTGCTAGATGCTTTTGTTTGGAATAAAGTAAGCTCCTCTTGAGGGCTTCCAGTTCCACATAGGATTTTCCAGAGGAAAGCCATGAAGGTGCAGGTGTTTCCTGTGTCCATAAAGCTGAGCACTGGGTGTACTTGGGTCTGTTGGAAATGACCTCTGGTTCCAGCAGTTTGTTCATTCAGTCCTGTCACAGAACACTTCAGTATATTTGTTTCCAGGTCAATCTTCTATGACTGAACTGCAACTTGTGGAAAAAATTGTGATGAAAAAAAGGAATTGGCATCTTAGAGCAGTCTGTCAGTTGTGGCCTGTAACTGTATCTGTTTTAGCACACCACACAGGAGGAAAGATTTTAGCATTTCTAAAATAATTTGCAGTCTTTTGGTACAGTACATTCTCAGTAACTTCCGTAAAATGAAAAATCTATGCAATTCCTCTGCATTATAATAGAGGAAAAACTTGCAGCTGAAGTTGTGTTATGTAAGCTATTATAGAATGTTAAATAACTGAGTTGTTTTCTGTGATGTATGTCACTGTAAATGTCTTCAAATAGTGTCACTCATTGTAAACTGATGTTAAATACTGGTATGATGTAAAAATAGCAAAGCTTCAAGCACTACTGGATATTGTAGTATGAGTTAATAAATGATGCATCTAATGCAGTGATGATGGAATAGTTTCATTATACTCAGACACAATGCTGGCTGTGCTAAATTTTATAGTACTTGGTAGTGTACTCCATGTGCTCGTGACTGAGGGCTAGAAACACAGATGCTTGTTTCTATCCTTAGTTTGCTATTTATAAACCCTGAGTTTAGTTTTCAGAAATATCCATATATGTCTGTGAACCTCTTGGTATATTGAATTTCCTGAAAACACGCCTTCAAATCCATTCATCAGTAGTAACAATGAAGTGGTCCAATCCACAGGCCATTGCCCTCTGTGGCATGTGAACAGTGTTTATTTAGAAGGGAACTACCTGTGAAATCCTACCTTTAGTGAAACCAATGTCAGTTGTATTTGTTTGCTGGTGTGATGTTGAAAATGTCAGTTTGTGGATGGGGAAAAAAATATTTAAAACGTCTATATCCATAACAAAATCTTGAACTCTTGACAGCTATGTATGTGTCAGGTTTCTTCATGCTTCTCCTCAAATTCTTGATTAATTTACTTCAAATTTATCAGAAGAGATTATTTTGAAAGATTTCTAGGTATAGGACCATTTTTAAACTAGGAAGAGGAGGATTATTTTTGTCATGTTATCCTTGGCGTTTCAAATTTGATGTATCCCCATGCAATTTCTATAGTATTCTCAACCTTTTTTGACAGAATTTTGGCATCTTGTAGGTTTTAGTGCCGCTGACTTCATGGAAATGGGAAGATGCATTTAGGTCAACTGCAAATAGTTCATTTTTCTCAAGTGTATTCAATGAAATTAATTGCTGTTTTGTAGCCTTTGGATAACAAGTTTAATGTTAAAGTACTGTGTAAATTTTGGCAACTTTCCAGTTGTTCAAAAGCCTTTTGTGCTAGGTGGAAAATACTGAATGTAAAGGTGCTCCATAGAGTAAATTGAGTTTTCTAAGCCTGTTTACAGGTGAGCATTATTATGAGTGTTGTCAATAGACTTTGTTGTGTCTAACGTGTAGTTAGTGCATTGTCCATATGCAGAATTTTTGGACCATTTTTGTGGGAATGTTTCTCATTGGAATGTACTTGCTAATTGTTCCTTGTGCACATAAAAAAAGAATACAGCCTACAGGTCACTGAATTTCTAAGTACCAAGCACTTCAAAATACCACTCTTTGAAAAAATAGTACCTTTAATATGATCTGCATTGGAGCTGTTTATTTGGGAGGTTATTTGTAATGTAGCATATTAATCATTATATATGGGTGGTTATTATAGGTAAATATATGTAGATACTATTTTGTAGGTGCATACAATAACTATGTTTTGTGTAAACCTACATACTATAGGTAAGGTATCTTTTTTTTTTTTAATATCATTAGTTTTCTAGCACTTTTCTCACTACACACTCACTCAAAAGTTCATCTTACCTAACTTTTAGCCTACCTCCAATAGTTTAATTTCTAAAAAAACATTTCCTTACAGGAATTGCCCCAAAAGGTAAGAGGTTACTTCTGGTCTTCGGTGTTGTCACCATTAAATTTTATTAGTTTCCAAATCTGTTGAAATGTGCCTTAGCCTTCCAGAAAAAAACTTCGCAGTTTCATTTACAGAAAGATGTTACTGAGCTTTCTGTGAATAATGGTAAAGGTGGACATAAGAGGGGCCTGTTTACTACTATTTTTTTTTTTTTTTTAATAAATTTAGTTAAATCTTAATCTTTCCTAAGAATTACAAACCAGTGAAGCTGCAGATCAGTAACTGAAATGTTTCTCTTGTCATAGATAGTAGGGGAACCAAAAATCCTAGATGGGAATTACCAGGAAAATGAGTAAAAGTCAACTGAAGCACAGATTTTGTTTATTCTTTTCCTTCTTTCTGGTCAGGTGATGTGGAAATTTTCAGTATATTGGAAGGTTTGTACAGTAAAGAGTTTGCTGCATTATCATTTCTGAACTTAAAATTTTTGTGAGATTTGGTGCTTCTCAAATTGCCAGCTGTGCACCTGTAATTTTAATTAAAAAAAAAGGGAAGAATCTCCCCCAACAACAGCAAAAAGAAAAATAACTTAAATGAGGAAATGTATCCTAGAGTTTTACATTCCTCAGTAACCTCGTGTCTCTGACTACAGGTCTGCCCACAGTTGGCTTCAGTGTTAAAGACTTCCAGTTTAATTTCGTTTTTCTTCCTGTGACCATCCAGTTGCACCAGACCTAATGGAGCAACATGGAAAACTCTGAAATATTTTAATTTGCTTTATCTTTTAATAAGGATAGAGATATTTTTCTGAGTAGCTGTATTTAGTCAGAGACTTGGAGCACTATTTTGCCTCCAGATTTTGTGCTGACAGTTACTGATATGTGCAGAGGTTAATATTAAAGCTGTGACAGCAAGTACAGTGGAAGAAAGGGTGTGTGTGAAGAAACAGTGACCTAGAAGAGACTGTAGTGTAGTGAAGCACACCCATCCTTAGTGAAACACAGGGCTGCATGTTTTTGTGGGTTTGAGCAGATTGGTGTAGGATATGGTGGTTTGAGCTCTTGAAATACAGGGTTTCACTGATTCTTTCCCACAGAAATCCTCATGCATTTGGCTGTTGCTGTTCTTAATAGTGTAAAATCAAGCAGGTAAAAGTGGGACTAAAGCCCTTCAGCTGAATTTTAGGTGGTTAATTAAATACCTTGTAAAATGGTTTATTTGCTTAAAATGTGTTTTACCTATCATATGCCATGAATGTATTACCTTAGGAGTTAAACCCTTAATGGTTGTACAAATTCGCAGTCAAAAATTAATCCTTTACCATAGGAGTTTGCAAACTTTGTGCAAACAAAACTGGATTGCAAGGTGGGAAGAAATGGTACCAATAACTAGGAACATGCTGAGTTCTTGCTGTAAGAGCAGCAATTTTCTGCTAGTATTTGTTGCAAAGCTGTTATCCATCAGAGCAGTTAATGTCACTCTAAATTGCTGCATTTGTATGGTAGTCTTCTAAAGCTGTCGTTGTTTTGAGAAGGTGAAAAAGAGCTCATTAAACATCTAGACTGATTTTGGATCGTGTTGGAACTTCTGAATAACTGCTGAGTATCCAGTTCTGGAAATTGAAATGACTTGATGTCTGAATCAGGAACATCACTAATGTGGATATTAAAAAAATATTTTTGTTCTCTAAGTTGCAAACCTTTTTTTGTTTGGTTGATTTGGCTTTTGTTTTAAGACTATGAGCACTTAAAATTCAGCCATACCCTAATGACATTTTTATGAACATATCCTGCTGCACTTACTTAAAGATTAAGGTACCATTTTCCAAGTGATTTATTATTAGAGAAACTAAAGAGAGAATAATATTCAAGCTGTATTTTATGTGGTTGCAAAATATGTTAAATATTAAAGCAATGTATGAACTAATAAATACAGTGGTGTATTTCACATTTCTTAGGCTCTAAACCTCTTCTAAAAATCTCATTGCTTTGTGCCTAAAGCAGTTAAAATATTTCATTAGTAAAAAAGCTGGTCCTTCAGTGCGACATTTGCAGGACAAATCCATCAGTTTCTTTGTAATTTGCATTATTTTCTGTAGGCCCTTAATCAGAGTTATGAAACAAAGATACCAAATATTCTTTGTGGAAATACCACAGTCCTGTCTATAAACTTTCTCTTTCTTGGGAGTGTGTTCTGCTCTGTTTCAGTGCTTTCTTGGGTAGTGGGTGAAATGAGGTTGAGAGGAGAAATACACTTTCCAGTAACTGTCTTACACAGAACTGGCAGTCTGTCTGTCTGGGTATACCTGCAATCATGGAAACATACTTGTTTTTGGGAGGTGAAAACCTAGCTGTTCTCATTTGGGAATGCTGTCTTCTGAAGGTGATACTTTAATACCTGTGATAAATTTTGTCAAGAACTGAGAACTGATTTTTATCCTCACTTGTAGTGTTGAGCTACAGTCCGAACACACAAGCTTTGGAATTTAGCCTTCCTGCTGTCAAAGCCAATGAAGCATTGTTTGTCAGGGGGAATGTTTTACAAAAACATAAATGGAGTATTTTCTGTTGGTGTAGTATGTGCATTACATCCCAGAGAAGGTGGGATATCAGCTGTTTTTTCAGCTGTATAAATTGATAATTATTTTCTGTTTAGAAGGCAATAGATGATGGGTTTTGTCATGCCAGAATGATCTTGCTCAATCTGGTTTTTTGAGCCTTCAGCATCTCTTCCAGTTTTTAAATTAAATTCTTCATCATTCTTTGATTTAATTTTTAAACTTAAATTCTTTATTTAATTCATCAGAATCTTAAATAGCCATTTATTTAAAGGTTTAGAAATGTTTATCTTCATACATGCCTTCCCCCCATTAAATGTGTCAGTGAAAGCCTGTCCTAATTTTTACTATGAGTGGAGGAAAAAAAATTACAAATCACATGCGGAGAGTGTTTCTGCAGCATCATTCCTGTAATTTTCAGCTCTCATGTACAGCGTGAAAGCAGCTGCAGTCAGCTGACAGTTCGTGGTCATGTTCGGATATATGTGAGGAAGGGGCGTGCTGTTTTAAATGCATAATAAAGCCCTTGTTTCGTCACCAGGAAGCAGGGATGGATGGTAGCAGCCCAGGGAAATGAGAGACACTTATGTTGCTGTAGTGGAAGGGAAGTCTCATCGCACGGAGCCAGAGCTCTCTGCAGGCAGCTGTAGGGATGCACCAAGGCAAAATGGCACTAACGTATTTTACTTTCTGTAAAGGTACAGGATAAACATAAGGAGCAGATAAAAGCCTGAGATGGATGTGCTCACAAGGAGGGTGAAGTTATTTTTTATGCTCTACTGCTCTTTATGTCTGTTGGTACCTTCCAGTGAAATCGGTGTAGCTGTATTTTTAGCTTGCTGTAGTCAACATCAGTATGACAAGATAATTCTGTCTTTACATCTGTAAGCAGTTTTTACTGTATTTTCCTGTTTTCTGCCAGCTGCAGTTTACAAAGGATGTCACAGCACTGGTAAGAAATGTACAGTAGCCATTTCTCTGATGGTTTTGTAAGGCATGTTTTTCTTAATGATTTGTGAGAAGCAAGAATATGAAAAAACAAGTTTGAAAATGAGCTAGATAGTCTGAGCTGAATTTTCTTCATAATGCTGATCTCTTGATTTGTGGTTTGTGCCTGTGTCATTTGATCTGTTTTAGTGTGCTTTAATATTTTGCACTTCACTAATGCTCGGTATAACATTGCAGCAGTATTGCAAATGCCTCGCCCTCCTCTCTACTTTGCTCTGTGTTAATTTTATGGCTGCACTTGGGCTTTTATAACTGTCTACTGTTAAGAAAGAGCACATTGATACACTGGAATTGAGCATGTTATGATTTGAACAGGAAATGCTGTGATATGATAGCACTCCTAAGTGTATAAAAGCCCTGAGAAATGATTTTAATCTTCTGTTACATTGGCAGGTTCTGCATTGGCTCTTTATTTCATTATGTTCAAACTGAACAAAGTCATGCTGAAGTTTTTCAATAACAGAATATTGTTTAAGTATGCTGTATACTTCTCATTGATTTATTATTTTGAATGTTCTGTTAATTTCACAATGACAAATGCTGCTTTCAGAACTGCTGCAGAAATGTACTAAGTGTAACATAATAGTTTTTTTCTTAGGAGTCAGGTTGTTATGCATGAAGATGCAAAGTGCACGAAGGAAATTAGAGATTTCAGTTTGGGTTTCAATAGTGCATGGGCAGTAGTGAATATGTATGAATTTTCATACTATTTGTACCTTGAAATTAAAAATGCTAAATATCATTAATATTTTTTGCAGTAAAACTCTTGTACCATGTACTTGCTGTCTTCTGTAAAATATAAGATGACTTACAGGGTGTTGGCTCACAAAATGTGTTACTGCTTGAATTTACTCATTATATGCTTAGGAATGGTAGCTTTTGTGTAGAAGACATCTTAGAGGAGTGTGTGCGTATGTATATTTATTTGTCTGTACTTTTCATATGCACTGCATTAAATGAACAGAGTTGTTTTATACCCTAAGTGTTTAGAGAATTTTCTAATGCTAGTTGAATTTATTACGCAGCATTTTAACCTATCAATTGCTGTGAAATTCCAGTTTCCAGCAATGGGAAACTTAAATGAGAAAAAAATGTGAAGTGTCATGTTAGGAAGCAGAATTCAAGGGGAGAAAAACACTGTTGTGTGCTCATGGATTTTGAGAAACCTGACTCAGTGCCCTACTTGCAGTATTTCCTAGAATTGGTCATCAGTTCTGTTTTTTAATTGTTGAGGGATTGTATGCCATGATTTTGCTTGTTCTGTTTCTGCTCATTAAGGGGATGGAATGCTGATTTTATCTTTTGAACTAACATTTTGCCTGAAATTAGGGGGAGTGTGAATTTTGAACCTGTGTTCCCCTCCCTTGAAGCTTGCTCATGCAAATACTAGATGGCGAACTTTTCCATTTCCCTTACTACTGAATACTCACTTAATCTTCTCTCCACAGGCATATTCCCAAGATGCCTACCTGAAAGGCAACGAAGCCTACAGTGGTAATGCCCACAACATACCTGAACCACCGCCCATATGTTATCCACGCCTGACATCCACAGTCTCTGTTAAGGCACAAGCTGGAGACAAGCTCCCTTCTGACTTCTCGCTGGGGAAACAGCAAGTCAGTAGACCAGTCCGGGCATTGGCACAGCCAGAGAGGGCCTACAGAATGGAAATACAAGTGCCTCCATCACCAACAGACATTGCAAAATCAAATACAGCCGTATGTGTTTGCAATGAAACTGTAAGGACTGTTATTGTGCCTTCTGAGAAGGCTGTAGATTTGCCGTCTTGCAGAAATAACCATGCTGGTCCATCACACAGGACAGAGGAAGTAAGATACGGCTTAAAAGATCAAACCAATCTGAAAGCATGGACCACATCACCACCATCTTTAGTGTCCACTGCCATTGTACTTCCCCAGACTCCAATAACAAGACCAGTTGATACAACTGGAACAGTAAGTAAAGCTTCAAATTATGTTGTATGTCCAGAAGGCATCCCAAACACTAGACCTTCTACACAAGCCACAGAGTCGCCCTCAGTCTCTACTAATCACTACAGTTCTCCAACCTCCCACCAGCATATAGACTGGAAGACCTACAAAACTTACAAGGAGTACATTGATAATAGGCGCATGCACATGTATGGCTCCCGAACAATACAGGAAAGGTTAGATAGCTTAAGGGCAGCTTCTCAGAGCACAGCTGAGTATAATCAGGTGGTGCCAAATCGCACTGCTTCTCAGGTACGGCGCAGGAGCACCTCTCACGACAGGGTTCCGCAGTCTGTGCAGATCCGGCAGAGAAGTGTATCCCAGGAAAGGCTTGAAGAGCCCGTGTTGATGAAAGAGTGGCCACGAAGTGCTTCTCAAGATACTCTAACTTCACCTTCAGTCAATGCTAGAAATCACAGGGCTCGGTCATGGGATTATCTCAGCAAACAGGGTGAAGTGCTAGAAAATTTTCATTCTGACAATATGATTGCAGATGCAAATGGAGATAGGAGAAAGACTTACAAATGGACAGGGTTTACTGAACAAGATGATCGGCGAGGTATTTATGACAGATCTAGACAACATGCATTTCATATGTCCCTTCGAGGTCAAAATTTTCCTATTGCTCCAAATACTTATATTTCAGACAACAGGAGAGCAGGTAGTAGAGCTTCTCTTCCTGGTTCTCACTTTCAGAAAGTTTCACCAGATACTAAAATGCTACAGCCTTCTCGCGATTCGCAGACTCCTGTGGGAGTTTCAAAATCTGCAGGTTTTTCACAAGACAGGTTGTCTCTCACACCAGCCAGAAATTCTAGAAGTAGCTCTCTGAAGAACTCAGCTCCCTATGCAGCAAAACCATCAATTCCCCTTAACCAGGGCCTGGATGCTATTGCCAGCAAAGACCAAAGAACAGTAAATCACTTGCATCAAAGCAGTCCGTTAAACCAACAGTCAAAGATCCGAGCCGAAGGTGCCCCAGATCACAAAGCAGAAACTGGTAAAACCATCCAGCCCTCCTCTCTGGCTCCAGCTTCCACCAAACTTGTTCAGCCAACAAGTGAGTGTTTAACTACCTCTGACAATGTAGATGGTTCCATCAAACAAAAGATTCAGGGTTTTGAAAGGGAAGATGTTCGTGAGTCTGAAAGTCTGCAAATGGATGTTCAGGGAAATGACAAAGACACAGTGGTCATGCGGGACAAATCACCTTCTGGCCACCAAACTCCTCAGCCTTTGAGGCATCAGTCCTACATTCTCGCTGTAAATGACCAAGAGGCAGCCTCAGACACTACCTGTTGGTTACCTAATGATGCTCGAAGAGAAGTCCACATAAAAAGAATAGAGGAAAGGAAAGCATCAAGTTCCAGCCCACCTGGTGACTCTTTGGCTTCAATTCCATTTATTGGTGAGTTAAACGATTTCAGTATACATCAAATGATTTCTCTCCTAAAGCTGATTAAAAACACCATGCCAGGTAGCTGACTGCTATTCCTGTAAACCCTGAGCTTAAGAGGCGTGGGAGATTTTTCTCATCTAAAATAACTTAAGGTTAGTACAAATAAAAATATTTTTCAGTGGAGAAAAAAAAAATTCTGTTTTGTTTGGGGGTCCTGGAGAATGAGTGTAAAAAAGCCCACAGTGATGTAATATTTTTCTAGAGTTTTCTTTAACCCTCTGGGTAAGTCTGTGTTACATAACTCCATCTGTTATCACTCCACATAATGTTGTGATGTTATGTATGTGGACAACTAGCATTTGTAGCACCTTTCAAATACTTTTACTTCTCTAGTATAAAACATAATTGAAATTCAGTACAGAGAAAATATGGATGCAAATTCATATAAGAGTGATTTGTGGGGAAAAAAAGTAGTTTTTCAGCTGAATAGGAATGGTGAATGCTTTCTGAGACAGATGGGGAATAAATGAAAGCTGTTTCAGGTGAAGGGATAGCAATAAAAAGCAGTGGCTTTGCAAGTAAAGACGCTAATGTGGACATGAATGAAAGGGTTTGTGGAGGCAGAATCTGAGGAGCCCGAAAGATTTGCCTGTGTGCTGTGACACAGACAGGGTTGGAATTACAGGGGCTTATGGGGAGGGTGCTGAAGAGGAAAGGAACCAAAGGAAGGATTGGAAATAGTAGGAAAAAAATATATTGAATGTTGGATATGTGATGAATTAGTGCCTTCTGCTGAAGACAGAGTTACAGTGTCAGAGCAATTCTGTTCTATCCGAGTAGTCAATGCCTCTGTTGTCTTTGTCCTGCTGTTTTTCTTGGGATGAATTTTCTTTTATTGTGGATGATTTAATCCTTTGTAGTCAGGATGTCTGTGGATCATTTTCTACAGGAGTTAATTTATACCTGATTCTCTGTGCTCTTGAATTTAGTGTAGGAAGTATTTAGAAAATACTGCAGAATTTTGGTTCTCGGACTCATCTGTGTGGAAAAACAACTCTTTTTAATGATCCTTTTTTTTTTTTTTTTTTTTTGCACATTAGGTTAAGGGAATTACAGATACAATGTCTTTAGTATAATTGTCTTCTGTTGGGGATCTGAAGCAATGATTTTTTTTTTCCCCCTAGCATTATCTATAATATCTACTACTAGTTAAAAGCGAAAAACCAAAAAACTGTGAAGAAGCTTTGTGTTCCTTAGAAAATGGAAATCATACAAATGATACAATAATTCTGTTCTTTTATCAGAATATTGGTAATAAATTAGAAAGTGCTTTCTTAGCTAGCAGATGCTGCTTTTGTTGGGTTTTTCATTTTGAATGGGAGATGTATACATCTTTTTCATTCTTGTTATTACTGGATTCATCACTATAATTTTAGATTCTCCTTTAGACCTAGCTGATCTTTCTTTAAGGATTAGCAAAGTTTGTGAGGCATATAACTGATCTTTGTGCAGAGTTTTTCAATACTCTGCCTAAAATCAGTGTTGGGTTCTTGATTTAGTTATGTACCATGTTTGCTGGGAGTATTCTAATCCCATACAGTTTAAATGTCATGTTAAAGTCAGATCAAGATTGGTAATATCAAGCCCAACCTTTTCTACACCATCTCCTTTCTTAGTTTTGACAAAGACTTCCCATGAACTTTTATTTATGTAACTTGCTTCCATATTTTACAGGAATGTGTTAATTAAAGGTCAATGATGCCTTAATCATGTCAGTTGTACTGTACTTGGTAGCAGCTGAGCACTTCAGAGAGAACAAAACTGTAACTCTGCATTGCAGCCTCTTGGCATAACACCACATGGGATTGAATTCTTATAAGCCTCTTGGAATGAAACCTCTGGAATGTTCCAGAAATACTAAAAACTGCTGCTTCTACAGCCTAGGCACTATCTGAGTCAGCATGGTCTTTGTGGCTGTCTTCCTAGCAAGAAATTCCTGTGCCAGTGCAGGTGCTATGGAGAGTTTTCACCCCAGCTCCGGGGCCTTGAAGAGGAAAGAACCCTCTCTGAATACAAAGAGCATGAAATGTTATGAAAGTGGACCACTTCTTAGAATTTATATGCATTATTCTGGCTTTGCTTGTTATGCTATCATTATGCCTAATTACAAGTTCACTTGTTAAAAGCTGTGTTTAATCAGTCGGATAAAACCCTAGATCTGCTTTGAAATTCACTTAAAGGCTTTTTAACCCTTCAGATGGAAAATCACTGGGAGTTTTGGTTTAGGGTTTTTTTTTAATTTGTTTGGTTTCTTCTCTGATTATTGAGAAGGATCTTACTTTGAATGAAGACATACCTTGGAGTCAGCAATTGCTTTACTTCTCTTATGTTTTCATCTGTATGGTAGGGTTTTTTGTATTCTTAGGTTTTATTGGATAGAGCTGGTTTAATAAGTACACTTACTGAAGTTATTTGTACAGTAGATACTTGGAGTATGTAAAAATGTGAATTTGGGGGAGGGTAACAAATACCTTCCAAGGTCACATATTGCTACCATTTAAAATGTGTGGTGTTTAAAATATCCATGGTGTGTCTATTTTTATCACCACTTTCTGCTAATTAAAAGTAGTAGTAGAAATGACCGGGTCATATTTTGGTAGAAATTCAGCCAAGAACAGTTGGCTTTTGCAGCAGTATTTTGTGACTAACCCACTTCTGGGAACAGCACAACATCAGGATGATTTTAGCTCTGGCTAAGTAGCACAGTGCCCTGCACCACAAGCAGAAATCCAAGCAGACTTTCTGTCGAGCTTCCTTACAGCAGATTTTTGCAGAGATCGTGGTGAGTTACTGAAGAACTGCCTTTTGACAGAAGTCTTTTCTAAAAGGTAGTTCAGAAGCAGGAAGATGTAAATTTTGAGTGTAATTTACTAATAGAAATGAGAGATCTGTTCAGACCAAACCTAGTAGTTAGCTGTAATATCTTTTATTGGAGAACTGGATTTATTTGAAAAAATAGGCAAAATATTGTGTTCAAACTCTTCTTCAGGTAAACCCATGTTCTTGGGGGATGATGAAGCTGACAGCTTTACAGGTAGATTTGCAGTGATTTTGCAGGCTTTGCTACTTTCCATGTGCTACTAAATGCAGCATATTGTAGTTCTCAGCTGCTACTTCTATTTCAGGTCCAAAGAAAAGCTGTCTTCATAAAATGCTCTTTATTGTTTCAAACCATACAAGTAAGTCTAGTGACAGTCTGCTGTTTTTACACAGAAAAGGTCTCACCTGTTCTCTAGACTAATAAAAATACCATTTTCTCTATCAGTGACTATATTAGCAATTGAAGTCTTGAACGTGCATTTTTCAGACTTGCATGATTTCTATGCTAGAGAACAACAAATTATAATTTTCTGACCTACTAGGTAATTTTGGGACGAGTTAATCTTCACTGGAATGGAAAGTAGAATGCTGCTGAGCATCCTGATAGACATGGATGACAAGTTGTGTCTCTCAGGGGTCCTTACTGGGACCAGTGTTATTAAATATCTTCATTAATGACACGGACAGTGGGGTTGAGTGCACCTTGGCGTGATTTGTGAACAACAAGAAGCTTGAGAGGTGATGTTGTCACATGTGGAGGATGGGATGTCATCCTGAGGGACCTGGACAACTCAAGAAGTAGGCACATGGGAATGTCATATGATTTAACAAGACCAAGTGCAAGGTGCCCTGAGTCAGGGCAACCCCTGGTTTGAACACAGGCTGGGGAATGGACAGGGTGAGAGCAGCCCTGCCCAGAGGGGCTTGGGGATGCTGATGGGTGAGAGGCTGGACATGACCTGCTGTGTGCACTCACAGCCCAGGAATCCAAACGTGTGCTGGGCTGCACCAAAAGCAGCATGGACAGCTGGTAAGGGAGGGGATTCTGTCCTTCTGCTCTCTTGAGACACCACCTGCAGTGCTGCTTCCAGCTCTGGGGTCCCCAGCAGGGAAGATGTGGAGCATCTGGTGGAGCAAGTCCAGAGGAGGGCCACCAAGTTTAGCAGAGGGATGGAACACCTTTCCTATGAGCAAAGGCTGAGAGAATTGGGACTGTTCAGCTTGGAGAAGAGAAGGCTTTGGGGTGATGTGACTGGCCTTCCTCCTGAAGGGAGCCTGCAAGAAAGATGGAGAGACTTTTTAAAAGAATGTGTAGTGATAGGACAAGGGGCAATGGATTTAAATTGAGATTTAGATTAGATATTAGGAGGAAGTTCTTTCCTGTGAGGGTGGTGAAGCACTGGAACAGGTTGCCCAGAGAAGTTGTGGATGCCTTGCTCCTGGAAGTGTAAAAGGCCTGGTTGGGTGGGAGACTGAGGTACCTGGGATAGTGGAAGGTGTCCCTACCCACAGCAGGGGGCTTGGGTCCCTTCCAACCCAAACTGTTTTATGTGTTTTGTAACTGTTGAGAAAATGTTGATTCAGAATATAGTTATTTAAATACATTTCATAGATATCTAGTATGCATGTCTGAGATTTGCAGCAAGGTTGAAAATATTTTTTTGCAACTTACAGTACTTACTGTAGAGTAGAAAGAAATAAATGTAGAAGAGGTTAATCCAACTCCCACATTGAGTTGAATGAACTACCCACAGGAGTGAAATGGGGGTGCTGCTTCAACACTTAACCTCATTGCAGCATGAGTAGCTGTCAGGCCAGCTTAATGCTTTGGCCATTATTACTGGGTGGATGTTCTTTCCAACTTTGCAGAGGCCTGTCACATGAAAATTAGTTTTAAACAGGTACATTTTGGCTAAGGTTTTTAAAACATCATCTTGAAGTTCGAAATAATTTTAAAATAAAATCGAGTTCATAGCCATCCTATTATAGAGGTTTTTTCTTAGGCATATAGTAGCATCATTTAAGTACAAAGATTTTTTCCTCAAAGGTGTGATCCCATTTTGAAAATATTTAGCACATCTTTACCCTAGAAAGTTTTAGGTCACTTTACTCCATTATTAATTTGTGAATAACTGAGAGAAAATTAGCCAGATAAAAATAACCTGACCATACTTGGATAACACCAAAATATTGTGAAAATTAGATCTTCTTCCCCTCATACCTTAAGAGCAAGACAAGGATATGTGATACTGAATGTTGGTACTTTCTGTTCTCCCACTATTTGCACTTTAAAATATCTCTGAGCCAAATGTGATTTTTAAGTGCACCATAAATTTATCTATTTTCTTCTGTATTACAGCAAAATTTTGTTATCCAGTACCCTGTTTTGATTTAAATAAAGATTTGCCAGGGTTTTCACAGCTGAAGCTGCATGGTATTGATTTGCTTAGTGTATGTCTGTATTTTTTCTAAAACATACATCCTGTTGACTGAATTCACAATGTGGATTAAAAGGGTCCCTAAAGACTATCTGGTTCCAACCCCCTGCCATCAGTGGAAACACCTTCCATTAGATTGCTCAAAGCCTTATTCAAGCTGGCCTTGAGCACTTCCAGGGATGGGGCATCCACAGCTCCTCTGGGGAGCCTGTTGCAGTGCCTCACCACCCTTACAATAAATCTCTATTGCTTCTACACTTAGTGCAGGCAAACCACCAGAGCAATTTCTAGTGCTGGTAATCAGGCACACTCTACTGTTCACTGTGTTTTAAAAGCTGATCTTCATGCTAATTTTTAAAACAAAAAAGGGTTAGGTTTTGGTTTTTCTGGTTTTTTTTTTTTTTTTTGGTTTTTGTGTTTTTTTTTTTTTTTTTTTGTTTGTTGTTGTTTTTTTTTGGTTTGGTTTTTTTTTTGTTTTTTTTTTTTTTTTTGTGTTTTTGTTTTTTGTTTTGTTTTTTTGTTTTGTTTGGGTTTTTTGGGTTTTTTGTTGTTTTCTGGGGTTTGTTGGTGTTCTTGTTGTTTTTTTGTTGTGGGGGGTTTTTTGTTTGTGAGGTTTTTCTGTATTTCACAACCCTTTTTTTTACAAACATATCATAAATAAAAGTACTTGGGTACTTGCTGGTTAGCAGATAGGGTAAGACTCACTGGCTTCCAGTGAGTTCTGTTCAACCCTGTTATTCTTTTTTTTTTTAATGTTCTTCTTGTTGTCATTGTTACTATATATATATTTTTTTTTAAGGATATTAACTAAGGAATTAGGAGTTAAAACATTCTAAACCACCTACTGTTAGTTAACCTTTTCAGGCAACTTTATTATCCATTTAAAGTTGGATGTAGGGATGTATAACTTTACCTTATGAATACCTACCTTTAAGTCCTAGGTCATGTACATAACTCCAGGTACTTTTGGAAAGTGTAAAGACTTTACTGTCTTGTCTTAGTGGAGTATGTGCTATACTTTCCCTATTCTCCCCCTACATCTTAATTCCTCTCTATGCAGGCTGCTAAGGCTTGGGAGATGACAGTGTCAATATACACATATTGAATGCAATTGAAACAAGAAAATAAGTTGATATGCTTGCACAACATGCTATGAAAAAGGTTATGATGGTAGGAATAGACATAGTTAGGGGAAGCAAACAGAAACATTCCCATATGCAGAAAGGAAGCATTTGAAAGAATATACTCATTCTGTTTTCTCCTTATGAGAAGGAGAAACTCAAAACCTCGGACTTCTCCAGCAGAGATTGTGGTTCATCAGCTCAAAATGCGTGGATATCTTCAGGGCAAATGGTGACTGAATACTGATGGCTGATACAGTGTGTTTTAAGGAAAATCTGCTAGCAGTCAAGATGAGACTGAAAATCTTCATCTGTTGTGATAATTTTCTTTTCTATGAGTTATTGCTAGCTATTCCAAACGATTGCAATTGCAGTAGAGATTCGGGCTGACAAATGTTCATTTTTGAGGACTGTTTCTTCCATTATTGTAGTGATAGCATTGGAACAGCTTTTAACATGTCATCAGTGTTTCTAAGATAAGCATCAGTCTTTTATTTTTTCCAGGGTTTTACAGTGTGGCCTGCCAATTCACTGTTGCTCCAGGCTGAATATTTCTTATCCAAAGAACAGTTTTTAAATCATTGTGGTATTCTGAAGTATAGCGGCCAAAACGCAAAATTACAAATTAAATTTTTAAATACTGTTTAAATGCTTCTGTAACTCAAAAATATTTTTAAATTAAAACTTAAAATTGGGAGCAATAATTTACAACATCTATAAGAGTTTTAATTGAGTAGAAGCATCAGATTTTTTAATGAGTAATATTTTCAAAGCATAAATCATCCTCAGTGTATCATTATAGCTTCAAATAATAATTGCAGGTAATAAGGGAATGCTGTCAGCGTTTTTGGCAACAAAAATATACTGAGAATTGTACTTTTTTGTGTGATGGGGTAATATGGCAAGCAGAAACCTTTAGAATTGCTTTGTGTAGAAAGATAAACTTTTGTTTGACACTGAAATAAACAATAGACTTTCATAGATACAGTTTTCACAATAGTCTGACATGAAGAATAACCTTGGGAAGCCTTTTCTGTTTGTGTGAAACTCAGTCAGTATAACAAACATATTATTTACATGAGTGCATGAGCAGAGGACTGGATTTGATGATTCAGGAAGCTTGTTCCAGTCCTGTGTTTCTGGGGCTTAGAGCAGTGAATGTGCTCAGCATGCAGACATGTTTCCATTCTATTATTTTGGCCACATGAGGATAATTACATAAAGTAGATACATGAAGAAGTTCTTTCTAAAGACAATTAATGCTGCCAGTGCTGGAAGTAATAAAAACTAGCAAAAAAAAAGAATAGATTTTTAAAGATTATTTTTGAAAAAAATGAGGTAACAGGTCATGAGGAATCCAGGCAATAGAGTTATCTTTTTCCCAAATCATGTGTTTTAGCCTTGGAGGTCAGTACATACGGAAGCTTTTACCTTTGCAAGCTGAAGTACAAGATGCAGCAGTTTGTACTGCAGGATTTAAAACAAGAAGTCACTGCTGTGGGGCATTCATTAGTCCTTTGTGCTGACTTGTATGATAGCAGGGTTAGTTCCATGTAGTTTACTTTGATTCATCAATTCTTTGTTTATTGGTTGTTTCCAGCCTTCTCACTACTGGTGAAATTGCATACATTGTATTTTTATTTGATTGTCTACCTGACAGGCTTTTAAGAAAAATGGCCTACATTAGTGTGTCTGTGTTTACCTTAATGGCAGCTTCTTCCGAGATTTCTTGGAGACAATTTATTTTTTTTTTTTTTTTTTTTTTTTTTTTTTTTTTACTTCTTTGCTTGTGTGTGGATGAGGATCCTTTTCCTAACCTCTCCTAATACTGCCCGTGCTGTCTCCTTCCTTTCTGCACTCTTCTCGCTGGTGCCACTTCCTTGCAGTCTCTGTCCCCCTGCTGTGCTGTCCCTTGCTCCACTCGTGCCTCCGCAGCCTTTTCTCTACCCCTTTTGTCCCACCTGCTGCTGAGTTTAAGGAAGGGACATCTAGCTGTACTTTAAAAGGTGTGCTGCCTGTAGCAGGCTGGAGTGAATCTAACCTGAGAGGCAAAGAAGGTGTGTTAGACATAGGGCAAGATTTTAAAGCTTTTATCTACTGTATTTAGGAAGAATACTTCAGAGCAAGGTACTGTTGGTGCATCATGAAAATGCAGAGCCTGTTGTGGTATCATGTGCGATGGAGTACTTGGACAGGCCAAGGATGTGGAGTGCAGAATGGTTGACAAATGGCTGAAATTCTGAAAGGCAGTGCCTTTCTAAAGCCAGTCCTCCTGCAGGGTCACTGGCACATACTGTCAGTCCTTCCATAAAGAGAAGATTAAGGGGTTTTTTAATTCTACTAATGAGTACTTGATAGTTTGTTCCTTTTTTTGGTTACATAAGCAAATTAATTTGACATGTAAGATTAATTCTTAAATTGCATCCCAAAGCCTGTTGTTCAAGTGAAGTATTAAAGAAATAGAGAGGCAATTATTAAAATACTTACTGTAATGGCTGTTAGGTAGATGCCATCTGAGTCTGTAAGGAACCTTGGCATCCATTACTCAGCTGAATGAAAATAATGTTTTTAATGAGTCTTTTAGCCTTTTGCTTTGCAGACAGCATCATGACCTACCTCTGTAGCTTTCTGCAGAAGACTGGGATTTTTACAGTTGATCACTGTTACATTTACAAGATCTGAGTAATCAAAATTGCATTAAATACTACTGGAGCATCTATAAACAAATACCCAATCCAAGAATTTGGTATGGTTGTCAGAAAGCAAATGATACTAAAATATAGTTATCTCCTTCAATGCATGCATTTTGGGAAATTGTTGGACAATTTTTTTGTTTCCGAGGGTGCATGCTGTCTCAACATTCTTCATGGGAAATGTAAAGCTGTTTTTAAGTGTGTATTACTACACAGCTTTTTTGATACGTTTTTATGATCTGAATCTTTAAATCAGATATTCTGATGAAATACATACTTGTTGAATTAAGCTTTATGGCCACATATTCACATTGTTTGTTTAAATTGAGATGCCCAATTAATGTTTTAAATGGTAATGTGGTCTGCAATACATTTATTAAATAACACACTTCCTTCTTAAGGTCTTTTTAGGTGTTGAAATACTGCTTGCAAGACTGCCATGCCTGAAGGGGAATAAATATGAAGGATGACTTTAGCCTTGGGATGCTAGGTTTTTTTCCCGTAATTTTTTTATTACCAGTGAAGAAAAGCTTTGGCAAACTGAATCCGTATGGATTGGAGGAGAAATTACCTTTCTCTGTTAATGGTCACTATTAAAGCATCTCTGATGGTGGCTATAATTAAAGTCTGTCTGTGAGTTTATTTCCCATGTGTGTATGATTCAGTTAACTGAACAACTTCCTTAAATACTTCTCTCTTGCTTCCCCACCACCACAAAAAGAAAGAAACCACAAACTAGCCAAAGCTCAACAACAAACCCCACAATCGTTACCAACTTGCATAAAGAGGGTATTCTTAAGACAGCTCCTGTGCAGTTCAGCCCATACCTGTCCATGCAACCAGTGAAATGCATCTGAAGGTGCTAACAGAGTTGACTGGTGTCACTGCAGAGATAGTATCTTTGAAGGTTTATGAAGACTGGAAAAGGTCCCTGTAACTGAAAAAAAGCAGGTGGTACAGCCATCTTGAAAAATGATGAGAAGGACAATTCAGGGAATGCAGTCACTTCACCTTATCTCAGTCCTTAGGAAAATCATGGAGTTGGTCCTCTTGGAACTAGTTTCTGGGCAAAGGAAGGAGAAGGTGATTGGAATAGCATGGATTTACCAAGTGTTTGACTAATGGCATTGCCTTTTGTAATGAGATGAGTAGATTTTGAATGAGAGGAAGACATGGGGGGTCACCAACCTTGACTTCAGCGAGGGTTTTGAGCTCTTCAGTGATACCATCCTTCTGCCATAGGGTGGGTGGCTGTACTGCTGGATACATAGAAAAACTGGATTATCAGATCTAAAAGTTAGTGCCTAAGTGCTCATATTCTGCCTGAAGGCTGGTTACAGGTGGTGTTCTTCAGACTCCATCTTGTTTAATGTTCATGGCCTTAGAGGTGTTAGGATATGCTTTTTAAGTTTGACAACAGTAGACTTACACTCTCCTGGTCTGTATCAATGAGAAAGAGCACAGCCAGGATACTGGGGGAGATGCTCCCCTCTATTTTGCAGTTATTGGGTAAGAGCCCTCACCAACATGGTCTGAATTCAGCATTAACCCTGCCTTGTGGAGAATGTGAGCCTGAGACTTTCCGAGGTTTGCTTCCACCTGAATAATTCTGTGATTAATTTAAATTACGTTTGAGGTTCTCAGAACGTGACCACTTTTGTGTTCAGGTTGTTACTTTCAGACCTTGGTATTTGAGGTACTGTTCAGGAGATGGAAGAAACAAACATGAAATGCTATATTAATCATGGTAAAATTGTATTGTAGCAGCTTAATAGGTTATGTTATATATCTGTGCTTTTTTTCAGTGATTTTTGTTTGTTTCTTCCATCTGATAAATTGGTTAATACTCTTTCCTTAGTTACTCATTCACATAGTGGGGATAGTGTGTCCTGTTTGTCTTGCTTTCTTAAGGCCCATGAAATCCTCAGTTCTGAAATCTCTGGTTCTGCCTCTGAGCCCATTCTGTATAAATCTGTCTCTTTGCAGTATCAGGTTTTTTCCACCTTGCCTGCATTGTGTGCAGATGCTCGCCATCTTTGTAAGTCCCAATCTCCAGCTTGCATGGCAATACAAGCGTACTTTGATACAGGAATTTCTCTCTGCCTTAGCTAGAGAGGGTCAGTTAGCTGTGGTTGGAGCTGTGTTGTCTATTTATTACAAGTTTTCAGTGTCTTACCCCATAAATGTTTTTGCATTGAAGGGCTCTTGCTGAAAATCATTAGTTGCAACTGTTGGCCAGTTGCACTCTCATGTGCAAATAGAAGTGACAAGTGGCATCCCCCCTTGGCCAGAGATGCTCTCTCACTGTGCTGGCTTGGTTCTGATAGCCAGTCTCTTCTATCATTTGATAGATGATAATGCAGAAAGATTGTGGTTGGAAAGTACAGCATAAATCAAAGAATCATATGGACCCATCAGATCATTGAGTCTTAACTCCTGGCCTTGTGCAGGACACCCCAAGAATCACACCATGTGCCCAAGAGCATTGTCCAAACCCTTCCTGAACTTGGTCAGGCTTGATGCTGTGACTCCTTCCCTGGGGAGCTGTTCCAGTGCCCAGCAACCCTCTGGGTGAAGAACCTTTTCCATATATCCCACCTTAGTCTCTCCTAGCTCAGCTTTGTGCTCTTTCCTTGGGTCCTGTTACTGGTCACAAGAGTGAAGAAGAGATCAGTGTCTGCCCCTCCTCTTCTCCTTTTGAGGATGTTGAAGGTCACAAAGATCTCCCCTCAGTCTCCTCTTCTCTAGGCTGAACAGAGCAGGGACCTCAAACAAGTCCTCTCCAAACCCTTCACCATCCTTGTGGCCATCCTTTGGATGCACTCTAATAGTTTAATCTCTTTCTTAACATTGTGGCACCAGAACTGCCCCCAGCAGTTCTCACCTCACTCAAGGTGAGGCTGCCCCAGCTCAGAGCAGAGCAGGACAATCCCCTCCCTTGCCTGGCTGGTGCTGCCTGAGGACCCCCAGATCCCTTTCTGTGGCACTGCTCTCCAGCCTCTCTTTCCCCAGTTCCTAGACACAGCCAGGGTTGCCCCATCCCAGGTGCAGAATCTGGCACTTGTTCTTGTTGAACTTTATACGTTGTGCAGCCTTCTGACTTGTCAAGGGCCTCTCTACCCTTGAAGGAGTTCACAACTCCTCCCAATTTAATATTGTTAGCAAGCTTACTTGGCATTATTTTGAGTCCTGTGTCCAGGTGACTAAAATGAAGATGTGGATGAGAACCAGGCCAAGGATGGATCCTTGTGAAACTCCAGCCTGTTGTCACCCCCAGTCCCTGTAACCCTTTGTGCCCAGCCCATGATCCAGTTGCTCACCCATCCTGTAATGGGGTTATCCAGCTGTGAGCTGGGTGCTTAGTTCAGAAGGATGCTGTGAGAGACAGAATCAGAAGCTTTGCTGAAGTTCAAAATAGTTACATCTGCTGGCTGTCCTAGATCAGCTCGGTGGGTTAACCTGTTGTGGAAGGAAATCAGGTTTGACAAGCAGGACTTTCCCTCATGAAGTGATGCTGGCTCTGACCAATGACTGCATTGTCCTCCAGGTGTTTTTCAGTATGTCCCAGAATAATCGTTTCCATGGAGTCTTTGACCTTTTTGTTACAAGTATTTAAAGAGAAACCAGCAATTTGAGGTAGCAAACTGAAAGAGAATTATTTTGTGTGGTTCCTCTTCTGGCTTGTTTGTTTTGTGCACTTCACTGCATTTAGACACAGTCATTTTCATTGATTGGTGAGCTGAATGCATCCATTCATAGGCTGTGCGAGGAGTTTTGGAGTGTGAATATGTCAGTGAAGGAAACTGGAAAGGTAAACAAATACTGCAAGCACTTGAAAGAAAGATCAAAATACAAAGGACATATGTTGTTTTTTGTTTTTTTTTCTTAGTGGACAGCAGCAGTGGCATTTGCTAGTACATTAAATAATAGGCAGGAACTCCTATGTTGTACATTATTATTTGCTCCATAATCACTTTATATTACAATAAAGGCTTGCTATTAGCTGACCTTGAGCCTCTTCAAGGACTGAATAGTTATGCCCCTCCTATACAAATGTCATTGGCAGTTCCTCTAAAGTTCGCATATTTCTGAAACACTTCTAATTTTGATTCATTTGGGAATTAGATCCACTGTGAAGTAATAATGATTTGAATAATTACTGTTGCTTTCAGGGACTGACAAATTGTTCCTCCTCATCTGAATTCTTGGATTTAAGTGTTGTGGGAAATGCTGTAGTGTTGCCAAACATGTTTGTGTTCAGAGCTCTATTTCGAGTGCTAGTGTTTTTATAACTTTTGGGAGTAGAGACTATGACATTTGAGATATGTCTGTTAACAAAAATAACTTAAACCTGAGCACTTTCAGTCTGTGAGCTATAAATCAATCAATTGTGCAGTGAGTGATTATATTCCTTAGTCAACCTTAGTTTCAGGGAAGCTCAGCAGATTAAAAAAAAATAGGAAATTGAGCTGTTGTAGGTTGGAAATAGCAGTGCAGCTGAGCTTTTTCCTGTGTCCTAGTTGCTGTAGTGAAGTTATCTGTAAATGCTTCTAATTTATCACTTTGGATGCAAGTAAAACATAGAAATTTTTTAATTGTAGTGTCATGGTTTGGTGTGAATTCTTTTGCTTTTCCTTTTTATTAATGTTTCTAGTTTGCAGATGGATTTTTTTGAATATGCTTTTTTAACTTCAGAAGTTACTATATTTTTCACCCCGGGCAATTTAGAGGTGTGTTATTGCTAAACCATCCTGTACTTTGTTTATTGCCTTGTTCTAAATGTACATTGCCAAATTTTGATGGTACAAGTGCTGCCTTAACAGAACTGTTAGTGACTGTTGGAACAGCACAATGCAGCACACGCAGTTGTGTTCGCACAAAGCAAAGAATAAACCTCTGTCTGTGAGTGTTCATTGGTTTCAATAGGCTTTTCAGTAGCTCTGCATATTGCAATTCTTAGCACCTAGAGTACATTCATATTCATTACAGCAGTACAGTTCAGCCCCTGCTCGTGACTTGATTTTTTTTCTTTTCCATCCCCTCCTCTACCAGAGCACGAAGTAGAATGATTTTTCTAGTACTAGTAATGTGCTGTAGAAGCTGTTATGGCTCTTTTCTCAAAATGATGGAAAATGCATCTTTTAACTTCTTCCATCTTGTAAGAAACACGTTAAATACTAAAATATTTAAAGCTTTTTGGAATCTTTCATGATGACCCTTGTGGCTATTGAGACTGAGAGGTGCTGGGCGTGTATGGCATGCAGTCATTTCTATGAACAGTTAGTGGAAGAACTGATTGGTATGTAGTAGTCCCATCTGCTAAAAATCTGAATACTTGCTGCTTTATTTGAATGTTCAGAGGATGGGGGGGATTGGTTCTTTGAATGTTTGATAGCTGTTTAAAATGCTTTTTTTGTTTGCTTGTAAATTGGCTGTTGTATTTGAACACTGTTTTAAAACCAAATGGCTTTTGATAGTCTGCCTCTATTTTATTGTAGGTATCTGTCTCTTGAGTTAAAACTTACTGGTATAATAAGTGTGGGTTTTGCTGATGCATATAAACAAAAATTCTCTACTTGCAAATAATATTGAGAGATTAGCAGATAATTCCTGTTTCTTTTGCATGCAGCAAAATCAATGATTTTTTGTCTTTATCTCTAATGTACGTTAACATCCCTGTGAAACAAAACAGGCTGCTTCTTCATGAAAAAAAGAGTACATCTGACAGTGTGAATTAATTGGACCCTTTTCTTTTTTAGAATGACTTCATATTTAAGATGTCTGATACCCCAGTAATGAGAAGTTCAGACAGCTATTTGGTTTGAGCATTTGATTAATGCATTTAATATGTTAATATATGGCATATTACCTTTGTAGATGAACCGACTAGTCCTAGTATTGACCATGATATTGCACACATTCCTGCTTCTGCTGTTATTTCTGCATCTGCTTCTCAAGCACCAGCTATAGCAACTGTTCCTCCCAGTCCTACATCTCCAATCCCTTTAATTCGGCGACAACTTTCACATGATCATGGTGAGCGTTGATTTCATTCTTTTTCTCTTGCAACTTTTTTCCTTTCACACTCTGGAGATCAGAAGTGAAAACTGTAAACTCTTTATTGCTTGAAATAAATCGCAAAAAATGTAATTCAAGTTCCTACATACTCAAAAATTTCCATTTCTTTGTAGAATCCATCCGGCCTGGTGTCCTGGATAGCCAGCCTGCCACAAAAACAGAGAGATCAAAGTCATATGATGAAGGACTGGACGACTACAGAGAAGAGGGAAAATCGTGAGTTCATGGAAAAAATAAGTTATTTTGGACATCTGGTTTTTTAAGTGTCTAAAATCTCATTTTAACTTCTGTTTTTCTTCCAACAGATCCATTAAGCATGTATCTAGTTTAAAGGGGATTAAGGTAGGTAAATATATATATATATATATATAGCAACTTCTAAACATTACCCATACGGCTAAGACAGATGGTTTGAATTATATGGGTCGGTTTTACAAAGTGATGTGCTAAACAGACAGGAAGTTTATTGGAGTTGCTGCTGATCAAATTGCTGATGTATGCATCATATAAGTAAATATGGTCTCTTTTTTTCCTGGACTCATCACATGGTCCTTGATTTTCATTTTTCTCAGTCTCTGTAAACAAAGCATATTCAATGTGGTGGCCTTTTGTGAAAACTCACTGATAGTCTAAGTTTCATGAGGTTTCTCAAAGTATTCTTTGCATGTGTAAGGTCACTATGGTTGTGTGTAAACTTTAGAAATTATGTTTTCCTGGGACCATATTCCTGGGGACTTCTTTAAAGCAAGAAATGTCTTGAGTATTAGAACTGTAGGCAAATATTTATAGAATTACACTGTGGGGTTCTTTCTGTGATGTTTGCTCTAGGTCCCAGACAGCCAGAAATCTTCAGAAGACTCTGGTTCCCGAAAAGATTCTTCTTCAGAGGTGTTTGGTGATGCCTCCAAAGAAGGATGGCTCCATTTTCGTCAGCTTTTTACAGACAAAGGAAAGGTACCTGTCATGTTTGGCTTTTTAACCTAGGACAAATGCTAAGCTGGTGACAAACTAAGATAAGAAACTTCAAGCCTTCCTGTTCAGTTGTTTTGTTGTTTTTTTTTTTTTTTTTTTGAGGAGATAAGATCATCAATAAGACTGTCAAAACTTTAGATCTGTTAGAAATTAACTGCTGTCAGTTCCTCAGCTTCATCTACAGACTGCTTTCCAAACTGTTTTAATTTTACGTTTCAAAGCATCTGTTGCAGTAAATTAATTTCTAATGACTAATTAAATAATAAGAATCAGTCCCTTGGTAAGTGTAGTTTTATTTTTTTCCTTTTTCCTAACAATGAAAAAGTTGTAATTTTTGTGAATGTTGCAAAGTTGAGTTCAAATTACCCTTCTGCACAAATATAGACTAAGGCTTAAGGATAATTGAGTGTCTGGAATTGCTGTGGTGTGGAAATGCCATTCTGACTTGAAGGCACTTCAAAAGGCATGGGCTTCCCTAAATACCAGACCAGAAATTGTCTCATTCTGTTCCTTACTGCTGTCACATGTGAACTCACACTCAGGGTGGTCTGGGAGGGCAGGTTATCGAGCAATTCACTCCTCTAATGGAAAGCAATTAGTGAATCCCACTTTGTGTAGTCTTTCTGCCAGCCAGGTGGGTAGCCTTTCTTTGTGACACTCCTGGAGGTAGTTTTGCAATGCAGAAATGTGCACTGTAACAAGTAAGCAAACTGACACCTTGTTGTTTTTCAGCGAGTTGGTGGGAGCATTCGGCCATGGAAGCAACTGTATGTTGTTCTTCGAGGTCATTCACTTTATTTGTACAAGGATAAAAAGGAACAGGTGACCCTCTCTGAGGAAGAACAACCTATAAGTATCAATGCTTGCTTGATAGACATCTCATACTGTGAAACCAAGAGGAAGAATGTATTTAGACTCACCACATCAGACCGCGAGTATTTGTTTCAAGCTGAGGACAGAGATAATATGTTAGCGTGGATTAAAGCAATACAAGACAACAGCAACTTAAATGACGAGGTGATTGTGTAATATATAAAGCAGAAGTTGTTATTTTTCCATTTTAATTAAAAATGTGTTTTCTTGTAATTAATACTTGAACAGAATAATTCATTTTTAATTAACCAGTTGACCAAAAGGTGTACAGGAACATAAAGAAAAATGAGGTGAAAGGAAAGGTAACTGAGTAAATTAATAGAGTTTAAAAAAAGTCAATGTAATCATAATCAGAAAATAAATGTTTGAAATAAATTACTTAATGCTGTTGCTGATTTGACTAAAGATACACTTTATAGTAAACTGATATGCCAAAAATATCTAACCTTTTTTCAAAGATGACTGCAGGTTTAGGACCAGTGTGGTCTCTCTTAAGACTTGCATTGCAGAGTTGTGTGTACAGTAGTACAGAGTGGAGAGTTTCTCAGTAGTTAAAAAATTAAACTTTGAAGATGCCTGTTTCTCTGAATAAAAGCTGATGTTTCTATGAATTAAGTTAATGCTCATTCTGTCCCAATATTGTCCATTATGTGTTTTAATTGCAGTGATGAGCAAAAGAGGAATATTTTCATGTCTGTGGTCATGCACATCTGCTCAGATTCTAAGTAATTATCCAAAGTATTACACAGATAGATAAAAGAGCAGATTTGAATTAATGT
Source organism: Muscicapa striata striata (assembly GCA_030060385.1). Taxonomy (NCBI): domain Eukaryota; kingdom Metazoa; phylum Chordata; class Aves; order Passeriformes; family Muscicapidae; genus Muscicapa; species Muscicapa striata. The sequence goes on along the minus strand of JAREIS010000030.1, from coordinate 2,839,915 downwards.
CTTTTTGAGCTGTATTTGTAGTAGCAATTAGTTTTCTAAGTACTATGTGCACATAGGACTGGATTTTTTCAGAGTAGTAATATGCATTTACTTGGCATTTTTTCTGTTTAAACATACTTTCAGTTTAAGAGGTATTAATCAGATCATACTGCTTTGAAAAAAAAAAAGTATAAATAGCAGTACTTGTTTTGTAATTACTTACTTTTATTTTTCTTCTGGTTTTTAAGTGTTTTGTCTTTACTGTTCTCATGAGCTGCCTGTTAGGGTGTTTGGTTTGGTTGAGGGTTTAGGTTTTTTAGAGTGGACTGAATTGTTGAATTCTATGCTTATTTGGTTACCAGAAGAGTTAATCATATTCTGAAAGGATTTTTTTTTCTATTTGATAAGATTATAAAGTTTTTCTCAATTTATTTTATAGGATACTGGTGTTACTAGTAGAGATCTAATTAGTCGAAGGATTAAAGAGTACAGTACAATGATGAGGTGGGTGAATTATATGTTGCCAGTAGTTTTTGTAGAGTTCTTCTTTAGCTTCTTTCAACTGAGGTAGTCTCTCCTTTTCAGTTCTTCCAGCAGCAAAACAGAGCCATCTCCCAAAACACCCCGGCAGAGTCTAAGTATCAGACAGACTCTGCTTGGAACTAAAGCAGAACAGAGGACTCAGAGCCCCCATTCTCCTAAGGATGAGACGGAAAGGAAGCTTCTCACTAAAGGTCTGTATGTTTTGTGTATTTCTTTTGTTCCCTTCTGCCCCAGTGTAAGGCCATTGAGGTGCCCTTCTCAGGTATTTTTGAATTCATGAATATACAGATGCAAACCAAGTATTAGCCAGGGTTTTTAAGCTGCAGCTCTAGTCTCTTATTTCTAGGAACTACTTTCTCTCAGATCCTGAAACTTCTTATTTTAGTCCCCCCTCCAGAGGTTTTAATGGTTTCTTTTTCCTGCAACTCCATGTAGGGCTAAGAGTAGTAGGTGTTAAACTTCTTGAGAGCAAAATTTTGCCAAGTTTTGGAAATAATTTTGTGTGTAATTCATGCTTTTGTCTCCAGCTGATTTGGAAGTGACAAGGTAAATTTTTCTAGCAAAGTCCTTCCAAAGTATAGAACAGATTTTATTGTCTTAATTTTTAAAACGCAGAAGTGAACTTGTATTATTTTTTCCAGAAGAAAATTAATGCCTCATGAATTTTAAAGAAGGCTGATGAGCTGGCACAACAAACTTGAATCAGTATCTGAACTCCATCAAATAATGTCAAAAGCCTTTTTATTATATTTTCTTTTTTTTTTTTTTTTCACATAGTGTGTAAACATATGGTACTTCACATCAGACTGTTGCTCAAGAAATGTTGTGTACAAATTCAGGCAACTGGATAAGCAGCCACTATTGATCAACCAATTTGGAGTGATTCAGTCTTGAAATTAAGCTATCAGTGAATTCTGGTTTTTGTTGCCAAAAAATGTCCGTTTGCTTCCGCAGTGCTATACATGTAACTAAATTGCACATGTTGGGTAAATCTCAAATCTACTGATAGAATATCTCCAGAAATAAGAAAGAAGTACTTACTGTGTTATATGTTTAGAATTATTCAGGAGTGACTAAAATCTGATAATTTCTGAAGGAGTGAGTCTGCACAAATGTGAGCATGGCTCTAGAGTTTGATGGGTATTTTTGTGCAGCAGTGTGATTCCATGGAGACTTACTGTTGTGCTACTAAATGTAGATTTTTTTATTTTTTTATTTTAGTAGATTATATAAATTTCAAGTTTAAATTTAGTAGTTTATCTACTTTTAGTCTTAGAATGATGAAATGCCACAGTACCATCCAGCTACTTGCTTTTCTAAGTCTGGGGTGTGAGTATGCTCAGATTTATCTTTTGAACCACGGAAGAGTAACAGAAGTTGTGTTTAAGACAGACTAATGTTTAATGAGTTGTTGCATAAAGCCAGGCTGGTAAAAGCTAAAAGTGCAGCAGGTGTCACTTCCTCTTTGCAAATCTGTTACCTGCATTTACAGTCAGTTTTGTGGCATAACTGTTCCTATTTTTCTTATTTGCTCTCTTTTTTTTTTCCACTGTTCTCACAACAAAAAGATGAGACAAGCCCACCAAAAGACAAAGGGACATGGAGAAAAGGCATTCCAAGCATTATGAGGAAGACATTTGAAAAGAAGCCCTCTGCTGTTGGAACATTTGGTGTTAGACTAGATGACTGCCCTCCAGCTCATACCAACAAAGTATGGAAGTAGAGTTTTTCTTACATTGTGTGTTTAAAATACATTTTTATCTATTATTTATCTATACAACTCTTTTTCTTCAGTATATTCCATTGATTGTTGATATATGCTGCAAACTGGTTGAAGAAAGAGGCCTTGAGTACACAGGTATTTACAGAGTGCCTGGAAATAATGCTGCCATCTCAAGTATGCAAGAAGAACTCAACAAAGGAATGACTGACATTGATGTTCATGATGATGTAAGTCTTTGATCACACTAATTTCATATTAAAGTGCCCAGAACTTCTGGTTGTGTTGTGATCATAGAAATATAAAGCATGTCTGACCTTTTCTTTTAAACACGTAGAAATGGCGTGACTTGAACGTGATAAGCAGTTTGCTGAAATCCTTCTTCCGAAAGCTCCCAGAGCCCCTCTTTACCAACGGTAGGTTGTTTTCATTACAGTTTTGTCTTTAGGAATTGCAGTTGAGCAGTTGTCTTACAACATTCAGATGATTTGAGAGAAAATCCAGGGAAATCATCCCCACTCTGCAATAAATGTTGTCTTTCCTAAAGAGTAGGGAGTCATGGTGATCATCTTAAGAATGAGAGGTGTAAAATAAAATTTCTCTGATGTAAAGGGATTATGAATATGCAACTGAAAGAGTAAAACTTCCAAGAGTAAAACTTTCCAATTGAAGACTGTTGCAGTCTTCAATAAAAGCTGGAGGTTTTTTTTGCTACTGTCATACAAAACATTCACTTAGAATATGATGGGCTAATGACTTCCAGAGGTCATTCTTTTATTTATGCATGTTACTAGTGTTCAGGGGGAGTGGGGCTGGCAGATGGGGGTTTATGTCCATACATATATAGATATAAAAACTCATATATAATTCCTTCTTTTTAACAGACAAATATGCAGATTTTATAGATGCCAATAGAAAAGAAGATCCCGTTGAGCGTCTGAAAACACTGAAGAGACTGGTAAACTAAAATCAGTTGTATTGTAGGTACACTACAAAATTAGTATTAAATGTTCAATGTTCTGAATATGTTCAATGTTGTTTCAGATTCATGATTTACCTGAACACCATTATGAGACACTGAAATTTCTTTCTGCACATCTGAAGACAGTAGCAGAAAACTCAGAAAAGAACAAGGTATTAGAAAGAAACACATGAAATATTTTGGTTTGTTTTGTTCAGTATTATTTTTGTGCAGGATCATTTCTAATTAAGGTAATAATTTATTATTGTAGATGAAATTAGGGAGTGTTGCTATGTAGAGAATGTTTTTGTGTTAGGATAAGTACTCCTGCAAAATATGCACATGTTTAGTGTGAATTAAGTTTTTTTAAACTGGTAGTCAGTCTTTTGGGAATAACTCCTTGCATCCTGAATTTATCCCAGGTCTGTACATTTCCTGTAATCCCATCTAGACACTAGTGAGACTGGGCCTGGGCAGGACACAGGTGAATAAACCTGCTGACAGTGGTTGTCATATCAGCTTTCTTTGAAGCCTGGCTTCTGGATGCTTGAGAAATGTTTAAGACTAGGACTTGCTATAGTTACTTGAGTATTTGCCCTATAGATGCTGTTTGGCTGGTTTTAAGAAAGAAAATTTGTAATGTAAATGGTGGCTGGTCATCACTACCAGGTCTGTCTTTTTCCACCGCAAAGTACAATTTTAATTTTAATTTCCATATGGTGAGAAAGAGGTAGTTTGTGTTAGTGCTTCTGTGCATGCAATAATCCTTCAGTAAATGCTAATAGTAGTGTCCCCTTTTTTCAGCCCTCAGGGAGGGGGTAGCTGAGTACAAAGCTGTCCATAATATGGGTGTGCTTATGGGTGTTTACCTCAGGGCAGGTAATGTGGTGGCTTGGCTATCAGTGTGCAGGGTACAGGAAGAAATTTGATATAATTAACAGTATATAGAAGAGCTTGTAGCCAAATCATTTAAATCCTCTTAAATCATTTAAAAGATCAGTTGAGGTGAAAATGATAGGTTCTGCAAATAACACCTTCCAGTTAAATATAAAAGAAAAGTATTTGTGTGTTCATTTAAAAAAAAAATCAACAGATTATAAACTATAGTGAAATTACAGGTGATATTATAAGGAAAATATAGTAAATATAATTTTTAAATGCAGTGCCTAAAGGAAGCTTTTTTATATGGTGGGCTGTATAAATGTTGTTAAATACTGTTAATATTGTTAAATATATAATGCTAAATGAATGAGGTGTTGTTACAGTTGTATGACTTGTCAAAAGACACAATTCAAGAGAGCATTAGGGGCTTGTGTCATGTTTGCAACTTAATTCTGGTAAACACAAAGTCTTTGCCTCCTGTATATTACTGGTCTGTTCTATACTAGAACAGTAAACTTGAAGTTAAAGAAGTAAGCAAAAATAGAAGGTAAGTTCTGCTGCTGCTCCTTGAAATTTGTCAGTGATGGAATATTAGTCATAACTTAATTCACTTTAAAAGTAGTGACCTGATCACATAACACAGAGCTGGTCTCACAAATAGCTATCTTGGGTCTGTGATGTTTGTTCTGCCACCTCCTCTGAAGTTGGTGCAAATTGAATGAGGTCTTTGTCAGTAGATATAATACAGTAAGTGATTGCCAGCTTAATTTTTTGTGTGTGTCATGTTTATGTTTTCAGGAAAAAGAAACGGGGAGCTATCAGTGTCTTTTTGCAAAACAAAAAATTCTTAAAACATCAGTGTTTCCAGGCATCAGTGTTTCTTTAAGGAAAGAAGAAAAGATCCCTCTGAAAGTGTAAAGAATATGTCTGGGTTCTTGAGTTTTCTGGGCTTGTGGAGCCATTTGCTTGCTATAGGTTAAGGAAGACTGGAATTCTGAATTGCAGAAATGTTGGGTATATTTATTGCAGCTGCATATAGGAGAGTTTTGGTGTAGTGTAACATCCTACCTGAGTCAGTAATGTATTTTTAAAAAACTCTTTCATGTCCTTATTTTAAATGGTTGTCATATATATTAATAGTGTTATATTAATGTGCTTAGTCCATATTACGGTATTTTCTCATTATAAATGTTTGATGTGCAAATATTTCATTTCTTAGATGGAACCAAGAAACCTGGCAATAGTATTTGGTCCAACACTTGTGAGGACATCTGATGATAACATGACACACATGGTTACGCACATGCCAGACCAATATAAAATTGTAGAAACACTCATCCAAAAAGTAAGTGGATGCATTTCATTATTTAAAAAATAAGGTTGTACACGGATCAACCAGCTTTTTTCTCATTTGGCCAATTTGGGTCTGGTATTTATACATCAAACTCTCACATTTAGTAAAATCTGTGTTTGATTGTGCCACATTTGGGTTTTGCAGTTCCTGTGGGGTTTTCACTTTTTTTATTTTAACTTTTAGCATGACTGGTTTTTCACAGAAGATGATGCTGAAGAACCTCTTGTAAGTATTATGGCATAAATACTTGTGTTTTAACTGCCTTAGTTTAGAATCTGCTTCCGCTGCCTCTAGAACGCCTGTATATTTTTGACTATGTCATTGTATGGTTTGCTCTTCAGAAGCACCTTTTTAGCTTTCCAGTCCTTGTAGTAATGAATTCTATTTTTTTTTTTTAAAAAGCAAGCCATGCATTTGTTTTAAAAGCATAAAGGAAAATAGGACACACTTTCCTCGTGTTCTTCAGGTGAATAATGCAGTTTTCTAAATGCTGTTGAATCGTAATGAACTATTTGTGAAACGATGATGAAGAGATCTTTGTTTATTAACTGTAGACAGCAGTTCAGGAGGAAAACACTGTAGAATCTCAGCCAGTGCCAAACATAGATCATTTACTCACCAACATTGGAAGAACGGGAGTATCTCCTGGAGACGTATCAGGTAACTCTTGCCTGGACAGTATTAATCCATAGGCTAGAATAACCTACTCTGTTAACTCAGTGTAACTCTCTCTTCCTGTTTTCTTTTACTAATAAAATGTTTTCCTCTTTTCCAAAAGATCATTTAACACTTCTTACAGACTTGAATTGTTGATAATCATGCATGATATAATTTGGAAGACTTCTTTGTCTAACAGGAATTTAATCATTAAAAGATGAGGCTTGCACATGGTATTTTATTTATTCACAGTAATCCATGCAATCATCATCGTGAGGTCAAGCAGAAATGCTGCTATAAAATGGTTTGTTGTGATGGCAGAAAGACTGATCTTCAGTGGTGTTCTAATATTGCTCCTTCCCAACGTTAGGAATGCTAAAAATTGAGTTATGTTTTCTTGTCAAGTGATGGACACTTTTAAGTATGTTGCAGTATGCTTATACTAAAGCTGGTTTCTTTCTGTTTATAAATGCCATCCTCTTTTGTGGCTAAGGATAAGCATTACAGGCTCTTTTTTTGGTGACTTTTTCCCCTCCTCCCTTCACTCTACTGTTGCACTAACCCAGCATGTTGAATCCCACGAATGTTACCCATTCACCTCTAGCTTTTGTTTCAGTTCCCAAAGGGTTGTTCAGCACTTACTGAAACAGTCACTTTGTACTGATGTTGTAACAGGTGAAGTGGGAGGAGTCTATCACACGGTGATGTCATTAGTGGATTCTGTGATGTCACTGATGGACAGCTGGAACTGTAGGAAGAAGGAGGACTGTTGCCCACACTGTAGCTGCCTTGTCTGCAGAAACCCCCGTTTCTTGTAAATGGAAAAAACCCCAAGTTGATCTGTGCTGTAAATTTTCTTTTAAGAGTATTTTAAACAGATCAATGCTACTTTTTAAAAGTTTTTCTGCTGTTTCTTGTTATCTCTGAAGCAGACCCTGAGGAGAAATAGCATGGTATGGTCTACCAGTCTTTCTAGTCATAAAGCATTAGCCATGTGTCAAAAAGGGGTGTGGCAGGGGGCTCAGCTCTTTCTTCCCAGGGAGAAAGTCCCAAGTTCATGTTTTTTAGTCATTGTGCTAGCCCCTTCCTACCCCCTTTATAATTGTATAATCTTGGGTTTTGCGAGACAGTGAAACTATGGTGTCCATTTTTCATTTCATAAAAGCGCTTCTTGTGGGAAAGTACAAAACTGGTAGCTGCTGACATCTAGACAATTTAAAAATAAAATTTTACCTGTATGTAGTAGGAGGTGGAGAGAGAGATGTATAATTGGGGATTTACACAGAAAATATGACTTAATTTCTTTAAAATCTCACAAAAAAGAGTATGACTACAAGAGCCATGCTTTGTACCTAGGGAGCCAACTGTACAAAGACACCCAATTTTGCTTTGTGTATCCTGAATCTCAGGAGAGTACACAGTGCCATCCTGAAAAGGTCTCTCAGCTGCGGTTTTGCAGGGGCTGTATACTTAAAGCATCGAATAAACATTAGTATTTCTGTTTTTTATTTTGAAGAACAGGGCTCCTTTGCCATTCCTATCATTGAGCTGGTTCTGCCTACAATTCACAGCATCCTTTCATGGCGGTGGCTTTCTGTGGTGCAGCTTGCATCTTTGTGAGCTCTGACTATTCACTCTGTTCTGGTTTTAATTTGCTTCACATCTTGTTATGTGCTTGTCTTTTTCATAAGTCCAGCATTGTCTGTAGCAACAATTAAAAAGTTGCACAGAACTGAGCAGAATTTTTTTTAATTTTTCCACAGATTCAGCTACTAGTGACTCAGCAAAATCTAAGGTAAATAGTTTTTATATCATATAGTTACAAGCTTCTGAAATCTGTTACATACTTCCTTTATTAAATCACTACTATGCAGGTGTACTATAGAGCTGAGGTAGAATTTCTTGAGTAAGTGGTAGTAGTTTTCTCATAACCTATTTTTGAAGTGTTACATTGGAAAAGTACTTGTGTACAGTTAGCTGCATCTACCAAAGCAATCACCTGCACACAGCAACAGCTTTGTTCCATCTCTCAAAATTGTGGGTACTTACCTCCTTTTTGCATCTCATTTAGTAGAGGTAAATGTATATATAGTATGTTCCCTGTTGTTGGCATAGTACTAAACTTGCTGAGAGTATTTATGTTTATTTCACTGAGAAGAGTATACTTAGAATTCAGCCTGTTCTTCAGGATGCATTAGCTCCTCCTCTTAGAAGAAGGCAAAGGCTGTGGTTAAAGGCTGCTCTGCAGAATCTCCCTCAGCAGTATTGCTGTGCTTGGAGGAACACCTCATGAAGCAGGGGAACAAGACTGGATACATGGGAGTTCATTCAATCCTCAGCTCAGTGACAAAGCCCTCGTCTGACACATGGACAAATCTTTGTCTCCTGAGCTGTTGTTCAGTAGGTGCAACACTGGGTGTCTGCAGCACAGGCTGACAGGGCAGCACACAGCTGACCTCGGTGTGGTCATGGCACAGCTCTGTGCTGGCCTGCATTCCAGGTGTGGCACTGATGCCCCCCTTGGAGCTGGGAATAGGACTCAGAGCATCCTTCTGGTTCATTGTGGAGATGCCAACACAGCTGCTCAGTGAGGATGTTCGGTGGCTCAGCTGCTTCCTCAAAATAGCCCAATTTCCAGGACACCACACTCACTGCCTGTAGCAGTGAGGCACCAAGTAGGAAAGGTGCACAGCTTTGAAGGGGCCAGGCGGTAATGTTAGAGTAGTGAAAATAATTTTTAATTCATAAAATGAAATAATTTGGCTTGTACTTTCATAATTTCTGTGCCATTTTAAAGGTAAATTCCTCTAAAATAAGGAAGTTTATTTTTAAATTTTCTACACTTTAACAAGTTATGTGTAACATTCATTTTATTAGCAGTAATTAATTGATACCATTTACAAACTCAGTCTGAAAGATGAAAGATGAACTGAAAAATGGAGCAGTTAGCCTTTTTTGAATAGGTAAGACCTTGAAAGGAAGGATTGTGAAGCAGTTGCAAACTAGTCTTGAAAAGGTTTTCATACTGTAATGGGACCTGCTTTATTAATCAGTCAAAAATTAAATAGTAGTATACACAAACTAGTCTTTGTTAAGTTGAAGGGACTCAGATTAAAAGTGGAATGCTCAGAAAGGGAATTGACTTCTTGGGCAATGTAATTTCAACTTCAGAAAAAGCATGTAAATGTTTCCTGAATGAAGATTCACTTTCTACTGTGAACCTCAGGATGTGTTTTTAAACTGTTTCAGAATAATGAATGTTTCTTTTTGAAAGAGTTAATTATGTCCTCTCCCTTTTTTTAACAGGGTTCTTGGGGTTCTGGAAAGGATCAGTATAGCAAGGAACTGCTTGTGTCCTCCATTTTTGCAGCAGCTAGTCGCAAGCGGAAAAAAACTAAAGAGAAACCACAACCAAGTAGCTCAGAGGATGAGTTGGATAATGTGTTTTTTAAGAAGGAGCTTGCAGAACAATCTCGTGCTGACGCAGCAAAAGAGAACACAGCTAAAGGGGAATATGAAAGAGAGAGAGAGATAGGGAGAAAACAAAGGATGTTTGTCCTGAAGGAAAAAGAGAACAGCTGTAAAAAAGATGTGAGTGTTGTAAAGGATGAAAAGAAGTCATTAAAGAAAGAAAATACCCTGACAGAGGAACCTTCACTGCCTTACCATGAAAAATGTACAAAATCATCAAATACCAACTGTCCTCAAACCATGCAGAAGAATAACCCAAAAATGCCTATTTCACAATCTTCTTCCCAGGTTGAGGAGACAGTGTCTGATTCTGGCACTATGCTAAGCACTTCCTCCCAAGCTTCCCAGCACAGATACTCATGCAAAAAAGTAGCCAGCCCTGAAATTAAACACAACGAGTTTTTAGCAGCTGATGTCAGCTCTATCACCTCAGATTACTCAACTACTTCATCTACTATGTATCTGACTGGTTTAGATGCCAGTATGCTGAGCCCTGAGGTGCAGTCAGTGACAGAAAGCAAGGGAGAAGATGCTGATGATGAAAGAAGTGAATTGATCAGCGAAGGGCGCCCGATGGAGACGGACAGTGAAAGTGACTTCCCTGTCTTTGCTACCAGCGCTGCTGCCGAAAGGCTGTCCAAAGGGAAAGTTCCAGAAGTGGTGAAGACCAGTCGGAGGAACTCTGAAGAAAGCGAAGTAAGTTGTACTGAGGGAAGTTCCACGCCAAAGTTAGAGAGTCGCAGACTTTTTAGCTCACACAAACTTATCGAATGTGATACGCTCTCCAGGAGAAAGTCTGCACGGCACAAAACAGACAGTGAGGGGTCAGGGGATGCGAAGAGTGAGAAGGACTTGCCTACTGTGACCAAAATGTTTGACATCATGAAAAAAGGAAGATCTACAAGCAGTTTAGCTACATCTGCCAAAAGTGAGGCTGACAAACAAGAACCTACATGGAGACTCAAGATAACAGACAGGTTAAAGCTGCGTCTCAAATCATCTGCTGATGACATGTTTGGAGTTGGGAATCAGAAAGCTAACTCTGCAGAGACTGCAAAGAGAAAGAATATCAGGAGAAGGCACACACTTGGAGGGCAGAGGGATTTTGCTGAAATAAGTGTCCTGAATGCTTGGAAAGCTCAAGAACCAAGTCAAAGTAGAGAGAGAGAATCTGAGCTTTCAGCTGTGACTCGGTTGAAGCCAAAATGTCCAGCCCAGGACCTCTCGATCTCAGACTGGCTTGCACGAGAACGTTTACGCACTAGCACAACTGACCTTAATACGGGTGAAACTGGAAAGCCCAGACTTGAGAACACTAACTTAGCAGAGGTATCAAAGGTAGAACTGCCCTCATCTGCAGAGATGCAGGCAGATGAAGGCAGCTCTTCCAGAAGCTTGACTTTAATTAATAAAACACCACCTTCGGGACCATTTCAGCCACCAGACCAGGTAAATGGTGAAAATTACCAGAACATGAACAAAAATAACTTCAGCCCAGCAGTTGATGCCCATCCTCATAAACTGTCTGGGACCCAAGTGGTTAGATCTCGATTTTACCAGTATCTTTGAAGTGGGGAGATATGTCCACTGCAGCAATTCATTAACTTACTGTTACACTTCCCAGTAACTCTGTGTGTGCGTGTGTGTGTGTGCGTGTGTGTATGTGTACATATATAATTTTTTTTTCCTGTACTGTTGTAGTTATGCAGCCTTCATTTGGGCTGGTTTCATCAATGTGCTCTGTGGAACGTCTTCACAGTGCATTACCACAGCCAGAAGAACACTAAAGTATATATATATATATATTTTAAGAAAAAGTATATTTGATGGCTGCATACAAATGTTGAACAAAGCATCTGATGCAACATGCTGTGTAGTGTATACATGGTTTTCCGACTGAGAGTTGGCCGGCATTAGTATGCAGGAAAATTGTTCTTTTGGTTTAGTCACTAACAAGTGCCTCATTATAAATTCATTTGGTTTGTTAGGGTGCCATATTGCTAAATTAGAGAAACTTATTACAAACAAATGAATGCATTTTACTGTTAATGAGTTTCATTACATTTTACAAATGTTAACACAGGTGGCTACAGAGCTTCCATTCCTTAGGCATTCCAGTAAATATTGGAGTTTTATATTTCCAATTTTAATACAGATTTTGAGTTTTATGTGACTTGAATTTCTAATCTTTCTGTAAAATAAGTAACTTAACTGTACATATTACATGTGTATCTTTTCTTCAGATACCAGATTTGATATAAATGTTGTAACATAGGCGTGTAGATAGTGGATACTGGATGGAACTGGTTTCTTTTATCGAGAATATAATTCTGCATGAAGACCTAATGAATCCAAACCTGTATCATGCCTGTGTGCATACCCACTTAAACACTGGAAATAAAATTGTTTTGGTGACTCTTTGGGTGATTTGAATTCTTTCTGATTAACAGTTCTGAAATGTCCCGTTCATAAGTTGCAGTCAGCAACTGCTCTTGGGATCAGCACACCTGCTGTTCCTCCTGGATGAAGGACACCTCTCATTAATCTATTGTTTGTGAGGTCACACTGTGCAGGTCAGCAGGTGAAAGAAATTCAGTTGGTTAAATATTTTCATCTTGAGACATAATTTGATTCTAAGGTACATAGCAAGTGGGTTTATGTTTAATGTGCAGGTTTTGTGAAGTCAGAATGAACATTAGTATCTGCCAGTGCGAACAATACTGTAGTTTGGGTCTTGGACTTTTTATAATTGTAACTAAAAAAACCCATGTTTTTACCCTAAAAACTCATCTGTGTATGAATTCTATCCTTTATGGTTTTTTATTGTATGTTCTCACACACCGACTTAAAAACAAAGCAGCTGTTCATCACTTCATGTGTCTGTGTGTCTTACCCTCTTGTTACTTGGCAGAGGATTAAATCTCTATCAGTGTGCCCAGTTAGTGCAAGGAGAAGGAATTGTGGTGCTGGGATGTGTTGGCTGACGTGCTTTTAGGCAGACTTCATTTCTTTCCCAAGTGACTGTAACAGTCCTGTGCTTTGATCTGCTGTGGTTTTGATCCTTCTGAGAAATCATTATAAAAATTGGCTCTGAAGAGAAGTCCCAGATATAACAGCTGACCTCTGTGAAAGTTCTCACCACATAATTGGGTGCATCTAATACCAGGTCCCATAAAAATGAGCCATGTTCTTGTGGTCTCCATGCAAAGTAAAATGTCTTTTCCTCCCGGAGCAGATGGGAGGTGGGTGCATTAGCAGCGTTCCTGTGTGCAGTGTCAGGAGGAACAGGTGTGTTTTGTGAAGGGCAGAGTAACTCAGGATGGCTTTTGTTTCAGTCGTGGCAGTAAAGTGCACTTGAACATTTTACTGGGCTTTCAGAATACAGTGTTGTGACACCTCTAATGCTGTTCATCAGCGGGTACCCATTGTCTTCTACTGGAGCTGTGTTTTGTCCCTTCATTAGTCTCAGAAGCTCATCAGTGTGTGCTGAGCATCCACAGGAAGACACACAGGTCCTCTCAGTGAAGGAGTGTACTTAGGGAGGTGCACTGGGGAGCCTGGGGGTCTGCACCATCCTCTGCTTTGCCAGCCACTTTGATGGGTTAATTTCCATTTGTTGTGTTTATAGATAACTGATAATTTTACTCCTGAACCCAGACGTATGGCTGTCAACTTTTGTCTTTGAAAACATAGAACTGTAATTGTATTAAATGAAGAAAAACACAAGATCTTCTGAAAAATTAGGAACTTAGAAAACAAGCATGCAAGACATGACTTGTATTTGCTGACAGTGATGCAGGTACAAATATTTATTTAAGCTCCAGCCTCCATGGTATTCTCTGCTGCTGCACTGGTAGCATGGAACATGCAGGGGAAACCCGTGATTTGGGGGGAGAGATGCAGGGAGCATCTCCCAGGGGCATCAGGGAGAGGAGGTTACTGAGCTCTCCCTGAAGAAAGTAATGAGTGACTACGTTCTGAGGCTGGAAAAATGCTGATGCTTTTTGTGCTTCTTGAAGACTGCCAAGAATTGGGTCACCTTAAATTTCAGCCAGTGTGGCAGCTGAGAAACCAGACATTTTTAGGAGTCATTGCTATGCACTGATCTTAACAGCAGCTACCTCAGACCCTTATCTGTAGTTGTTTTTTATTGTATTGTGGATCTTTTTTTCCTTGCTCTTTTTCCCCCTCCTGTGGAAGAGAAGGGTGACAGTCTCATTGATTGTCTCAAGAAGGGAAGTGCATGCACACAATAGACTGTCCTGAGGTGGATGCTGTCACTGTTCCCTCGGGAAGCTGGATTCAGTGGGATGGGCAACTCCACAGGGTTGCAGAGCAGGTGAGGTGGGCAGGGATCACTGAGCCCTTGTGCAGCCAGGGCAGATGGCTTTGGGCTGGGACTGTGGCTGGGATTTGAATATAGTTGAAAGCTCCACAACTTCCCTGGGCAAGCTGTGCCAGTGTTTGGTCATGGAGCAAAAAGGGATGCTTTTTAATGTTTAAACAGAATTTCTAAATACTGCTGTTTGTGTCCATTTTTTGTTTCTGTATTTCATTAGAAGGATTCAGACAGGCTTGGAAAGTACTCCAGGCTGAGGACTGGAGCTGTGAAGCTGCAAGTTCTTAGTGACAGGAAAAGCTGAGATCGGATGGAGAAATAATAAAAACGCGATGATTGGAATAGTAGTGTTCGGATTTTTTAAATTGCCCCTAATACCAATTCCTGCTTCAGTGGGGATCAGTGGTTTAGTCTGAAGTGCCTGTTCTGCAGTGTGGTGGCTGGAAGGTGCAGTGTGGCTGCTTTTTAAGGCTTTAAAGGGCGTGTTATGGTCCCCATTAGTATCGCTCACAGCACTGTTGCTGTGGAATTAAGACATGGCCACAGTCCAGACAGTTTCATAACTTCCTTTGTGCTGCTGCAGAACTGAAGGAAAGTCTTTGCCAGGCTGCACATGAAGGGCCTTGGGTTCCTGTGCAGCCTCTTAGAGCCTCTCCACTTTGTTCAGGCAGGATGAAAGAGTTTGAAATGTGGCCTCATTTGCTACAAAAAGCTGTGGTTTTGTTCCCAAAGCCAGGTCATAACAGCATTCACATTTAGATAGTAATTAACCAATTAATTGTCCTAGCATTTGGAAAGGGGTGTGGGCTGATGAGTGGCCTGGAGGGGGAATGGCTTAAAGCTGGGCTGAAGTGCACCCTGAAGTGGTGCATGTACCTGTGGCTCCCAGTCAAGGAGACTGTAAAAAAACCTGCCTTAACCATCTGTTGAATAGATAACCATGCCTATAACCATGCTATTGAATCCATGAGTTTTTAAGCCTGAAGGAAGGGCTGCCTTTCAGTGGAGATCAGATGGACTTTGGCCCTGTACACTTCAGATGTCCTGCACATCTCTCCTTTTTCCTGCTACATGCACCCTCTTTGGCTCTGCCTTCCCAGCTCTGTGCCCTGCCCAGCACAGGGGCTCTGTGCTGGGTCACTTTGGTTTTGCTGCAGTCCCTCCCTGGCTGACACAGGGATGGTGCTCACTCTGCTATGAAGTCCTTGGCTGGCTCTGACTACAGCAGGCAGCAGGAAGGTCCTGCTCACCTTCCAGCTCCTTCAGTGAGCTGCCTCACTGCTGGATTTCAGAGCAGTGGGGCTGGGCAGAGCTGCTGTTGGAGTGCTACCTGTGCCATGGCTTGATCCAAACTTCAGCGGCAGCCACCTTCACCAAAACTGTTCTTCATAACAGGTTTGCAGTGGGAAACCTGTCTTTTTCACTAGTGTCCAGTTCTGATTTCTTCTGTGTCCAAGGAATTTATTTACAGACTTGATGGTTTTTCTGGGTGACAACCTGTGTACAGCTCTTCCCTGCCTGTGTTTGTGAAAGCCTGATAACTTCATTGCTGGATGGAGGCCGGAGAGGGAATAAACATTGCTGGACTCGTGCCAGTCCCAGCAGTGCTGCCTGTGCAGTGGGTTGAGCTGGCTGAACCTGTGGTTTCCTGGAGGGTGCTGCACCCCAGCACTGAGAGGTGCACCAAAAGTGCAGGTCACAATGTAGCTGAAGCCTCAGGTGGGTGTAGTGTTTGCTGCCTGATGGCAATTTTCACATTCACCACCACAGGCACTGAGCACAGCACTGCCTTACTGCCTGTGCACACCAGTGACTGTGCAGGGGTGCTGGTTGATGATACAGCCATTGTCCCTGTCTAAATTCAGCCAGATACAGAGAATGTGCTGCAGAAGCTCTGAGCAGCAGCTGTGGGAGAGTGCCAGAGCCATGAGAGACCCTGCCTGCCAGTGCCACAGCTCAAGTGCCATTACAGACCATCAGTTATTAGTAAGTCACCTTTTCAGTAAATGTCTGATCCTTGGGAGGTGTCAGACAAACAGCTTAGGAGCAAATCCTGCTCCATCCATCATTTAGCCTGAGGTTGGGAGGAGAGTACCCAGCCTGCTGGTGCTCTCTGTTGCACGGGGAGCTGGTAACAAACTACAGCACAGGATCAGGCAGGTTCCCTTTGGAGCCAGGGAATGCTGTACTCCATGCATGAGAAAGGGCAGAACAGGGCAGGCACTGGAGCCTGCAGTCCCTGCTGTTCATCCTGGCTGCAGGGGGAGGTTCTGCTCCAGAGGCTCCGTGTGGATGCTCTGACTGTGGCCCACACTTTGCCTTGGCTCAGGAACCCCAGCCCATCCTGGCCTGGCTCAGCCTGGTGCCAAAGCTCCTGTGCCAGGGTGGGGGTGGCACCCACCTGAGCCACTGGAGGCAGGCTGGGCTGTGTCCCTGGGGAATGTTCCTGAGGGATGGCTCAATGCTTATTCTCCAGCTGCATGTGATGTGATCCAAGGGCACCACCTTGGAATGATGCTTCTAGGAAATTCCCCCTTTCACAAGGGGAAATAAAACAAGGAATACCTCAAGGTGGAAGGGATGATGCCTCATTCAGTCACTCAAAGGTTTTTCTGTGCTTGCTGGTTTTCTAACTTGGAGTTCCAGCAAGGAGCTTTTATCGGCAGCATTTTGAAAGACCCCATTTTGAAATTAACAACTATGTATGGCCTTAATCTGGGGAAAATAAATCCAAGTTTTCTCTTAATGGCTTAACACACTCAGGCAAACAGCTGATCAGCCAATTGAGACCATCTGAAAAGTTACTAGTGACAAAATACAAATATATAAGCATGCAGCCCTTTATTTTTGTAAAGATCTTTGCTTATCATAGTTCTGTATATTACATTATGGTGTTATACAAATAAATTTATTTACAAAACCATTAGCTATGCAAGTTTCTTGCTCTTCTCCTATTTAACTGATATCCATCTTTTTCAACCCTTCCCCATATATATTTTTAAGCATGCATAAAAATTAACTTTGGTGTGGTAAAACTACTCTATGTGCCCAGCCACATACAGTATTTATTTATTTATAGATATTTATAGATATGTACAAAAGTTTGCCAGTATATAGAACAGTACTGAAGAAGTGTACATTTTAAAATCCACAACGCGTTAATGGGCTACCAGGTCTCAGTAAAATAAAACTGAAGGAAAAAGGGTGGATTTAGCTAAGAAAAAAAAAGTAATCAGCAACTATCTATATGTGTAAAACAATTTATTTTTTCCTTGTCTGGCAAATTCTTAAATATAATCTGAATGGCAGTGCAATAAGTTGAGTTGCCTCATACACACATAAGACCAGTCTTGTTCTGTTTCTTGTGCAGAGGTTTACTGTCCAGCATACTACTTTCAAATGTACATTACAATAGTATCAAAATGTTTTGGCAAAAAGATCTCGAAAGGAACCATGACATTTGTTGACAAAAATAGAAATCTGTAACAAAGCTAAATAACACCAAAATAAAAGAAAAATATTTTAGTTTCAGTTTTACAGTTGAATATAATCACACTTTAGTATATCTCTGTTCACTTCTAGACCCCATAATGAAAAATAGCTTTATACAAAACAACTTAGTAAATTTTTAACCATACAATTCCCCATGCTCAGTACACTGCTGTGCACACGCAGTCAAGTTCACTCACACACCTTCACACTTTTTGTAAGAGATGCTGCCTATAGAAAGAAAATGCTCTTTTATCATTACAACAGCAACCGTTTTCCAAAAAGCTTCACTCTAATCTAGTGTAGTAATTCAGTATTTAGCACGTGATTAGTATTAAGCCTCCAGCAATACAACAAAATGGTTACATTCCCTGGTTAAAATATTGGCTGTGGATTCTTTGAAAGTGAACAAAAAGCCTTGGTGACCTGGCAGGTGTGCTGTGCTTAGCCTTTAGGATGGCTCCTTGACCGTGGATGGGGCGGACTTGGCGGCATTCCCGTTCTGTGCCTTGTAGCTGTTGAAACTAGGGGTGTGGATTGTCCTGATGCTCTTCATCCCTTGGCTCAGGGAGGGAGGGGAGATAGAGGAGGGGGGGGAGGTAGAGGAGGAAGGAGGGGGTGGTCGGCCGTTCTGAGTCTGCAGCGAGAACGAGGGGTGGTGACCTTTCCCTGGGTAAGTGGGGCTCTGAAACTTGGAGGAACCGTTAGAGACAGAGGGGATGAGGGAGGTGGAGTAAGTGATGCGACCTGTCTGAGGAGCGAGAAGGGAGGAGGAAGGAATGGAGGTTTTAGTAAGTGGATTAAGAGGGTTAGAGCTGTCACCGCTAGAAGCAGGTGCTGAGCTGCTTTTCCCAGAAGTGGGAGAAAAGGCTGGGATCTTAGAAGCAGGTAGGGTAGGAGAAGTAGCCTTATAGTCCCCACCAGCTTTCTTAGCACTTCCATTAGCCTGCAAATAAAGATGTCAGGAGACAGTTTGTCAGAAAGCCAGTAACACGATAAACCAACAGGACCTGGGAAAACAGCCCTACAGAGAATCAGAACTAACAGTTCGAGGCCTGAGCTAAGTCCTGCAGCCATGGACTGGACCTGGTAGAAAACCCAAGGTGCCCAAGGGAGAGTGCATAGAGAGAGAGCCAGGAGAGCTCGGTGGAAGGCGCGACCTACGTGTTAGAGAGCGGGCTGTGCCCAGCCATGCTGCCGTGTTAGCGCGACCGGGACGGCCCCGTTAATGCGCACCCACTGCCACTACACCGACGGGTTAGTCCAGGGCTCCTGCAAACACTCCAAACAGAAGCATTCCCACTTCTACAGAACCACCACATTAACCAAACGGAAAGTAAACAGGTAGTTGACATCTTAAAATTACAGCTGAATACCACAGTTAAAAAAAAAAAAAAAAAAAGCCAAACCCAATAAACAAACAAACAAACAACCCAGAACCCAACCAAACAAAAAAGCAGCAGGTGTTTTATTGCAGACATGCATGCACAAGCATGGTGAAAAGATCAGTACTGTCATGCCCCCAGGATCCAGGATGTCCAGTTAGACCTCAGGCATCCGATATTTGGTATAATCTCAGTCAGTTACTGCAGTTTTTAAATAAACAAACAACATGAAATGTCCATCCGAACAGCGGGTTTAGGGTAAAACTACCTGTCTGTATTGGCGTGGATCCTGCAGCTTGTGCTGTTTGCCTGATTTCTCCATGCTCCCTTGCCTAGTTTTTGAAGCCATGGGGACTGGCATCCGGCTTGTCTGGGAGGCAGCGCTGGAGCCCTGTGGAAACGAGTGGAGGGGCAGGGAGGGGAGACAAGAAGGTGTGGTCAGTGCCAGATGCTTGAAGGGAGCACTGCACACCATGCGCCGAAAAAAGCCACAGAACTACATGCAGGGAAAGTTCAGGAGCTTCACACCGCAGGTGTTAATTTCCAGAATCAAATGGAGAAAACTGCTCAGCTACTGATCAGCCTGGATTCATGTCAGTGACACTTGTCATTTCACACAGCAGATTATTCAACCCAGCTCCCCTGCATTTGCCCATCACCAATCAGCAGCACAGATTAAAAAATCCCCCAAAAACCACTGTCTATTAGCTGTTAGACACCTCGTGGGGAGCCCAAACAAGCCACCTGAAAGGAAGCAAACAAATCACAAGACCCTCTTGTTTAATGGTGATTATTGCAGATTTTAGAAAGCAGCTGGAGGTTTGATTTCTCGGACTAAGGTACCTTACGTGAAGTGGCTGGGAGTGATGCAGGGGGCTCTACACCAGCAAGGCTCTCATCCAGCACTACATGCTCTCGGGATGGGGTCTCTGGTACTATCTGGGCAGAGAAGGGGACAGTGCTTCCCTCAGAGGTGTATGTGTTTTCAGGGATAGGTTTTGGACTCATTTCACTGATGGTGTTCTCCAGCTGCTTTATAGTCTGCTCAAGGCTGTCTAGTGTTCTGTATGTGCTCTGTCGAATTTCATCAGTCCTAGACAGAGACACTGCAGTTCCGGAGGGTCCCTCTTGCTTCCCAGAAGGACTTTTATCACTTTCCTCAGACTGAGACCTAGTGATTTCAAATCTCTTTGCTTCCTTGTGCTGCTTCAGGGTCCCATCTTCCTCCTCTTCTTCATAGACCACAACCTGCAAGGTCTTCTTCCCAGTCTTGGTTCCTGTCCGAATCGCCTGTGTCAGAGCGGCCAGCTGCTTTTTAGGGAATTTAAACTTAAATTTTTTCTTGGAATCCTGCCTGCTTCCCAACTGATCAGCAGAGTCTGAGTTTGCTTCTGTGTTTAGCCCATAGATCTGACGGTATTTGTTAAAATTTGTCTTTGTGCTTTCCTCCTCTGCAGGAGGTCTGCTTTCTGCAGAGTCAGACTGAAGGTTAAATAGGTATGGCCCCTGGGGACCATGGGCTGCAGAATCCTCTGTGGTTGCTCTTCTGTCATTAGCTACTGGTGACTCCTCCTTCTGCCTCTCAGAGGCTTGATGTGCTTCATTTTCTTCCTCTTCCTCCTCTTCTTCTTCTATCTTTTCATCTGTCATCATTTTTTCCAATTCCTCATCACATTCCTCAAAAATTGTAGAAAGCCGTTTGTACGCTGACCGAATATCCATCGGTTCATCAAAAATGATGATGACAGGCTTTTTGTCCAGACACACCACGGGCTCTTCGCTCTCTGTGCTCTCAGGGATGCCCTTCTCTGTTGCCACGTCCTTCCTGGCGTCGATGTTGACAGTCTGCACATCTCCTCCTTTCCGGCTGACTATGTCGTGAACCTCCCCACTCGAGAGCACCTGCACAGCTGTTCTAGTAATCATGAAGGCAATGTTTTCTGTGGGTGGGTTCTCCTCACTTGGAGAGCTGGCTGGAGAGTCTGTCTCTTCGATGCTGCTTGTTCTGGACACTTTGGGTCTCAGCACAACCTGACTGTAGTTGTCTGCAGAAAGTTCTTGCTCCTGCAAGGAAGGCTGAGGCCCCGCAGCCTCCTGCGTGTGCCTCAGCAGAGGGACAGCGCTGCTGACAGGGATGTGCTTGCCCGTGCTCTGCAAGGCTTCACCCTGCAGCACGCCCTGGGGAGCATCTCTTGACAGTCTGTAGCTTGGCTTTTGTTTTCCAGTCTCAATGGCTGGAAAATGGGATCCTAAGATATCTTGAGCCCCTCCTCGTTTGTCCTCCTCTGGCAAACTGACACCAGACAGGTTTGTGCTCATATTCTGAAGGTTTTTGTTAGAATAGTCTGTACTGTCTACAAACAAACCCTTGCTAAATGTAGGACTGTCATTCATTGAAAAGCCAATTCTACTGTCAGCTGTAATGGATGAATCAGAACCCAATTCTTCTTCAGTTCTCCCTTCCCTCTTCTCTTTAGGATGGTCACTATCTGTGGGAGATCCTGTTGTAGCCCCATACACCTAAGGGGGAAAGTTGGATTACTTAGTTATTCAGGGCTTTTATTTTTACAGGATTTTTTCTTCCCCCAAGATTAATCTCAGGGGAAGTGCAGACCTTGTGAACTCACCACTCCATTTACTGCTGCAGAGACATGTCTCAAGCTGTCATCTGATTCCTGTCTTTCTTCGGGACAAAATTCCAAATTCTGGCAGAACAGTGCATGATGTTACTGTTTTGTGCTATGCATTAGGTGAGGATGGAATGTTACCTTGTTTTAACAAGGCCTCCAGAATATGCATAAGCACATTAATTACCTTATTTCCAACACAGTGCTCCGTGACCTCTTCACCCTCCTGCTAAACCCCTCCCCTGCACCCCCCTGTGGTTTTATAATTTTGAAACTGAAAGTCTCACAGTATCTGGTCACATTCTGCTGGGACACATCAAAGGGAAGCTGATGTGGAAGGGCTGACAGTGAGTCTGGCTTGCCTTGAAAGGAAGTTTTATACCAGTAAAAGCTGATTTTCAAGTTACATTTTGCTCCTTCTAATGAGCAGAAGGTCACACCTGTGCAGAGCTGCTCCATCACAATTAGTATTATTAAAGTCTGAGCATTTCTAAAACCTTGCTCCAGCTTAGAATTCCATCAGAATTACAGTGGCACCCTGTGGTGCCTGTGGAAGTGCAGAATGAAACACTGAGCTACATTCACTTACAGCAGAAATGCCAAACACCAAACAGAGAGGTCATCCACTGGATCAAAAGAAGTATGTTTATTCTCAGCAATGAAACTCTTTATTTGCAAGTGAAGACCCCTGGAAATGCTGTTTCATAACACCAGGTTTTTCTCTGGGGTTTGGTTTAAGTGCTACTGACAACTTAGGAGAAACACCAAGGATGAGGGTGAAGGACTGACCTGAGGAGACACCAGGACTAGGGATAAGAGAGAAACCTACAGTCAAAAGACAGCTCACCAAGAAGGAAAGTAATCTGGCCTCGAGTGCCCGAAGGCAGTGAACAAAAAGAAATAATGCTGAAATTGCCTGCTTTAGACTGGAAGCTGACTCCTAACACAGCAGAAGGACAGATTATACTCATGTGAGCATCAAGACCTGCAGAACAGTCAGGAGCACTGCTGTCCCAGCAGAGATGGACGAGTGACGGCGCAGAGATCCCCAGCCTGGCTGTGCATGCACACCCCAGCCACATGGAGAGTCACCAGGTACAGTTTCCACACCTTATGTGATATTTCCTTATGTACTATTGGAGGATTTTACTGAGAAGAACTTTACTCACAATCAAAACACAGAAGCAAGAAAGTCACTCATAACCAGAGCCACGGTTACCTCCACAAAGGCTCGTTCAGCAGTAGCAAGGCTGAGCAGCTGCTCCATGGGTACCCTGACATCCCTCCTATTTCTAAATGAGGAGGAGCTCTCCCACAAACAGGACAGCAGCAAGGCCTGCCTGAAGTCATGCTGAGAGGCACTTTGGGAACCAAACCAGGGCTTGTGAACCCCTCAGGCCCTGACTTGCTCAGTGCCTCCCAGTCCCACGACATGTCAGACCCCCCAGAATTAGGCCAAGTCACTCAATGGCACTTGCTGCCTCTGGATATGGACTGTATCTTTTTTTAGCAAGTTCCACTTCTAGTTCCAAGCACCAGTGAAACACCTCATGGTGTCCTTGTACAATATATCTCGTTTTAGGAACTTCTGCTTTTCTACTAAAAAAAAATAAAACCACAACAAAACTCATTTCCTCAATGATTTTATCGTGACCATAATGTTCCATATTTAAAGCCAATAAACACTCTGTCACATCAGATTACAAAAACAGATCTCATTAATCTTAATTTCCTGGAGTCACTGTTATTCAAATAAATATTAGTTTATGGCAATTACTTGGCAGCACCTTTCAAAGAAATATTTGTGCTACAGGATGTGCAGTGTCCTGAGTGATGACCCAGGATTTCATGTAACAATATGATCTTCTCATTCTGACAACAGCAGTAATGAGGATGAACTCACACTTTTTTTCCTCTGTAACACTGTCATACACACAGAACAGTTTTTCCTTTTTCCCTCATACCCATGACCCTGTACCCTCACCCAGCCAGCTGTTTGCAGCTTTAGACCAGAACTGCAGTTTGGGCAGCTCCAGCACAAGTCCTTAAGTGCAATGCTCTGACCTGGCAGCATTTGCATACACACACAAAATGCACAGGAAGGTTGAAATGCTGTGCTGAAGAGCTGTGTTTCCTTCCCCACCATACCCACCTTCATTGCACACTGGCATTTGGCTGACAAGCTGTCATGCCTGCACAGCCCCCTAACCCCAGCAGTGATGCAACTCATTACTATTAAACATAAAAAAGAGGTCTGCAAGGGCAGAAATACTTGTCCTCTTCTTGTCCTGCACACTGGCTGCCTGCTAAGTCAAACCAACTCAATTGGCAGCTCCAGTCCATGCACAGCTGTGAAGTTTAACCTTGACCTGCCCAGAGCCCCAGACACAGGGCACCTCTTCTCAGTCCCATGACTGAATTTTGGGCATTAACTTTCAGCATAAGAGCAAATTTCTCCCATTTGCTTTGATCCTGTCATCCAATAAACTGAATGGGATTTCTGAATATCTAATAACTATTTCTGGAACCAAAAAATGAAACAAAATAAAGCATGAATTGGCTCTAGAGACTGAGAGGCACCAGTAACTCCCCTCAAGCTTAGGAGAGATGCTTCACCTTCATCACCAGAGCAGCAGGGGAAGGATGCTCTGAGTGGTATGAGCATCTCTCACAGAAACTGATAGATCCTGTTTGATTTCACAGCATCATAAAACTTCATGCAACCACTGTACAATTGCTAATCAGACACATAATACAGTTTAATTCAGAATTCCATATGGGTGTTTGTGAGCCACAGGAGATAACAGGAAGGAAACCACTGGGCAGTGGTGGGTGGGGTTAAAGAGAACAGGACGCAGGATATAAGATTAGTTCTGAAGGAAAGAAGGTTATGCCAAGATTGGGTGGCATGTCTACAATTGCCACTTGTTACCTTCTTTTCCTTGTGATGCATTAAAGTCCCAGGCCTTATGTCTTTAACATGTGTATCATTTCTGGACTGTTCAGCATGACTGTTTGAGTTTACATCCATAAAAGAGCACTTCTGGAAAGCCTAGGAAATAAATACTGCAGGTTATCAGGAGACCAAGAACTTTTACACAGAAATATCTGGAGAGGACCAACTACAAAGAGAGCACTTGTTTCTAAAAGTCAGAGCTCAACAATGTTTTCCACAAGCTCATGAGATAATAACAGAGATTTCAGACTAGCAGATTAAGAGAACCAGGGCATCCCTTCCAGCCTGTTATGACTCTAACACCTCAGTGCTCCCTGTAAGGAGGACAAGCTTGATTTCTGAATTTTCAGATGATGGACACCCACAGAGGTGCTACAGATTATCCAAACCCAAGCAGGAAGCCCATGACAAACTTGGGGTTTGTGACAGCACCTATTTCCTTGTGGCTGATAATCCTGCAAAAGTTACTTAACTCCACTTCTCCCACACAAACTGTTACTAAAACTTTAAACACAGAGGTGTGCCTTTGTCACAGTCTTTGACAAAGAGCCATAAATTGACTCTCCCAACCTAGGGGTTTGTGGGCTCTGGCCTCCCACCATGCACCCCCCAGGGCATGGCCCAGACTTTTATTTTAGCATTTATTTTGCTATCCTCCTTTCATTTCCTTTGAGTTTCTCTATCCAGCTGGCTCCCAGATCTAGAGGAGGAAAATCATCACTGCCACCATCACTGTGCAGTGCAGGCAGCAAATGTGCCTCACCAGAATTTCTGTAGCCTCTACTGGCACATGGCCTGCCTTCAGTGAGATGTGCAGGGAGGACACAGCAAGGAGCAGGGAGTGCTCACAGGAGTCAGACACACTGTGACATGCAGTAAGATTATATTTTTATACCACATATTAGGGCAATTATTTGATTCCCGGCAACTCATGAAATTAATAGCCCTGATTACAGGTTAGAATCAGGCCTGTTCTTTAAGTACTGTATTCTTCATATGTATTGCATGTTTATGCAAAATCAGAAAAGTAAGGACAACAAAAGAACTCCAGTGCAAAAAATCAGGATGTAGACTTCCTTCTGGTTTTCCATTACATCCTATTTGTATGTGTTAATAGACCAGAGTACCTAAGATGACATGAAACTAATAGAAAAACTAGTCTTGCTCCTCACAATAGACATGGATTTTTCCCCAGCTTACCCATTTGTGAGACCAGTGATGTGGGTTTGAGTTCAGCACCCTCAAAGTCCTTCAGGCTTTAAGTGTCAAAAAAGCTATTTCCCTTGGTATTTTTTTAATTACCTTTGCTCTCAAATATCTATTACAGTCTCCAAATAGTTTGTGCTACAGCCACTGAGTATTATTATGCCTTTTCCTGCTACATTAAAAATCTTCACATTGCATTAAAGTTTCTTCTGAACCTTCATATTCTTAACAGGCTTTTCAAATGGGAGACAAATGGATACTTAATCATGGATGCAGCAGCACAGTGTGGATCTCACTGATCCTGTACACAGACATAAAAACACACCATGTTTTCACATCTACACCTGAAGCAGACACAATTCCGTGGCAACAGCACTGACCTGGGAGCTCCTGTCAGCCTGTTACTGCAACTCCTGTTTCTTTCCAAGACATGCAGTTGTGGCCTGGCCTATATGCTGTTCTTCATGTGGACTTCCTAGTTCAGCAAAGCATTATGACCATTAAGTGCTTGCTATCATGTCTCTGCTGTCATACTTCACTGATCTGAATTAAGATGTTTTACACAGTAAGGATTTTAAATGTATTTCCTGGCTTTTGATGAAAGTACAGAGAGACACTGGGCCTGTTGCTGTTCCTTATGAGACTTGTCTATAAACACCTGCATCAAGGTCAATGATTTCAAAACCAGACAGGTCTCAATTATGCTGCTATAGCACTTTTTTTTTGTATATTCTGAGGTGCCGTATTTTTATAAGAATGTTGTGTGATGTTTGATCAAATACCTTACTAAAATGTTTATAGGTATACAATTCAGTTTAAGCAATCAAAACAGTTACTTGATCAGAGTGTTGTTTCCTTTGACAGCTCTCTGTTCCATTACATTGTGCTCACTGGCATAACTGTTTACATCTGTCCTTTAGTTCTTCAATGATGGAATTCCATATTTCATTTTCCATCTCTCTGCCTATGACTGACAACAAAGTAATGAGCCTGTAGTTCTTAGATCAGGCAATTTGCCTCTTCTAAAACATGGTACTCTGTTAAGCTTCTAAAATATACCTTGTATTTGGTATTGGTTTACAATGAGTGTTGCCAGCCCCCAAAGCAGGCATTTGAACACCCATTCCCTGTAGAGTAACCATGCCTATTTCTCCTCCTTAGCTCCCCTCAGCCCCTCTTTCTATAACTTAACCTCCACTTCACTGTCCCCAGTTGCAAGGCAGAGGTTGCTTTCCTAGAGACAGAGATGCTGTGACAGCTGCTGTGTCCCCAGCTCTCCTGTCTCACTGGTCATGAGCATATGGAGGGGGGATAAGGGAGAATTTCTGCTCTCCCTCCTGCAAACCAGCTCTGGTGGGTGAGAGCTGAGCAGTGGAGCAGGGAGCACCCATCACATGTAACAGCTACTGCTCAGTGCCCATGTCTCCCATGCTCCAAATGCTCCCTGGGCAGCACCAAGCCCACCTGCTGGCAGCTGGACAGCAGGGATCATCTCATGTTGTGACAGTGCTCTAAAATACCAGAAGTTACAGCCTGTTAAGGTGATCCACCTCTCCTTTCCTTGCTTTGGGCATGGAAGAGGACAGAGGGTGGCCCTGGGAAGCTGTAGCCCACTGATGGTAACTGGAATAGTTGGCATTTACTGCAGCATTGCCACCACTAAAGTGAACTGAAGTCTTATGAGATGTCAAGTGAAGGACAGCATGGGAGCACTCTTCTGTGCAGAGGGGTGCACCAGTTACCCCACAGGGAATGGACAATGTCTCATGTTCAAACATTCTGGGAAACTTTGGACCATAGCACAGCCCACCAGGAGCAGACCCAGTTATTCCCTGCTCCCCCAAAGTTAGCACAGATGACAGAGGCTCCCAGCACTTTGCCAGTCTGGTAGCAGGCGAGCAACACTGGGCCAGGGACAACCCCACCAAATGCACAGCAATGTTTTACTTGTCCCACCTGCATGTGCAGGCTTCTCCAGTGGCAGCTACTGCATTCCTGGCCACTATCAGCTCCAGACCTCTTGAAAAACATTTGGTAGTATTTCCAGAAAGTGTACCACTCAGTGCAACAAATGGTACTGGGTGAGGCTAGCAGACCTACTTTCCTTCATGTTCTGAGCTAGAAGTTGCACTGAAGCCCTAAAAGTGATATTGGGCACAGGAGTCCTCATGTGCAACCCAAAAGGCATACCTGTAATTCTGCCATTATTTTATCTCCTTCCTCTTCCTCCTCATCTTTTGGTGCTACAGCATGCCCTGTGCTCCGAGACAGTGTCTGGTCCTCTTTAGGGGCTTTGGATTGTGCTGTTTGCCCAGGATCTTCACTGCATTCCTACAAGGGGATCAGAAAGCACAGACAGGTAACACAGCTGAACCCTCCTGATGCAAAGTAAACACCAAAATTCAACACTACTGCAACTCCTCTCTTGCAAGGTCCCTCTTCCTGCTACTTCATCAGTTCAAAAGCAACCAATACTGCTGATGTGATTATATGTTCACAGATTAAAAAGCTTCCTAAATTGGACCTCCCTCCACTTTCTTCCCCAGAACAGATGGGGAAAACAAGCCCAAAGAAAATAATTTGCAACATTTCTGTAAAAACACTCTCAAATCTGACCTGATCTTCCCCATCTGTTTAAGGCATGCTTCTTTTTTTAAATTTTTTTTATTTTTAATCTTCTTACCACTCTAAATGAAAGCAGCCTGTGACTTCCCTGCTGCATTGCTAGGAGATAAGAGCAGCAAGACTCCTGTAAACAGAACTAATCAAATCTTACTTGTTTCATTTGGCCTAGCAGAAGTGCATCCTGGTGAGCAGTTTCAGTAGCTCTCCAGGACATAACTCTGCCTCAACTTATTTTGTGGTTTTCAGGCCCAAGCCTGTGTCTTGTCTCTTTGCCAACACCTCATCAGGAAGGAGTCTGACTGCCTAGAGTATGAATCACTGAACCTTGAGAGCAGCAGCCTCTTTCCTGGCCGTGTAGATGACGTCTCCTGATCTGGTGGTGGTCAGTCCTGAGCCTGGCAGGTAACTGCGCCGGGGAGGTGGAGGAGGTGGAGACTTGGTCAGCTTGTCATTATCCTGCTCTCCATCAGCAGCTTCTTCTGCAGGCAAACACAGCAGCACAAAGACAGCACAGGTGAATGACAGGAAAATAGTATTTGCATGCCTGCCTCAACTGGAAAGGAAAAAAAATGTCTGAAAAGGTCCTGCTGCTGAATATATGAACACATTTGGTATTCAAGTGTAACTGCCTCAAATGGAAGTAAACAGTACAGAGAAACTGGATCACTTCACCCAGAAATTTTCAGCAAAGCTCCTGTCCTCCAGGCCACTGTAGCTGGGTGTCAGCCATGGGCACAAGTGGGATAGCAGAGCACAGAGTGAAGCAGTGTGCAATATCTGGGTCCCACCCACAGACAGTGCCCCTCAGCCTCCTCTGAGAGCAGGGCCACTGACATGGATACAGTGAGACACCAGCCTGGAGCCTTCTGTTTGTTCTCAGCAATTCTGAAGCATCCAGCAGTCTCTGCTCTGCCTGGGAGGTGCTGCTGGCAAGGTGCAAGAGCTGAAGGGTTCTGTCCATGACATAGTTGGACACAACCAGCTAAGTTCACACAAAGGCTGAGTGAAAATGTAATCTGTACTCTAGAGATGCCACCTTTGCATTTCAGTAAATCCTCTCATCCCTGAGAAGGGCAGGGGGTCACCAGAGGTAACTGCACTTGCTCCTCTTCTCAGGGAGCATTTATTTTCACTTAATTTGCTATAATTCCAGGAATGTACAGTTTTTCCTTTAAATTACCCTATAAGAGCCCTTTACATATTATTCTAAGCCAAGAAGACTCAAATACCAAATGCAAAGGCCAAGCAGAGCTAGCCCTTGCTTTCTGAGGACAGTCTTCCCAGAGAAGACCAGTTTCAAACTGGCATTGCCCCTGAGGATGCTTCCCCACAGCTGCCACTTGCTCCTCCCCACTGTCCCTGGACAGCATTATTTCCAGGAGCAGCATTACCCTGCTCATGACCTGTCCCTGTGTGTTTCTGGTTACAGGCTAAGCATCATAAATATGGCAGCAACCACTGTTTTCACACTGCTGTTTACAGTGTTTGTTTCCAAGAGCAAAAGAACATCCTTTCTGCAGCTACTCAGTGTTATATAAACAGCTGGAATAAATATAATCCAGAAAGATAAAACATCCTGCTTTTGGGATTACCCAGCTGTTTAGGGCTGAGTGCTCCCTCTGGGCAAATAATTGCATAACTGCCCATTCCTGGGGCTCTGTCAGCCTCCTCCAACACTCCAGCTGGCCCTGGAGATTGGATGGAGCCCTTGTCTGACCCGGTCTCATCTCTGCCTCCTTCTTAGCTCAAATGTTCTTTGAATCTGCTTAAGCTTAAAGAAATGTTCAGTTGTATTATCTCCCTCCCTGGTTATCTGGCACTCACTTGCAGGATTGGAAGAAGAGTGAATTTCCAGCTGCACTTTACATTAGACCACTTCTTTGGTTAATGCACACCACTCAGTTTTTAATTGCATCAGATGTATTTCTGCTGTAAAATCAGAGTAATTCTCTAAGATGGTGTTTAGCAGACTATGATGTAGGGCCTTTGCAAATCCCTACACCTTTTACTGGGCACAACCCATTACCCTCAAACTGGTAGTGACTGATTGCAAGAATTCCAAATTTTTCTCCCACTTAATGAGAGTGAGGTTGGATGACCGACATGGAGGGCACAAAGAAAACATGATTCCGACCACCTCATTTACATCTCTGAGAAACTCATCCATCTCCATCTTCAAAATGGGAGATAAAAACACAGGCAAGAAATACTGTCACTGAGTGTGGCAAGTGCACTGGTTATCAAAGGCTAATCCCCCTCACATCCCTTAGCTGGAGTCATTAAGGAGAGGTTGTGATGGGGTTTGCTCATGGTCAGTGCAGTGACTCTAGGCTGGTCATAAAACTTCAAAGATAGATTTCTATTTTATTTACTAAACGTTCCCTAATCTAAATGGGAAGGAAAAAAATAAAACTTTAGAGGGAAAAAAATTGCAGGGAAGATCTTATTCTGACTTTTTTTCCCTCTGGCATATTTAAAGAGGGAGGAGTAAATGAACAAATTTAACTCGTTAAGCCTGAGACAGCCCATGAACAAAACCTACACATTATGGAACCTTCTTTGGTGCCAAAGGGCTCAGCACTTCTGTGAACAAAATGGGAGTTGTTTGTTGCCAGCTGTTTCACTAAACTGCAGCATTTTCAACAGACATAGACAGACGGGAATGAGTTGCTCCCACCATACAGACTTCTACTTGCACCAAAATAAATCCAAAAGGTTTCAAAATAATAATGCCTGCCTTGAGGCAGGCTCTGCAGTCAGATAAACTCTCTTTAATGGAAGCTACTGATCACTCATCACTTGCAAAAATCAGGGCATTCTCACATGGCACAGAGAGAGATGAAGGAGACCAATTTCTAATGTACATGCTAGAAAAAAATAACATTTTTCATGGAACAATCAATACAAAGATGAGCTAGAGTCAAGACAATTAAGAAATATTTACAGAGTCATATGAAAAACTATGCAAAGTGTGCAATTTTATTTTGCTTTGTGCTTTTAGAGAAAAAGAAAATAGTTTCTTCACTGTGAGATTCTGTGTGGAGAATGGATGAGACAACATAATCTGGCACCATGATCTATCTGGGTTCTGCAGTTGAGCCAACAGAGGGCTCTGCTTATTTATGGCCAAAATATTTTATATATTGTATTGGTAGATAGGTGGTCTGTCTCTTATGCTGTTCAGTTTTCAGGTCTACAGCAGACTGGAAATGAGCTTTTCATCCTCAGTCATAGAAGAGCTGAGTGGTATGAGAGACATTTAGCAAGATATTAAGGAAAAGTTTTGCTGTTCCTGCATTTATGTTACTCTTGCAGGATTCATTATGCACAACAGAAGGCAAATGTCTCAATCTCATCAAACTTGTTCTTAAATCTGCTGGCTGCACACTGTGCAAAATTGTATTCTAGAAGTGGATTAGTTAACTGAACGACTTACAAAACTTCTCAGCTACTGTGCTCTGCACTTTTTAGGATGTCACAGCTCACTGCACCCATATGGTACTTATTTTCACTGACTTCTTCTATTTATGCCACACATTATACAACCTAATTGTGTTGATAGCCAGTAATCTCACTAAATGGTGCCAGAATTCTAAAATTATTGTATGAGGTTCAAAGCAATTTATTTTAAACATGTATGCTGCAAAACATCCAAGAAGCCAAAACTTGGCAGTATCAAAGGTACAGCCAGTACAAAATGCTGGATCTGAAAACACTCCTCCAAAATTCTATGTGAATTTGTCCACAAAACCCCTATGGCACTGTTTTTCAGCTTTTTGCTATGCTGGCATGCCAACCCCTTGAGTGCAGCATGCAGCTCTGACCTCCACAGCTCCAGAAGGACAAAGTGGAGGTAAACAAGGGGAACTGAATCTAGTCTGGGGAGGGAGCAGCTGGCCTGGATGGAAGGACCAGAAAGGCTGCAAGTCTGAACTCTGTGGGGCAGACTCCAGGACATGATAAAGGTACATCCACTGCCTTCATGGTTTAATAAAGGAAATGAAGAGTTGTTGATGGCCAAATTGGAAACTATTAGAACTATGGGGAACTCAGTGAAGCTGGTAAGATACCAGTTCAAAAGAGATGAAGGAAAGCTCCTTCACAAAATGGGAGCTTGCTGCCACAGCAAGAGGATGCAAATTGTATAAGCAATTATAGAGGATAAAAGTTCCATAATGGATATGAAGAGGAGATCTGGATATTCCCTTTAAAAGCACATGGGGTGCTGGATGACTACAGCAGACTGCAGAGGCAGCCAGGTTCTGTGCTCCCCACACACAGTGTCTCCAACTGCCTGTCAGAGACTGAGCTGGATGGACTGGCACATGCAGCAGGGTAAGAATTTTACAGCTGATGTGTGTTTGGCTAATGGGATACATCCAAGGTTTGGCTGAGGCATCTTTTTTGCTCCCTGGATTTTGAATAAATTCAGACATGGATTTGTATATTAAATTGTGAAAGAAATAAGACTGGAAGAATATCTCACTATCTTGCTACTACAAAGTAGCTCTACCAACATAATTCCAGTTCAGTGCTAGTCTAAACCATTCTGTCCAGTAATGGGGACCTTGCATCCTCCTCATTGCCTCCTGGAACTTCAGTGCTTCACTTTCCTTATCTTTATGAGGTTTTTTCCTAATGCCTAACCTAGATCTTCCTGCTTGCAATTGCCAGCTTTTACTGCTGTTCTATCCACACACAGCAAGTTACTCTTGCTTTCTAAAGAATATTTTTGTGTATTCAGAGATTGTTTTGTCCTTCCTCAAGGTCACAGCAATCTATAAACTGAAAACATTCTAGAAAGTTGGAAAAATAACCTCTCCTTTCCAGATCTGCAATTCTTCAGCCTCATTTACTCTAGCAAACCTTACCTGAGACTTCTAGCTTTTCTGCTGGATCCCCTTTAGGCAGGGCTGCTGGCTGGGGAGGCATCTCCAGGTTAGGAATGGACTTCATTATATTGGCCTGGGCCTCTTCCAAGAGCTTTTCAAATTCCTTTCCATTATAATGATCAAGGTTTTGCCTTTTCTCTTCCCATTTCTTTTCAGCTTTCTAGACAAAACACAGTAAAGCATCTATTTATTTTTCTGATTTCCATTGTGATCACTTATTTAAAAATAAATTCCATGTGTAAACATTACAGGTCAGTATGGATAGATTCTTTCTATTCTAGTCAGCAACTAAAGGAAATACATGAACAGTAACTGCATACTGTTCTGACTTGCACTGTGCTAGATTTGGCACAAACACATGCCAGACTGACAGTGGCTACTGCTCACTAAAGGAACAAAGTCCAAATTTAAATCTGGGTCTCTGCCTTACTACATCACACTGGTGATCAAAGTGCCTGTCTGTAATAAGAGACAACAGTTCACCTCTGGGTTTTCTCAATATCTCTGTGTGAAACCACTGGAGCCTGACACTCTTTCACTTTTACTTCTCCGTAATAAGGGATATGGAGATCTAAAGAGTGAATGAAATCCACACATGCAAGTGTTGCCAGAGAATTAAATGCTTTTGGTTAAAAATAAAGTATTCTAAAATTTCTAAAATGGAATTAGAATTTTTTCTCAATAAAGATAATTTTAAAAACACACCCAATTTTGTTGGTTGCATGAAATTTTTCTGTTACATTTAAAATCATAGAATAGTTTGGGTTGTAAGAGACCTTTAGAGGTCATCTAGCTCAACCCTTCTGAAATGAGAAGGGACAAAACCAGAGGGTGTCTTCAGAAGTACAGTGGAATTAGGGGTTAAGCACATAAATCCCCAGAATGCATTTGGGAAGTCCCACCTGCAGCCTCAAGAGTGAGACTGGGAGCTCAGACCCAAAGAGAGGACAGCTGGTTGAGTAGAACACACCGTACCTCAATTGATACAGCTCGATTTCTGGTACTTGCACTGTGAATTTCCTCAATGAAAAGGCTCTGCATGGTGGTGCCATTGGCAGAGACCTGTGCTGCTGTGGGCTGGGATCCTGCTGTGGGCTGGGATCCTGCCGTGGGCTCCTGCAGGGCTGGGGGGTGACCTTGGCTGTGGCTGCCCGCAGTGGGAGAGCCCTGGGCGTGGTTCAGCAGGGCTGCAGAGTGCTGGGACTGCTGGATGACAACAGGAGAGCTCTGCACATGATGGACAGTCACGGCTGAGAAGGGAATGACCTCGGACTTGACTGAGGACACCTGGGAGTCTGATGGTGGCTGCTGTGCGTGCCCCTGCGGGGGCTTGTGCTCCTCTGGGCTTTTCAGAGTGTCAGCTGCACTGGACTTTTCCATAGCAGAGTATTGGGATGGATCCACACCCCTCAGCAGTCCTTCTGTAACGTGCCTGCCCAGCCAAATGGAACACAACAGCACAGGTCAGCACACAGCCAGTCATGAGCAATATGTAACAATAAACTCTTGCACAGAAAAAGCACCTACATTAAAACAATCAAAATGGTGTTTTCTCTATTTTCCTGATGCTCTCAGCTGCATGATTTTATAGCTCTCTCACAGAGTCAGGGGCTCAGAATTTTAAAGAGGCTACTGTAATTCAGATGGTTTTGCCTTCTAGGGTGGGTACAAACCTTTAGTGATGCACTGGCAGTTTCTGACCAAGCCATGAGCTACAGTGGGTTAATTTTACAGTGAGAATGGAAATCAGTTAATTAAACTGCATACAATGTATCTAGCTAAACAAGATGTTCCTGGACTAGAAGCACAGAAAAGTGAAGCTATGTATAATGAGAGGCAGCAGTCTGGCACGTTGTCAAAACAGAGCCTTCAAATGAAGGTTCTGTCTCAAATGATACTTCACAAAGGCCTTTCCTGTCAAGAGTGTGGGGTAGGATGAGCTGAGGACATAAAGAAGCAACTATTTCTGGCAGCTAGCTGTGAAATGTCTGAGCTTCTGAATGTTGCAAGCCATCAAATGACATGAGTTTTCCCATTATTGAAACAGACTTTATGAGGCTTAATATGCAATTTTGCTGCAAAAGACTTTTGGTAAAATTTTGGTATGCACAGCTTATTGTTCTCTTTTTCTCTGCAAGACAGGAAATAACTGTAATAATTTTAAAGAAAAGAAACTAATGTGAAAGGATATAGACATTTGTCTGCATGGAAAAAATAAGTGATGGCTCTCAGAAAACCTGTTACATAAACCATTTTATCCATCTGCCAGTACTGCCAAATCAGTTTTACATATGCTCCAGGATATGTAAAAACACTGTCAACCCCACATTCCTCAGAATAATGTTAGTGACAACAGGCTCATGACTTACATTTTCCTGTAATTGAACTAAAATTGAGACCACCACCACTGATAGTTTTGAGCAGGAACTAAATCCAATGCCCACTGAATTACATAAATCAGCACTCATTTGCTGCTCATATATTCTGACAAACGTGGCTAAACACTGGCACTTAGTGGACATTAAGTTTTATTTAATATTTCAGCTTTCTCTAATGCATTTTCCCTGCAAAGAAGAGAAATGAATTTGAAGTGTATTCTTTCAGAAGGTTTGGGATACCTTTACCCACTCACACTCTTTTTCTATTTTATTTCTTACTGTTACATTTTAGAGAATGAACCTTTCCATGTCAGAAAATGTTTCTGTTAGCTTAAATTGCTGTAAATATCTAAAGTTAATTAGCTCAGATATGGGGCTGTTGCCACGGTAAACTTTCTCATCCAGGCACTTCCCAAATCAGGAATTGCTGACTTGAGAAGCATCTAATCTCAATTTTAAGATCTCAGTGATTGAGGCTGCTGGTCAGTATGGACTCACTGCACAGAGCACAGTAAAGGCTAATTTGATTTCCCTTGAGAGGGCTCTAGGAAAAGTCTATAAATATTGCCAGCAAGCTGAATTTCTCAGATTTGCCATGGGCAAGGAGGAGAACACAAACCCAAAAGCTATTCCAGGTCTGTTTGAGGAAATTCCTCAAGCTTGAAGAAGAAACCAGAAGCAATCACCTCCTGAGCAGGGTGAGGAGGTCGGTCATGCTGCGCACGCGTTTCAGGAGGCTGTCCAGCTTGTGAGGCTCCTCCTTCAGGAACCTCACAGCTTCCACCTCCACCCGCAGGATCGCTCGCATCTTATTTTGCAATGTCGGGAACTCTCCTGCAAAGAAAACAATTGGGAAGCTGAAGAGGAAATTATAAAAGCCCTGGGCACTCCAAGAAGATTGGGTGAATGTCAATTACTTGAATGTCTATCTCTCTCCAGGGGCCATGCAGCAAGCTCCCTAATACCAGCTTTAAATCTTTTTGGAAGTGGAAGTTAATGCCTCCAGATCAAAGGCAAAGCTGTTCTCTGTGGTTAAAAGAAAAGAAACAAAAGTGAAAAGGAAAAGTACATACCTTTCAGGGTAGCAACAGCTTCTCCCACTTGACGCAAAAGAAAGGCTCCATCTTCCACGTCTTTCAGTGTAACTGTCTTGCTGGAAGCAGCAGAGTCCTTCTTGAGGTCTTCAACAAAAGTCTCCAGCTCACTGGCAAAAGAAATAACATGGACAGAAAATTTAAGCAGGACTTTCATACTGCAAGCAAATTTATGCAAAAGAATGGAGTAAACTAAACCAGAAACCTCAGCTGTGGCACCTTTAAATCTGACACCACAGGCTAAACAAATGACAGGATATCATGAGGGGAGATGAGAATGCTGGACACTCACAGCACAGGAACAGGCTTGTAACAGCCCAAGTCATTCATTTCTGTGACAAGCTGCAGACCTGCAGTGCATCTTGACCTCTGTGCTAGAAAGGGCAGGTGGGCTGGTAAAACACATGGAACAACCAGGAGCCCTCTGGGGATGCAAGTGCTCAAAGGGTATAGACTCATTGTGCCACTGCACCCAGTACTGGCTTGCACCTTGTGTTTTCTCATCTTGATGACATGCAGAGGATTGCCCAACACTTAAGAAACAACCCAAAAAATGGCACCAAAGGCCTCTTGATGCAACCTTGTTTATCTGACAGGTACTGCTAGACAAGACACAGAACCCTGTTTCTATGAACAGCCAGGCTGAAACAGCAAGTGTGCATTGTGTGCAGCTCTTGCTCAGCACTTGGATTTAAGAGTGAATCGCTTTGGATGTTTTTTCCAACCACTGCCATTCTGTGCTTACTACAGCTCCATCTGGTGCTTCCTTCTCCCCTTTCCCAACATTTTTTCCAGTCTTTCCATACTTCACATAAAATTTTGCAATACTCCAGACACATAAACTCTGTTTTTGTTTGGGGAGGAGCCACTTCTTTCCATTTGAGCTTGAGACAACATTGCTTCAGCTTGAGTTTTCCACAGATACATAAAACTTTCTCAAACCTGAGATGCTTTGTGGGCAATTACACAAACACCCATGCAAACACCTTAAAAAGATCATCTCTTGAATATATAGGAGAAATTTCCTTCTATTGAGATACCAAAATTACCCACAGGAATATTCTAGGAAGCAGGTAATTGCAGATAGAAAAAAATGCAATGGAAACTCTGAAATGACAAATCAGCTACTCATTTGAACCTAATCTTGGGCATCATTTCTCGCATTCATCAGGGATCAGTTTTGCAATTGCTGTAAGACAATCAAGGTACAAGAGGATTGCCAGGAAAGAGATGGGAGAAGCCTGCCCTCTGCACCATCTGCAAGTCTTGCATTTCCACATATTTCCCTTCCACTGCCATGCAAAGCCAGCCATTTCCCAGACCCTTCTCAGTGTCATGGGGAGAAAAGTAGGTGGCCAGTAATGGGATAAAAATAAAGTCCTTACATCACTACTGTACATGTAGGTCAGTTTAAATTGGAAGCACACGTCCACTGAACAATCCATGGCACAACAACAGTAATTCTCATACACAGAGAAACAGAAACAGGATCAGCATCTGAACACTAAGCACACACAGCAAGGAGTTCAGTTCAATCCAAGAACTTTAGAAATGGAAAAATCATTTTGACTTGAGAATCATAAATTGTGTCTGAACAGATCACAGACAAGTGGAGGTAAATGATCCTGATCTCACTTAAGACCCCTTCTCCCAAAGACTCTGTTATCAGAAAGCTGGGGGAGTCCCAGTTCCCACTAGCACAGACTTGCAGGAAACAATCCATTAAACCACACGATGGCAGCAAGGGAACACTTCTAAGGGTATTTTTCCAGCAGAACAGGCTGCTAAAATGCAGGTATCTGCTGCCTCTGCCTTTGCAATAAAGAGCACAGCACTCCAGAAAGGAGCTGGAAAAAGAATCTGTCCTTCTGTCACTCACTAAAATGCAAAGCTCCTG
This sequence comes from Muscicapa striata striata, assembly GCA_030060385.1. Lineage (NCBI taxonomy): Eukaryota > Metazoa > Chordata > Aves > Passeriformes > Muscicapidae > Muscicapa > Muscicapa striata. The sequence continues at coordinate 2,801,460 of JAREIS010000030.1, read as the reverse complement.
CTCTACAGGACAGTGCTCTGCAGTCTGCCTCCTCCCTAGTCTCACTCTGGTGAGACTGACTGACTGGTGTAATGGATAGGCATCAAAATAAAGAATAAACAATAAAGAATCAATGAACAATGGATAAATTTGCTATGTTAGGTGGAAATTAACATGGTTTGTGTAAAATGAAGGCAAAGCTCACAAATCCACAAACAACAGAAGCTCAAAAGGCTTTCAGCAAGGTGCTTGAGGAGAAGCTTTCAAGAATGCAAAGCTGCCATGGGACAAGAGGAAATACTTTCATGGATAAAGCACTGAAGTAAAGATAAGGGATCAATGAACAGCTGACTCAATGAATGTACTTTGTTGGTGGGTTCCACAGGGATCACTGCTAGGGCTGGTGCTCTTCAACATACTATAAATAATTTAGAAAAGAGGATGAATAATATAACAAAAAAAAAAAAAAAAACAATCTCAAAAGGCTATTGTATTATTCAGGGAAATGCAAATGAAAGGTGTCTGCAGAGGACTGCAGATAGACCATCTGATATGAACTGACCAGGAAAACACCAAAGATTAAATTAACTCCTAATACATGCAAAGTGTGCTCAGGAGAAGAGGAGAAATAAAACCAAAATCAACCCCATCTAGAAACCAATAACCTCCCAAAACCCTAACATTTTTTATACAGTGATGAACTTAGAACTGATAATGATCCATTGTGAGATGTTGGATATTTAATGTAGAGCTCCTGTGGAACACAAGATCACATCATGCACAAGGTCACAGTGTGCCTGCATCCAACAAAGCTGCTGCTGCAGGGCTCTCCTGTCTCCCCATCCTCACCTAACACCTGTACACCAGAGTCAGGACAAAGAGAAAGGCAACAAGATGATGAAATGCGAAGAAAGGCTTCTAGGAGAAGGTTAACTAAGCAGACTAAGACTTTTCTCAGGCTGGAAAAGGCATGAGTGGGGGAAAAGGGAGTGGAAAGGAAGTGGGGGATGTCTACAACATAATGCCATGACTACTATGACCAGGGTGAATATTCTGCTGTGCATTATTTAGGAGTCTGGGGATTGCTTGACAGATGAAAGATTAAAAAAACCCAGATACTTCTGTTTTGATAAAAGAAACAAAAGACATACTTCTGATATACTTCCCCAAATATCTACTACTAGTAACTCTCCCAGATTGCTAAGTGAAGTTTTGTTTCCATAGAGCATGGTGATTATTATTTTAGAAAATTGATACTTTTCCTAACAAAGCATAAATTGTAACTTACTATGGATTGTATCCAATTGAACAGATTCGATATGGCTGCAATTTAAACACTGTGCTTTTAAATTCCTTCTATTAAAGTGCTTAAAATCTAAAATATAAGGTGGTCACACATCTAACATGCTTGTTATGACATAAATACTTCATTAGCCAACATATCATAGCATTGTAATTTGTCCTTGGTCTGGTAAATCTTAAATCTACTATCTAAAAGTGCTATATATAACATGACTAATATTGAGTCAAAAGACTAGATAGAAAAAACCCTACACATTTAATTGAGTGTATTTCACTGTTACAAGTGTTTTAACAGGTTTCATTAGATGTCCTCTGAACTGTAATGCTGCTACAGTTGTGACACACACGGACACACTTCTGTAGGCACCATTATGAATCTGTTGAGCAAGCTTTCTGCTCAACAGGATGCTTGCTTTGAAATGTACACTAACATTTCTGTTGTTTACAGCATGAAACTGCCAATAGGTTTATTTCCTTATTTCACAGAATCACAGAATGGGTATGGCTGGAAGGCACCACAGTGGTCATCTGGTCCAACCTCCCTGCTCTAGCAATAATCTTCAGTTGCAGAAGGGAGGACTTTTTAAGCTAAGCTTTACCACCTGAGAGTAGTAAATACACTTTTGTGAGTATTGCAGTAATCCTTAGGCTCCAGTGTCTCACATGAAGACAGCCTACTGATTTAGTCTTATGATTTAGGAAAGATCAAGAGGTGACAGTTGAAACCCTAAAAAATGGCAATTTTTGTGCCCGTTGCTTTGCATTTGTTTGTACATCTGCAGTAGGATCAGTTTAGTTGTAAATGCCTATAGAGAATATTAACCTTTTTCTCAATATTATCAGTGACATTTGATGTGTAATTTTGTGCTGTATGCTCTTACTATTAACAGCCATCAGCTGCTGAAATTATTGTTGTCAGATGTGCTTTACTTTCCGGCTCTGACCTTGCAAATGAGCAAATACATGACAAAGGAACCTCGTTGAACACAGCTGATGGAAAAGAAATGCTTGTTTCTAGCATGTCTCTAAAAGAGATGAAGAAACATTCAAATTATTTAAGACATTTTCCTGTACCTTTAACAAATGAAGTAGCACAGAAGTAGCAGAAACTATGGGAACAGGAAAAATTCCCAAACCTGATAAAATAGAACCATATTGCAATCCAAGTGACATCCTAAATGAACAGCTGTAACAGCACATGCCATTGGCACTGCACCTCACTCTGGATCCATTTTATGAGGCAATGCCATAAACAGCCATCAAACAAATTGTTCTTTCCATGGAGAACAGACAATTTAGGAACTTGGCAATGAGGTACACAGGAGTGAAGTGAGGAACAGGAAGGTCATTACTTAAGGCTACAAACCAGCTGAGAGGATTAATTACAGTAGCATGGACCATTATTGCACATTCAACCTTTGGTCACAGGACTCTCCCTTAGTAACATCCAACCTCCTCCTTACAGATGCACCTTTTTATTACAAAAACTCTTAATCTGACAACTAATTGATCAACAGGAAGGATTTACTCTCCAGCTGTAAGGAACTGTACTCTATGGCTCTTCAGTCATAATTTCCAATGACAAGCTGACTAGAAATTTTTTCACTATTATGGAGCAATTCTTCAGGTGTGAGATAAATGCAGAAATGAGAAATAATTAATTATATAACATCTTATAAATGTGAGTGCTAGAATTAGTTAAACCATTTATTAATTTCAGCTTTATCTTGCCTCCTGCTGAATCTGAACTAAACCAAACAACTCAGTCTCACCAGTCTTGGTAGGCCAAAATTCTGGGGAAAAATCCAGAATCTTCCAAAGGACCTTTACATTACAACAAAACAAGGTACACAGGCAGATGGAAATCTAAGTGGGTACATTTTAGGCAAGGACTGGCATTGCTGACTGTAGTTACACGTCAATCCTCTATTTGAGCTTCCCCTACCTCTCCCATGCAGTATCCAAAGCACTTACTATGGAAATCTGATTTTTGTACTTCAAGCCAAACTCATTACCCACCATTAATCTCTTTGTTCTTGATGAAATTCCTCCCTCTTTCCCTAAAGCATAAGGCTGAAGGAGAGAACTACGGTAGAGGGAGGGTTTCAGAATACAGGGGTGGGCAGAGCCCTTACAGTCACCGGTCCCTTTACAGGGGACTTCTGAAGAGGCTGACACTCTTGGTACTGCTGGGATTTACCCAGTGGGCTGTGCAGAGGACTCCCAGACAGGAGCAGTGAGCTGAACAACAGATACAGTTTTACAGCCAATGTGATACACAGCAAGGAAACATAGCTAAAACAGCAGACACAAATGCAGTTTACCTGAAAACAGTGGTAGAAGTTTCTACTGTAGAGAAGAAAAAGACAGACAAAACCAATAAATTTGAAGAGGTTTCTCAACCCACCATAACTTCTTTACAATCTTTTCTTCCTCGTTGAGGTATTTCTGCCTTTCTTGTTCCACCAGGTTGCGCTGTCGCTGCACAGGATCTTCAAGCCTCTTCACTGTTTCAATCACTTTGCCATTGATTTCTAGCTCTGCTTTCTTCACCATTGCCCTCAGCATCTCCTGGTTCTGCAGCTGTTGCACAAAAGAAATCAACTTCAATTTTTCCTGCTTGACTGACATCCCTGGCAACAGAATATATTGCAGAGCTCAGAAGATTGGGATAAACACCACCCTACAGTGAGTGAGTGTTTTTACCTTCTTCTTCCCCTCTTTAGCTGTACCTATAAACACTATTCCATGTTTATATATAAACTTCCAGTTTCAAACTGATAAACAAAAGATGTATGGATCAGTATATCACCTTCAATGCATAACTTCTGCAAGGATTGTGGCCCATTTATTCTGCTTGGTTCAACATGAATCAAGAATTAATCATGCCTCATGAGAACCTGGATGCTTGACTTCCACTTTCCCTGTATCTCACAAGCTTATGCATCTCACTGCCCATACGTGCCTAGTGGATAATCCCACACATTAATGTCATGGCTGGAATGCACTGCTGTTTTCAGAACAGAGATTTTCAGTTTCTCAAGTGGCAGAGGAAGGACTGTAACACATGGTGTAATTTAGTACAGGCATACAGCTCATCTGCAACACATAGAACCTCCTTTACCCACCAGAAAAACACCCCTTTTATAATATGGTAATTTTCTGAGAACTGCAAGTCACACCTTCTTTCTTGTCTTAGCCTGATGTTAAGTAACCCAAGCATTAATCGCCTTGCTGATAGCAAGCTCACAGAGCAAAACACAGGTGAGAAGGCAAACAAGGCTGTACCTTGTGTGGGTAGCCCGGGAGCAGCTGTGAGCCATGCTCACACAAACCAAACCTGTTTAAGTCTGTTACGCAAATCACAAGATTCAAAGTGATAAGCAGGACTCCACCTATTCACAGTTTTAGGATACAGGCAACATGAACACAACTCTGTTAGCCCAGGAGCCATTCCATACAGTAAGATTTTAAAAACACCTGTGCTAACTGGGGACACAATTCCCATTTTAAAATTAGCATGTGAACTGCTAGCTGTCTTCCAAATATCCAGGCTTAACAGCTAAATCACATTTAACACACAAAATAAACCCATGACCTAATAGGAAGAATCACAAAAATGGGATGCCTACAACACAGCATAATGTAGCAAGCCTTCTTTAAAATCTATTTAAGAAAATTCATGAGAATAAAAAAAAAAAAAAAAAAAAAAAAAAGTGCATTTGCTGAGACAATTCTTTCCAACCAATTTCCAACCAATACAGGCATGAGAGAAGCAAACTCAGTTCCTCACTCATGACTCTTCAGTCCCTGTGCCTAACTCTCTTACTCTCTTCTCCAGCTGCATAACTGCGATGAGAGGGAGGGTAACACCTCACTGCAGGGGTGTGTGTGGGTGTGGGGTGTGTGGGTGTGAAATCTGAGCTGTGACAAGCAGGAGGGCTTAGCTCAAAACTCAGCTGAAGAGAAGTGTTAGCAATTAGTGAAAAAATGAACCTGAAAAACATTTCAACAGCACAGAAATATATAAATAATATCTGGATTATTTTGAAGACAACGTGTATTTTGTATGTGTATTTTCCCCAGTATGGGACTAATGTTTGGATTTGATAAATTAAAATCCCTTACTGCAAGGCCAGCACAACTACTTCAGATACCTCTTTCACTGTGTCATATTTTCAAGTAGGAAAACCTAAATCAATGAATAAATGAGTGAATGAGCATGTAACACTTCAGTCATACAATTTATTCACAGCTCTTTAAAAAGTGGGGAAGTTTGACACATGGAAGTGAGTTAGAATCTGTGAAACAACTGATCTGAGCTCAGTGAGAAGGTCAGTAACAGAGTTGGACTTAAGTCTCAGGTGTCCAGAATTTAAGTCCTTGATGTTCCTCAGCTGGTAACAGGGACTTCTACTAATAGCAAAACTGAGTATGTGTGTGTTGTGAGTTATGAGCACATGTTTTTTCCTATTATGGGGGTATGTAGAGGATCTATATTTATTGTGGTGATGTGTACTACTAAGGTGTTTGTCACTTCCATTTATGAACTGCTTGAATAATACCAGGAAGTTTTAGTCATAAAAGTTCATCTATTTCTGATAATGACGCTGGGGGGAAAAAAATTGTGATGCAGCAAGATTTAAAAAAACCTTTTATGTTGAGGACTCCCAAACTTCAGTGTTTGGAGTGAGCTCTTTAAGTCTGGGACATGATTCATCTTGGTACCAAAGAAATGTTTTTGTTATTCCTATGAAAATTCATGCAATAATTGGCTAGTTACAGAAAACCTGGGTTTGTTCATTCTTGGGGAACAGGGACAGAAGATGAGAAGGGAGCTGTACATATAGGTTCAGAGAGACAAAAGGGGAATTGTGGGAGGGGAGCAGTTGTATCAGTCAGCAGCCAAAGGACAGCATGAGGCATGGAGAGCAGGAGCACAGGGGGAGCTGTGGCTGAGGAGGAGAAGGCAGTCTCTGGCCATCACATTTGCCTCAATAAATGCAAAACTGAACTACATTCTTAGCTCTCTTCTGCCAGCAGTATCAGAGGCAAGGCTCCCTGGCTACGTGCACACCTCACTTGCCCCTCTGACCACCTCTGTTAGTTACTCCACCTGCTCAAGTAAAAGATGTTTTATGGATCTGCCATAGTTATTCTGGTTCCACTAGACAGAATCTTTTGTACTGCAAGCTTGCTTGAAAACAAGCCAAATAAACAACCTTAGACATTCAAACTTGAAGTCTTTCTTAAAACAGTGCCAAAGTTCTAAAGGCAAGTGCCTAAAAGGAAAAGCAATGCAGGCTTTCCTGTCACCACCAAATGGCAATTTCTTGCTAATTAGAGTTATCTTAACTTACAACTGCAAGCAACAATCCAACAGAAACAAATTTAACATGCTTTTTTAGGATTCTAGCATCCTCTCATATATTCTTTACCCTTGGCTCTTACTTCCAGCCTCACCAATCCCTCCAGATACCTTCCTTGTCTCTCTTCATCTAGTGCTCCAGCCATTATTTGTCACTGCTCTCACACAAGTACCCCAGCTCAGCCTCTGGCACTCACTTCAAGAATAATCTGATAACTAGTTCAGTTCACTTTGAAACAATTATTATCTGTGAGAGGCAACTAGAAAACCAAGTATTAGTTCACAACCCTTCTCCTCATTGGGAGACAAGTATGACCTGTCCAGTGAGAGCCTCCCAGGCCCTTCTGGGGGAGGCTTCTGGGCCACCCACCTCCCCATGACCTACAGTGCACAGCCAGAAACAGCAACTGGTTGCCTGCAGCTCAGGACCTCTGCAGAATCGAAATATCTAGTTCCTGAAGTTTGTTACCATACATTGATTAAAGGCAGTGTCTCCAGTTCTGTAATGCAGCTCAAAATACATTTCTAATTTCTAATTCAAAGTTACTCTTGTGAGACTCTCATATACCATTTGTTACAGTGTTGTTGTTGCATTTTCTGCCCTTTCTGCATCACTTGTTTCCCTGCAAACAGCGCACTGAGTGAAGGAAGAGCATGCATGCATGCAAGCATGTTCCTAATGGGGAACATTAATTATATCTAACTGTGTTCCCTTAAAATTAGTTCAATTAAAGAAAAGTAGACAAAAAAATCCAATGTACATATAAGCTAATGATATATACCATGTACTCTAAGGGTTGGTTCAAAATGCCACTTAGGGCTCTCTGGGAGCACAGAACAACCCCACTAAAGTCATCAAGAGCTCAATTCTTATCAGTAACAAACCCATTCAAGACAAAGGCTGGGTTACAGCCTATCCCTGGCCTTGAGGAAAACTCCACAGCACCATGAAACTCATCTGTCCTGAATGCCTCTGAAAATCAGAGCACTTAGAACATGCAAGTCCAGGAGCAAGAAGTGTGTACAGCCCCTAGCAACAGCCATGAGGTAAATGTCTGTATGCTAAGGATCTCTGCTCAAAATCCAACCACAGACTGAGTCTTAAATTTCTGGCAGCATCTTATAACATATGTTTATCTGGTGTGTGAATCAATACATCTGGATCCATTGCTGCTGGATATGGTTTAAAAAGAAGATTTTGCCAGCACAAACAAAGGATACATGAATGAATGGCTCTTTACCATCATGAATTTCTCTGATTCTATTAAGAAAATCAGTATGAACTTATGGTGGTAACATCAATTGAAAATTAAACAATAGACATTATTAAACATAGTTTTATGTCTTGATCCTGTTTCTTAGTTGTCCTGCCAAATTTTCTGCCTGTGCAATCATCTTTTTCATTTTGTTGAAGTGTTTCTTCTAGTCTGTCACTGTATAAAAAATTCACACAAACAGGAACAAACTGACTGCCAGCCCAGGAGAAACAGTGAAATTGAAAAATAGGAAGCACTGTCAAACATAAAATGAAAACAATCTGGGAAAACAGAAAAGCACTATTTCTCTTTTACTTATAATTATTTTTGGAAAAAAAAACACAGCACAAAATATTTCATTTAAAATGTGATATTGCAATACTCTTCAGTTTAAAACACTGCCTGTTTCAATTGCTGCCCTACAAGCTGTGAGCTCTTTTTCAAAATAATTCAGGAATGCCATGACAGAAACTCTCATGAATGGAATTTATGTGTAACATGCCAAAGTTTCCCTTGAGCTACAGGTTCTTCCAACCGACTATCAAAATTTCTCAGCTTCCCACTAGCTCAGTGCACCAAGTTTTCTATCATTTCAGAATTAAGGGAAGCCAGCCAGAGGTAATGAGCACACTGGGGATATGCCCTTTTTCCTTTCTCAAGACCTCCTTGGCAGCATTGATTTGTGCAGATGGTAGAAATTTCATCACTCTTGTGTGCCACAATGTTATGTCTGATCAGAGCAAGGCTTCTGCCCTGGGCAGGGCCATGGAGATGAAGCTCAGCTGGGGAAATGCCACCTCCTTGGTGGGCAGCCCAGTGAGAAGGATGAACTCCCTGCCTCCAAGCAGCTCTGCAGCCTCCAGCTGCTTTTGGAGGCCACGTGCTGAGCACAGCTGGGGGCCAGACCGAAGGCATTGGCCAAGAGCAGCATTTGGCACATGGTGTGGAGAAGGACAGAGGGGCTGTGGTGGTTTGCAGCACAAATGTGGAAGAATATGCACTCATACATAATGTGCCAGGGCAGAGATCCCATGCCAGTGTCTTCAAATTAGATGGGGAACACGATGGCTGGCACGTAGGCAGCACTGCTGAGAATAGCTTTTGAAAGGGACATTTGCTATTGGAGCCTACTCATCCTAAACTGAAAATTTAAATTAATGGGAGCTGTATCACAGGCAGAAGGCACCTGACCCAACTCTTTGCTCCAAACATCTTCTGCCATCTCTGCATTCCCAGCAAACAGAGCACAGGATGTTGTCACAGGACCTTCAGTTGGACACATTTTCCTATACTGATGTTTACCTTACCCTTCTGCTCCTTTGCTCTATGACTGGTTCATAACTTAGTTTCCTTCAGATAAGAAGGTGAAGGTAAAACATGCTCTGGATTCTGATTGTATTATCATTATTTTGTTCTAAAATTGCAAACTGCAAATGCAATGTGACTGACACAGTACCATCACCCTGGTTATAAAACCAGTAGCTGCAGCCCTAGGATAGCTAACATGTGATGTCACTTTCTGGGTTAGGAGGACTGGCAGAGTATTTTGTCTTACAAGAAAGTGCCCTGCCTTCTTTTCCATCTTCTGAGACAATACACAGTGCTCTTCAGTTTCCAATTAAGTAAAGGGCTGAAGACCTGTACAGCTGCATATGCTTATTTTCACAGTGTTTGAGATGAGCAGCATATATTTATATTTGCAGCATGACTGTATGTGCCAACATATTATTTTTGTTAACTCTTCATTGGTTCTATTCTTTCTTGCAGGTTTTGAGGTGTTAGCATGTATTAGGAAGGTATCATTAAAACCTGAATGTAAGTAGGGCACTACAAACCTTTGCAGCAACATTTGAAACACCTTTTTTTTCTTACACTTCAAGTTGTCTATTTTTCTGGATTCTCTAAATACAAGACTCAAAACTCTGGCTTAATGCATATCTACTGATCCTCAGCTACATTTGGGTTTCCTAACATCAAAGTTGTTTATTCAGGGACTTAAAATCTGTCTCAGCTGTAAACAGTATGGAGCAGGAACATGGTTCTTCTGACATGTTTATACAGCACATAGCATAGCAGGGTCCAAACTGTAATCACAGACTTGATATTACTGTAATATAAATAGTGCTTTAATGTACAGAGTCATCCAGTGAAGCTAGAAATTGGTGTTTTTTTTCTCATCACCTGAACAGCAGTAGTTTAACTCAGCTAATTCTCACACTTTGAGGACTATGCAAACTTTTGTGTCTGTAGCTCTTGGGTCTGCCCTTTGCTAGAACTCTGCTACTGAGACTCACTTGGACAAAAGCTAAAACAGAAAATGAGAGAGAGGGAAGGAGGGAAAAAGGCATTTGCTGCTGACCACCTTTTTTCCCAGCATCATGCAGATAATCATACCTGTAGCTGCTTCATCTGGTGCAGCTGCAGCCGCAGGTCCGACACGTTGCGTTTGATGCCGTGCAGGCTGACCTGCATCGCTGGGGCTCCAGCAGGGGGGGGGATCACAGCTGACTCCACACTCCCCAGGGCTTTCTTCCCCCCACATACGTTGGCAGCACCTGCAATAAGCAGCAGAACAGGTTGAGCTCGCAGCAGAGAAGGTGCAAATATGAACCTTCATCTGCCACTGAATCCACACATATTTCACACAGAGGGGAGAGAAAAGCAAATGATGGATGCCAATGCTCAGAATTAACAGGGCAGTGGCACCTCCTTATCCAAGATATTTGGAGGGAAGCCTGCAGAGTGTCAGAGTGTATCTGTGCTGGAACCTCAGTTCTACCAGAGCACTGCATTACTCCAGGACTGCTTTCTACCACATGTAGTGCAGAATGGATAGTAAGTTATAACTGCAGATTACACAAAGCAGCAACAAATCAAATTGGCTCTGAAAGTAACTTAAACTGTCCTCCCAGAAGATGTGTGAGACCAAGTTGATGGAAATTCATTCACAGGACTCCTGAAATGCATATTTGCTGATTAATCATCACAGGAGAGGGATTCAGTCAAGCTGCCAAATATGGGGAAAAGATTGCTATAGAGAATTTTGCTTCACTGCTTAAAGGACAATTGCATTATTTCTAGCAGATATCTTCAGCAGCAACCCTGTAGAACCAGAGAAATTAAATTAAATTATGGCAGAGGCTCTCCAGCCATGTTGCATCCACACACTCCCTTTTAGTCTGTCAGAAAGGAATATGGCATAACACAAGGAAATGAGCCAAGCCACACTGAAAATAATGATCGTTGTCCTCACAAAACTTTCTTTGTTAAAGAATGCTGTTTCTCTACACAGAAACAATGCCAAGCTTGTTCTTTTCAGTCTCAAGTACCTGGGAAGAAGCTCTATTTAGAGAGAACAAGCAAATTCCAGCTCGTCAGATAATAGAAATGTCAGCTCCTTCTCACAATTTGCACTTACACACCCATATTCTTCCAATTTTTTTTCTGACGTGTCCCTTCTCCTCCACACTCCCCCAGCAGCCAAAATGACAGACTGTCAGTATGACAAACTTCATTTTTTAAGTCCAGTTCTATGTAGTCCTGCAAATTATTCTCATCACACTGCCAAATCCACCTTATTCCTTGATCTCAAATGGCACAGATGGCTGCTGCTCCCTGAACAATGGCATTAACAGCCCCTCACTACATGAAAGGCACTGAGGTACTGGAGCATGGCCAGAGAAAGGCAACAAAACTGGGGAAGGGTCTGGAGCACAAGTCTGATGAGTAGCAGCTGAGGGAGCTGGGGGTGTTCAGTCTGGAAAAAGGAGTCTCAAGGTCCTTATTGCTCTCTACAGCTGCCTCAAAGGGGGTTGGAAGGAGGTGGGAGTTGGTCCCTTCTCCCAGGTAGCAAAAAATTGGGCAAAAGAAATGGCCAAGAGTCGCACCCATGGAGATTTAATATTAGGAAAAATTTCTTCACCAAAAGGGTCATCAGGCATTGGAAGAGGCTGCCCAGAGAAGAAGTTGAGTCATCATCCCTGAAGGTATTTAAAAGATGTGTAGACCTGGTGCTCAGGGACCTGGCTTGGTGGTGGACTTGGCAGTGTTAGGTTAATGGTTGGACTGGATGATCTGTAAGGTCTTTTCCAACCTAAATAATTCCATGATTCTATTCTATGATTAGGTCATTCCCTACTTCAATTTCAACCTTCTTTATGATTAAAAAATCTGAGGAAACAAAAAATAGCTCATCAATGGATTTATACATGAATTTTGGTCATCATTTGTTCCCACAAGCACACATCTATCAAGTGTAATGAAATCAAACAAAAACCAGTGTTGTGAGCTTTGCCTGCTGAAGGCAAATTTTCAGCACACTGAAGTGCATGACACATCTTCTGGTTGGAATGAGTATGAATCCCAGAGTGGGAGGTTCTCTCCCCATGCTCTCATCTCTTGTAGTCTTTTGAACTATTCCTCCAAATGTGCCTGAGTACAGCTCAGCATGACAACACATTGCTATTCCTTTTCCACAGGTGTGGGTACCTCAAATACAGCCTTTGCAAAACTGATCTGGGGGAAGCATTCTTAAAGGATGGAAATTACACTGGCCCATTTTTATTTTATAAAAAAAGGTTTTAAAGAATCATGTTTGTTACTTTACCTTCATTTGCAGTTCTGCTCAATAAAAGCACAGGCCCCTCTGGCTGGATCCATGCTACATAGAGTGTGCCATGCCATGGGCTTCTGGAGACATGCTCAGACAAAAATCTGTTCTAGCTTGGTGCAGGCTGTTGTAATGCCCTACCTCCCCTACGTGTTCCAGCTAGATCTGCTCAACAACAGCACTCATCATTACACTGCTGAGCAGGCTGTGCACATCCTTGCTATACTCCAGCATGATTCAGTGCTCTCTTGACTTTCAAAGAGCCCCTTAACAGAAAGCAACACTCAAGAAATAAACAGTCCTTGTTCACTGCCATTATGTGCCCACTCCATGCTTCAGTCTAATGTATGCTAATACTTATCTGTCTACATGTACTGCAGCTTCTCCTACAGTCAAGCATCTATTTCCCTTCCACATGCACTATTTTTTGCCTTTTTTTTTTTTTTTTAAGAGAATGGTGTTTAGTTCATAAACCGTACAGACAGAAACCACCAGAGAGTCTGAAAAATGTGGATAAGACTCCAAGAGTTCTGATCCCTAGCCACAAATCTGGACTATTTTTGAAAGCACACCTACCCTTCTGCTGTTCTTAGCCTCAAGCAAAAACTCCAAAACCTCAGCCCCTGACCCTGTGATGAGGCAGCCAAGGCATGAATCAGACCCACCAGTCCCTCCCCCCATGCTGGACCCCAGTCAATTCACATATTTTCTCAGAAAGGGGTGCCTGCTTTCCTTTTAGTGTAGACAGACTGTGATCTGCTTCTGTAAGCAATAAATGTCTCCAACTCCCTCCAAAGCAGCTCTCCTCCTCTGCTGCTGCCTCAGCCACCTCCTCCTGCCATTAGGTGTTCCTGGCTGCCACAGTGTCCCTGTGCAGAGTGCTCAGAGCCTGGGAGACAAGCAGGGGAATGCTGATCCAGGGGTGTGAAACACAGGGCACTGAGTGGGCCATAACAACCAGCACCTGATTTCTCAGATATCCATATTTTCAAAAAGGGCAGCTGAATGAGGGGCTGCACCATCTAGGGAGTGTAGCTCACTTTTGGAAATAGTCCCAGGCTGTAGCTTTGAGATTGGATGTCATGCCAGATGGACTGAAGGGAAAGAAACAGCACTGGCTTTTGGGTTTTAAATAAACCCCTTCTTGAGCTAGGTAAGGGAAATTTAACCTCCCACCATAATTTCCTAATACTTTGGACAAACAAAAAAAGTTAATTTTTTACAAAGACTGATGAACTAAGCTGCCATTTTAGAGTAAAAGAGAACTGAAGTGCAGAAAGAGGAAAGGTTTGCTCTGTGCTCTGGGGATAAGGAACACAACTTCTACTCCCTGACACTTGACTTTGCCATGGTTGCAAAGACAATGCTCTCCTTCTGTTTTCCAGATTTTTTTTTTTTTTTCTAAAATGCTAAGATTTTATTTTGAAGCAGGTTAGGACAAAAGGCCATCAGAAGACACCCAGTAATATTTTTTTTACAAATTACTCTTCTTATTAAAGAGACACAATATTTTCAAGCATTATTTGGGGAGATGTGACAGTTACTAGATGGCACTAAATCACACTCAAAATAATAAAACATTCTATATATACATGAGTGTGCAACTTCACTTCATTGATCCAAAATGAATTCAGGATCATATTTTGTCTACAAATGCTGATGGAGTTCTAAGATTAGCATAATACGTCTTTGAATCTGCAATAAGCAAGCAGATATGGACAATGACTTAATTCAGAGGTCATCACAGCAAAAGTCATGCATGTGAGAAGGGCACACAGATATACACAGATGACACAAATAATAAGGAATCAGATCTGAGCCCTACAATCGTAGTACTTCTCCCTGCTGCCATCTTCCTCTTGTTTTGTATTGGTGTTAAGTGCAGAAAATTGTACTCCCTGATCCCCTTCTCATGGAATACTGAAATATCTTCCTTCTTCCTCTAACAAGGCAGCAACTAGCAAAAAACTAGTGGGGTTTTTTTTTGGTTTTTTTTTTTTTTTTTTTTGTAATCCATGAAACAACTGATCCCAATTTAATAAATTAATCCAGGATTTAGTGTATCAATCAATTTCCAGTTGATGAACAAAAATATGACAGAAAAGAGTAAGTATTTCTCAGGGTATTTGTTAGTAATCTCATGGTGACTCTTACTAGTATGGTTTGGTTTTAGAATCACATGCTGTTTCTAAGTGAAGTGTTCCTTGATGCCATTTGTGTTTCAGGAACTGAAGATCTTTATAGGGATTCAGTCATGGGATTTCTCCTAACATTAGCAGAAGAGTCATAGCCAGTCTGGGGAGGGTTGCTCTTTGAACCCATCCCCCATGAAAGAACTGAGCCTAAAGCAATAAAAGATAAGAAATGCAGATAAGCATTGTCATTACAGACTCATCTTCCTCTGTGAAAAAGTTGGGTTTCTTCAGAGTCCTTAATATCTGGGGCTAAAGAAGCCACTGGCTTCAAAGGCCTGGCAAAGCAAAAGCAAGTTAAATACAAGAATTTGGTTCATATGACACACCAAACAGAGTATTCACAATCTAGCTATATAGAGTTATCTAGGATTTAGAAATTCTGGTTTCCCATCCCAAGGGATGTAGTTCTTTATTTTTTGCACAAAAGTCTGCTATCATTGGAACACATACTATAAAATACAATGTTGGTTCAACATTGATGAGGCAATATTACCTTGCACAGATGTTTTATTTTTTAGAATGGGAAGCAATTCACATTTTTGCTTATCAGAGCTCTAGAAGGACTGTTAAATCAGTATTTTATACCACTTTTTCTTTCAAATCGTCTTTGAAATTGCTAAAACTGGTATTTCAGTGCACAGTTGTCAAGTGGAATTGTAAAGTGAGAGAGTCACTGCCTAAATGGCTTTACTTAATAAAGATTGGGGTGAATTGAAGAACAAAACAGCGGTCAGCACAAGTGTGTCTGGCTCCTGCTGGCATGTTTGAACCCAAGCATATTTACAAGAAGGAGAAACATTTTGTAGTATATTCTGGCAGATTGCCTAATTTTCAAGTAAGCTGAACTGCATTGACTTGTTGGACTACGTCCTGAGCAATTCCAGGCACAAAAGCAGGAAAATATTCCACTGTGCAAGACTATTCTTTTATACAGCAGTCTCCAGTAATAGCTGCTGTGGGTTACAGTACTGTAGAACAGTGGGGTCATCACACCTCGTTTTCCTTACCTGCTACAATTTAATTTTGTGGCCCAGTGTGTTGGAAGGATGGGATACAGGGATGCAGGTGCTGGAGTTACAACTATACTTTATAGCACTCTTAGGGATCCTTGCAGACAGCTGGCTGCATGGCTGTTCCCACTGTCTTATCCCCTTCTCCCAAGTGATGAGAAAGCTGAAAGCTAGAGTCCCTCCTCACATGCTGGATAGGCACATGGCCATGTGACAAAGCCAATGTCTCTGCCAGTAAGTGACAGATGATGATTTGGCCTTTGACAGCAAATTAAGTCCCCACCCTCCATCTCCCCCACCATGCTTGCACATGCAGCTGTTAGATGTAATGTTCTCATTTCAGGGATGTGTCAGTCATATGATAAGGTAGTGAGTGAGGATATTTGAGAACAACAGTGTCAGGAAATGGCTGCTGGTCAGATGAACCACACTATTCTGGTGGGCTGAGCATGACTTCCCAGGGAATCCCCACTTTTGCTTTACATAAGGTTGTTTTCCCAATGAGTATTACTCTGTTTCTCATTCAAGTGAGTGCACATTGACACATGCACACACACATCACTTAAGTAATTCAGGTTTAAAGGGACCTCTGGAGGTCCAAACTCCCACTCAAAGCAGGGCCCAATTAGATCAGGTCCTCCAGCTCAGAGCCCCCACCTAGGACTTGTGTGACCTGGTACCATCACAGGGAAAGCAGAGAGGCCACTGTTTGCAATGCACTGCAAAGAGGAACCAAGGCACTGCATGTGCTGGTTGTGAGAGTTTCATAGGTGCTTTATATGAGGTGAGGCCTGTGCAAGTGGGAAATGCCATAAAGAAATGGCATAGTCATAAATGCCATAATGACTCTGCAATAGGGGAAAATCTTAAGACCATTTTGCAGCTGTTTTAAATAATGACAGACTTCTCATCATATTGTCTGAACCTGAAAAATTACAACTTGTTTCTTCAAACTTTAAGTATTCCTCTACCCATCCAGAGGCCAGCAGGAAAGGAAGGTTTGGAACAGCAGCAGAGAGTGGCTTAAGAGCAAAGCTTCAGTATCAGGACTTTAGCTCTTTCTCTCTTCCATTTGGTTGATAGTTTCCAGGTCTGTTTTGGTTTCTGTCGATTAGGAGGACATAGTGCAATTCCAGACAAACAGGAATCTTGAACGTGAGCTAACAGCTCCAACAGGAAGGCTAGTTAGGAGCATAATAGGTTTGCTAATAAATGTGTGTGGTTTTCTACCTGCTGGAGCACAGACCTCCCTGTGGGAACAGCACCACCAGAAGTAGGGATTACTTGGCAGTAGGGAATACTGCCTGTATTTGCATTCAGTGCATGACAAAGGTGAAGAGGAGGCAAATAAGCACAGGAATACCCTGCAGACTTCTCCAGCAGCAGCCCATACACAAAGAGCTTCAACCACATGGAGATCTTCTTTTACAACAGTCTTAACTCAATCTTTTACACATTTAACAGCTCTCTGGGTGGAATGCTAAAACAAGACCAGCTCTTACTGGCTTCATAATTGGTGCTTGCTCAGAACAGTTTAGGTGCAGGCTAATAATTAGTAACAGATCAATGTGGCTTAATTAGGGAAAGTGCTGTCTTGCTGACTGATACATTTCTTGGTGTCATTACATCCATAGTATCCTAGTGACAGATGGACCTTAGAAAAATTTCAGGTGACAAGAAAAGGAATTAAATATTTAGTCTTCTATAGCAATCTGGACACATCTAGGGTTAATGACATATATATACACACCCTATAGACAGGATGAGTCACTGGAAAATTCACCAGATGCAGAGGCTCTGCATCTCATTTAAACCATTCAGCACAGTTGGGAAATTCATTCCAAATACCATCTCAACCTGTCAGAAATTCCTCTCTTAAAGATGTGATTGACTCCCATATCCTGCACTTAAACTTCAGTTCTGACAGTACATCCATGGAAACTTAAGTAAATTTGACATTTCCGTAAGCTGGGATGTTTGTAATGTTAGAGCTATTCATATACCTGAATAAGTTGTAAATTAAAAGTGAATTATCTTACCTGCAGTGTCAGCGCTGCTCTTGCTGGACACAATTTTCATCATCTTCTCACTAAGTAATAACAAGAAAAATTGTAATTTTAGTATACTAACTATTAAAACTGTAGTGAAGTTTATATTAAACAAATTTAATGGCCTTGTCTAACATATTTTTTAAATTTAAATCACCAGTAATTTGTCATTCATCAGAAATTTTTTTTAAATCACCTTTTAGTACAAGTTAAGCAAGGAATGGAGTATAAGCAGCAGAAAGCACAGAGATGTAGCTACATTAATTCTTTTTATCACAAAGAGTAATGCAGTTAATATCCATCTATCATTTGGCATATTCTTCCTCTCTGCCTAGCATTCTCATGGAGATGATAAAGAAACTTAAAAATGATTGAGCATTCAGGATTTTTTTTACTATTACATTCAAATATATTTTTGTTGATTGATTACTAAAATCATTACGGATGAATTCTGTTTTTACCTAGAAGAATCTTTGCTATTACTTGTATTTGGCCCTTTAAAAAGCGCAGACTGAACAAGACCAGTTAAACTGGCAATCTGTTTCTCCATGGCTTGTATCCTCTCTCTGTAAGACAAGAGAACCGTTTGTTAAAGCCAGATATATTTGTTTTCAGACTTGTTTTTCTAGGTGAACGATTACCACAGGATTGGAAAGACACTACAGAATTTGTGCAAAGGCCCTTGGGTACCAGTTTGCATACACCTTATTGCAGCAGCTTACCACATCTCAGCTTTTGCATTGTATCAAACAATTAGAAAAAAATCTGCTTAGTTAAAAAGAACAAAGCAAACAACCAAGTAATAAACTTCTAATGATCTCACAAGACAGGCACCTAAAACAATTTGTTAATGCATCTTGGGACTAGTGAAAAAATCTTTTTCAGCATTACATGCATTTTCTCTTTCACCTACACTGGGACAATCATTTTGCCTGTACTTAAGGGTTTAGGATTAAAGACTTTACACTTCTTCTTGTTACTATTTTTGCTTTCCCCAGACCCAGGATTTTTGTCTGGGAAACGTTTAATCTGCCCAAGCAGACTGCTTTCCAGTCCAAATCCTTTGCACCTGACATCACAACTGTCTGCTTTGAAAAGGACAGAAATGTGACAGAGAGGCACAGGACACCAAATGCAGACTGCATGGCAACATTGTAATAACTCAGATTTTCTTTCATGCATATATCCTGAGAAGCTCCCAAAAAGCAGAAGAAAAGAGATATAGAAGTACAATAAGTATAATCAATGTTTTCCATAGAAACCCAAGGTCACTAAACATTTTTTGGATGCGAAGGCTAACATTTGTGTGTTTATCCATTTGCATAAATGCATATATTAGTCAGGTACCAGGGGACTTCCTCAGTCAGTTCCAAACCAGCCTTTTGCTCACACAGGTGCCTAGTTACCCTTGCCAGTATGTCAATGACACACCACAACATAGATACACTTCAGTATGGGACCTTCTGAAAAGGCATCCCTCTATTACAGCAGTTAAGTGTGTGGGGAGACATGCAGAAGGAATTCTAACAGCAGGCTGTGGTTTTGGAAGATGACTGGGAAGAAAACTTCTCAAAAAGCAAGTGACTAAGACCAGCAGCAGCGACTGATGAGAGAAGATGGGACAGACAGAGACTCAGCGTGCTGCATGACCCATCCATCACCACTGCAGCATTCTGTGCACATGGAAGCAGCCAAACTCCAGCCACCCCAGCTGCAGCTGCTGTTAGGTGGCTAGAGCAATAGCATCCATCAGCAAGAGTCATATAAACTCAAATGTAGGTACCAATAGCAGCCAAAAGCAAGCTGACATGATAAAAAGCAAGTAACCAGCCCTGCCTGCAGCCAGATGGATTATCCAGGCTAATTATTTCATTCACATTCAGGGAATGAATGAGGTTTCCTGGGACAGCACACAGATACCATAGTCAGGAGAGACTCAGAGACACCCAAAGGTGGAGAAAACAGGGCAGCAAAACAAGTAATGAGATGCTAACAGACACAAGCAGGGAAGAAGAGAGTGCTCAGTCAGTCCCCAGCCAGCAGACGTGTTCTTGCTGTGATATAATGCAGTGCACGCATCTTACTTTTCTGTCTTCATGTTGAAAGGTATTTTGAAGAGTGATGAGAAGACTAGTGAATCTGACTTAATTCATTTCAAACCAAGGAATACGTTACGGAATTTCCACTATTACAAGTTTTAAAATAAGAAACTGGTGCAGGCTACAGTAATCTTTGGAACAAAAGCAAGTACTAAAACCCAGGGATAAATACTTTCTAACAAACTTTAATGCAGCATTTTTGACACCTAATAATGAAAACATTTTCTTTTCCCAGATAATCATCACAAAACCTTCCTGGAACTAAATTCAACTGGAAGCCTGTTTTACCAATCCATAAATATGATGTTTTTTTCATCCCACATTAGATAATCTGGAAACAATTTTCTGCTTCAAAAGATATTACAGCAACACAGAGCCGATCTTGTCCTTTGCCATGAAATCTAGGAAAGTATGTTGTTAAGAGGGAAAGGGATGTTCCAAGATAGGAGATGATGAAAAACGAATGAAATACTGGAATCAATTGCACACAACACGTTATTTTTCATATGGCAAAAGCATTAAGAATGTGAAGAATCTACATGTGCTCTGGAGTTACTCTGTTAGAAACTAGGCAGATTTTTCCTGTAATCATTTCACCGTAATACCCAGACTTGTTATGGCCATTAGCACCAAACATTTCAAAAACAGGTGTCTGAAAGGAGGTGCCTTTTAGGCATTAAATAAAACTGATTTTCAGAGGTGGTTGGACTGAAGGTGGTGGGAGGCAGCACGTTCCAGCATGGGCAGGGAGGGATGTGGATGACCTGGTGGTGGGGCTGTAACCTGGGCTGACATGGCTGGAGGGCTGGTGGCCCAGTTCTGTCACCACAAGGCCCCAGAGGAGCACGGACAGTATCTGCAGTGCACCCCTTTGCCTCCAACTTCTTGTGAAGGGCTGGAGCACCCTCTGCTCCAGGAGGGAGAAAAAAAGGCTTTCCTCAGGCTATGCCAGGCCAGAGTCTATCAGGGATGCCAGCACTGCCATGACAAAAATTGTGCATTTTGGTTCTCTCATTTTGTTTTCTACCCACCTCTGTGCTCACTGCTGTAGAGAGGGGAGGTGGGAACAGCTTGTCCCAGGAGCTCTGCCTGCACAGGGCAGGCAAGAGTCCCATGCATGGGCTGGCCAGTGTTCCCTGGAGGGGACAGGCCGACACCCCAGTGACATGGGAAAGACCAAGGTAACCCAGGAAGGGACAGGCTGGCACCCCAGTGACATGGGAAAGACCAAGGAACCCAGGATGGGACAGGCTGGGACTCCAGTGCCACGGGAAAGACAAAGGAACCCAGGATGGGACAGGCTGGGACTCCAGTGACACGGGAAAGACCAAGGTGCACTCCAGTGCCATGGGAAAGATCAAGGATCCCAGGACACAGGACAAGCTGGCACTCCAGTGACACAGGGCAGGCTGGAATGTGGAGCCATAGGACAGAGGGTCAGGCAGAAGAGAACAAAGTGGTGCCCCTACTTGCTGCCACCAGAAGGGTGGGAGCCCTAGAAGAGCCAACCCAGTTTCTGCTCCCAGATTAATTTCCAAGATAAAGCTGCAGCTCTCCACCACCCAGGAAGAACAGGGAGGGTCCCTTTTACAGCAGTTGGGAAAGAAATGGCTATTTTATCAGCCTGAGCACAGAAAGGCATTGTTTCACATTGTTTTCATGTGAATGCTGGGAGAGTCAGAGGTGGCAGCATGGTGGGGGAGGAAAGGAGGGGACAAGGTCAGAAGGGACGCCCAGCAGAACTCTGTCAGACTTGGCTTTGGCTTCTCACAGACTTGCCCAGGAAGGCAGGGACAGGCCACTTGCCAGCCCTCTTCTTCCCAGCAGCCTGACCCACAGCTCTGGACCTCGGTATGCCCAGGAACTGGGGCTCTGCCTTAGTATCTTGCTCCCCAAATTCAGCAGAACCAAAGCAAGCCCTTGCTTATCTGGGGACTGTTACATCAGATTTCATTACTAGATTTCTTCCTTTCAGCTTCACTGATTTTCCATGTTACTCCTTCTACTGCAGTTAACTGGAAGTAATTCCAAGAAGGGGTACAGCATATTGCTGAATTGGTATCCACTTGTCACAGCAATGCTATTTAAGCATGACACGTTACTTCCCTTTCCTGGGGATATCTTTAATATTCACATCACTGAGAAGATACTTCATACACACGCAGAATAAAACCGGTCTATGTAACTGTTCATTCATGCTTCTGTCCAACCCCAGGCTGTGCACCACATCACTCACAACAGATGTACTCAAACACCAAATCTGCACCATGAACTAACTGGCACACCTTCATAGAAAAAAAATTTCCTATTTTATAGTTAAGCCCCAAATAAAGCAATGAAAAGGGGGTCAGAGACAGAGAAATACTAATTTCTTTCTATATTACCCTATGATAGAAACATTTCATTACATTTTTTTTTTATTTCACTGGGAAAAGGAAGGAAACAAGAGTAGGCTGTCTTTCCCAGTGACTTTCCTAGAATCAAGTGAAAGTGTCTTAGACTATATCACAAATTCCCCCAAAACAGATGAGTGTGTGTCCAGGAAGGGTGGGAACCAAAGATAAACAGAATTCATCTGTATTCTGCTTTCTTCCCACAAAAAGATTCACACAGGTGAATATTTCAGTCCTCTAAGGAGAAGATTAAACTCAAATCTTCTACATCTTGAAGCTAAAGGGGAAAAGGAAGCTCTGAAGCACATCAGCTGTTACATTATTTGACAACTCTTATCCCAGAGGCTGCATCTCATCTTCCTACAAACAGTTCCATAAACAGAAGGAAGACAAAATACAGTTTACCTTTCCTCCATACTGTATTGGTCATTTGACTTCATTTTTTTCTGCCTGCTTATTCAACACCTTTCACAGAGGAATATGCAGCTTTGGCCCTGTGCAGAATGTCTGAGAGAGTGTTTGTAAAGGCCCCCTAATAAAATGCTCCGTGCATTGCTGATGGAGTCTCTCACTGTACATGACTTTACAAAGTAAGGTCATTTTTCCTAATGCATAGAGTCCATCCATACTCCAACATATCAAACAATAAAGTGGTTTGTGGGGAGAAAAATATCTAACAACCTCCACATGGTCATTATACTTTACTCTTGAACTGCAAGCTGTGAGCCAATGATGTGACCACATTTTTTGCTCAATCCAATTATCATCTTTTCTCACTAGTATGGCATAAAAAGAAAAGGACAAAAGTTATGTTCAGGCAGAAGAGAACCACAGTACACCCCAAAAATACTTTTGGAGGAAAAGTATTCTATAGAGATATCTTGCTGTTTTAGAGTAGGAGTATTTATTATATACATATTTAGCATTATCAAATAATCTAGAATTTTGCAACGTGTTATAAATGCAAAGATTTTAAGTTAAACAGCATTTAATTTAATGCACTTTTGGATAAACAGCTTCTTTTCAAATTTATCAACATTTAAACATCTGCTTTGCCTGTAGTAACTTCCAGAAATGTCCCAGAAGCTACACAAATGAGCCATCCAAAAATATGACAGCAAATTGCTGTTTAAACAACTCATGCTCACACACAAAAATTTACTCATTCTTCCAGCAGACCTCAGATTTAAGAGATGATGACCCTTTGAAGGTAAAGTCCTGTAACTTGTTATGTCTTCTAATATTTTTCTGCACATGAATAATAACATCTTTTATTTCTTTTAATCTCCATTAATTTGTTTCTTCTCACTGTTGTAAAGGAGCCTTATATGGGACTCTTCTGATAAATGAATTAACTGTGAGAATTTAGTCAATGCTTGATACCACAGAAGAAGTTATCTGGGAAATAGCCAAGGTACAACAGTTACAAGAAAGCATTACATGAAGCAATTAAATCCCCCTCAACTCTGCCTTAAATAACAGGCTTGAGGAAACTAGCTTCCGTGGTGTCAAATTAAAATGGGAAACTCCAGTAGATCCAAATCTGCTGCAGTTAATGTTCCAAAGGTAATGGAACCATTTTCTTCAGCAAAACCAGGATACAGTTAATAAGAGGTCTTATCTGTTTTAAGTACCCAACATATTCGGATGAATTACAGAGATATCCCAGTTCAGCCCTGGACTGCAAAGTTGAAGGAGAATTGAGATGGGAAGAGAGATTCACTTTTACTTCTGACATTTTCACTATCCCTTTCAATCTTCCCTCTGATTTATACTTAAACTTGCCTTGTCCTGAGGCTGTGGCAGTGCTACTTCGAGGACATTTCCATAAAGTCATGACACAAGAGATGTTTTCTTTGCTCTCAGCACACTCCACTAGGGATTAAAGCAACAACAGTGCTGAGGCTTTGGTGCCTGCAGGGTCCTCAACCTGCTCCTGAATGAGTCAGGATGGGGAGTCTCTGGTGCCACAGAGCAGAGATGACAAAGAGCTCTCTCCTCAGTAGCTCCAAGGCTGAGAGCTCCTCTGTCTGCCCCAGCTGACACCCCTGCACACAGGCTGACTGAACACACCACCGTGTGCTTTCTGTGGCCTGGCTTTCAGGCTCTTGGCATCACCTAGTGGATTACATACACAACAGAGCAGCCTGCACCTCATTTCACCAAGGCTGGAAGAGAATGAATTCAGCCCTATCTCTACAATCCCCCAAATATTCTTTCTCACAGAAGCAAGCCCATACTGTTTATGGGTGTAACCTCTAAGTCCTACACAACAAGGTAGGGGATGCCATTCTGCCATTATGTACATCACGCCTCAAGTATCCATAACAACCTTGTAACAGTTCAGTCCCTGCTGAAGCAGGAAAAGAGGACCTCAACATGAATAACCCCTTGTTTAGTTTAGTATGGCTTAAACCGTGTGTGCTTTCAAAGTTTATGAAATTATTATAAAGCTAAATTAAAGCTTAAAGCCTTTTGTGTTTGTAGGACTCAAATCCAATTCTTAATATTGCAGTGGTTAGAAAACACCAATTTGCATGAATTGCTTTTGATATTTACAATTATTTTTAGAAAGTCACACTTCCTCAAGGTTAAAGAAACCCGCAACCTATAAAGGCAGCTTTCAAAATGATTCTTTCAGTGCCATATGACTAATACACACCATGCTGAATTTTAAGGTCATTTGGAAGTGCAATTATGCAAATACTGTTTTCTTCATTGTTAATATATTCTGGGACCAGGATTAAAACTCCTGGTGCAAAACTCTCTTTTAAGGAGCTGCAGAACTATCTGTGTAGTTTCTCTTTATCCATTCACAAATGAAAACCCCTGTGCATATCTAAGTAGCTGAGTGAAAAACTGAGATGCCCAGAGAGAAGACAGAAAATTGTACAAAATAAAAAGTTTTTTGTGTCCTTCCTTATTTTCAATTCCTATAATAAACTTTGTAAAATTTTTAATCTGTAAATGGATTAAAATTGGCAAATTTCCTTCAAATGATTTCCTAGATGTAATAATAATAGTTTGAAATGAAATTTCAGATGTCTGCAACTTTCTCTTGGAAACAGATACATAAAAATCCAATTTCACTGACCTTAGATTGTAATAAGCCCTACCTTGTACTCTTATGTCGTAACTACCAAGCTATTAGCCTGTAATTTTTGTGGGTGGCTGTTTTTCTTTATATTCTTCCATTTTTACCCCACCTGTGGACCTCATGACCCACGTTTTTTTCTGGCCAAGCATGGTAAGTGGCAACTAATTATTGAGCATGTTGCTCAAATAGAGGGGAAGCCTAGGGTCTGTTTGAAGCTCCCTATCTTCCCAGTAAGGCAATCAGCAGTTACCTTTGGCCTCTGTGAACTCAGCATTCTCCAGCTATTCATCTTCACTTCCCTAAAGAGCTCTATAAAAGTTAACAGCACAAACAGTACGCTAGAGATTAACGCAGCTCATATAAATACACCGCAAGCGCCCGGCAGTGTAATGGTTTTTCTCTCCCAGGGCAGAGTCTAAGGCAGAGAAGCCTTCACAGACCTTTTGTAAATCTGATCCTTAAACAGACAGGAGAGATCATTGTCATCATTGTCATCACACAAAAGTTAACAACAGTCAGGTCACCAGCTACTTGTGATGCTGGAAAAATCATTGGGAATAGTATTTGGGTTTCGATTTCTTCCCTAGGACAGACTTGCTTTTCTTAGCAGTTTTCCCTCAAGGAAGATTATTGTAAACAACTGTCCTATTTTTATGCAAATTCATGTTTTACAGGAGATAAGACAGCAATGATAAATTCTTCCCATTTCCAACACCAGATGAGAAAAACTTCACTCCATAAAGAACCAAAATGGCAATATCAGAGTGTCATTCTTAACGGGGGTGAAATATATTCCCTTATTAACAGGAACAGAACATCATTTGTTCTTGTAACATGATGTGCCTGTCTGCAAAGAAAAATCCCAGTTAATCATTTTATTTTATTATATTTTTTCCAATGACTGAAATTTACACAAATGAAAATAACTAGGGATTCATCATGGGTTGACAATACTTTCGAATTAATAATGGATGGTGTCACATCTCCTCTAAATTACTAACTACCTTGACAGACAGCTAATAAACACCACAGCAGTCGGGTGCAGCAGCCTCCCACACATTACATTGTCCCTGAGTCTTAAGCGACAAAGGATGTGCAGATTAAACGTTTCTCATTTGCATAAATGAAGCCCCAGCTCTGCCTTACCTTGTCTCCTTGTCTTTGGGCATGGTGGGTGACCCATAGCCAAAAGCCTGCTTGTCCACAGGAGAGGGCATTGCCTCGGCCATGCCCGGGAGGCCGACAGCGCCCCGTGCCTTCGCATCCACAAACACAGGCGGTCCTGGCTCCTTTTTGAAGGACTGGCGGCTGGGGGAAGACCTGTCGGGCTGGAGGGTGTGGGCGGGAATGTGAGAGCCATGGTGAGGATGAATATCGATCATTCTCATGTCAGCCACCCTGTGGGGTGAGGCTGGAGGCGTTTTAGAGCCAAGAGTGGGCAAATGGCTCTCCGGGTACTTCCGTGACTTCTGTCTGTACAAGGACTGCTCCAGCATCTCAGGCTGCATGGAGGGGCTGCAGTAAGTGCTCGATGACCTCATGGCACTGCGGTGGTAAGCTACAATGTGATCGGGGACATCGAGGGGGTGTCCAGGGTGCGGTGCAGCCACACTCATCCTCCCCTCGTGAAACAAGTAGGGGTCACCGTAGAGGCCTTCATTTCTCATCAGGGTAAGGTTTTTGTTACTCATGTCCTCGTCTGGCTTCACGTCCCGTCTCTCCAGGATGGCGCTGGGGCTGGGCGATATGGAGCGCGAGGCTGGCACGCCGGACAGCCGGTCCCTGGGGATGGTGGCATTGCCTGGCACACCCACGGGCCGGCCCCCACCGTAGGGAATCCTGGACGGAGAGGGGGGCATGGAGTGGGGCACTGGGGTGGAGGGTGGAGAGCTGGGCATGGCGTGCAGAGGGTGTGCGGCAGATCCAGGGCGGGAACCACCTGGGCCATCTCGTCCCGTATATGCAGTTTCCCTCTGCATCTGGAAAGAAAAGAAAAAACACCTCAGATATAAAGTTACTGAATGAGCAACACATGATGTGGATTGTCTACAGAAAATTAGGAAATAAAAACAAACCCTCGAGACAAAATAGTTTTACATCTGCATAAATAAAACACTTTGGGACCTCAGTGCCTAACAAAAATAACAACTATAAATAGCAATAAAATGGGCTGTATGTTAAAGGAATATGAGAGGTTTAAAAATGCTTTTACTTATGCAAATACCATCTCACTCTCATCTGATATTCACAGCTACTGAAGCTGAAATCAGATGTTGTGGTATCCAGGTGTTCCACGTACATGTAGGCAGTGACAGACTTGAACAGTTTATTGATCAGACACATAGGCTAGAGTTCATTGATGCCAAAGCAGGATAAAAATGCTGATGCTCTGGCATCACAAACATACCTGAAGTCCTTAGACAAGAAAAATTAATATTACAACAATATTACAATAATTGGCAATTTTCTTCAGTGCAGGATTTAAGCTTTTGCTAATGACTTGATATGGTCTTTATTACACAAAGGATACAAAAAGCATAAGAGAAAAACACACTCATCTATTGACTATACACAGTCAACTTCTATGAAAACAGTCTGACCCTATATAACATGCCATTGCAAAGATAAGAGTGATTCAGAGGGTTTGTGGAGCACACACTCAGAAAGTCATCGATCA
Source organism: Muscicapa striata striata (assembly GCA_030060385.1). Classification (NCBI taxonomy): domain Eukaryota; kingdom Metazoa; phylum Chordata; class Aves; order Passeriformes; family Muscicapidae; genus Muscicapa; species Muscicapa striata. Next base: position 2,773,427 of record JAREIS010000030.1, on the reverse strand, counting down.
CTTTATCACAGTTTTATCACAGCAGTAAGGAATGAGAAAGCAATGAAAAGAAAGGAGAAACTTCCACACCAAATGTATTAGTGCTTTGTTAAGAGACCTTGGCAAAAATCTGCAATGGATACATGTGCTTTTGAGAGTGTAGAATCTCACTGTGCCCAATCAAGAGCCCTCTAGATGGCTGAACACTGTCAATGACAGACAGGAGAAATTCTCCCTCTAGAAAGCATCACGTTCGTGCTCTGGTGCCCTTAGGGTAAGGTGGATGAACAGGGAGATGAAAAAGTCAGCTGAGGACTAACTACATAAGAAAAAAATCATAATTTCTAAAATTCATGCTGACAATTTCATCTTCCCTCTCCATCACCTCCAAGGGATTGTAGAAAACTCTGTATCACAAAGCCTGATTCCACATTCCTAAAGTTACAGAGCACAAAATAATGTACAGCGGATGTTGCTGATCTGAAATCGACACAATTTTTCTCCCCTCTCACTCCTTGCTTTGATAATGTGGATTCATTGTAGTTACAGTGATCCATGGCAGATGAAGCAAGAGATTATTCCTGCCCCACCACAGGTTTTTCCACTGGTAAGGGAATTGCAGTGTTGGTATATAAACAATAGCTGTTTTATCACAGCAGGTTCTGCACTCAGGAATTAGAAATGAAGTTCCCCAGGGCCAGAGATCAACAGTCTGGAGCATCAGGTATTAGAAAGAAGAAAGGAGATAACCTGATTGTGGCTGCAGCAATAATAAATAAGTGTAACAGAACAAAGGTGTGTACTGGGATGGGTCATGAGCCAGACAAAAATTATGAAGTCAAACAGGAACATGGCACAATTTTTTCATTTGCACAGAGAATTAGTCTAGTCTGGAATTTTAAATAAGATATAATTAAAAAATAACTAAACAGTATTAATCACTTTATAAGCGGGAATTCAACATCATTTTCTATTGGTTTGAAGAAACACTGCAACATAATAAACTAAATTGTGTGTACTGACTCTGGCCCTGGGCCAACAGAACAAAACGACTCCTACTGACTTGAGCAGCTTTGGGATCATGTCCTCAGGGACAGGCAGATACAGATGGTTTATACCACGAGAAGAACCCAGAGAAGGAAAATCTTCCAAGATTTGCTACACAATGCCCTGTTTAGTTGCTTCAGATAAAGCTACAACAGATGGAATAGTATCTGTCAAAGAAACCATAGCCATTAGGATATGCTGGGTTGCAGTGAGAGGAAAATTCCAATGTTATGTTGCAGAGAGGAAAAAATTTTCATGGGAAGATTTGAAAGCAACAAGTTTAATTTCCCCTAACTTCTGGACTTCATATTCCTGTATATGCTCATTCACTTCTCGTAAGTCAAAGTAACCTGTCAAAGAAAAATTCCTATTTTCCACCATAACATCATTTAAATGGAATACTTTAAGATGGAAAATAATTTGATTATGGGACTGAACTATTGCTCAAAATCTTGTGTCTGAGTACTGTTGTATGTAACATTATTAACTTTTGCTTTAAAATAGCGCTTTGAGTACAGAGCCTCAATCAAGGCTCCCTTGGGCTGGGCAGGACACAAACACCTGGGCACCCAACCCCTTTCTGAAAACTTCACTTGCTATTTTAAGCCAGGACTCAGACCCTGGGTGGAGTGCACCAAAGGGGAGACTGTTGGAGCCAGAGAGTCCAGGGTGCCCAGGAAAGACTCACCAGGACATGTGGGCTGTGCAGGGACCTGAGCTGGTCACCAAGAGCCAGGCAGTTTTACCTAGTGGATTACAGTGTTTTCTATAACATGGTTTCCTCTCTTTCCATTTTCTCTCTTCTCCAGCCTCTCCAGATTCTTTGCTAATGGTAAGTTTAAAAATGTGAAGGATGGTTTTTTCTTGCTTCTCATCTGTACCTCTTTGGTGTGATAGTCTAGACACACCCAAGAGGTATAGATGAGAAGAAAGAAAAGACCATCCTTCACATTTCTCCTTCACCACTCTCTTATATACAGCCCACTTTCTGTGCTGTTTCTCATCCCCTCTCCTCCACCACAAAACCCACATGTTGCTCAATAAAACCCCATACTCTTCTACATAGGCTGTCTTGAGCCACATGTTCCTGGACTTCACATGACTCAGGGACAGAGAAAGAGGATATTTGGTTTATCTGAGCCTCTAAATACTGGGTGCTGTCCCAAATAATCCCTTTGAGGGCAAAAGGAAGATTTTTTTTTAGTGCAAGCACAGGATCATGTGCTTTGTGCTTTTCAACTGCAGCCATGTAATACGTTTACCTGAGGGTGGGGTTTTCTTGAGCACGTAGCTCTTCCTTGTTCCTACTGCCTACAGACCTCACATCCTTGAAATAGAAACTTGTCTTATCAATCCTTAGGTTAAAACGTGGCAAACAACTAGCGAACACTTCCGCTTGAAACATTTGAGGGAAAAACACATCACTGAGAATCTTTCACATTCTGTAGTAAAAAAGATTACACCATGTTTAAGCATCTCCTGTGGAGATTTTTGGTCAGTCTAACAAGACTTAAGTTTGTAAGATACAGATTTTGCTAATTTTTTTGAAATGGAGTCTCTATATGTTAGTCATGTCTATATCTCTATATGTCTCCAGTGTTATATAAAACCAGTTATGCTGTTTATTTCAAAGCCTTTTGGCACACTGAATAACTTGCTATATTTTGAAAACATCTATATGCACAAAGCCAGCAAACCAGTTACCCACCCACCCAAGTGGGCAGAAGGAGCCTAGCTGTCACAGAGGACAAGCAGAGCAGGTGTCCCTGCAGCAGGGCAGGCAGGGCTGGGCACAGACCAGGGCAGTGCCACCCAGCACGGAGCACTGAGCCTGCCGCTGACTCAGAGCGCCTCACCACCCCGCAGCTCACCGACACACAGCCACAGCCTGACACAACCCTTATCTGCTGAGATCTCAACGTGAAACTCGGGCAAAGGGAAAAACAGGCCAGAGTTTCTGACCTGGCAGCCCTTCCCACTGCTCTCCTAGACCTCCTCTACATCACCAGAGAACACAGCAACTGGCTTTGCCCCAGGATTTTCAGACTGCCAAAACACTGACACAGAGCATATTTCCAGGAGGGAGGTTTTCTCTGCACCCTCTTGGAACACTGAGGAGTTCCCAGCAGACTCCATTAATCACCTCTCAGCCATGTGAAGCTATTACTTTTCTTTCTGTCCCTTTGACACCCTGCACTTCCCTGAGGAAAGTGGTCCTGTGCTCTGCAAGCTGGCTCACCCAACAGTAACCACAGGACACCTGCAAAGAATTTTATTGAGACCTTGGAGCTTACGATGAAAAAACTACAGAAATACTAAGTGCTGATACAATACTGATAAATTAAACTGTTTCTAAAGAGATGTTTTATGAAAATTGCTCAACAGAAAAAAATCCTCTGAAAGTAAGGCGATCCTTCACTTTCCTAACAAGGAAAGACAATTAAAGAACCCTCAATCCAACAACAATAGAACCCATTAGTTTGTTCTCTCTTCATAAAAATAAACTGACTTCATTGTACTAGTTGTCCAAACCCCTCAGCTTCATCATTAGTTGCACTATATGGTAACACTTCTGTCTTGACTGATCTTTCATTCCAGTTGGATTTGGAGAGCTGAAAGCATAAATCCACTTTTGAAAAAAACCCTGAACACTTTTATACAGTTTTATATTTCTAAAATAAGATAATTTACAATAAGAAAAAGTGCACTTGAAAATCACAGAATTGATAAACAGTTAAATGAGAATTTTAAGTATTTGTACCAAAACTGTCTGAAGCCAAATCAGACAGAGGGAGGCTGTCAAACTTGTCTGTTCTTGCTTTCTCATAGAATGCTTTCTAGTACCTATAAATGTCCCCCTTCTATTGGACCGTTACAGAAAAAAAATCATGCTGGTTGCAATTGTGGGTTCCTCCAGCTGCCAATGCCATATTTGAAAACTTCAAACACATTACCATCATTTTTAGCTGTTTCTGATCAGAAGCTTTTCATTATATGTACTTTCAACAGACAATTAATCCAAGAGAGCTGAAATATTTTGTAAAAACATCAGTAAAGACAAAAGTTGCAACAAACCACCCAGTGGATTTTGGTTAACAGCGATGTTATTTCTTACCAGACATCCCTTGAGTGCTGCTCTAGAGCTTTGGCTTTCCAGATTCTTAGACCTGGGTCAACGTGGTCAGAGTCTAAACTGAGGTAGGGACCTCAACTCTTCCATGCTCTCTTCAGCAGGGCAGGTGCTTGGTCGTTTGGGGTTACCAAGTAGTGACACACGCTGGGGTTCAGTGGCCATCACTCCTTGGCAATGCTTTCCGACGAGAAGTTTACCTGGGAATTTAGGCTAGGAATGGGCCCTTCAATGCCAAAAAAGAGATTTCAGACCATGAAACCTTGCCTAAGTTGGAACCTGGCCTCAGTTGAATCAACCTTGCCTCAGTTGAATCTGGCCTCAGAGTACAAGATTGTAGGAGCTGCCAGGGCTCACCATTGTTTTTCATAATAGGAACTGCACACTGGTAAAATAAAACTGATTTCAAATGTTCAAACTTCCAATGAATGGGGAAGCCCAAGACCCAGCTAGCTGTTCTTAACATGCTTCATATATTTCCATTATTTTTTCCTGGATAATTTTCCAGAAGAGCAGTTGCAGAGCTCCCTAAGAAATCTCAACACCTATAATTAACTTCCCAGTACTAGCATGCACCTAGGTTTCAGTTCTTTCAGTCCTTTTGTGCAGTTTTGGTATATGCCCAGCTGTAAAAACCTCTGTATTGTGGTGAAAGGAGAATTGAGATAAAAACTCAGAACATCTATGAAAGAGGAACTTCCTCTTTCTAGGGTCTGATTACATATATGGTGGATATGTCAAGAGAATAACTGGGTTTAATTCTCTGGCTTTTTCTTTCCCTTGATGAACAACATAATCAGTCAATATGTGTCTTAGGAGGAGTCTGAGATGGTTAGTGATGGTGAAATCATCCAGTCCTCCAGTTTCCATGTACAGAGATTACTTTTTATTTTGGCCAGTGTCAGCTAGCTAGAAGTTGACATGAACAAAACAGGAGAATCAGAAGGTGATGCTCACTATCTTAGAAGGTGGAATTTAGAGGACATAAACATGACCCTCCAGAAAGGAGGCATTCTGAGTGAACCACCATCAGGTGTTGTCACATACTACTCAATATCACTGTGACATCCAGTCCCCACATCTTTCTCCCAGTTGTGAAAGTGTGCACAGAGGTTAGGGCAAAAGCACTATTTGATTCTCAAAAGCAGAATTTAGGACACCATATTGTGGTTACCAATACATTGACTTGAAGCTCAGACACACCATTATTTCCCTTGCCATGCCACAGAGCATCAAACACATTCTTAACATTATTGTCCCTTATTTTATACATATATGTTTAATGCATACTTGTGTATGAATCCAGTCCCTACAGCAATCCAAATGTTTTACCTCAAGCTATTTTACATGTCTCAGTATGTCCTTTTATATCCCTGACTACATAAAAGCTTAATTCATACCATATCCTAAAGCTCCCATGGGGAAAACAAAGAATACCTAGTTTACTTTTTACTGAATGTAAAACAGATCCATAAAATTCTAAGCTAACCACAAAACAAATGTAATGGTAATATCAAAAATAATGTTTGAGTGCTTCACCTTGCCTGTAAGTCCATGTGCATGCTGAAGATGGATCATGCAAACAAGCAGAGAGGAGGGTTTGCACACCAAACCCTACACAGTCTGCTCTTTTGGGCACAATTTCTTCAGCTATCTGGATGCTACCCTATTTGTTTTCACAATTTAAAACACTAACACTCTTACTACACTCTTAGACAACATCATTGCCTACGGACCAATAAAACAATCTTTGATAAGATCTTTGCTTTGAAATAATTAAAGTCACTTACTGTTTCTTAAGGAAATCACTCGAATGGCTACAGCAGTGAGATGAACATTTGGTTCCACTTCTAATAAAGCACTTTTTGTTTTCAGTCTTGAATGTCAATCCTTGGTCTATAGTATAATATTTTGTATATCCATGTCTTCTGCAAAAATTTTTTGAAGCAGGAAAAATGTTCCTTGTTCCCTCTGCTCACAACAGGCCATCTTGCTTTATCCAGTCATCTAAGTAACACTGTGTGAATAGACTGAAGTACTTTTCCACATGACAAGCCTGCAATTTCTCCTCCCCTTCGAAATTAGTCACTAAATAACCTCCTTGGCATGTCACTCAGTCACAAACTGTGCAACACTATGTGATTCAATCACTCAATCATTTTTAATGTGTGCCTATAAGATGCACAGAAAGAGACTAACATTATGGAGTGAACCACAAAAGAGACTCACAGAGGGGAAAGCCATAAATAAAATAGTGAGTAACCTCTGTTTCAGTACACAGTGCACTTCAAAGGCAACACTATGAGACCTATACATATTCATTCCCCAACAGGTGAAGAAGATCTCCAACTATTTAGCAAATCTAGTAGACAGAATTCTAGAAAAGAAATTCAGCAGTTATAAACCTTAGAAGCTTTTCACCTCCTCAGGTTGGTAGTGCCACTGTAGAAGGAAGCACTGGCTCCTCCCGTGGAGGAGCTGTCTACTCATTAACCAGGACCTGAGGCACTTGGATAGCCTGAACTTCGAGGTCCCCATAAATCAATCCCATAGTTATCTCTGCAGCACACCACACAAGCCATTGTGACTGGTTGTTTGGTTATATTTGTTTTGTTGTGGGTTTTTTTTTTGTTGTTTTGTTTTGTTTTGTTTTTTTTAAAGAGGGAACAACAGAGAAGGAAAATACATTTTCATAAATTAGAACAGGAAGGATGCATCACTCCCTTCTATCCCCTCACACAAGACCATAGAATTTGTCTCCCTAAAAATAGAGCATTTACAGCTTAAAAGAGATGACACTTAAATATTATAAGGGAAAGTCTCATGCACAAAACCTTCCCAGCCTGCAGTTATCTTCTGTTTTGGAGGGTTGTTTTTTTCACTCTTGGTTTGGATTTTTGTCTGATTTTGCTTTTGTGCAAATAAAAAATGGCCTATATCATCATAAATGGCATTCAAAGGAATAAAAATACAATTTAAGCATATGATCATGAGCTAATATTGCTGTACAGAATCAATCCTAATGGGGACATTACAGGAGCAGCATTTCAGTTTCACAGTACTGCTCTCAGTCTCAGCCACTAGTGAAGGAGGCCTCATTCATTTCTGCTATAAAATGGCAATTTGACACTAAGCTTGTAAGCAACAGGAGAAAGATCAGAGCAGATCTAGTAGCCAAAACTAAAAGTCCAGGTGTACCACCCCTTACCATCCCCAGCCCAGCATCAGAGAAGTCCTCCAGCTTTCTAGACAGCTGCTGTGAATTCTGATTTCTAATGTATGCCATAAATTTGTACGCCATTATTGATCTTGACTAAAACTTTACAAAATTTAAATGTGGTGTAATATAAACAGTTTCTTCGGAAATGTAAAAAAAAAAAAAATTGTCTTAAATGCTTACTTTTCAGTTTCCATGTAAAATACTTTAAAACATTATTTTTATTAAATATTTGCACTAGCACTATAATGAAGTATTATTACGGCACAGAAACAATGTTAAACCTATTTATTTTTATTTCAAATTTAATCAGTCAAGGCTTGTTTCCTGCAGTGTAGGGGTAAAGCAGTATTTACCATTCAAGCATCTGGTTTATATTTGGCAGGTTTAACTAACCAGTCAAGCATCCCCTTTTAATGAATGGATGTATATACATGACCTAGTTAAAAAGCTGCTTAGGTTGGCAGACCAACCTGACTCAGAAACATCAAGAGTGAAAAAACCAAGCAAATTATCCTAGGACACTTTATTGCCACATGTGCTTTTCAGCAGTTGCAAAGAATATTCTTCCATTCATGCTCTTCCTTACAGGCTAACATACCTGAAGTGAGAAATTATTATGCTAACATGCAGGATAAAAAGGATGACTGTATTTTGCTAAGTTTCTCTGCAATGAATTGCAAGCTGATAGGCTGCACATTTTCAGTAATTGTACTCTAGCGTGACAAAGTATATCCCACAACTTTAGACAGGGATATAACTAGTTCTCCGTACATAGGACATTATATTCATGTAAGTCTGATGCACACAAAAAGCTTTTCATTAGATGAATTAATCTGTTTTGAATTTTAGAATATATCAGGCACAACGTCATAAATATTGCACAGTTATATCATTACCAAGGCTGTAATTTAATTTGTAGGTCCAACAATGCATACCAACAATTCAAGCATCACTTTCCATTTCAATTACTTTATCAGAGCCCTCAGGCATTATCTAGCTTGCCATGTATTATCCCATGTACAATTATTTGCCATATTTTTGTTTATGAAGTACTGTACAGAACAAGAACTCAGTTCAAGCCACTGTGTAAACCAAGGGCATGCCCCTAAGAGGCACAACATCCTATGCTTCACTGAGACCAAACCTGGAAGTTTAGGTTAATTTAGGACTTTAAACCAATGTTAATGTCTATATCAATGATAGGCTCAAATCACCACAGACCAGTAAATACAATCACCCTTTCTTCTACATCATTAACAATGTTGGTCTGTTGGACCTTTCCATCAATTTGCTCATCACATAAATTTATTTCCTGCTTGTTTCCCTCATTTTGAAGCAGAAAAAACATTAGAGACTAAACATCAGTAGAACAAACAATTATAAAGCCAGAGAATATTTTGACGTCTACTGTGGGGTATACACATGTGGCCTAGACATAACTTATGGCTTGACTACTGATCAAAGCTCCTTCTGCTCCTGATAATGGCTCTTTTGGTTCCTATTCCTTTAATACTAGTTTAATGTATGGAAATAATTAAGTAGTTAATGCCTTATAGTGCTGTAAACAACTATTTCCTGGACAGAAAACAGGGAAACATGCTGATTGCTGCTCACTGACTCAAGACTTGGTTTTGTTCTCTGCACTCCAGAACAAAGTTGGTGATGGAGCCAGTTGGATTTTGCTTAAATTCAACAAGTTAGTTCAGTCCAGCAGAACCCAAATGGAAAGTTTGCTGATGACAGCTTTTAGAGCTGAATTACAAAGAAAGCATATTTTCTCCTGTATTTGGGGGCTTGGGGTTAGGATTTTGGGTGTGGATTCGGGTTTTGATATTTGGGGTTTTTCTGCCAAGTAAGGTCTCACGCCACCTCACCAGCCCTACTGCCCACCCAGCTTCTAATTTTGGTCCAAGAAACCAACAGTCTGAGATGACAAAGAGCAGTCTGTGGAGCTGTCTGCAGGATCTCCTAACTCTGCTAGCTCTGATAGACAAAGCTCATGAAGGCAGCTGGGGAACTGCCATCAGCATCTTTCTTCTCTCTGCTTAGGCTGGCACCATGACAAGGTCAATTTCTTCTATCAAAGGAGAGTGATGCTTAGCTTTGCCTCCAAACACTCATCAGAGAAGACAAAAAAGTTCTTACCTCATCCTGATCCTAGTCTCAGTTGCTTCCCCATGGCAAAACCAAGGGAGCAGAACACAGCCCCTGAGTTGCTGTCCTTCACAAAGTCACCCAGGTGACACACACCAGCATCCAGCCAGGCTGTGCTGCTGCCACTGCACTCCACTCTGCTCTCCATGGCCCAAAAAACCCCTTTCAAACTGGCCTTGCCTTTTCACATCAGCTCTACACTGCCTATGTTTATACTTACAAGGATGTGTGTGGTGTTTCCTTGTAGACTGAAAATCCTACAGAAGCTCTTTGAATTTGAGAGGCCAAGCTAAACAAACAGGGAGGGAACAGAACAGTTCTGGCTGCCTAACACATACTGGATTTGGGATTATATGCAGACCACACTATCTTCTCCTAAACTTGCTTATTGTTTGTACTCCCTCTGTTTACTGATTCCAGAGGCATGCAGTGAAACAGATATGCCTTGGAGTAAACACAAGTACCATAAAATTCTCTTATAATTATTCCAAACTCCTTAGTTCTTACAACATAAATGCAAACAAACAAACAAAAAGCCCTCTCATACCACAGAGCACATTACTACTGGCTAGAATGCAACACTATAAAGGGGACAGGCAGCTCTGCAGCTTCCCTGCTGGCAAAGCAGCACTCTCACTAGAACAGCTGGAGCTTGCAGAATGGACCAACCTGTGCACAAAGCCTTTGAACCAGCCCACAGATGAGCATCTGAGCTCCCAAGAGAACACTGTTGTCTTGTAACCTGGGCATTAACATTATGTTTACACACATACATGTATGTTTTGCATACAAACATACATTTTTGGCCTATACTTTGGTCATGGCAGATCAGTATAATCTGAAATCTTTGATTTTTAGGGATTAAAAAAGTTAAAGGCGAACAAATAAAAGTGGAAAGTCCTCTGCTGGAAACTCTATAAGCCTCTCAAATTTTTTTTAAGTTTACTAGAGCAAATATAGCCAACTCTCACTGGAGTTGCATGAAGAAGGTTCTGCAAAACTGAACTATTACGTCAGGTCTGCAGTCTGTCTCTCTACCCTGTAATTCAAACCTCATGCTTCCCCCTTGTTTCTGTCCTGATTTAAGCAAGGACATTTTCCTAGCTATAGGAAAGTTTCACAGCATGTATCACAGACATATATGCATTAAGCACCTCTCAAAAAATCAAGAAGAAATATTAATTGCTCTGGACTGAGGATTTGTCTCACTGAATGTTTCATTAAAAGAAAGTCAGCCAGATATCCTCCAGAGTCAGCTCATTCCTCTAGAGCTGGGTGGGACAAGCTGCCCTTTTGCATTCCCAACCTCTTACCACTGACTGCAGTGGGTGGCAAGTTCTACACTGATTTTAAAAGGATTATATTTTTTTTTAAATTCTTTATAGTGAGCCTGCCCATATGTCTTTTCATTTAGCTCATTTTCTGTTCTTTTTCTCATCCTACTTTTTTCCTTTTTTTTTTTCCTTTTTTTTTCCCCCTTCTTTATAAGAAAGCTGAGATCCTATAAGTACAAAGGACAATGACAGCTTCATTCCATCTGCTGCTTGCTGGTCCATGCAATGGACCTTGCTGTGATCTGCCTTGGAGAATCCAACTTGATCTGTGGCTCCTGTTTTATTGAACTAAGCATCTCTCTCCTGAATCTGGCAATAAACATTATTTCTCAGCAGAGCAATTACCATTAGCACACTTATTTATGCCTAAACTTTCTAGCTTTTTAAATGCAGAGAACTGATTTTGTGGCATGAAATGTTCTCTTCTTAGTTCATAGGTAATGCAGACATATTAATAAAAAGAAGCAAGTCATATGTTGCTGATATTTTACTAACATTTAACTCATTACTTGGACTGATGACCTTAAAGATCTTTTCCAACCTGAATGACTCTGTGATTCCCTGAAACAGAGAAGAGAGACAGGAGGTAAAAAAGTATTATGTGGAAAGGTAATAGGGATTCTTAGTGTAGAACTACAGAAGAAAGGAAACAAGACAAAACAAAAAAGGAATGAGACAGTGTGAATGATAAATTAAAAAAAAAGGATAAATAAAAATAAATAGGAGTTTGTAAAAGACGAAAGAGAGTAATATTGGAGATGGATTGCTGAAAAATTAATAGGGAAACAAGAAAGGGATAATAAATAAAAAAGAAAAATAAAATAAGAGACTTAAGCTGGGCAGAGAGGAATTGATGAGAAAAAGAGAGTTAAAGAGACTGTAGTGTATGAAGGAAAAAACAACAAAAAATTCTATGAAAGAAAGAACAAAACAAAATAAATGAAAAAACAAACTAATGCAAATTTTCTTCAATGCCAGAAGATTTTGCATTTGTTCTTTTCAGTGCTGTAGTCTAGCATAGTAGGCATTATAGGGAGAGGCAGAGAGCAATAAAGGAAGAAGAAGAGGGATGAGAAAGAAGAACATCCAGCATAAACTTAATTCGTTTTGTTCAATATTCTGAGGCTTCGTGGTTTTTTTGGCAGATGTGGTCAGAACATGAGGGTGGTTTTTAGGAAAGAAGTAAGCAGAGCACTTCAAGTAAATGCCAACTGGTATGACCCACAAATGCTTGAGGACATGGGCAAAATAGATAAGACCACCACTTGCCTTTGCAATCCACTCTCATATTCAAAACAAAGATATTTGGGATGTACTTTAAAGCCATAAATGGCCTTTGAAAAGCAGCAATGAGTTCAGCCACTACCACTGAAGATATAGTTAAGGTTCCCAGCAGCTTCATCTCCCTCAGGCAGTGCAAGAAGTTACAGCCCTCTACGAGTGAGGCCTTCATGCAGCATCTCTGGGACACCCCTGCAGTGGGACTGGGGCTGAGAGATAATGCTCAGGTGGCTGCTGCCCCCTGCACATGTCTGGTTGTTAGCAGGGGACAGCAGAAGCTCTGGTTTGATGAAACCATCACCAAGCTCTGACATGTCATGTGTGTGTACATGCACATGTGCATGCAGTCCTTACTTCTCAGAAAACTTTTTCCCTTATCAATTCCATGGTGTTATCAATCCCCTGACCACACAGGTTTGTGACCCCACAAACACCTGCACATCGAGTTCCTTGTCCATCATAATGTTCAATGGCCCCTCCCATTCCTAAACTAAGGTCACCTTTTTTTTTAAGTGTAAAACAAGAAGCAAACAAAAAAAATAGGAAAGCAGTATCACACTTCTTCCCATAAAATGGAGAGCTTACAACACGCCTCACCTTAAATACAGCTTGAGGAATGGGCTCTGTATTTGGGCTAGCCTGGCTGTACCTGTACTGAACCTGCTGACACAGATTAACTGTCCATGAGAGAACCTTGACAACACACTGGCTGAACCCTGCTTGGAAGGGAATGGAGCATGAGGCCACTTGGAGCCTGACCCAGAGCCATCCCACGAGAGCTTCCAGTCTAGCCACACTTAGTTTAGGCAAAGTGAGCAAAAAGATGGATGAGATGCAGCACACTTTGCATTGGCCTGTCTGAAATCACAGTGCCTCTGTGTGGAAGTTTATTTCCCCAGCAGCATTTCATCATTTGAGCTATCTCCCTGCTACCAGTCTGCACTGCTTTACTCCTGACTGGCAAGGCAAACACCCAGATCAGTTAACAGGCACTCATTTCTGCCTATTTATGCATTTAATTTCCTATGAACAAATGAAATGTGAGAGTTTAAAAAAAATGTTTAGATTATCCAATTAAGCATAGAGAAGTTAATAAATTTCTCATGCTTTATTTTCCTATGCTTCCTTCATGTACTATGCAGACAGAATGGTGAGTGCACTAAGATACTTCTTGGCATTTCAGCCAAGATTTTTCAGGGTGTTATCACAAATGACAAAAATATAAACACACTAAAACATAACACATTTCAATCCTAAAAAGGTCGGATTTACATAATTACATCATTGGTTTGCCAATATCCACATTTATCTCATCAGTATAGCATGGCCCACCCATCCCATAAGCTATTCAGATTGTTTGGATTGAATGTATAAAAGCTGTTACTGATCTATTTTTCTAAAGTTAACATTATGACAACCCTCATAACTAGAGCTGCATTCAAACCAATTGTTGCCTTTGCTTTCAAACCAACTACTTCCTTCTTCTGATTTTCCACTGATGCTTTTTATGGTAGAATTTTCTGAGAACAAAGAGAGTCATGTAATTCATGAAAATGCAGAAAGCATTTCCTCTTCCATCCCCATTCTCTTTGAAGAGATGAAGGACACCATGTACATAACATAACCACCACCAATGCAGGAAGCCAAACCCTTCAGACCAATCTCAATTTCAGCATTTCCTTAGGGCACCACAGAACTGATGGGGTCATCTCTTTTTTTCCAAAAAAGGAATAGTTTCAAAGATGTACAGTTCTGGTACAGATCAGCATTTTTATTTGGTTTAAATATGCTGTATATCAGATTTCTGCTATTTAAAAGAAAAATACTTTTAGTAACTGCACTCATAAATCAGAATAAATGCATAGCTTTCTGACTCCCTGTACTAACTCAGCTCTTATTTTTGTTCCATATTTGTATCTCTTCTCATTGCACTGAAGACAACTAAAACTGAACAAGCTGATACAGTTAAATGAACACAAAGAAAGTGTAACCCTTGGTCTCATCTTACATTACAAACAACTGAACCAAAATACAATTTCTATTACAGGTATACTAACTGGGTTAGAATGTAAATAATATAGAAATATTATAAAACAGAGCTGATAGTCAAAAGACATAAGCAGCATGCTTATACCTGTTTTCTTCTAATGTAAGGACATAGAAAATCAGAAAAAATAAGTTGCTGCGCTGAGTTTTGGGGTCAGCACTATTGACAGAAGAATGGTCATGAGAAATTTTACATTCAATTGGATTTTGCAATGCAAGTGTCCAAGCCACACCACAGCTCATAGCCATAAGGCTGAACAGCATTTGCAGTTGTATGTCTTTTGAAATTACAGAAGTGCTATCAATGCATCAATTAAGAGTCTTAGATAACAAACTTTTTCCTACACTGTTTGAATCCTACTTTTCCTTTTACTTCATTCTATGCCAAAAATATCCAAATTGGTTAGCATGGCTGAAGCAAACAATCTAGTTTACCCAAAGGTCAAGCTATCTACAGTAAATATTAAGTGATACAGGGACGAGCACTTTACCCAACAAACCCACTCAGTCTTTTCACTTAATCACATTGAGTTCAAATTTGCAATGATGTAAGAAAGACATACATTCAGACAAAAAATAATTTCAGCATCACATAATTTCTCATGGAGTCCTATTGCGTGCTGATATGTGTAACTGTTGCTTCTGCCAGCTGAGGCTTTTTTTAACCCCAGATCTTAACCTGTATCCAAGGAAAGATATTTTTACTGCTCATATTTTCAGAAGACTGATTAGTTTTCCAGAGCCCTTATTAGAAAAAGTACAATCCAACATGGAGAAGAATCAAGATCCTCAGATGTATAACTGTGTTCTCTTAAACACCAGGTAATGGTTTACTCCTCTTCATTAAAAGGAAGATAGGGACGGAATTAATTCTCTTTAGTATCCTTAAGGCTAATGACTAATAATATACTGAAGTGAAGACTCAGTGGATAGCAGAGATTCTGGGACACAAGCATGAACTAACACATTTTGGATTTGTGAAAAACTTCCTGGAAAAGCTGAGGTCCTGTGTGGCAAGAATAATGATTTTTTGAAGACGAAGAAATATTGTTGCTAACTTCACTTGGTTCTGGGAACTGTGGTAGCAAAATGCCCATCTTAAAAAAAGCAATTTTTAACCCCTGGTCCAATAACAGCTCATTTGGAAAGCTACCTGGAAGTCATAAAACTTGACTGGACTTTGACCTGTGTGACTCCTGCACAGGAGATAATTCAGATAAACTGCCTGGTTTGAAAAGGAGGTAAAGAAGGACCTCCTCTCCTCCTGAGGGAGGTCACAGCCATCAGCATTTTTATCACCAATCAATGTGTTCAGGGAGCTCCGGCAACATCTGACTGTCAACTATTTAGGAATTTCAAGTAAGCAATCAAATAACTGCAAACTGTTCTACTAAAAGCAAGAGAGAAAAAAAAGAGCAAAACTTCTAAAGAATTGGCATGAGGAAACATTATGTAAAAAGAGGTGGAGTAAGAATAAAACCAGAAACTAGTAGACAATAAAAACTGGACTCAAATCCAATCCTTATGTTTTTATTCAGGGCAAGCTCTCACTGAAGGCAGCAAAATCTTTTCCTGAGAACCTCAGATGTATGAGAGATAAAATTCCTAGTTTTAATGAAGGGCTGAAAAGACCTTCACCCAAAAGAGGT
The DNA here is from genome assembly GCA_030060385.1 of Muscicapa striata striata. NCBI lineage: Eukaryota > Metazoa > Chordata > Aves > Passeriformes > Muscicapidae > Muscicapa > Muscicapa striata. The sequence goes on along the minus strand of JAREIS010000030.1, from coordinate 2,757,587 downwards.
AATATGTTGTCTGTGGGTAACTTCATCAGCTGCAGGGTAAGCTCTCAGCAAACCTCAACATGAAAGGCAGGCCAGCTTGAATTCAGGGATGTTAGTGGGAAATAAAGAACCCTCCCCCCTAAAAATTCCACTCTCTGGAAGTTTCCAGGTAACTGGTTTGTGATATCTGCCATATGACACTCCTCCCAGACTAATTGGGAGATTATTGCAGGGTGGGGCAAGCTCGTGCTCCTTCAGTGGTTTTCTACCAAGAATGTGACACTTTCTTCCAAGGGCAGTTTCATATAAACTTAAAGTCCACCCTCATTATTTGAATATTAAAGAGACACAAAAACGTATCTTTTAAAATGTTAGTGTATCAATAGTATCTACAAGGTTATATGCCTTATGCATACATATATTACCTATACATACATATAATACTATTCCTAATGTTTGTGAAATAAATAAAATACACCAAAGCAAAAAGGCATCATATTAAAAAAGCCACAGTGCAGTATCCATCCAACTGTTACACAGGATCAGTATCTTTAACAAAACAGCTTTGGGCTAGAAAACATTTGAGATTAATATACTATTTTTTGTGTAGTTAAAATAAAAGTAGTATTTTTTTTCCTTATAATTATATCCTTTTCTCACTAATTTAGGCTTTCCACAGCAGTAGGTATAGTATATCAAAGGACATATGAATGAAAGAGAACAGGTACATTTACAGTCTTTCATCACAGACTGATTTGATGCAGGTACTCCTCAGTATCTCCAGGTCTGTAGTTGCATAAATAATTGGTAACCACTGAAAACCCACTCAAAGCAAAAGTAGTAAAATCCATATCAGCAAAAAGAAAATCCAGAACATCAGAGACTTTTGTTATAAATTTTAAATTTTAGACTTCAGCAAGATTTGTAGCAGCAAGTTGGAAAATAACTGTTCATGTTCAATATGTAAGTTTGAAAATAGACATAAAATCTAAAAGTAGAGGTTGGTGATTTAAAGAGCAATTAAATATTTATTTTCTTGCTGAAGAAAGAAGAAACAGTTTTCATTGTTCTGACTGAAATTCCCAGTTTATCTGAAAATGTATTTTAGTTTGGAAAACAAAAGAAGAAAAAAGGAATTATATATCCTTCATTATTTATAAGCATCATCTTACCTTACATCTCTTGGAGAGTTCTGTTTCTAGGTAACTTTGGCAAGTATTTTAATTCAGAATTAGTTTCAGCAATACGTGCCATTACATCTGCTCTTTAAAATAAACTGCTTTTTCTCTTTCCGTCAGACAAAGTATGTGGCCTCAAAGAGCTGCAGCGTCTCTGCTCAAGAGATTTCATGGGCACTCAGAGGCTTTCTCTCCACTGTATGAAAGTTAAATCTGAGTAAGGAAGGCATTTTTCCTGTCCCGGAAATCAGCATAACCAAAACCAATGCTGAGCTAATGAGAAATGTTTCTTCCATGTGTTCTGTTTGGCAGACACCGCAAGTCATATCAAGGAAACACGTGATGTTTATAAATACAATATGGCTTATGTTGTCATAACCTCTCAATGACAAAAAGAGCATTAGAAAAAGCAGACAGCAAAACAGCAGGAGAGATGAGATTTGTATCATTTGGAAGGTCTCTATCAGATAATAGAGGTATTAGCAATTGCCCTTTCGTTCTTTTTTCCTTCTTTCTTCCCAAAAGGAAACAAAGTTTTATGGTAATAGGATCAGTAAGGTAAACACATAGCAAGTTATATAAATGCTGTCCTATAGGCATCCCAGCACTAAAATGCATTCACCCAATTTATTGCTTGAATTATTTTCCAATAAATACTTTTGTTCCAAGTACCTCTGTTTAATGCAAAGAGCTCTTTTTATTTTTTTTTTTTTAGCTGTAGTATGCAATGTAAAGATATAACTGTGGCAGCAATTGCAACTTTTATGTTTACTGATGTTAAGATTATAAGATATCCAATTACAAGACGTTAAAGATGCTGGATGTTTACAGGTACATTAAGAATACAGAAAAACTATTCTGTCTTTGTTATTTCTCTATCTTTTCTGCAAAGCGGCACTGAATTTCAGCCTCCTTGGAAGCCTTAAATTCTTGGCAGCTGTTTGAGGGTTTCTAGTACTTGCAGGGTATTTTTAAGTTCACACATTGTATCTAACCCTAGAGAGTTAAAATGTTAGCGGCCTGCCAACTGGTTACTTTCAGGGGTAAAATGAGAAGTTGGTGGTGTGCAATTTCAATAATGAAAGCTATGTAGCACAAGTTTACCTAACTTACCAAATATCTGCTTCATTTTCCTATACAATTCATTTTAACTCCTCTCCTCTCACCTTGGCAGCCAAAACCCCCATTGCTGTCAGGAACATTATCATCTTTTTGCCACTCTAACTCCCATAAAATGTGGAGTTTCCAGCTACCCTGCACTGCCCCAACTCAGCTCTGACTCAACTTGCCCTAATTGTTCTTTCTTGGAGAAACAGCCTCAAAATAAAAAATTAAAAAATCCAAAACACTTCAAAGCATACCTCAATACAACAACAGCCATAACAAGCATTCTTTGGATATTCTGACCTCACCCAGCAGAGATCTTATGCAAATCAGAGAATTAAGTAAAACCATAGTATGTCTAGGACACTTCAAAATAAAGCACACCCCATGGATTTTAAGGCAGGTGGATAGGAAGAAGACAACTTTGAAGCAAAATAGCCACTAGTTTCTTATGAAGTAAAAACTCTCTCCCAGTACTCAAAATTGGCTGGTAGGTGAAGCCCAAAACAAACCACTGCATAAGCGAACATTAAAGTATCCAGCTGTGCCACCAGAAACACTGACTAGTTTCTGTAACAGAAAGGGGATATTGTAATTTAAGTCTCTTTAGCCTTTAGCCACTCCAGAAAAGGAGGGTGTAGAGAAGGAGGGCAGAAAATTTGCAGTGCACACTCAGTAGGGGAATCACTTTGAGCTCAACAGCGCAGGATGAAAGGAGCTGTGTCAATCCACTCAGCAATAAACAAAAACCCCAGTGCCAGTTCTTACAGCCATGTCCTGGCATTCTGTCTGTGCACCATGGCTGACTGAGTGCCAGCCTGGGCTCTTCCCCTTCCAAACGATGCAAATCACAAATGGCATTCTAAGGGCACAGAGCAGCATGGTTGTGTGCTCTGTATTTACACTGGGGGAAAAAACAGACCATCTAAACATGAAAAACTGACCATCTAAACATCTGTTCATAAGACAATATTTTGTCAGAAGAAAGTACTGTTGCACAGAGAGCTAGAAAGTGTTGATAAATGATACAAGCTCAGGTGAAGGAATAAATGAATGATAGGTAGCAATGTGAAGATATATCTTAAAAAAAAAAACCTCAAGCTGTTGCAGATTTACAGAGTACATTTTGGGAAAGGAAAAATATGAAAGGAAGAACACAAGCACAAATATTCAGTGAGACAGCACTATGTGTCTACTTGTTGTTTAGCAGCATTCAACACGGCAGACCTGTCAAAGAAAGCACACTCTTTGAGATGGAAAGGGCCAATACCAGTAAGCAAAAGGATTTAAAGAAAAACTTTCCTTTAGAGCTTGCTTGGTCCCTCAGCCAATTCCCTTTTCTCAAAGACAACCCACTCAGAAAAAAAGCATGAAACAAAGAAGAGCAGGAAAATTAGAATTAATGGACATTAAAACTGAATGGTTCAATAGAAGATCTGAAAGCTGCAGATCCCACATTCTTCTTGGACATTTTGAGTCTTTTTGTCCATATGGGTAATACTTAGTACTTTAAGTGTTACTGCCAATTCATATACAGGTCTCACATCTGTTTGGTAGTTAAAACAGGTGTTCAAGCTGGCAGCTAACATTATTTTCTTAGATTATTTTGAGCCAGTTACATGGAAATTATTACAAAGCACATGAATAGAAGCCTGGACATCATCAAACCCATCAAACCCTGAACGTTATCAAATGTTTGGATAAACATTCCAAAGAGACAAGAAGACAAACAGTAGAAAAATCTGTAAAGGCAAAACTTTCCAAATCACCAAGAAAATAAAGCTTTAACTCACAGATGACAGGAGCTACAACCATACTCAGAGTATCACCATGAAAAAATATACTTACAATGACTAATTAATGATATTCTAAATACTGTTTTTCAATGGTCTGACAATCAGCTGCTTTTCTGTAGGTATTTTGAAACAATCAAACATGATGCCAAGCATATGCTCCCTCCTTCTCATTGTAGTGAATTTAGCACTCATATATCATATGAAATTGATGAACATCAATTTGCCTAATGCAAAGATATACAAACATAAAAGGAGAGATAAGAAGCAAAGGTTCTTCTACAATCTTACGGATACTCTGCAATGGCCATACATAAAATGTATATTTTTTCACTTAAAACTCTCACATTTCCCCTTCCTTTACTCTGGTTTGCTAAGGAAAGAGAGATAAATAATCCATCTGGCTATTGGTGGTTTTTTTCTGCTGAACTAATAACCTGTGAATCCTCATGCAAATTTCAACCAGATTTAACCAATAAGTAGAAACCATAAGACTACTACGTCCCTAAAAGTTTTGCCAAATTAGTGATTTGACAGAATTTCCTACTATACTTCTGCCAAAGAGAGGCACAGTTGCAGTGTGGGCCCCAGATTTTTGGACTCCCAAGAATGAACACTGGAGAGTGTTATTACTTTGGGAAAAGCCTCAGTTATGACCTGAGTATTGCTGCATAAGGAAGAACCTAACCAAAAGACTCACATCCTTAGAAAAACAGGTTTCAGTATTTCTGAGCTTGAGAAATCACTTGTTTCCATGCTCCTAACTTTGAAGTGCAGAAGTTCACATAGATCAAAGGGAAGACTTTTAGCATGTTTCTCCACAAAGCCCCTATGAGTATCCTGGCTCTGACTTCACCTCTAAGACCAGAAAGACAAGAAATCTGCCAATGCAAAGCAAAACCCAAATGAGAAAATAGCTCTTTTGATGGATATACAGAATTTCAAAATGGTGTCTTTGCATTTCTGCAAAGTAAAACACAATATTCTGCTGTGAAAACACCACCTTTGCAAAGGTCATGACTGTGTCACCATTATTTTTTAGTTATGGCCAGAAGGTGCTAACTCAGATATAATCAGGAGCTTTTGAGTGTGCATATCTGTTGTACTAACATAGGATTTCAAAATAAGCAATTCAAGTAATTGCAGTTTTTGCACAGATGCAGCACCTGTGTTCAAAACAACTCTGCTAGGCAGCAAATGCCTGGAAAAGGGCCAAAGAAGTAATTTTTACTTTCAAATATAGTGGTTAATTACATCTGTGCCTTTAAACAGGCCTAGAACATACAAAGAAAGCCATAGTATATACCTTCAGCATCCACTGTACATGGAACAAGAACAATATAACTAAACTTTATAAAGCCACAGTTACAAGCATTAATGTCAAAATGCACAGTGACACTACGTTATGCCTTTGAATATGAATGAGAGGTATTGGACACATCCAGTTACTGCCACAGGAATAAAACTAAAACAGCAGAATTTCAGGATGTTACAGAATACAGAAAAACTATCACATCTTCCCTTTGAAGTACATTCATTTCCTTTCTCATGTTGTGTGTGCAGCAGTGTGAAAAATCAAGTAATTAGATTTCTGACCTATCCAAAGGACCATTTTATAATTGAAGTGCATAAATTAGAGGTGGCTGATAATAGTACATGTTAATAAACTATTTCAATCTTTCTAAAATATTGTGGCCTTAAACTGTTGAAACACAAGAAGTACTTACACAAAATATTAGTAATAAAGCAGTGAGACATGCTCAGAATTGGTAATGAAACCAAGAAGCAAATGCACAGTTAAGGAAATCACGGGAAATTTTCTGCACCATTGAATGAGCTGTGGAACAGACATAAAAAAATACAAAGCAGGTAGGACAGTGATGGCATTCTCTTCTTGCCCCAAGGAGTTAAACACGTTGTACCATTTCCTGTGGACAGCCCTAGGAGGTGTGGGGAGGAGATGAGGTTGTGTAACACCAGCTGCAGGTAACGTGGGGGAAGAGGTGCCCCACAGCTGCATCTCCTGCCCTCTTGGCACCAGGGTGGGAGGTAGCAGTGCAGCAAGAGACACAGTGAGAGAGAGAAACCAAATGTTTCAAAGGCATTCTCTGTAGTTTCCTAATACAAAACATTCACCTGAAAATACAAATATACTGATCCTTTTTCCTTGCAGAAAATTCAGTGTAGAAAATTTTAGAAAAAGACCAAACTATTTATACCACAATGGGTATTTATCAGAATTTCCTATCCAAAACCACAATTTAAAAGGAGTTTCAGTAGACTTGAAGTGAGGTACAGCTGCTCAGCCACTGGAAACCAATCCCTGCTTGAAACTTTGCTGGAGTGTGCTAACACCTTGCCATACTTCACTGTAAAGGGTTTGGAAACACAGAATAGGAAGCTGTTAAAACTCTGAGTACCATCTGTGTCACAAAATACATAATTAAAGGCTATGTTTTGCTTCACATGCTTTACTGCATTTAAACAAGATCAAAAAAACCAGTTAATACCCAGAGCAAATAATTGGAAAAAGAAAAGCAGTTAAAACACATTACAACAAGCATTATTTATGCCCTTTTCTGTATGTATACCCCTGATTTTCTGAATTGCTATGTACATATTACATTTCAGAGTTTAAACATTTAGCAGAAAAGCTGGGGAAAAGGAATATAAATGCAGCATTAGTACTTACCCTTATATCTCCATTAACAGCTCTGGAAGTGTGATTAAATGCATGTGCAGGGTCTTTGTTGTAAACTTTAAGGAAAGATCGGTCTTGAATATTCCTGGAATTAAAGAATCAGCAAGGACAACAGATGAAAGCAGTTTTATTTACTTTGTTGCCTGAAAGTTTCAGGTAACAGACAAACACAGTAGGTCTGCAGTCGATCTATAAGAAAAATGTAAATGCCATAACTAAGACATAGACAAACAAACAAAAGCCTACTTTGATTCTCTTTCCCATGGGAAGTATCACTCTTTCACTAGAACTCCACACCCTTAAAAATTAGATAGTGTTAAGTTTCTTTCAAGATCCTGCCATAGAATGAAAACACTTTGAAGACAATAGAACTTCAACATTTACACAGCACTCAAAAAGGATTTAGTTAATATTTACATGTTTTATTGTGCATTCAACCCACATAAATTTTTGCTATTCTAAGAGGCAAGAATATCAAAAGAAAAGCAGTCTTTCTAACTGCAATTATTCTTGAGGAAATTTTAATTATCAGCTTGTTCACAAAGCTGAAAAAAAATCTACAAAAGCTAAAAATTCAGTAGTAGATAAATTCTTTATCTAAACTTTATCTATAATAAAGACAGTTTTTAAAAGAGAAAAAGTATTGCAGAAAAAAAAATAGCAGCAATTTTGATGAAAGCTTACAGAAACAGTTTAGATGAAAAGCCCTACAAAAATACTTTGTTTTATTCAGACTTTGCACTTTGTCTTTGATTAGTTAATTTTTTAACTACTACATTTAGGAAAGAGAGACAGTTTTTAATTTTATTTCAAGACCTACCTTCCAATAATTTTATGGCTTTGACACTTGCCCTGAGCTCTGCTGATTTCTGGTTCACAGTTAATCAGTAGCAAAGCCTCCAATCTATGCTCATTTACATCCTTTCGAAGCTGCGATTCCTTCCATTTCTCTGTAGTGATCTCTAGAGAATTTACTTACACATGTGACCAAATTCCTTTCCTCCAGGTGCAGCTACAAGTCTAGTGAACTGATCTTAATCATCTGGATTGTAATTTAAAAATGAAGGGAAGGATTGTTGGGCAGGTCCAATTTCTTTCTTACAATGTCATATTACAACCAGTGATTGCTTTGAATGGGTAGCTAGTCAGAACTTGTGTTGTTGTTGTAGATGTCAAGTAGTTATTAAAGCAACCCTGCAGCTTAGGAGACAGATCAGTGTCTTGTGTTTAAGAACTGGAGGGCTGATGAGAAGTTTAGTATTTATGAGTGTTTACTTGTAGGCTGCATAGGAAAATAGGTACCTTGAGGCAAGTTCAAGTTCTTCAATTATTTATGGTAACATAAACTGTTTTCCATCTTGCAAATGTGACCCTTTAGCTTTGAGACCTGCACTGGGAGTCTCAGTTGCCACTGTCTACCTGACACTTGGGACTATGTTCTTGATACAAAGCAAGCTCTCTCATCTTCTGTTCAAGAAATGGCATATTATTAATCTAAATTCTCTTTATCTGCTGTCCTTTCTGTCTGATGGCTATGAGATGGTACCTCAAACAACTGGAGTTTTTTTTTTAAAGGCATTTTTCATAAATATTTCTTGTAGAAACATGACACTTTATAGTAAAACATTGCTGCAAGGCAATGCACCAAAATACTAGGCATTTGATCTCTGATATGAATGTATTCCACCTCATGTTGCTATTCAGAGATAAACATTACTGATAACAGGTATATATTACTGTACTTTTATTATTACTATAATTTGCATTATGGTAGCTCCCAGATGCCCTTGGCATGTTCAAAGGCCTCACTGAGCTGTGTGTGCTGTGTAAACACCCCAGGAAGACAACTTTTCCCCAACTTACAAGGTGAAGAGGAGTCACAAAAGACAATAGGATAGCTGCAGGAAGATAAGGGAACAAAAAGAACTCAGAAGATCATAGTCTCTCCACCAGAGGAGAGTAAACAAATCCTGGAACCAGGGGCATGCTCTGAGTAGGCAGTGCAACAGAGAGAGTGGGAAGGAGACCAAGGCAGTGGTTTTGCAGATGTCTGTGGAGAACACCTCCCAAGCACCTTAGAGGGCTGCCTGAGAGAGAGGGAGGGCACCTGTGTGAAAATCAAAGATGTGGAATTCAAACTGGCATTATTCATCAAGTGGAAGCAGATGGCACTTGGGACTCAAGAAATGAAAAGTAGCATTGAAGTGGGCTTGGAGGAGCCCTCATAATGAAGACAAGTGGTTCAATGAGATGCAGAAGATACAGTCAGAGGACAAGTGAAAAATGAATGCATGCAGAACAGTCTGCTTGTCAAACTAGGAGAATGATCTTTGTTGCTTCATTTGAATAGGTAAGAGCAAGCAAGATTACCTATTACCTGTGCCAACTGCCAACAAAAGACAATTACAGCAGTTGCTGTTAAAAAAATTGAAGAATTGCACAACTGTTTTTTCTCTTTGTAATAGGGAAATGGAAGGCTGTAAAATATGGATGTTCTGGAGCAAAAATCTGAAGCCTACACTAGATGCAGAGCCCTAAACTTTAAGAAAAAGACTTGACATAAGTAGAAAGACATCACTTTTCCCCAGTGATTAAAAGAAAACTGAAAAAAAGGGAAAAAAAAAGAAAAAAAAAAAAAAAAGAAGAAGAAGAAAAAAAGAAAAAAAAGGAAAAAAAGAAATAATAAAATTTAAAGAAGGGGGAAGGAGTATGATGGCCTAATGCAAGGCACAGAAGTGGATGGAAGCAGCCTCTGAGGGAGAGGGAGAGCTTAAAGACCTGACTGAAACCCCCCTCCCTGTTTAAGGGAAAGAAAGAAGGGGATTGAAGGAAGACATGGCAAACAAAGGAGAGGAAAAGGACACTTCATTTCATCTGTTCTCTGAGGAGATACTGACAACATCTTGTGAAGAGTAAGGAATGGAAACAGAGAAATGGTTGTGGAAATTATTCAAAGGTGGTGAAAATGCAGCTGGTAGGGCATGTTATGGACTCCATCAACCTGGAATTGCTGAGGTTTCCTAAGTGAGAAGGCTGGCAGAACTGAAGGCGGGAATTTTGTTATGGAGGAAGTCAGCTGGGTTGTTGGATTTCCTCTAGAGATACTCTACAATACAGGCATAGGAACAGAGGAAGCAGATGTTGGGGTTGAGCCAGGCCTGAGGCTGGCAGAGTGACGCCTGCAATGGGAGCAAGGGAAAAAAGGTGGAGTGGCATTAGGATAATGAACAACTGCATTCTCAAGGGCATGAAGTCATAAACTGTTAGTCTGAAACTCAAGGGAAGATGGAGGGATAAATGGAGAGAGAAGGAGCCAATGGGCTAGAGGATGGTTGGCAATAATGCACTTGGCAACAGAAATGCAGTAACCCCAATCATAATTCAATCAGTTGATCTGATCTCATGAATAAACTGTTTGATGTATAAGAAACTTGGGTGCATGTTGAAAGATGATGTTTGATAAAAAAAATCAGATGGGTCTTCACACAGGCATTACAGTAGCCAAACAGGGGTGTGGCAGTCTGCAAAGCAAGTAAGATTAAAAAGAAACTGAAATCCAAGAGACCAGATAATGACACTGGACAGACAGCCTGAGGAAAGCAAGACAGAGGTGAGAAAATGGTGCTGTTCAAGGATTAAGAGCAGGAATAGGGGAATTGGATGGGGAAGGGCTAGAAAAGCTTGCTCTTTTAACTACAGCATGATAAAGAAGAACACCTTAGCCATAGGATCTCCAGAAGAAGCAAGGCAGCAGTGGACAGTACACTTCTCTTGCACCACAAAATTTTCCTGCATTAATGGCAGACTAGCAGAGAGCAAACAGCTTTTCTGCTTTCCCCTTCATCTTCTTATGCTCCTCATTTTTATCATAGTTTATTTATAAAGTGTAACATGTCTGAGGTGTACCTGAGAGCTTTATTTATACATTATTTGGGACTTTCTAGGGACCCTAAGACCCGGGAACTTCTGTGGAAGAAACCTGGTTAATTATGAAGCTGCACTCCCACAAAATAAAGGATAGAAAGGTGAACCATTTATTGACAAGCTCTGAATTAGTGAAGTGACTGCATCAGTTGCTGCATCCTGACACATACAGGAAGGTGGGGGGCTGCAGTCTTGGTCACCAGTGCCACAGAGCTTTGGCTATGTTGGATGGCTCAAGTGGCACTGTTGTGAGGACATCAGTGACATTCATGTTTGTTACTTCAGGTTCATGAGATCAGGTTTTGCACTCCCAGCAAAGAAACAACCCAGCTTTTCTGTATATGTTTATCCTGTATTCTGTATTTTAAATGATTTTGTCCCTGTTAAAATTCAATAAACATATTAAATATGTGAACCTTTGTATATTAAACAAATATTTCAACAAGGCATTCCATTTATCAGAGGCTTGTGCAATGGATATTGCACCCACAGCTGAAGGCATTGTCAGACCAGACCTCCTGGATTACTCAGATACCACTGAATATGCCTTAATGTGCCAGGCCACTGTCAGATACTTATCCCTTTCCTTTTCCCATTCCTTTCTATTCTATAAGAGCACAACAAAACAAAAACCACAAAAAAACCCCAACCCCATGAAACCAGTAGCTATAATTCCATGCCTTACCTCACATCACACAATTCATAGTATATGTTTCTGCTCTCATCCTTGATGTAAATGGCAACACTGGGTGATTCCAGCATTTTCATTGTCAGCTGCTGGGGGAAGGCACTTACAAAAAGGGCACGAATTGTGTCTGTGCTTGTGATTTCATTTGGCATCCTCAACTGCTTTGTTTCATCTCCATACTGAAGATATAATACACCTGCAAGTAAATGTAATAGGAAGTTACATATTCTTAAATGCACAGCAATGATCTGGTTTCAAAGTCTATGTGGAACACAGACCAAGCCCATAATGAAAAGAGAAAAACCAACTCACACTCTTTAAAAAATAAAGCACATATGTAATTTTCCTTTTCAAGAGTCTACTGGAATAGAGCATAGAACAATGATATAGTTCAGCCTTGATAAATGAGCAAGTCTCAGTACTGAGATGCCTCTTACTGTACTTCAGTTAGATAAATCAGAAGTTTAACTTATGAATTCTAATGGATGATCTCAAACTCACCAAGTTTGCTCTGTATTGGAAGCTTGTAAATCACAAGGTACTTTTAAAAAAAGTATCTGAGGAAGACATTTACCCTTTTACAGCACTCAGCTTTCCTTACACATAACCTCACACTAATCAATAAACCCATGATTTTCATTTTAGCGCAAGGAATTTTATATTCACAGTTCAATTTGCTGGCATTATATGGCATAAATCCTCAGGTGAAACTCCTGCCAGGAGTAAAACTGAGGTACCCCACAAAAAACAAGAGCAATTTTGGAACCTTTCAGTTTCACAGCAGTGTTAATAATCATGATTAGTACTCAGGGAGAAATATAAATAATCTTAGATTCTGAATTGCAAAATATGGACATTCTTATTCTCTTGAGACAGAAAACGTTTCTGATATAGCTATTTTCAGGGAATGAGTGGCTGTGATATGCTCCATAATTATAAGAAACATGAATAATACAGACCAGGGACTGAGGAAAGGATATGAAGTACCTCTCCCACGATGCCTGTGTTGGCCCTGCCAGGCTATGCTGACTCCTGTACAACCAGCAGGTGCCTGTACTCCACTGGCCAACACTGCCTGAGTGTGGTTTGTGAGCACTGCTACAGCCCAGTGCCATGCCACTGTGACCTCCAAAGCCCTCCAAGGACCAAAGCACTCACAAAGCACTCACAGCCATCTTCATCGACAGAAGAAATCAGTCTGGACTTGATGGTGTTGATGAGTTCTAACCATGCTGGGTCTGGCTCCTAAGGAAAGCCAAAAGATCTTCCCAGGAGCATCTCCAGTGTGGGAAGGTTTATTAGGACCTGCACAGCAGGAAACAAGCTGCCACAGGACTGCAACTAAACTAAGTGATTTCCTGGGATGTACAGCACTAGGGAGTAGATTCAAAGCAAGTGTTTAGCTGAACTATTTTGGATACAAGGAAATGGTACAGGTAAGCCCAGCTGAGTGCATCAACTGTGGTGTTTCTGAGCCATCCCACGTGTCTCTGTACAACACTGCATTGTCCCAGCAGGAAACACCTTTACTGTCTTGCTGTCTGTACAAGATAGAGCAAGTATAGCTTCAACAGGGGTGTTAAAAGATGGCAGATCACAGAATCACAGAATCACAGAATGGCTGAGGTTGAAAGGCACCTCTGGAGGTCATCTGGTCCACCCCCACCTCTCTCAAACAGGGACAGCTACAGCCACTTGTGCAGGAAAATGTCCAGACATTTTTTGTATATCTTACAGGATGGAGACCCAGCAGCTTTTTTGGGAAACTTGAGTCAGTGCTTGGTCAATCTCACAGTGAAGAAAGGTTTCCTGATATTAGGGGCATCTCATATGTTTGATTTGGTGATTATTGTGTTTGGCACTCCCACTGGGCTTGAATGAAGAGAGCCTGGCTCTTCTTTGCCCCCTCCCTTCAGGTTCTTTTGTCCATTGATGACATCACTGCCCTTGAGCCTTCTCCTCCCCAGGCTGAACTCCCAACTCTCTCAACCTGTCAGAGCAAAGAGGCTCCAAACAAATTAATAATCCTTGTGACCCTCTACAGGAATCTGTCCAATCTTGGGAAGATGCTGTGCTGCCAGACCTTTGCATCGATCAATAATTAACACAGGTGGGCTAAAGGCTGGCAGAGCATTTCACACAACCTGAATTCATCACAGCAGTTGCAGTGTAGATGCACTGTAATGTTGCTCTCCCATGACCAGTATAGCCAGGAGGGTTGGGAACACAGGGCCCTCAGTGCAGTTGCTATCACTCATCAGCAAATCTCAGCAAATCACAAAATTTAGCTGGTAAGTCAGTGAGTCACACTTGAAAGCCATCAACAACAGGATGGGCAGTTTATAATGCTGGGATACAAACACTGAGGAAAAGCAGTGAGAAAAGCAAAGGTCCTAGAATATAAAAGCAATTAATGAAAAAAAGAGAAGGCATTTCAAGCTGAGCCCTGTCTCCCCTTAGTCTTTAATATTTTTGTCCCTATGTGGTCCATAATTGCTGCAAAGGAAGACAGAAACAGTCAGATGCTCCTCCAATCCATGGGTAGATAATTGTGCTTGCACTTAAGGAAGGAAGATGTTAGCTTTCAGACTACTCAGCATTACCTAACTATTATTTAATATTAGGCTGCTTTTATAAAACAGAGCTGTTAACTTAATCTTCACATTATTATCAAGAGCTGATACTTCTTTCTTCATTAATATTGCAATCAAACCCCATATGAATCCTACCACAAATTTCCATTTTCCTTTGTCTGGAAAAACTTTTTCAGACTGAAATGAAATTAGTTTTCTTTCAAAGACAGAGAGGAGTTTTTCTATTACTTTTATTTCTAATACCAATATTTAATGAGCTATTAAACTATTTTTCTCTTTTGTATTATAATTTGAGACATCAAGTATTTCTTTATGTTCTTCTAGGTAAAACTCTTTTTAGTGCTCAAATATTCTATGCAGCTAAACACTCTTTAGGATTCAGAAACTAACTATATTTGTAAAAAATTTAAACAAATTAATGAGTGCATTTATTTTACTTTTCCAAGATATGCAAAGAAATACTCATTTCTGATGATAACTTTCAGTTCTTATGAAGAACATAAGGAACTTTCAATGTTTTGGCATTTAAACTTTCTTGGATTTAGTGGCAAAACATAGATATATTTTTTTGGCTAAAAAAAGGCTTTTGCATATCAGCTTTGCAGTTGGGTGTGACTCTCTCTTTTCTGCCCAGTTTAAAAGTTAGTGTAAAATTTAGAAATGGTACTTCTGCATTTCAGACCATTAAAACCACACTCAGTATTGAGCAACTGAAACCATTAACACAGAATAAGTGGCAGAGTTGAAAAATCTTCCTTACACACAAGTCACAATCATTGCAGAACAGTCTTGATTCTGCCTGTGCTTCAATGCTCCCACAAAATACTGATCCAAAGCAAAATCACAGCTGTCTTGAGTCCTGAATTTTCAAAGCAAATATGCATACTATGCCTTAAAACAGACAGCTTAAACATACAACTTGGGGAAATGTTTTGGCCCCAATCTCACTCAAGAGAGAAAAGATTTTCAAAGGCATAATAAATCCATTTTTTCTTTATTCTCCTTTAAATCACATGCCCTTAAAAAAACCTACTGCCTTTTCTCTTGAGTGGTCTGATCCATATCATTATACAGCAATTCTTCAGGGCATCTCCTATTTGACAGAATGAACTGCTAACTTCTAAAAATAATTTTTGAGCATGACAACATAAAGAGACTCAAAATTCATTAGTTAAAATCATTCACAATATTTTTCTCCCACTGGTGAAATTCTGAACACCGACAATACTCACAGGTTCCACTTCATATAAGGTGCTGGAGCTCTGAGGTGTGTTTTAGCTTCAGCTAAGAAATCACTCCCATGGAGATTAAAGCAAGAAGAAATAGAATATAATTTAGGCATGTTTTTTGTTGGGGAACATGTGTCAGCAAAGCTGCTGGAAAGACAAACACAAGGGCTATTCCTGTCTCCATGTGCCCTCAAGTCCCTCTTGCACTTACTTACACTTCTGTTTCAATGGATTTGCCTGAAACGTGAAGATTGTGCCTGTTTTTATACAACACAGATCAAAGAGGACTATGAAACTCCCTGTACTCTAGAACATGTATGAAGATGACTGTGAACAAGGGAATGACACCATGCTACAGTTCTGAAAGTGCACATCAGACAATGCTGTGGCTCCCACTCCCAAGAGCTCTGAGGAACTGCCAGCCCTGTGCTGTCCTACAGCCACAACACAAACTCATTCCCTTTGTCATGTAGTATAACTTAGCAGCAGAAATACCTCCCGAATTTTTGATTGTTCTTCACCCTACACGCACCAGACCTCAGACTTAAACACAGGCCACAGCAGAAAACATTTACATGTAGGCCTGGGTAATATCAGCCTTTTAACAAATTGCTTCACAACATTCCTGTCAACAAGGACGTATGCTTTATTGAAGGGAAATTAAACACCCGAGAGGCGAGAGAATGTGCTCAAAGAGAGGTTTACAAGCATCAAAGCCAGATCTTATGATGATCCTGTGAACACACATGACTGCCCTTTCCTTCCCTACATACAGAGCTCTTTCAAAACACCAGATTTTCTGCTGCCTCTCTATCAAGGGTCAGTGGCAGGATGTGCAAAATATTTCATCATTTCTCTCAGGGACGATCCACATGAAACACAGCACAGTGCAATGGAAGATGCAGAGTTAACCTGACTCGGGGGGCTGAGCCCACTCAGGGTTGGGGTGCCCAGCACAGCCTTCCTGTGCCTTCAGCACAACTCTGAGCTCAGGCACACACCACCTTCACAAAAAGGCATTCAGCTCAGACAGTGCTGCTGGGCTGCAAAACCCACCTGGGAGCTGAGGACATGCCCTCACAGTGTGATGATGAGTCTCACCTGAACACAAGGATCCAGGCTGGCTTTAGAGCAAGGAGCTGCATAACCACAGTAGGGCTGGCACAGCACCCATACTGATAAGACCATAACTCCTGAGTTACAACTGTAAAAGTTTACTCCTCGTGGCAAGAGCTGATGTCATGCAGATGTCAGGAAACCACCCAGCTCACATGTCTCTGCACCTCTATCACATACACAGTGCTGACCTAACCCTGGCAAGCAGCACGTTATCATGGTTATATTGCTAACAATGATCTCCACACAGGGCACCTTACATACTTAGGAGAACTTTAAGCACAATTAGCTTTTGTTTAAAGAACAATAATTACCTTTAAAAATTCATTACTTAAGAGAGGAAAAATACCTGATAAAATAAGAATGACATCTTCTGTGTCCTTTACAAGTATCTGTTAATTCTCTCAAATGATAGATTTTAAACAGAAAAATAAAATTTCTTGTCGCTGTAAGGCTAGGAGCAGCAAAGAAGTAGAGCAACTCAGGCTTCATTCAGAAAGCAGAAGCAGTGATTTATTGCAGAAGTAAATGCACTTTTATAGACTGGTTCACAGAACCAATGGATAGAATAAGCTCATTGGTCCAAGGAAGGCAATACCTCTTGTGAACATGCTTTTACCAAAACATCACATTTCTCACCCACTCCTCCTGTCCACAACAGCAGGTGCTAGCCTTGTTATTAATTATTTCCTTTCTGTTTTCCTTTGAGTAGCTTTTCCCTGATTCTCACCAGTTTCTCACCAATTTCTCACATAAGTCTCTTATAATGAAGAAGAAAAAACTGAGGTAGAAAGTTAAATAACTCCTCAGTGTTATGAAATAAAATATAGTTAAAACTTACATTTGAGTTCATGAGTCTCTTTTCTGTGAAGCTACAGGACTCCCTCTCTGCAAGCAAGATGTCTTGCAAATTTCTGCACTGACGTATCTTACTGGCATTTGGCAATATCTTAATCCAGCTGAAGAGAAGTATTAAATGATCTGTACAAAAATCTATACAAAATCTGTATTTGACTGGTGTAGGATGCTTGGGCACTGGGGCATTGAAACCTTCCCACAGAACCAAAAACCACTGGTGTGAACAAGGCACTCCTACTCTCTCCAAAACAGCTTTTGTATGTATCCTCTGGAAATTCTGTGTCGAATCTGAAAATTTCTAGTAATAGTAAAGCTGGTTAGACTACAGCAATCAAAACCTGGATGCATTGGGAGTCTGGACTTTCTTGTAATACAAGGTACAAAGCAAGGTATAACTAAAATGGGGAAGATGCTATTAGATTAGTTTCACTCTTTACCCTTAACCATCAGTTAACCATGTGTTTTTGAGAAGATTGGCAATCCTTGTCTTTTTATGCTGCTTTAGCTTGATCTTCCACCACAAGTCCATTGAGTCATTGTCTCTGTCTGGACATTGCCTCATGCTGAAGTCAGCAGCAATAGTAACAAGCAGAAGTGAGAAAAAGCATCCTTGTTTCTTACTTACATTTATATAGATCATTACTTGAGACTTGTATGAGTTTTAAAAGCTAAGGATAATCATTAAAGTCTAAATGACAATTGTTTGTGCTGGGGCCAGGCCTCCTCTCAAAAATGCAGTTTAAAATTTTAATTTCTTTTTACTAAGATTTCTAGATACTTCCATTTTTTCTTCGCTTTTGATGAAATTGTCATATATAAGACTGTAAGGGTGGCATAGGCCCCTATTGTTCTCTGTTCCTCATCCCTCCTTCCCCCCAACTATCCATTAAACAAACACATATCACCAAATTCTGCCAAAGTTATGCAGACACAAGTTTATTACAGTAACAACTCTTGCTGCATCGAAGAAATTCCTCAATATGAAGTTCTTACTTTCCATACCCTCAAGACTTAACTCTCCTATTTCACCACACAGTTTCAACTAGTCTGAGGTCACTGCCATGATCCTTGTGGTATTTCTAGCCTGAAGCTCTCATAATAACTTCTGTTAATACTCCCTCCTGAAAATCTGTCCTCCACATTCAGAAAATGTTCTATAAATATACTTAGCTGTCTTCAAGAGAATAAAAAAGTAGATATTTTTAATTAATAAAAGCAATTCTTATTTTTTATTTTTTTGCCCAATAGTCTGAAGAGATTTGTTCAAAGTATTGTTTGATAACAGTTTTGACAAAAACAGGAACTGTTTAATTTAGTCCAGTATTACATTTTACTGTTATTTCATTCTTCTCTGCTACTTACAGTGACTTGCAATAATTTGTTACTTAATGAAAAAGACAGATGGAAAACTCAGTAGTCACATATATTTCCTACCAAAATGTTATGAAAACTAAAGCTTTTTAACTGCCACTAAAATACTACCACTTTTCTACAAACAAATGCATTCAGCTGGCTAAGAAGAGTAAGTAAAAACAAAAAGAAAATAGACAATTTTTTTTACCTAAAGAAAACCCAGTATTTTCCCCATCTGATTCCCAAAAAAACTGTGAAAAAGCCAAAGTTGCCAAAAAGCAACTTTGTCTATGTACCTACACCAGCAAGTCTCTCTACTGTGAACAATTATTTCTAGAATCTAGAGATTCTGAGAGAACATTTCAGTTTAACTGAGTTCCCCAGGTGGAAACCAATGTTCTGGCAGGATGACTTTTGGTCAATAATTGCATTCTGTTGCACAGAATAGCCCAACTGACCATCAATACCCCAAACTGACAAAACAATGCCAGCAAACTCAAAACCCCTATGATACTGTATGAAAAGATATTTTTAAATTACAGTTGAACAACTCGGTGAGATGAACAAGAAATTTCACATGTACCAGAGCCATTTTTCAGAGGGCCCCTGCAGGCTCTGCCATGCTGCATTAACTGCAGTTCACATTCACCAGTCTGGCACAGTAAAATCAGAGAACTTCACACACACAGGGACAGGACATGCCCACGTAGGCTCTGCTTTACTCCACCAGAAGCTGAGTCCCTGAACTCTGAAGAGCCAGCAAGCCATGGCTGGCTCCCAGCCAAAGGTGCCAAGCTGACCAGCACAGTCTCCAAGGATGTGCCTGCCAAAGACTACGCAGGTATGTGAAGCACTTAAGGCCTCTGTAATCAAGTACTTTACATAGGGGCATTTTTATAAGTAACTTTTAAATGGGCAAAAGCAAAAAAGACAAGAAAATGTCAATGAAATTTCTTGGAATGCTTGTTCTTCCTCTAGAATAAACATGAGGAGAGATCCTACCCAATTGTATTTCCTTTGTGTATAAATCAGCTTTATCAAACTCATCATTTAAGTAATAACTATTTTATAAACTCTGCTTTTTAATACTAAACTAGGTACAATCAATTGGTTCAAGGGCAGAATGTGACCATTTTAATAATCCACAGCCATGAAGCATTGAAGTCATGTAGGACATGGATGCCTTTGTAATTTTGCTCCATTTACAAAATGTTCTGTATTTACAGCAGAAATTCTGTTCAATACTTCTGAAGTGACTTCATTTCTAAAAAGTTCACTACTGTCAGTAGCCAATTTAGGGCTTGAGCCATCAGCATTTAAGAACATAGCTGGTTAGGGCACCACACCAAAAATTGACCTCTGTGGGCTCTAACAAACAGCTTGACTTTGTATGAAGTCCTTGCCAGCTATGTCAGACAGGATCTTGAAACCAAGACCTTAGTTTGCATGATTAAGAAGAAGAATGCCAAGAGAACATTTCCTAGACTCACTCCAATTTTTTATTATCTTTCATGTATTGGGGAACCAAAACTGGACACAGTGCAACCTCACAAATTGTGAGAAGAGGGGAATAACCCCTTTCCTTGAGCTGCTGGCTGAATTTTTCCTCCAGACAGCTATGCAGTGTTCCCTTCTGCAAAAACACACTGCTAACACACACTCACCTTGTTGTCATACCCTAAGTCCTTTCTGCAAAGCTGCTACCAAGCCAACCTGTCCTTGCCAGTATTGTTGCAGTGCTGTTCTGTCCCTGATTTGCCTCTCTGGAGTTTCATGAAGTTCCTGCTAGTCCATTTCTCTGGCTCACTGGGTCCTGGTGAAGTGGCCATCTGACTATTGAGCACATCAAATGCTCTCTCAAATTTAGTGTCTGACTTGACCCTACTGCTGGTTTATTCCATCCCAAATACGTGGTTTCTGATGTCAAAAATCACTGGCCCTAGAGTCCAGCCCTGAGGTACACAGGTAAAACCCAGCTGCCAGTGACACATCCTGAAGGCCACCCCTACATCCCCCATGTGGCTACAAGGAGGCTATGAGAAATATGAAAAGCTATGTTAAAGTGAAGATAAACAACATCCACCCTCTGCCCTCATACCCACAGATGGTCTATTCATTGCAGAAGGTAATTGGGCAAAGCAATGGTACAAGCACCTGTATGAAACAGTTAAGTAGTCAAAAAAAACATCCAGAAAGGCTCCCATCTTTAGAGCTGCTCAGACTATTGCCCCTATTGTCCCAGGAGAGCACCCTAATCAGCAGGCTATCAACAAGCTTCTGATGCAGTGATTATCCTCTTATCCTGCTTGAATTGGGTACTCTGTAGCCAGAAATGCAGAAATGAGATAGAGAACAAGAACTAATTCAAGAGAGTCTGATATGATACCACTGAGATGACATTATTTCTCTCTGGGAACAGAAACATGAATTTAGGCCCAGCATAGTAACTATGCATTAGAGTCACTACCTAAATATATTAACAGAATTTGGAACAATGATTAAATCCAGGAGCTGTCCTCATTCAGGGACTTGCTGTCAGCCCTGGCAGCAAATCCTAAATACAATGATACAATGCACTGAGGAACAGGCTGTGCTCCTCTCCTTGGCCGAAGTCTTACACTTCATACAAAGCATGGAATTGCAATACACGCTTTTCCTTTGCATGCCCATGTCAAATGGAAGGCATTGGTGTTTGCATGACTTACTGTATTAGAGGCAGACTTACAAATTTTACCTAACACAAAAATTAGATTAGATTTATCCAGGAGTTAGCTCCTGTGCTGTGGGACAGATCCATCTGGCCTCCTACCTTTCCTCTGAAGGAAGGAGGGCTGTACAAACTACTCCAGCTGCCAAATCTGTCTTCCAGCAGACACCAAATGCTGAAGCTCAAATTGCTGCTGCTAAATTAGAAAATGAAGTGATAGTAGAGCTGGATAAAGACATTATACCTTTTGTGAAGGCATGACTTGGGATAAAGTGAAAAGCCACTGCCACCCTGACATAGCTTTAGTCAGTTCATCCAGGTTGTAATCCCATTTACTCTACCTCTCCCACTATCTTCACCACTTTTCATTCTGATTTATTCATGTTGCAAGGTTCTGAAATAGGAGTATTTTGTCACTATGTATTACCCAATACAGTGAGGCACTGGTTTTGCCCAAGGTCCTTTAGTACTACTGCAATGCAAATAAATAATAAAGATTGCATTCAAAAGTCATTTAACAGTGACAGACACAGAATTACATAACTAATGGGCTTGTTTAGTGCACTGTACATCTATTCCAGTACCACTGCAATGAACTCATTAGATCCATGTTGATACAACCTGCTGCAACACAATTCAGCTCCAGTGTGACACAGCATCTAAAATACCCTACTTATCAGCTTTTTGGTGTCAGACAGAATGTGCCTCTGTTGAGACAGTATGTACTAAATAGTATCATGCTCCTTGGAAGCATTTTTTTCAGGTACTCACAAGACATTTTATTGTAGGAAAAAGACCTCTTAAGTAAACAGCAATTGTGGACACAGGTGCTAGCCAGGGAAGTCACATATTTCACTCTTTCATATAACTGCCTTTTACACATCCTGTAGAGACAACAAATGAAACAGAAAAAACTCTGATAGGTCAATATAATTGTTTAGCTTGTTTTACTCTTTTGATACAAAAGATTTCAGGTAAGAGGTGGGTGGTTTTTTTCTTTCCAAGCCCAAAACCTTTCACTATTGCAATTTGAAGAAATGGGAAAGAAAATAAAGTCTAGGAAAGCTGGAAGGAAAACTTGAGCTACATTAGAGTATTATAATTTCCTAGGGCCTGAGTTTCAATTCATTAATTGGAACTAGTTATTTCAGGCTGTTTTTCTTACAGACCTGTCAGTCCCTGTTAAGCTATCTGACCACAACAGCAAATATTTACATGACCTTTTTGCATGTTGGCTGCTTTGCATACACTATAAAAGGAAAGAGAGGGAAAATTCTTTAAGATGACTGAATACATTAAAGTTATACCCAGCCTTAACTTGAAATGCACTTCCCAGGGAGTTCCTCTCCCATGAATTAAATCGAAATTCTTGCTGACTTCATTAGGCTTAAATCATGCTCTAAGGAATCAGAGAGGGCAGTGCCACTAGCAAATCACAGGCTTCTCATATAAAGTCTATGGCCATTCACACATCTTCTCTCCGATCTTACACGCCTATTTTAATTTCTAGCTCATAATTAGTAAGTAAAAATTAATTAGCTCCAATATAATAGATGTCTACCTTTAGCATTTATCCTTTTTCTCTGTGTGTATCTTGCCTACACATGAACAGAGAGTTATTTCTACTGCCAGCTGAAAAGCAATGATCTCTCTGCAGAGGTTTTGCTATGAGTGAAATTGTCACTGTGGCCCTGGCTTTCTTTTTTTACAGGCTTTGAGAAACATCTGCAAGAAATGCTGTAAAAGATTGAGGCATTATGATTATAATCAGTAATGGTGTTTCCATATAAGGTTGCCGCAAACAAATTAATCAGACGCTAAAATCTGTGCCTGCCAAAACTTGGGTTTGGGGGCTAATAAATAATAATCATCATACTCTATGATTGCTTAAAGACCCTCCCCATGCCAATCCCTAAGCATTTGTATAATTTTACTCCTTTATGTAATCCCTCCAAATGCAAATAAAATGCAAATGTTGGCAGGCTCAGACATTTCTGAAGAGGCCTTTTCACACCACCTAACTTTAGGCACAGGTTTACCAGAAGGGAGCCCAGTTTTTGCTCCTCATCCATCTGGACTGGAGTGTACAGACACCCTGGCTGGGGCACCCATGGCTGCACCCCTTGACCCATAAAGCTTCATCCTCCTCAGTCACTTCTCAAACCCAAGTCTTTGTGCATTTATGGAATTCCCCCTGCACCATATTCCCCCTCCATCCCCCTGCACACACAGCCTGATCCTGCAGGAGCACCAGCAGCTGTTGCTGCAGTGGGAGGCTGTGATCACACCCTGCCCTGCCCATCCTTGGCCTGCCCTGCTCCCTCCATCACACACAGGATGCCTGTGCCTGCCCACACAGAGGATGCTGCCATTGTTTGGGCAGCTGTGGCACACAGGAGACTGCAGGTGAGAGCATTTGTCACCCTTCATTGCGTGAGGAGCTCCCAGAGCAGGGGCAGCAGGGGGGCAGCGGGCATGGGGCGCTGCTGGCGGAACCCTGCTGGATGCCTGTCAGCTTCTGCTGCCTCCAGGCAAACTGCAACTGAAGTTTGCTGAAAGCTTTTGAGCACTTTCCAGGTTTCAGCTGATTCTCACTGACAGTTTTGCTAGATAACTTTTTTCCCACAGTTATCACACTGGAAAAGCTCCCAGCTTTCAAATACGTATTTTAAAATACATTTAATTTTGTCTTGCACAGTGAATTCATTTATTTTAATATCTTGCTTTGTCTCCAGGCTGCACAATGATGAAGCAAGTGTTGATTTCTGGTTTTCTTAGCTAAGAAAGACCTTAGTTTCAAAAGCTGTGGCTGAAATTTTTCAATGGGCCCACAATAGGAATAGTGCTTTCTAGGTCAACTCCAAGTGAATACAATGTCCTGTTAGATTAGTCCTGACTGACAAACCCATGATAGTGAGGTAGCCAAAATGCATTTGTGTTATTCCTTCTCAGGCTCCATATTAATTCAGACTACAATTTGAAAAAAAACTGACTCATATATAGCTAGTAAAATAGGAACCCACGGAACAAATAGAATTTCAGAAAGAAAATATAATTTTTTAAAAATGCATTGACATATACAATGTAAAATTAATAAAAGTTTGCAAAAGTTCATTATTCTCCTTGCTGAAATTATGTTTGCTGAGGATAAAAACATAATTGTCATTTAAATTATATTAAATTAAGAAATTAATACATATGGAAAGGTGATCATACACAGATTATTTAAAATCATATGAATAGAAATACGTTCATGACACTTTTAAAACTGAAGTTAGAAACAGTTTCCCGTTTTTTAAAAATAAACATTTCCCTTCTACAGTTGGAAATAAAAAGGACTACAGCATGCAAAGCATTTCAAAACTAAAATTTCAGAACATTGCTGATGGTGTTGTTAGAACACAGTGGCAGAAGAGATTGAAAAGGACATTATTATAAAAGAAATGTGCATTATATTAACAATAATAATAATATAAAATGGAACTATTTTGGAATACTTTTTATCTTTTAAAACAAACTATTTGTGATTAATTTGTTCCTGGAATAACTTGAAAAAGACAGATTGTGGGGTTATGACAATATATTACCTCCTATTTGGCTAGTATGATGATCCCTTAAGCCACACACATACCTGTGACCCCTCCTGCAATACAGAGAGAAAAGGCTCATTTTGTTCATTTCAAATACAAAAACTCTCAACTGAAATGCTTCATATTACATTGCTTCCCTGTTGTTTGTTTACTTTTTTCTTTCTCCTGCATTTGGCCTGTTCATGATGGGATAAGCTGGGGCCTTGTCTCTGACACATGAAAGACAGGGTGTTTTGCAGGGTCTGAAATCCTGGCCATTAAATAAAAGAGTGTATCCTCATGTGGCTGTCATCCATTAGGGCCTGGCAACATATTTCAGTACATGCAAGAGACACTAAGAAAGGGTTTAAGAATGAACTACTGAACAGTGAACTTATGGTCCTCCCATCTTAGCAAAGATACTATTGAACTGCAAAATTTCAGGGCAGCAATGATAATCAAATGTCCAGGATGGTTTTTGGATGAGCAACAAGTGGTTACAGCAGCACTTCTAAGCTGGAGAAGAGATAACCTGAGGGAAATGACAGGCCAAAGAAATCAGGTGTGGCCTGGGGGAAGCAGATAGCAATCCAATGCCTGCTGTCACTTCCAACACAAGGACTAGGGAGCATAACATAGGGTTGATAAACAAATACAAAACAAAGCAACAGGAAAGCAATGGTTGGGCATTAAACCAACAGAAACTTGCTGCCAAAGTCACAGATGCTCTGTGGAGGATGTGAAAAATCTGCATGGGAATCAAAGGTGGACTGAACAAATACCTGGAGGAGACATCTCTTGATGGTTATTTTACAGGCAGAAACCATAACCAGGAAATTCCTGAGCTGAAGATACCTTGAGTCTGAGAACACCTGGGGGAAGGATCACACATGCACTCATAGAGGAAAGGGAGTTGATTCAGGACACACAGCACAGCTTCACCAAGGCAAGTCCTGTCTGACCAAGCCAGTGGCCTTCTGCAGTGGGCTTGTACAGCAGTGGACAAGGGAAGGGCTACAGATGTTCTTTATATGGACTTCTGTAAAGCCTATGACATGGTCCCCACAACATCCTTCTCTCTGAGAGAGGTGGATTTGATGAGTGGACTGTTAGATGGATAATTAAGTGGTTGGATGGTTGCATCCAGAGGGTAGTGGTCAATGGCTCAGTCTCAATGGACATCAGGGACAAGTGGTGTCCCTTGGGGTCTGTACTGGGACCAGTGTTATTTAATATCTTCAAAAATTACACAGATGAATGGATTGAGTGCACCCTCAGCAAATTTGCAGATGATGCCCCACTCTCTGGTGCTGTTGACATGCCTGAGGAGCAGGATGCCATCCAGAGGGACCTGGACAAGCTCAAGAAGTGGGCATGTGGGAATCTCATGTGGCTTAACAAGACCAAGTGCAAGGTGCCCTGAGTCAGGGCAACCCCTGGTTTGAACACAGGCTGGGGAATGGACAGGGTGAGAGCAGCCCTGCCCAGAGGGGCTTGGGGATGCTGATGGGTGAGAGGCTGGACATGACCTGCTGTGTGCACTCACAGCCCAGGAATCCAAACGTGTGTTGGGCTGCAC
Organism: Muscicapa striata striata; assembly: GCA_030060385.1. NCBI lineage: Eukaryota > Metazoa > Chordata > Aves > Passeriformes > Muscicapidae > Muscicapa > Muscicapa striata. The sequence continues at coordinate 2,731,215 of JAREIS010000030.1, read as the reverse complement.
CAAAAGCAGCATGGACAGCTGGTAAGGGAGGGGATTCTGTCCTTCTGCTCTCTTGAGACACCACCTGCAGTGCTGCTTCCAGCTCTGGGGTCCCCATCCCACACAGTGGGGGCTTGACTGAGAGTTCCAAAGGCTCAACCACCTAACATCACATTGAAACAAATACAAGTTTTATAGAAAATCCTGGGATGAAATAAGTCATACTGAGGATGTCCTAGCCAGCAGTGACTTACAGGCAGTATAGTATAGTAAAAATAATAGTGCATGGGTAGTAAATATACATGTGCTCTTAAAAACATCTCAAAAGCAAAAAGTCTTATCCAGGTTGAAGTATCACAAATTTCTCCCCCAAAAGCCAAACATATTGGTGGCCCAGTAATCTGTGGGAGGGCAGCTACTTTGTGAGCTGACATGGACAGGGATCAGCTCCTTGTTTCTAGCCCCACTGCTCTTCACTTTTCAGCTCTGGGAGAGTAAGGAAGCCCTTCCAGCCCTGTTTTCTTCACACTTGTTGTGTTTGCCAGATATCATAATACTCTTGATAGAAACTGTCTTAGATTATTGAGGGACGAGTAAACCACCATGACAAGCTTATAAGCATGGTATGATTTACAGTCCAGTCTTTGATTTATGTCACTCTCTATTCTGGGAGATGAGCCTACAGGAAAGCAGCATTTCAGTTTATTACCTGTGAGCAAAACCACCTTCCTCAGCAACCCACATGAGTTACGTGCCTTCCCACAATGCTTTAACTGCCCTCTGGTGTCTTCCCTCAAAAGAACAGCCTTTAATCCTATCATCCATCAGCTAAGCAATCTCTGAGACAAAATTCACCATCATAAAAGGAGCTCTGTTTCACAGCTGGGCTGAATTTAACCCTGAGATATGGGAGGAATGCAGGAAGCAGAGCTGTCCACCTGTGCTGACACATCTCTTGTGTCACTGTGCAGACGGAAGGGCACTGCCCCAAAGTAAAGAGCATCAGCATATCCATTCAAATCCTCTGCCTGGAAAACTACCACCACACAAACACTAACTTCTCAGTAAGATGGACTACTAAGGCAATAGTATCTCTAGGTTTCTTTCAACTAAGTTGGCTATACAGAAAGGACAAAGTGAAAAAGCCTATGTCCTGTCTGAAAATAAGGATACAATCTTGTATTAAGTTCACTGCCAAATATTGTGCAAACTTGGTAGGTAGTGTTTGCAACATTTCGTTTTAACCATTAATCAGCATTTCATGTCAGGGCCTGCATTCCTCCATTCCTCTCTATGCTCCCATCACACTTTCAGATCTTACGAAATAATTTCACCATTCCCCCCAAGTTACTCACTATCCCATACTGAGTTAATTTCCAAAGAACAACCTGACATGCAAAAAAAAAAAAAAAGCTACCTAAGTCTTTACTTTTTCAACCTCAAACTATTTAAAGGCTGTTTTAAATCCACAAATACAAAACACAGACTAAGCAGAGAATGGGGAAGGACTGGAGCAGGCTCTTACCCAGTGATCTTTCCTTCGTTTGGTTTGCTGACCGCACAACGGGAAGACTTGCCCGCGTGCGGCTGCCCCTCGAGAAGGGGGTTGGAGAATCACCTTCAGACATGGCCTCTAAGGAATCAGCAGATGCTTCAGAGAGGTGTTCTGTGTGCTCACCCAAATTGGGCTGTGGGCTCTGGGACGGCTTCGGGCTTCTTGTCTGCAAAACAGAGCATTTCTGCATCAGTATAGTGAAACCAGAGTGTGGGAGGAAAAAAAAATCAAAGAGAAGGAAGGAGTCCAAACTTCTTCAAATACTGGTATGCTGGAGGTCACTTCTGTGTAGATTATTTAGGAAAAGTGTCCTTGGACATTCTGCTGCAGTTTTTATAGTTGTATATCCACACTGCAAATTTTGTGGCTAACAAGGCCCTGAGGATAAGACCTTGTGCTTAGTGCTGAGGAGTACAGTACAGTAATGCCATTCTCCTTGTCCACACACACACACACAAATTTTATCAAGTCTGCTAAGAAAAATCCTCTGAAAAGCAATACTGTAATGGAGCTGTAAAGCCATCAATTTCAGTACCTCTGCTGTGCCATCTATGCAAGGTCCAGGTCATGCAGCAAAGCCAAAATAGCCATTCAACATTTCTAGCTGAAATCCCAAACAATTACTTTATTATTTGTTGTATCAGCATAAATCAGAACTGTCTTTATTAACTGACCAAATTAACTATGACTTTTATGGGGAAATCATACTAGTAAATTGATAAACACAGTTGCTGGGAAAAAACCCAACTCTTCCAGCAAGGGAGAGATATGGTTTCATTTATGCACTTCTACCAACTCTTCACTGTAGGATCTGCCTAGTGAAAACACACTCAATAGGAAATAAAATGTCCTGAACATTTTTTGCAAACTATAAATGACATTATAAGCCCTTTCCACAAAAAGGGGTTACTTTAAGTATCATACTCAATACTCTGTAGTGAAACCCCCTCACAACCACATGTACTATTACTCCGGAAAAATAATTTCCTGGTCTCTCTCAATCAAACCATATCACAACAAATGGAAACATACAAAGCAGAAATTCAAAGCAAAGCAAACTTACTAGGTTCCAAACCCGGTATGTAAATATGAACTTTACAGATGTCTATAATCAGCACCAGGCACAAGATATCATTAAAATTATATGTTTTTCTCTCCCTGTCATTTAAGGTCAAATGCTATTACATTAAAAATCCCCTGTATCAAAATCAACTTCAACTCTAGGTTTGAAGATGCTGTCAATATCCAAAAATGATTATGCTTCTTTCTGGAAAGCTAAGCTAACTAATCTTGCTGATATCTATTTCTTCCAGTGTTTTTTCAAGTGAAATGAAGATAACTCATTTCGGCAACAGCACACATCATGTAATATTCCTTATGTGACTTTGAAGGTATGAAGAACTTCAGCTTTTATTAAATCTGCATTAGCTAGCTGTAGATGGCTGTTCTGTCCAAGTAGTGCAGTTGCTCACAAATTACAGTGATTAGATATACCTCACAAGAAAGCAAATCCTCCAGAATATATCACTTTCTAAATGCTAATATAAAAATAGTAGGTACTATCCAATGTCCTGCAATGAAAATTTTCAAGAGCATTGGATTTTACGCAGGACTTAAAGCTAACATTTGTTCTAAAGTATGCTTTGAAGTGCTTCTGACGTGGTCAGCACTTGTCTGCAGGTTGTAAATACAGGGACTTGTGCCAGGAAAGTTACAGAGGTGACAAGTGACCTGGAAACAAGAAAAGAATCTGATAAGTCAGTACTTCTTCATTCAACTTTCCAAAATGGTTTGTGAACCATCACTGCTGAAATATTTTGTTTACACAGGCATATTACGGAAGTATTACCAAGCCAAGACGTTACAGCTCTGTAGTTCCTTGTAGTGAGTAAAAACTTATCTGTATAAATCCATTAATAGGGAGCTAGAAGCATATAATTCTCCCTTTCTAGAAAACCATGACTAAAAGCAAAACAAGATTTTAAAGAAAAAAAATAAAGGCAACAAAATCATTCTGCAAAAGATCCTTAGTTCCAGAGCTTGTTGGGAAGGAGATTGCTTTTTGTTCCTTTAAGAAAATACATACCATACAAAAATATGGATCAAGCTTATTTTGCTTTTCTTTTGCTTAATTTTTTCTCTTCAATTTATAATAAAATAATTGCCAAATGTCATTGGAGACATGCAGTTGCATGTATATTGTTCATTGATAATATGAACAGATGTGTATTTGAGCAGTAAGGGGACACTTCATTAGCAAAATCAAGACACAGAATTAGCTGAGCAGTTGCCCAGCATGTCCTGTCAATGCACAGATGGAGCCAACCTCAGCAATGCTGTGTTTCTTTGGCTGTCCCTGGGGAAATGCTGTAGGACCTAAGACACAGCATCCCAGATACCCAGATCCCCACAAATGACATGGTGTCATTACTCCAGTTGAATCAGTTGGGTCTAGCTGAGATAATCTTCTCTGTAGCAATCCTCACAGTGCTGTACTTTGCACTGGTGGCTAGAAAGGTGTTGATAACACATCTTTATTTCTGTTACTGTTGAGCAGGGCATGCACAACATAAAGGCTCTCTCCAACATTTCCTCACTCAGCCAGGAGGCTGTGGTTGGGCAAGATCTTGGCAGAGGAAAGGGCTGACCCAAACTGACCAAAGGAATATTGCACACCATTTGATGACTGTTCAGCAATAAAAGCTAAGACAAAGGAGGAGGAAAAGGACCATTTGTTACTGCATTTGTCCTATGGAGCAACTGCTACATGTACTGGAGCCTGAAACCTCACTTCCTAGGAAAAGCCTGGGCATCACCTGCTGATGGGGAATAGAGAATACTTCATTTACCTCTGCTTCCATATGTGGCCTTTGTTTTTTTTTAAATTAAACTGCATTTATCTGAACCCATGACATTTTTCCATCTTATTTTCTCCCCTGCACTCCAGCAGAGGAGGAGGGATGGAGTGGTTTGGTGGGTCAGCCAGGGGCAACCCACCAGACTGAAAAAGCCCCCATTTCTCACCATCAATACTGCAGCTTTCTGAAGCAATCCAGAGGCACATAATGGATTCTGCCTACATAAAAAGCCCAGTCTTCCTCTTAATTCACTAGCTCAAATCCATAGGAGTTCCACTCTAGTAAGTGGAGTGACACAAACATAAAGCCAATGCAAGCTACAAATGAGATCCACCAAATACATACACACAGTTTATGAAAGACTTCAAGCTATTTGTCATTCTCAACTCCTGTAAACATTACATTCCAGGATTTTGAATTTTAAACGGATTCTAAAAAAATTCTCAAACTCAGCAACAACAGTGGGTATTCAAGTAACTGAGCGATATGAGCGCATATTTGATAGGAAAGCATTTTTATTACTGGCAACAAGCACTAAGCTTGATGCTACTTAATACTCAAGTGGATTCCTAGGTATGACTTCTTAGGAAAATGAACCCATGCCGTGGAGAAGGAACCAGCAACATTTACAGAGCTGTAGCTACAAGTACTTGTAAAGATTTTTGAAGAAAGCAGTGCAGAAACCTTCAGCATTATCCAGCTTTGTGACAATTATTCAGGATGTTGATTCTAATATCAAATAAGAAAAATAAGACAAGTGTCAAATAAATACTTAATAAGTAATGTCATATATATTTTTCCACTGTATGTTCACTAATATTAAAATGCTTAAAATAATACTTCAGCAAGTGTAATTTTAAAGACTTTTCAGAAACTAGCACGCAGTACAAGCTTTCACATAATAAATATGGACCCCAAAAGTCAATGTTTCAGAACCCAACTAGAGTCATAGTCTAGACTGCTGCTATGTGAGTCAGAATGGTGCTGTAGCAAAAAACCCTGAAATATCTAACAGAGAAGCAAACTCAAGATATCCCCACTAAGGAACAGCATTACCCAGAATTAAAATGTGTAAATAGATACTCCACAGAGGCAGATAAACCCAAGGAAATGCTGGCACATTTTGAGCCACCTTTTCATTCTGATGCAAACTTACATGCAATTACACACAGTGCTTTTTGATGACTCTTTTACTTAGGATATGCTATTTTATTTACAAGGATACAGATCCTTGTAACCTTTTCAGGATATATATTTAAGTATAGCACATGGAACTAGCAATTACAGAAGATCCAGTATCTTTCAACCACTCTTGGGATTTGACAAAGAATTAAAACTGTAGTTAATCACGCCTCATGACTGACATCTGTCTGCTACAGCTTGGCAAAAGAATACATTTTCAATACATCTGCTTTAGTCCTTTCACTGACTCAGAAAAAATAAAGAAAAAAGTGCAAGGCTGTTTAAATGCAGTAAAATTGCAAATAATTAGGAATGAAGTCTGAAAGTACCTGAATAACAAAAAAATTAAATACTGCAGAGATGCCAATGTAATGGGCAGACATGGAATACCAGAGATTTTCATCAAGTTCTCTGCATGCCTCTGCCTCTCTGCTCACATTTGTCCACACTAATCCTCTCATGCTTTTGTTCTAGCTGGTTTTATATTTCCACTCTTCATAGTGTTTTTCTATGCTCACTTCAAGTTATTTTTTTATACTAATCTATATAACAGAAACCTTTCTCCCCCTCTTTTCCATTCTTTTGCAAATTTGCTTCACACATTTCCACAGACAAAACAGAACTCAGAAAAAAAAATTGCACAACCTGAAGAAAGTTTTAATTTCATCTCTTGATCAATTCCTGCTTTTTATTTCTTCTTTCCAGGAACTTCCTTGGCCCTTATCAAGACAGAAACTTATCTATGCAGGAAAAGAAGCTTATATGTCTTGGAAGTTGCTGGCACTCCTGGCAGTGTACAAATGGTAAACAAAGACACCAAAAAATAAAACAAAGGTAGTAAAATATATTTTTCCAATCATGTACTCTAAAGAACATAGTATAGGCAGCCCCTCTCCCCCACATTTAAGAGTCTTCTTGACATTTCAAATAGAGAGGAAAAATTAGTAGAATACTGGAAGCCTACTCTTCTTGACCTTCAAGTAAACCACTTGTCCTGTGACATGTGCCAAATATGGATACAGGATATATGACAGACTGCAAATAGGCATATAAACAGGCTGTGTTTCATGTATGATGAGTTTATTAACTCTAAAGTATTGCCACAGCACGTGAATTCTTACTACTCCAACAACACTTCATCACAATTGTGTCAGATCCACATTATTATTGTCTGAAGGATGGATCTGCTTTTTCCACAGATACAGAGTCTTGGGGGTTCCATATTAATGCAGCAGCAGTGTTTTACTTGTCTGGACATGCTATTAGTGACACGTTACTGTTGAAGAGAAAGTGAATACTACCCATATTATCTAATTTTTAACCTTTTTCCACAGCACTTTCTCAAAAAAGTTAAATGCTTATACATGTCTGTATAAACTAAAGTTCATATTGCCTCTGTGCAATTGATGTGTTTGGATACTCTATCTCTCAGGGGGTGGGGAGATGACTCAGCAGCTGAATGCAACATTAAACCATCTCTCATGACAAACCCACTTCTGTGCTCTTGGTACTGTTTCACCATTAGAAGATGCAAAAATCTATGGCATCTTTCTTTCAGACACCATCATCTGGAAATGGTACCATGCCAGGAGCAGGCACATGCCAGCATCTGTGTTCTCCAGAGTGAAGAGAGTGGGAGGGGAGCTGCCTACTTCCCTGCATGCAGATCCTGTAGCTGTTGGTTATACTCTTTCCTGGTGCCTGCTCATGGACTAGCATATGTCTCTAGCTTTCATTTCTCTATTTAGAACTCAAACTTTTCACTATTTTCTGTTGAATCAACAACGAGTTACCAAGCCAGGTCTTTCTCACAAGCATCTCAGTTTTTGTGGCAATACTGATTTCTGTGGTATGAACAGCCAGAATTATTTCCTCTTTGATAAGGAGAAACCTAAGCCTGAGCCATGGATGCCCACCACCCCTGGCACTGAAGCAAGGTGCCCCACTTGCCTGAAACCTCCTTGGCTCGGGGGCACGTCCAGTGTCTCACATGCTCTGAGAAAGGCAGGGAACAGACCCAGGAGAACTTCTCCAAGTAAGGGAAAAGAAAGCATTCCTCCTCCTCCCTCCCACGGTGAATGAGGGGAAGATAACTCAGTCATCAGCATCAGCAATGCTCAGTCAGAGCCACACACTACTCACAGAATTCACAGAATGACTAGGCTGGAAGAGACCTTCAAGATCATCAAGTCCAACCCATGCTCTAACTAGAACTCTAACGCTTCAACTAGACCAGGGCACCAAGTGCCACATCCAGTCTTTTTTTTAAACACGTCCAGGGATGGTGACTCCACTCCACCTACTGTCACTGTGACAGCGTCAGGATGCTCCAATGAGTGGCCACTTTACTCAATTTAGTGAATTTATTTGAAGGCAAAACTCCTCTCTGCTATGACAGAATCTTTACCACCACTGTATTCAGTGATGCTGACCCCAGTTTCTTCCACCTAGAGGAAAAAAAAAGTCTAATGATGTGACAGAGTTATCTGCCATATTTTTAGGTTGTAATGATATTCAAATAATCCTAAAAATCTGCACGTTTTCCCACAAGCCTTGCTAGCTCCTGTTGGTGGCCAGCTGCACGCTCCCTGCTGTGGCAAGCTGCCAAAACTCATTTCTTTTAATCCTGAGTGCTCTGAATCACCAGGCAGGACATCCACAGGCTGCTCCCCCTTGGCAAGACCATGGCTTGCTCTTCAGCGGGTTGATCCCCAGAGGTAGCAGAAAAAAAATTTCATGAAACTCTGTAATAAAAGACTAACATAAAACAATATTTTCAAGCCTTTTTTTTTTTAACTGTAAGCACCTAGATAAATTGAAACCTGTTTTTCAGGAAAGCTATGGTGTTTATAGTAAAGATATTCATTAGGAGCAATAAAAGCTGTAGGTGCTCAGCACTTATGCTGCCAGACCTCTTATTCAGATGTTTAATTGCAGGAACTTGCATTTGAAAATGCTGCCCTAAGGAACTCAACAGCCTGTCTAAGAGCAGCTTAATTGGTCCAGACAAGTCCAGACTGAAATATGCAACATGCTGTGGCATCTCTTTGGAATATGCGTAATATCAGAAAACCCCAAGCCATCCACATTAAAGTGTAAAAATATTTTGCAGTATGTTTCTCTCCAAATCCAAGGTTTTCTTTTTCTACAAATGCCTGCCTGAGATTTGAGGGCAGAAATTGAAGTAAAACAACAGAGAAAACTATTAGTCACCCACTAATAAAAAGCAAAAGTCATACTTTACTTAATGAAAGAAATCTTTTAAATAAAATCATTTATCTCTCTGCTTTATTCTAATCCTTTGTCATGTGAAGAATTTACTCATACATGAGAGTCAAATTAAAAAAGCCACGGATCACCTCACTATTTTTCCCTGCAAAGGGTCCTATGGGTCCATCAGTTTTCCTCAGAGCAAAATTTTGTCTTTCACAATCTCTGTCATATTCTTGCATCACAGCTTCAGTTTATTATTACTTTGTTTAAATAAGTTATCCATAAATTCCAGCCTGGACATCAGCATTTGTCTTAATTAAAACCTTATGGCAGTTTCAGTTGGAAGCTATTTTTCTTTTCCCTCCTGAAAAACTCTACTGTGAAGTATTCACAGCCCAGCACGACCCTTTGTTCCATCCAGGAGATGGCTGTGCTTCATCAGCAGCAGGTGAGGTAACTCCTACCTACACAATCCCCAAAATCACCATGAGAACTGTGAAGATTAAAAGGGATGATTTAAACAAAAACTGTCATTATGCTGATTAAAGGGGAAAGATCTCTACATGCTTTAAACCACATGCAAAAACTAAGGGGGGGTGTGAAGAATATATACCAGATGCCTAAATATACCTAGGGGATAGTGAGTTCTGATTCAAAAAGATTATTTACCCATCCCTGTTCTCCCACACACGTCCCTAAGGAACACAGGAGGAGGGTCTGTTTCTGTGATGTCTGTTTCCCAAAGCAAAGCAACACAATACAACAATCCTGGAAAAACCTGTTTTTCTGTGTTTCTACAAGCTCAGCAGGCGCTCTGCATTAACACAGTTTTTTACAAATACCCAAAAAAGCCCAATGGACACGGGGCCAGTGAGAGGAGGGAGGTGTGCAGGGACAATGGCCCAGGACTGAGCTGCAGCCTCTGCTCATGGGAGTAAACCTGTTGTAGCACTTACTAGAGCTCGTTGCTCTGGCACCTGTGAGAGTTAGGGGGCAGTTGCAAGAGACAGGTTGTAGAAGCTCCTGCTGCTCCTCCCTCCCAACTTGTCACCTTGCTCTTTTGCATCTTTTTCCCTCCCTCGAGGCCAACTTGGCGAGGGAGGGAGAATCCTTCCTGCTCTCCACACCTCAGCCTGTCCCACCCTTCCCTGTGGTCAGCATCTTTATTGGCCTCCTTAAATCCTGACAGGGGAAACACAGCTGAGGTGCAAACGAGCCATGCCACCCTGCCTGCTCCGAGCCCTCCCACCATAAATTATCTTGGTGCTTTTTTTGGACTGTCCTAGAAACCATGCAGGGGCACCTTTTATGTGTGTGTCTACAAGGCCTGTACACATTCACTGCCTCCCTGAGGGAAAAGGGTACCTGTTGTAGACATCCATTCTGTATGGCGTTACAAGCCATCTAGACATGGAAGAGAAGCTCCACAGGATGAAAGGTGAAATACAGGTGATTGCAGAGGTGCACATAAGATAATTCTGCAAGTTGCAGAACTAAGATTTTTTGCATGTTCAATACAAAAATATTTACTGCTCTGCCCATAGAGCTGTCCTTAACTTTGCAGCAAGACTTTTACCACGTAGGCCAGTTCCAAGTATGTAAAAACAGAAATATAAAGCTGGAATTGGGACAGTGTTTAGGAATCACTTACTTATTTAGGATCTCCCACTGTATTTTGGTGGATTTCAGAGAATCTAATACAAAAGCTTCAGGTCTATCATGCCATTAAAGGAAAAGTCAGAATTTAAAAAATTGTCAGAGAACGCACATGCATCACACTCTCATATGCAAGTAATCTATATACAAAATACTTCATTGCTGTGAAATACACAAAGACAAAGCATGCAGATTCATATTTATTTGAGAACTTTAGTTGTGAAGCAAGGCACACACAATTAAAGGGTAACAAACTCAATTCACAGCAGAGTGCAGAAAAAAGAAAGTACAGTACTAACTCTCTGAGAGGATTCAATTTTCATCATGTACCTTTGAATGTCAAGTTCTGAATGAAGGGAGACCAACATGCACTGCAAAACCTGTGGATCAGAGAGAAAAGAAGGGGAGGGGGAGAGATAATTGTTAACAGGAAAAGGAGAACAATAGAAGTTAAAAAAGAATAACCTGTACATACTGAAAGTATACTGAATAAAGGAAGAGAAAGAAGAGAAGAGAAGAGAAGAGAAGAGAAGAGAAGAGAAGAGAAGAGAAGAGAAGAGAAGAGAAGAGAAGAGAAGAGAAGAGAAGAGAAGAGAAGAGAAGAGAAGAGAAGAGAAGAGAAGCACTGAAAAACAATGAAGGAAATGCACATGTGGCAGAGAACAATATGCTCTATATATACTTAATATGCAATATTCTCAGAACTCTTGCTGGACTTAGTTCAGATGTGCTACCTGTGGTTGTATGTCAAAGAAACAAAGAACGTTCTAATATAAGAATTAATGGCTGAAAGCTGAGCCATATAAATTTACATATATATATATATATATATGTATGTATGTGTGTATGTATGTATAGATATATATATATATAAACCATAACTGACAAAGAACAAAACATTCTTCCTGAGAAATGATACAAGTCTTGGCTGGAGTTAGCGGCAGTCACTTTTGTGTTCGTTTCACACTTACTACAGGGACATGGAATCCTTCAAGCAGAACTTAGAAGTACTGTGTAATTCTTGAGTAACCACAACTTTAAAAAGAATAAGAGAAACTATGGTATGAATAAAAAGTCTTTGCCAGTCACATCTCTCTTTACTATTCTACCTCTGATCTTAAACCCCACAGAATGTGAGAATTTGCTAAAAGGAGTTTAAGGGCCAAAAAACCCAACCATTTTTTTTTCCTCCAACACATGAACAAGATGCTAATTGGAGGGGAAATTGCCTACTGCTGTTTGAGTTCACAGAGGTGGAGATCCCGTATTTTCCTTAATCTTCATTTGCCTGTGGGTGGAGGTAAGGGAGATTTTTGTAGAGTGCTCTAAAAAACATTCTCTAAGTAATCAATTCTTTCTTCAACAGAGTCAGGCTCCCACAACTGCTGCTTCCCAGCTCAGAACATGTAGCTATTCATACCAGGCAAAGAAATGCAACTGCTTTAACAACAAGGACATCATTGTTAAAGAATCTTATTTAGCAAGTAATTATAATGCCAACATCACAATTAAGAGAGCAATTCAAAAAACCTTTTGAATTTTACAAACCCAGGGGATACGAGCATGTGAGAGCTGATTCTGGGGATGAGATAAGCAACTCATAAGTATGCTATGATTTTTCATGCTTTTGTCCATTGGATATTTTGGAAGGGCAGTACCATTTTATTTTAAAGAGAACAATAGATCATTCTTCTCCCTATGATAACTGCATCATTTAGAATTGTTCAAGTAAAATGTGATTTTTACAAATAAGCTATTTATGCAAACACAGTACAAATAAAATGTAGCCTTCCGGCAACAGTTGGAAACATTCCAGTTCCAAACCACAAAGACAAAACAGTCTGTTGCTAATGTCTCGGTAACACTGAAACTATATTAGGGTTTTTCATGTTTATATAATGTTACCACCCCACATTTGCAAACCTGAGAAACCCTCCTCAACTTTTATTAAACAATTCTGTTAGATAAGGGGGGAAACAAAAAAAAAAAAAAAAAAAAGGAAGAAAAGGATTGTACAAGACCAAGTCCCTTCTCAATGCCAAACAGACAAGACTTCCACAGGAAAAAAATTCATCCTACATGTTTGCTTGACATTCAGACATTATTACACATCAAGACCACACATCAGAAGGGACATTACTCTGCCCAATGGCAGCATTAAAAGTGTGCAACAGTCAACCCTTCCTAAAGCCATTGCCTAGGATCAACTTGAGCTACTACTTTCCTCAAACCTTGTCACCACATGGAGGATTACAATTGTGCCACTTTTCTCTGGACCTTCCTAGTCCCAAAGGAAGTGAAACAATTGTGACCTAAGGTGGGTAAGAAAATGAAGATGTTTGAGGAAACCTGCAACACTTCTCACTCTCAATCCAGAGAAAATGTTGCCTGTATCCCTCTTCCCCTCCTCTCATCACAACACAGTATTTATTTTAAAGCAAGTAGATAAATTAAGATATGCAGTTAAAATACATAAAATGAGTCCACCTTCAATCCAGAAGTTTCTCCCTCTTCCTGCAGGAATTGATCTGAAATGGATATGCTGCTGGATTAGGAGCTAGTGTTCTCTGAACAAACACGGTCTTGCAGGAAAAAAAAGAACGACACACAAATCCAGAACCACAACAGCAGTGCAGCAGAAGGGTTCTTCAACTCCTGCATAAGGTAGCAGCAGGAGACTAACAAGGTGTCCACGGTGTTATGTAGCAAACTTCAGATCTCCTAAAGAAGATCCAGACATGCCAGTGTGGGAGAAATATAATTAAGACCATTACTGCAGCCCACGTAAAGACCTTATTATGAATGAAATTTGAAGACATTTGGGTCTGAATCCAAACCTGAAGCATGGCTTCCTTTGGAACTTTCCAAAATATTTCTTAACTGTCTGCATTTCTGTCCAAACTCAACACCACACTGATGCCTTCATCAGCACTCCACTAACCTCAGGGGTATTTAAAGATGGAAACTGAAAATGATCTCTTTTTTCATTGTAGATTGTAGAGGAGTATGATTTTTTTCCATCTATCAGCATGCATGTGGATATATATAGTCCACAATGATGGGAAATGATTCCAAGGAGAGCTTTGCAATTTCCAAATGCAGCAAGGGCTGTGATCTCTTGACTCCAGGGACAGGTTTCTGGGACAATCTCCTGTCTTCTGCTTCCCTCACCAACTCTGTCATTGTTCCAGAGAGATGAGGCATCAAAACAAGTACCCAGCATGAGGACAGAAACAGGATGTTGGAGCAAACACCACAGAAGAATGAAAAGCCCTGGACTTGGCTTACTAAGAAATAAAAAACTGTAGAGTGCAGAACACACAACTAATGTGCTCTGAGCAACCTCTGCTGGCCAGCAGGTTGGATCCCATGCTTTCTCCTAAATGGAGTTGTACAAAGCCTGATTTCATTCTCATCTATGAGTGCAGATCCTTAGCTGGCTTGAATGAACATTACTTGACCAGCTCAAATAGTGCAAGGAGAACCTGTGAAAAGTGGACCTGTCACATCCCAGTGAGATAGAAAAAAAGACAGGGATTTCCACTTTCTGGTAACCAAATACCCTCAGAGCACAGAGGCTCCTGTTGAAACTAGTGTTATGTTTTTATGAGTTCTGGAAGCAAATAGTCAGAATACAAGAGGCACCAATGCTTGTACATGTTGGACTGGCATGTAAAGAAACAGATTAATACAGGCAGGCAGACATATAAAAGTAATACATTAAAAATCAACAAAAGAGCATAAGTTGTTTCCTCTGGAAAAAGGTGGGAAATACTAGAGGCCAAGAAGAGTGGAATCTGGGGCTGGGACACAACACACAACTAAGAAATGGTTACAGTGTGTCACTACTAGCAGGTATGAGCAGGAGGGGGCATTACCTTTGAGAAAATTTTGGGAGCCAGACATCATTGTAATGCGAAGAGTACCAGAGACAAAGGAAACAGCTGCAAAACATGTTGCTTTTGAACTTTAAACGTAAATGGAACAAGTGGTGGCCCTGGAAAAAGGTGCAGAAGGCTAAGTGTCAGGAGGAAAGCAAAGTTTTCCAGGAATGTGCTGAATGTCATCAAACAAAGACGTAAGAAAAGTCTGGTGAATACCACTTGTAAGGTAGTGCCCAAAGAAACACACAGCAGCTTAGGGAGGACAAGGATTAATACCTTGGGGCTGACTGACTGTATTAGTCATTATCCCAGGGCCCTCAAAACAAGGGTTAATGAACTGCAAGTCTGCCTTGTGGGATCTGCTTGCTGAGAAGATCAAAGGAATGTATTCACCATTTCAAGCAGGATCAGACCTGTTGAACTGAAATTCTGAGTCTCCAGAGGAAAACGCAGATGCTTGAGACATTTGTGTTGATGATTTAGTAGGAGACATCTGTCCCCCTGAGTCAGTCTGAAATAATGTCACAGAAGGGTGTTAGGAGCACAATGTGCTCCCTCCGCAGGAATGCAGCACTGCTGTTCTGGCTGGCAGTGACATACAAGCTGAAATGCCTTTTCACTGGCAGTGCTGCAAAACAGGAGCATGTTAAGTTTTCTCCTTTTTTTCAGTCTGTGTAATATGCCCTTGATTTATGCTTCTGATGGATTTCAAAAGGGAAGTCCTTACAAAAGCAGAATATATTAAACACACTACATTTATCATGGGTCACCCAGGAAGATGACACTGTTGTTGTGTAAAAAAGCAGCTAAAATTAGAGAAATGCAGGAGTACAGAATGAAGCAAAAGGGGGGCTAAGCCAGGACCCCAGGACATTAGGATGACAATTAGCGTTCCTTAGGTTTACAGTCTCTCTGTGGAATCCTGCTGAGACATGCAATCAGCTGAAGCTGCAGGGAAATGATAATGAGAACACAAAGGGCTTGAGATGAGTATGTAGATGATGATATACAACTAAATGAGATGCTGACTCATAAGTCCTCTAAAACAGCTTGAAACTGAGGGAAGGAAATGAGGATCAACTGCCTATTTCCTGAGCACAATGGTTTTGTAGGGAGGGTGCAAGAAAATGGTGTTTCTCAACAATGCTGGGATGGGAAAAAGTCAGGATAGTAACTCAGCTGCGACCAGGCCAAAGAGGTTCTTCCAACAGAAATGTTAAGCACACAAGAATCTGCCAAGGAAGGGAAAGGGTGCAGTCTTTTACCATTTAAAAACACAGTCAAAGTACAGGATCAATGACAGCAATCTACACCACAGAACTTAAACAACTGCGGGGTGGGGGGTGACACAAGTGGTGATGGCCAATGACAAATGGCTCCAAAGGAAGCCTGGAAAAAAAAAGGCCAGAGAAATTCAAACCAGGACTGCACTCAGAGAGATAGCAAAAAAGAGGTCTGCACAAAACATTATGATTTCTTATGTTTCAAGATTCACATTTTCCAGCACACTCTACATCTATATCCTTCAAAATGCATATGCTCTTTGGTTCAAACTCATTGAACATTACAGCTGAAAATGACAAATGTTAACCAGCCCAACTATTTCGGCCTTGATTGCCAAACAACAACAAAATGAAGGGTCTACTCTTCATTTTTGATTTTATCTTCCTTACAGTTCTTGTAAAAAAATAGCTAAATACTTGTGTTTCATTTTAGTGAGGATTAAAGCTATTACTTTATATAATTTCACGTAATATATATAGTAAATGTTAAAAGCAAATACCCAGAATGAGGAAAAAAAAGATAATTCATATCATATTCCAAATTATACTTTTTAAGAGATATAAACTATTTACACCTTTAAAATAAAAGATAGTCTGGTACTCAGGGGGTTCAGAATTTCTCCAGGGTCACAGAACTTTCTCTGTAGAGATGCTGTGCCGAAACACCTTATTTTTGCACTGCCTCAATATAAATAGTATTGTATCTGTACTCCAGTTCCCACACAATAGCAAAGGAAAATGTAACTTCTTGCTCACCTTAGATGACATAATAGCTCTATGGGTTTTTAAGCAAGAAGCTGCAGGGTATTGTATATTTCAGTCTTGGCTTTATGCTTAAAGTATATAATTAAATACATAATTAGGAATAATCATAGAAGAAATCCATGAGACTTTCTTCATTAATGAAGTTAGGCATGAATAGATTATTTGGTTGTTTTTGGGCCCTAGCACCTACAGAGGTGGGGGCTTATCAGAGTCTTTTCACATTTAACATAAAAGTAACCAAGATAATACATAAAAGGTATTATTCCTGTATTTATGATTTGTCTACAGAATTTAAGTATCACTGTGCAGTGCAACATGCAAACCCAGACTGGCTGGTGGAGGATGAAGAAAATACGATGACTGGTCATAATTTCTCTGGCGTAATCTGAACCTGATTTGAATCTATGAACCTGAACTTGAACCACTCTTTTGTGATGCAAAATTCTGTATGTGAAATGCCTCCATTATACAGACCTGGAAAACTGAAAAAACGTTGGCTGAAGGAAAGGGTTAATGCAGTAGAGTACCTGCCTGCCAGGATGCCTGGGACTGCACCCAGTAGCCTGCTTTTCTGCTCAGCTTCTATGAAAAAACAAAACCTATGTCATTTATATGCTTCAAAACTCCTAATTTCTTTTAAGAAAATAAGAACACTCATTGAGGGTAACCTGGGTAAGAAAAATCAATGGAGAACTGCAGAGGCTGCCTCATATTTCGGCAAGTCTTACCAAGTATTTCTCAGTATACTAAAACATTCTTAGAAAACTCAGAATTCCCCTGACCACAGAGAAATGGGTGAATACCTTTGTGCCAATTATAGCTTTCTATGGTCTGAGAGTTAACAAGCTTTGGTTCCCATTTCAGTCACAAAACCACTTTTCTTGTCCTTGGCCCACCATGTACAACAGAACTCACAGTAGCTTTTTACCTTACGTGGCTTCTGCAAAAATTAACTCATGAACAGTTTCCAGCACACTGCAGGGAAAACTGCTACAGAAAAGCATTACATTTCTACACCACATTAAGTTTGCTCTTAACCTCTTGTAAGGATCACTGTCTTAGCACAGTAGGAAGGTTTTGCTAAGTACAGTCTCACATTTTCCCTCAGAACACCTAAAACTTTGAACTACGTCAAACATAAAAAGCTATCTGTTTTATGATAACTGAATTTATTATCTCTCCTTTCTTAAACCTTTCTTAAACACATAGTTGTCATCTACACAATTACAAAAGAACTATGAGCTCAGAAATGCCTTTGTGCAGCATACACCAGCTTACACTTGCATAGTTATCGAGCAATTAGAGTGGAATTCAGGAGAGTAAGTCAGTCTACCTCATAATATCAGTTATCTCATAAAAGTGAGATAGATAAATATCAAGTACATATAATGTTACACACAAACAGTGAGATTCTGCAAGGTCTCAAGTGATTCCTGTTTTTGATGCAATCAGATATCACTGCTATGACGCTAGGAGCTAATTACCTCCAGCCAACTTTAGGATGTGGAAAATTATTGTGACATCACTATTGCAAAGCAACACTTCAAGTTTTCATTAACAAGGATATTTGCACATCTATTTCATTTTCAAATTTATTTGCAGATAGTAAAATATTATATATTTTTCAGAAGTCCTTATTGCAATACAGTTTATTATGTACTTCAAAACTTTCTTTTTAAAATTATCTGTTACACTAAAGGCATACAGTGTGAACCCAGTAATAAACAAACCATAACATCAGCCCAATTATCAGATATGTCAGTTTCAACATATCCTTTTTGGGAACAAAAACAAATGCTACTGGCTTTTAAACCTTACAGAACAGGGAACAAAGCTAGAGCTGGATTTCAAGAGTTGATGTCATCACTGTTCACAAGCCAGCACAGGGCTTTAAAACTGAAAAGAATCTACAGCATATAAAATGGTTTCCAACTTGTAAGGAGCCAGGCCCCTTGCCAGTGGATAATAATTTGCAATAGAATTTAGGTTTTTTTCCTGAGGAAAACCTGGGGGAGGGGATCTAACACATTCATGCAGAACAGAATGTGCAATTCTGTATTCTTATGTGCTAGAAAGAGAGATGTCTTTCTAAAATCTCATTTACTTCTACTGTGCATATCTTCTCTTCAAATGCTTAAACATTTCACAGGTTGGGATCTTTACATGGAACATCTTTGTTCCCCAAAACCCTTTCTAGCTACAGAGCTACATCACTCTTAAATGACAAAGTATCAAACATTAGGAGAAAATAAGCCTAATATCCCTGAAGATCTTCAAGGACAGGCTGGATGGAGTTCTGAACAACCTGCTCTAGTGGAAAGTGTTCCTTCCCATGGCAGGGGGTTGGGACCAGATGATCTTTAAGGTCCCTTCCAACCCAAGCCATTCCATGATTACTATGAGCCAATAGATATCTTTTCTGCATATCAGAGAGAGATGCAGTAACGGGAGTGTGTACATTCAAATTTTCTCTCTCATTATTTAGTTTTCTTCGAGCACATACCCACATTTAAGAACACAGCATCCTTAGAATTGCCGAAAATTTACCAAATCAAATCTTAAAACTTTGAAATGAAGTAAACTTTAGTATAAAGTACTAAAAAGTACAGGTTTTCTGTACAAAACTAGATGAGCAGTACATAGCTTCTTCTGCTCTTTTGCGAATATTCAATGACCTCACATTCTTCAGTGCATTCCCTCTCCTAAATTCTGCAGAGGAAAATGTTATCTGTTCAAACAAAAAAAAGGTAAACGCAAATATTTGAAAAAACTGTCTCAATTTCTTCTAATTACATGGCACAGCCCCCACTAGCCAATAAATACTGTAGACAGAACATAATGTAGGTTTGTACTTGAGATGACCCATTTGCCTGGTTACTGAAACTGTTGAGAGCACATCTTGTGAGTTATTGTTATGCACACAAAAGGAATCCTGACTCCACAGAAGCTCATGGAATGTGTTTTACTACAGACCTCCTTACAGGTTATCATCTGAAAGTGTCTTTAAACCTCAAAGACAGATCTGAAAGATTCAAAGTGAAGAAAGAATGGGCTCCAATGTATTGTTCTTGAAGGAATCTGAGAATAATTTGCTTTCCAACAGGTGATTCTGTAGGACTTAAAATCAAAACATACTAGTAGTAGTCTTTTAAGGTGTGTCTGAACATGGGTGTAGGTGCCTCGTCTTGTCAAAATAAATGTGTTCATAGATTCTACAGATACCCCATTGTAGCTTTGTTCTTGTTTAGTGTTTGCTGTCTGTCTTGGTGTTATCTTGGAAGCTAGAAAATAATTCCTATTTTGGCTATGAAGCAATATTTTTTTTTTTGGTCTCTGTTCCTCATCCTTCATTTGTCTGTTTTTCAGATGGAAATATAACTTTTTTCTTCAAACAGCAGTGAAATGTATATTGTCTATTTACATCAAGGCCTTCTATTCTCTGATACAGTTGCTAGCAAGGAAAACTCTGTGGTGGTTGGTTACAGCATCTAAGTGTGCACTGCAGAGGTGCATATTTTCCCTCCAGTGTCCTCAAGAGATTATCTTCTGTCTTGCACCTGTATCAGCTCTGATTGAGAAAAATCATGACCCTGACATGTACTCAGCAGTACTATTCTGTTCAGCATGCTGCTCACAAGATAAAATTATGACAGGCATTGTTGTTCCCAGAAATAATATCCACGTTGACCAGCTAGAAAACATAGATCTTATTCTCATCCACTCAGAAAGGAGATGCAAAGATGGTTTATGTGGGAGATAATAGTTGTATGACAAATACTCCATACTATAGGCTCTTATATTAGGTTGCTGCAGAAGAGAGACTGAGAAACTTTTTTTATTTTTTTTCAAACTTAAGGTTCTGGGCTAAAGTAATTAAAAACTGAAGAAGTACTCTGATTTGATGAACTCAAAAGGAAATACCAAGTTCTTATGAAGACATGAACATATTCAAGACTTCTATTCGCATTGACAGTGTTACCCTATTATCCCTTTAACCCTCTTAAAAGAGCTCCCATCCTCAATAATTTTTCTCTAGTTACTGAAATTACCAGAAGTATCATTATTTCTCTATTTCTAAAAGTCAAACAGAAATCCCAGTCTGACAATGAAGGTGGATTAAGGAGAATTCTGTGAAAGCAGATGTAGCATGGAGTTCACTGAAGGTTAGGTAGTGTAAGAAAGCCAAGTGAAAAAAAAAATCTAGTGGATGATCATATCTGCCCTGACATGCACTGACTGAGCTTTCAGTTCTGTTTATCTCAGGAACTGAATAAATGGCCAGTAATTTCAATAGTGTCCAGTAAGGCAAGAGTGCACATTGTACAAAAATGCTGAAGGAAATAAGATGATATTTCATTTTTCTGAAGGAATACTTAATTCTAAAAAGAAATAATAATTTGATTATTTCAGAGCTATTAATAGGTAATTTTATGTCATATATCTTTCTGCCAGAGCTCCAACAGAAGAAAGTAGGAGATAACAAAAGAACCCAGTGGCAGCAATACCTGGATGACTCTTCTGATTCACAAGTGTAATTCAAGAAATTGATGATTCCACAGACCCCTTCGGAATGTGAACTGAGGGACTATTTGTTGATTTTTAAAGTAATGGTTTAGATTCTTTCCCAATACCTATTATTTTTTCTTATAAATTTCATTTAAAGCTCCCTGTCTGGAAAACTGAAAACTTTTAAGAGTTTTCTCAAAGAGGAATTATACATACTAAACTGTAATAATTAGTACAGCATTTTCTGAATTTCAGAACTCAAAGGTCTGAAGTTTAAATGCATGCGGTTACTTGCAGGACACAGAAATAAGTTATTATTAGATTACATTATTGATAAATTAATGAACTAAAAATCTATAAAATCTAATTTAAAATCTATAAATAATGTGCTTTTTCATTGAAAAGATAGACCCTTCTTTAGTTAAGGCTTGACTAACCATAGCGTATAGAGCCCCCAACAGTATTGTTCATGCTGACCTTTACAAAGATAGCTTCTGTGCTGAAGGAAAACATAAATTGTTCTCCCAAGAGGAATGAGAGAAAGGCAGACAGTAGAAAAAAATAAAGAAAAAACCATAAGTGAACAACATCCAGAAGAGTATTTTTCTAAATTAACTAGACATTCTTATATTTTCTTGCCTAAAAAGCAAATTAAAATTTAAAAAAATGTTTGTGTGGCCTAAGAGTACAAAAACAAAATGTTTTCAAAAGCATTCTGTAGACAATTCTAATTTGGAAAGATTCTCTCCCATCATGAATCCTTTCAATCTAGTTAACAGAACCTGCCTGTCTTGTTTGCATGAAATACTAAAAGGAAACTGAACATAAACTATGTGAAACTGTGCAGCCCCCTTTGTACAGCTTGGTAATTACTAGAGAAATAATGATAACACATGGTCTAGAAAGAATCCTTATTAGATAGCATTTAAAATGAGGAGAGGGGAAGAGGAAACAAAACAGTACTCACCCTTTGAAACCTTTCTTCTGAGGATCTACAACAGATACCAGCTTATTAAAGTCTGCAACTCCAGCTGCACATTTATTGTGTAAGGACAGATGTGATAACACGGTCAAGAAACAGGTAGAACAGTTTTGAAACTCCTGTTACTTTGTCAAATGTATACTCCAAGCAAGCAAACAAACAAACAAAAAAACCCCTACCAAATGCTAACCTTCACAAGGTGAAGAAAGGGATTTTCAGATGAGCTCTCAAACTCTGGACCATACATTAACAGGAGGGAAATGCCTGAGACGAGCAGCCACTTTGAGCACCCTTGGCTCCTGGAAGCAGAGGCCATAAAAGCCATGTCATGACTCAGATAAGCTGGCTACAGACCTCTCCTAAATTGCCCCACACTGGGCAGTCTGCAGCAGCAACGAGCAGTGGGAGAGTGAGCTCCAGCCACACACCCTTCACCTGCCTGGTGTCTCCTGTGCTCAAAGCTCTACAAATCCCCAAGCAGCAACTTTTGCTAGCTCTGAAGCTCCCTGATTCATGTTGGTGCTGGGCAGATCACCAAGTGAAACAAGGACCTCTGGCCCACAGCATAGCAGCTCTTGCAGTCATGGCCCCTGTGACAACACCTCAGCTGCACTTGCATGCATTACTGCACCGAATGTTGGGATGGCTTACAGTGAAAAATCTACATGGTGATCGATGGGATAGACTAGGCTTCATTTGATTCACATGCAAGGAGAAGAAAAGTCAGTCACATGTGAAGAGCCAGGTCTCTCTTTCTCTAGACTGCCACAAACCATCAATGGGACATAGCTAGGAACATCTAATTGACCTCACCTAGTCTTCACATACATCTTATGAATATGATCTTTTCCAGGTGGAAGTACTTCTAGTATTTGCCTTTTTGCCTAAAAGCAATAATAAAACAATATTTCAGAAGCGTATCACAATATACAAAAGAACTTGACAAATTCTTCTAAGTATCTGATCTTTCAGGGTAAGATAAAGCACATCTCTTCCACAGTCAAAACTGATGAGACCACAAAGAAGGGAAAGCCAGTAACTATGTAAACTGAAAAATTCTCATGGTGGGTATGGAATAGTGGGATCAGGAAGGACAACTCTTCCTTTGGTCATTGTAATTTGCAAAGATTTCTTTGCTGGAAGGGAGTCTTCCACTTCTTTATCATGGGAAGTGACAAAAATGGCAAAATCAGCACAAGTAGCAATAAAAGTAAACTGATAAAGACCTGCAGAAAATGCTATACAAATGCTGCAAGTAGAGTCACAGCCTACCACCTCAGAGTGCTGCATTCCTAATGCCTGAATCTGCTATTTCACAACATCCTGTACTAACAGCAAAGCATGTGTCCAAATTGCATCTCTCCATTCTGTGAGTATTATTTCCAGACTAGGCTTAACTCATTAGAACTAAGAAAATCCCCAGAGATAATTTATATTTCCTTTGTCTATTGGAAAAATAGAAGCCTCACACAAAATCTTTTATCAGTGAGCTATTGGGAAAAAAAAATCTAGGAGGCAGAAATGAGACTTCCTCACTGTTGAAAATTGGCCAATTCAAAGAACAATTTCTAAAGCAATGGACCATGCTTCATCTCTTTCCCAACTACTGTTTTCTGGTTAGTAAATATGACCTCCCTAGCAAGTACTACAGCTTTCCTAAGGCACTGCACTTTCAAAAAAATTGAATTTTAGTAAAATTACTGGCAAAAGAAGCACATTTCAGTATGAAAGTATAAAAGGTTCACCAACTATGTTTCAGGCTATTATTTCTTTTCTTGATTTTCTTATGTTAACTGTAGTGGTGCAGAGGAGCACACAAAAATGCTTACTGTGAAGAACATATTTTGCTGGAAGGAAGAAGTCAGCTATTCATACAGTCAAATTCATTGGCACAGAGCTGATGTGAAGTCTAAAGCACTACTGTTGTATTTCTATAAACTGCAAACAAAAGCTTGGAACTCTGAAAATAAGTAGCTGTAACAGTCTGACTTCTAAAACAGTCACAAAAATTGTGTTAATTATTAATTACTAGTTTGATGCCGTGGAGAATAAAAAGATAATGTGCTCTATTCCCAGGTTTTGCTTAGAATTTGCAGTGCTGTTTTGCTTCTGACAAGGAGGTCATATTAATCAAGCAGTCAAGTTCTGCTAGCCTAAGTCATGGTTAATCCTGCAGTAAACCTCTGTGAACTTTTAGCATTGAAAACAAACAAACAAAAACAGAGCCAGAATTCTCACAAGAAACCTTCAACTACTTTTAAGTAGGTGGAGGCACAGCTGGTGGTGTCAGATGTTTAGGGGATTTCTTCTGTATATTTTGTCTTCCCAGTTTCATTGCCCACTGCTATCTTCATATTCTTCCCTCTATTTTCTTCAACTGGTGTAGGGGCCATGCCTTACCCCTACAATACTGTGAAGCCATGCAAAATGAACGTGTCACATGCATCTGGTGACTTGTGCATTCCCACAGACCCCTGTGACAAGGGTGGGGCTTACCACAGAAAGCAGCTCAGTGGCACATGGCCTGTGAAAGTGACCCTGATTTTCAAAGCAAATTGCTACTTTCCCTAGGTAAATAATGCTGGTAAATAATGCCCTCATGCTGGCTTTGACCACAAGAATATTCAATATCCAGTGTTCCACACTTTGCAACACTCTGCTCTCACTCTGGAGGCACATGGTGAACCATGGGAGCAAAGAGTCTGGGGAGGGAGATGCCCTTAAAAACTTTATGCCTGGTGCTGAATGCACAAGCTCACATACAGAAGTTATTCAGGAGGGAGAGAGCTCAGCTAGTCCTGCCTAGCTCTTCCAGAAGTGTTTGTAATTTGTAAAATTTTCAACAAGATGTAGCAGACACAGAGCACAGTGCTAATAATAATGCTGAAATACTTCAGATCTTCAGCAAGGCTGAATTATTCTGCACTGTGTCCCTCAAATGGTCTGAAACCTCCCATGTTTATACAATACCAGATACCCCTTCAGGCAAAGAGCACTCCACATTTCAAAGCAAAGTCAAATACCAAAAAATTATTCATTAGGAACCGCAGCAAAAGTTCAGACATGTTACTGAGCAGATTTCACTGAAGGCTCTAATGATCTAATCAGGGTGACTTAATTGCATTTGGCTTTGAAACCAAAGCCCAGTGCCCAAAAAGCACAGGGATTTTCTGCAGTGCAGTAGCAGCTCCCAGCTGTAAGAGGAGCTGAAGTGAGAAAGGATCCACACAGCCCACAGACAACTCTTTGCAGAAGCTCCATTGTTGTAACAAGGTCATCTGGAATTGCAAGCACAAACAACATGCCTATTTTTGGAAGTACATTTGATCTATTGCACATGTGGAGATCTGAACACCTTTTGAGAGGGAGAAAATTATGAGGTTATGAACATTTGCCCAATAATTTGTTTAACAGCTCAGAAAACTCATGAATAATAATCTGGGCTAACCTTTTGGTAATCACTTTCTTCCTGCTGTATAAAATGCATAATTTGAAAACCATCATCACTGCTATCTTTTTTTCCATGCTCCCTCTTCCCAATATGTATCTTATAATTACATTGCAACTGAAGGATGACCTGAAGACAATTTTTGAAAATTCTCTTTGTAAATCTGTAAACAAAAAAGAAATATAAAAACCCTATGGCCCAAACAGCCCTTTCCATTGATTAAGGTGTAGAGTAGCACTGCTTTTATTTTAATTCAAAGGGTTTCAACAGTTCTTTGTTCATATGACTGTTTCTCCAGTCTGCTATCCTATTATTGGAAAGATTCCATCTCCAAGTGTGACAGAGAAGCAGGAAAGCTAGTATCCCACAACCTGTTATTATAAATTTTCTGAGTTTTTAAAGAAGTGAAAATTAAATGCTCACATTCCTGTTGAGAATTAAAACACACAAACCAAGAATAGGTTAAGAGCAAGCCACTAGTCTGAACACAGGCAATGGGGCTAATCCAAATCTATTCCTGTTAGAATAAAGCACATATTAAAAAAAAAAAAAAACAAAAAATAACAAAAGAGCAACAATAACAACAAAAGCAACAACAACCAAAAAAACCCACCCTAATCAACACCTATTCAAGTGGATAGTTTTTCTCATGCAAAAACATGGACTCTGAAGAGTGTGCATCTTGTCTTGATTTTGACCTGTTTGGAGCTTGACTAAAGTTGGGAAATCCTGCTTTCTCTGATGAATAATCTTAGGCTATTAACTAGAAGGCTTCTCTGGGTCTTTACAATTCAACACTCCTTTCAATCTGGGGAAAGCAGAACTGGAAAAAAAAATTAGGAGCAATTCCTTCAATTTCAGCTTGGTAAACAGTGTCATCTTCTTAGCATTACTCAAGAGTTCCCTGCTCCTACAAACTCCAAGGCCATGAAGGCCCTCCCACTCCAAGTCATCTTGAGAAGTCAGGACTGGTTAAATGTGCATCAATAGCTCTCAAACTTTTCTGAAGTCAGTGCTTCACATGCCCAGGTCCTCAGGATGGTCCATGATCTCTGCTCCTGTACCTGTATTCTGGCATCTGGCTGCACTGGAAACTGCTTCATTGCTTTGAGTTAATAGGTGGATGCAGATCATTTTATACTAAGAAAATTGTTCACAGTTTTCCTAGCTCATACCATCTGCTAACTTAGCCCACCAGAGATATTACTGTTTTCTTCCAGCTGAAGCCCCAGAAAACACCCAAATCTATCATGAACAAAACTTTCCAAAATCACTGGATACACTCAAAATGAGTGTGACCAGACTAAAAAACTAAATGAAGTTGGATCACAACTTCTCCATTCTATGTAAATTTTCTGGAAGACTGGTTGTTTCAATTAATATTGAAATAGCCTAATCCAACATTTATTCTCAATGTTCAGCTCACAAAATGATGTAAAAAATTTCTTATGTCTCTATCATTAAAAAGCCCTCAAATTACAAAGGCTGTAGGAAGTAAACTTAACCTGAGCAGCAGTCAACATAAGTAAACTCTTTAGACCATATATCAGGAGAACAAGACCAAGCTAGAGAAAGGAGCATAATTCTGTACTTTAAAATGGAACAAAAGAAGAAAAGAATGAAAATGTACGGGCATACTGTTGTAATGAAATAAAACTAAAAAACCCCAACACAAATAAGCAAAGAAAAAATAAAGAGAAAGATAAGCAGCAGAGTATTGGCTCTGAAGAAAAATGGGGTTTTGGCTGATAATTCAGGTAATCTTTCAAAAATGCAAAATGTCACACATCTGTGTAGGGTGATCAGACTTCAAACATGTTTCCTGGAGTTGGACTACAAACAACAACGTTAAGACTTGAAAAAATGTGATAAAAATAAAAATATGTTGTTTTACTGCAGAGTAACTGGAAATACCCAAATGAAAAGAACAGATAACAGAGGAGAAATATTTGAAGGTAAAATCTTGGTGTCAAATGAGAATAAATAAACTTCCCCTTACTGCCCTCTGCCAGGATGCACCCCTTCCAAAAATGCAATTCTTCTTTTATCCATTTCTAGAGGGACTAATTAATTAACCAGATTAATCACAATAATCCTCTACCACATTAGAAAAGATGATTAAGTTCACTTTACTAGACTAGGGAAAGATCTCTGAATATCTGTTGTCATAAAGGAAGCGTGTAAATCCAAGTACATACATACTCAGATAAAACTGCTGTACCTGCTTTAAAAACAGAGGTTTTACTGGCAGAATAAAAAAAAAAAAATTGCAGAACATAAACCTATAAACACTGTGTCCTAAAACCTGAACAGCTGCTTCTGACAGTGTAAATGCCAAATGCTTTGAACTCAGATTCAAGTGGAGCACAGTGACAGGCATGAGATCTTTCTGTACGGATTTTATATGTAGACATGGTCTACACAGATCTGTCCATTCAGAGTATTGGTATATTTACATATAGAACTCTATTCTAATATAATGATGTATGATTACATTAGTAAATACCCTCAAATTTTAATAGTTTTCCCGCACTCACTGTGAGCTTTTTACCTTAGCTTCTTTGCCACAACTATCAACAAGAAACCTTTGAAAGATGTCTCTCTGCTGAACTAGGAAAATAAAATACTAACAGATGAAGTTTCTTGACCAAAGAAAGTTTAGGCTGTTGACAGGTACTCAGTCTGTTTGCTGTTGAACTCAGTCACACTAGAAGGTGGATCATTAAGCATAAATCCGTATCTGAGTTTATAATGATCTCTTTTCTATTTCAATGCAGAGCAGGTCAAGTACTATCTTTTTTAACCCATTCCAGAAAAAATAATGAATGGGGAAGATAAAAGAACTGCTGAAAGTTTCTGAACAGAACTTTCTACTTCAGATCAACATTTGAAAATCATTCCCAGCTGTTAAATCTGAATTCTTAATTGTACACAAGAGGCTGAGGAGAAAATAATCAGCAGATGCAGCTACAGTTTGTCATATCTGTGATTATCTATTCGCTTCATGATTTATGGTTTTCAACCACTTCTGGAGAGACTGGCACCAAATTTATTCTTCCAATACT
This sequence comes from Muscicapa striata striata, assembly GCA_030060385.1. Taxonomy (NCBI): domain Eukaryota; kingdom Metazoa; phylum Chordata; class Aves; order Passeriformes; family Muscicapidae; genus Muscicapa; species Muscicapa striata. Next base: position 2,702,839 of record JAREIS010000030.1, on the reverse strand, counting down.
GCTATCCGTGCACAAGTATTTAATTATAGGCTCCTTCACATTTTCTATGGAATAATTCTTGAAGGCAGAATGCTATATTTCAATTCCTGGAGCTTACAGTCTAAAAAATCAGAGAAAAAAATTAAAATCAGGAATTCATGGTGGCAATTCCTTGATGCTAAAAACTCAGCTCCACTCCCTGTGCTGTTCTGGCCCCTAAACACCTGCTTTTCCCAGAAATTCAAGTAAATCTAGCCAGAAGGAAAATAGAAAAGGAAATAAGTAAATGCATGGGGAAGACAGGATGGTGAGGGGGAAAGCAAACAGCAGTTGGGGTTATCTCTTTTTTTTGACATCACAATACGTATTCCATCGGCATGCCCCAGGTCTCAGACAAGTCTATAAAATGATGCTCTGCATGTGCTTCAACATGTTGGTTGAGGGAAGCGATTTACAAAGAATTTAAGCCTAAACACTTCTCCATTTACAGCCTTTAATCATGATCTCTTCCAAGCATGTTCACCTGAGTGCTGGGACTATCATGGTGCTTCCAGGTGTGCTGAAGTGCACCAGGCCCTCCTGGCGGCTGGTGACGCCTGCCTGCAGACAGCAGGGGTGACAGCACGGGCTTTCAAGCTCACAAATGTGTCAGGAATTTATTGCATAGGTCTGTGGCACTTTCATGTCAGAGAGGGAAGAAAAATGGATTTTTAACCCAGTAAATTTTGTTGCTCCGTAACACAGAAGCCATTACAATACAGATGAGATCTGGAATCTATTAAAAGACATAATGGAAAATAAAAGCTAAACACATAAATAACTCATCCACTTGGAATTTCTTTTAAAAATATTGAAAGGCATTAGACACAACCAAGATTAAGTGTCTGTAAAATATTTTTTTAAAAGAAACATTTTTTTCACCAGGGCATATGAGAACAAAGCAACATCTAAAACCTCAACAAAGAGAAGCTTTATTGGTTCTGCCTAGAAAAGTTAGGCTGCAGCATTAACTCACTTTGTTCCTCCTGGATGTGGTTGGAAACTATGATGGTTTACTTGGGACTTTATCTATTACGGCAAAATATTCATTGATGGTTAAAGATGGCCAGACATTGAAATATTGAACCTTTCAAAACCAAGGGCTAAATTTCAAGGGTGCACTGAGTATACACTGGACTGTGGGAGTTCCTCCTCAATGACCAAATTCCATGTATTATTGAAGACAAAGTCACTTTAAAACAGATGGGTCAGTGATATGGAAATGGTTCTGCACAGACTGAAAATTTTTAACCATTAACCATAACCATGCAATGAAAATTAGTTCCAGCATGTTGTATTTTATGTAAGAGAACTTATATCTCATAAAACAAAAGTCTTTTCTTGTAAATTATTCTAATGGTCACTTAACTATCTTTTGGAAGCGATCAGAATGAGAAATGTACATATACAGATATTCTGTATTTATACAATGGCACTGACTCAATTAAACCTTTAGCTATATATTTTATCTGAAACAGTTACATATGGAAAGCAGATGAAGCAAGCTGAAATTATTTTTTTAACCTAAAATCCTAATTAAAAAAACATATATTTGGTAGAAATACATATTCTGTTAAATATACCTTTGTTCTTCAGTGAACTGTGGAATATTTCTCTAGTTGTGTATACATTCTATGAGCAGTAAACTAAGGCAGAAATCTCTAGAACTACTTAAATAACCACAATATATAAGCTCCCCCAAAGGCACTTTGTTTATAATAATTTATGGTTTTAACGTTTCCAGACTACACAGAAGTGGTGGGTTAACATAGCAGCATAGCTGTGGACTTCAGACATCTAAAACAAACACTGGGTAATGAGCCTCCAGTGTGGCAGTGACTACAAGTATGAAGGGGCCACACAGCAAGTGGCATTCCCTTCTGCAAGTGCTGGGGCACTGGCTGAAGAGAAGATGACTTAGAATATCTCTGATAATTGCATTTTAAGACTAAAAAAAAATTTAAAACCTTATGATCATGGATATATGGCAGGAGGGCAGAGCAAACAAACACTCCCTAAAAAAGTGCTAGGGAGTGTCTCCTTTGATTGCTTCTAGCAGTGGTGGATCCCTGGCTCTCTAGGTAGCAGAAGACAGGATCCTGACCTGGCTTCTCCAGGGGCTGCATCTAACACCAGACCTGCTGAGCCAAGGGCCTGGTCACTGGGCAAGGAAGTGGGCTTGGTCAGGGCAGTAATTCTTAACAGGATCCTGTTTTCTAGACCTCCAGAGATTGATGCAAGCTCTGAAGAAAACAAACAAACAAAACAGCCACAAAGTACTTATTTAAAAAACCTTTTCCATTCTCTTAGCAAATGGGATGTTGGACAATTCAGCCTGGGGATTCATGAGTTGGCAAGGCTTGCCCTGGAGTGGCAGGCTGGCATGGGCAGCACAGAGGAGACAGACATCTAGGCTTGGAAGGCTGTGTTGGATTCTCCCACCCTTCCCTGATCCACAAAAAGTCCATGGCTCTGCCCTTGGGAAGCAGCAAGCTGTGCCATGAGGTGGGGGGCAGGCAGCAGGGCACCCCTCAATCTGCCTTGTGCTGTCAAAGCCTCAGCAGAGAAAGCAGAGAGAAAGCAGCTCAGAGGAAAACATCTCAGACCAGGATCCCTTCAGCTTCTCCTGGATTGGCACCAGCATCTTTCCCGCTCAGCTGCCTGAACAGCTCTTGCCTTTACTTCCAGACTGTGCAAGCACAGAAGACCAATCCAGGCTGCAAGGCACATCTGGCTATCATCAGAGGACAGGGAAGGGGAGACAAGGGCAGTCATCTTCCAGATGGGGTAAAGGCTTCCAGTCTGAGATGGGCTCCAAGGAAACAGCTGAGATCAGAGGAACAACTGGTCTCCTGAGCAGAAAAAGGAACATCCCTAAGAGTCCTTTTCTACAGCAATACTGGGTGATCAGGGCAAGGTAAAAGCATGAAGTACATTGAAGAAAAACCCTCTGCATGTACAAAAAGGAGTAAAACACAGATACTGCAAAGAGGACAGCCTGCTCCCCAAGAGATGAACAGTATTTGGCCAACAAAAGTACCCAAAGTTCCTAAAATAGTTATTCTTTTAGTTTAACTAGGTAAGCTTTTTCTTCCAGTACAAAAGTTTCCATATTGCAAAAGGTTCCATGCTGAATTTGACCTGAACCCCACGTCTCTAACAGCAGAGAAAGATGCAGGATTAATCAAGTCCTTTGAAGCACTTAGTGTCTGTTCTCCACCATAAAAGATACCTTAGTAGATTTGACAGGATTTCTAATAGTGGAAGATCATCTATCTAGCAGGGTCTGACAACTCTCAAATTCGTTCCAGTGGGGATGAGAGGTGTTTGAGGAGCTCTGGCGCTGGAGCACAGCAGGCTCTGCTGATCGAGGGCTGCTAAGTTGAAGGAGTGCCAGAAGTGAACCACAGGAGACAAAACAGTCACTGTGAACCAACTCCTAAGTGCACACTTGAAAGTCTTCAACTTCTGCTGCTTGATCTTATTTTTTTAAAAAGGGGGAAAAAATAATTTCACAATCCTAACAGTTGCTCTATAAATAACAAGATGAAAGGAGAATATGTAATGATAAGCATTTAAATATTTGCCTCATAAGCCATTAGTGAGGAAATGCAGCACTATGAAAACAATAGGTCTGCACACCAGAAGTATTATCCTGCTCCCTGTGCCAAGGAATGCAGACTTGCTGAGCAACTGAATTCATGCTGCCATGGTGCATTTCATGCACTGGTAAGAAACCACTAACCTTCACAAAACTATCCTAAAAACAGGTATGATGTCCACATGTAAGGAATCATTTTCAGAATAACCTCATGATGGGGTGACATTAAATATAAAACATTTGCTCTCCTAAGCAACCCAAGAGGATGAATGAATAAAGGTTGTGGACTCAGTAAAAGTGTGTTCAGTACAGGTATAGCAACACTCTGACCAGTGACAAATTTATGCCTCAGTTTTCCACACTTCAAAATAAAACTTACTTCCCAACCTACAGGGATATTGTAAAACTGCAGTTCTTTATTGGATGTGACAACTGTTAAAAATCTTAAGAATATAATAAATTACATTACTTATTATATTATTTATAATATATAATATATATATATTATATAATATAATATATAATATATCTATATTATAGATTATTGATCTACCTTTCTATCAGTGAAAGAGGTATGCTTAGGAGTAAGCTGAATTTTTTTCACCTTGCATAATTGAAGAAATTTCTGGGACCTTTGCTGATTCTGCCACCGCCAAATTGCAATCTTTAAGGTAATGATTTTAAAATGTTTTAAAAAGACAAAGCAACAACATACCATGAACTCCCAATCCTGTGCTGCCACCAGTGAATACAATATATGAAGGGAATTCAAAGTAACCACAGGGAAACAGCATTACTCCTCTATGTGACTCTGACAGGACCATAAATATAATGCAAGCTTAGTTCTGGGGTGTGTGTATTTCAAAAGTAATGTTGAAATATTTCAGCACATTCAGAAAAGACCTATAAAATTCTGAATTATGGATGATTCTAGAGAAGTTCTCCCTTCAGGCTTTGTTCAAAAGAATATGAAAAAGTGATAATATGGGTACCTATGAGAAATTTCTGATAAAAGAGTACACTTCAAGTCAGAAGAAAAAGTATGTGAGACAGGAAAAAAAAAATTATTATAGTAATCAGTTTGGTCCAGAAGTGTAGTGTAGAGATGTGCATTTTCTAATATTAAGGCATATTTCTGAAACCCTGATTTTAGTTACATCAAGAGTTGGGACTTGAACAGAACAAAAATCAGAAGATTAACAAGATTAATTTTGATATCTCTAAAGCAAGCTTTAAGAGCTGATATTTGCTCATATTTTATTTTGTTAATTATTCTTGTTCTAGTTAGGTATTTAAAAAAAAAAAAGAAAATCATAATGGAAAAGGTACAGGATATGGGGGCTTCCCACAGTTTAACTAAGGTGTTTAGCAAGAAATGGATCAAAGTCCATGCATTATTTGTGTTTTTCAAGAGAATTGTTTAACATTCTTTAAAGATATCCAGCAATGTAAGAGCTGCATATTCCACTGAGCATAGAGAGAAAAGCCACCATAAAGAAGGATGCTGGGTCAGCTGTCAGTTGGCCAATATTTGGGGTTTGCTGTGATTATGATTTACAGGTAGGCCTATATCAACCTTCTTAGCTGGTATCAGAGCACCAGCTCTCTGCCTGAATTTAGTTTCAGTGAGAACTAGTGACACATCCAAAAAGCATTTAACAAATGCTCTGAGTCTATCAATTTCCTCTTCAATTCACAGCAACTAAGAATCCTCCTCAGCAGTTGGGCTCATCAGCTTTCTGACACAAGATAAGGCCCTGAATAGGTATAAATCTGCTTTTGTGACACAAGATTATACTGAGAGTGATCTTAATGGAAATGTCAAAGGGAAGCAAGGTAGGTATTTCCTTTGCATCTGCATCATGCAAACAAACTTCAATGCAAATAGATCAAAAAAAGAACTAAAGCTTGGTTTTATTAAAATCAGTCAGGCATTGATGAGACAGAAGTTTGTTTTGAATGTAATTGTTTAAAGTTATTTGTGTTTTAACAGTGTTGTGGTTGCAAACTGAGCTATCTTGCTGCTGTTCCAGTGGCTGTGTCATTAATAGATAAATTCCTTAGACCTTCTCCTATCTCCTGGCAGAGAAGACAATGCCACCTGCAAATACACAATTACAGCAATTGCCACTCAACTGTACACAATAATCATCCACTCAAGTTCCAATTTAGTAATGAAACCTATGGGGAAAAGTACTCTCTTTTGGGAAAACGATTTTCATCTTTTCAGATGAGCTACAAAGTGAAAATCACAGAAAGGAAAAGTTGTCTTGTTCTGTCCCCTACAACACTCCAGTAAAACCAAGTTGGTTTTAATCAGGACTGCAGAAATCCAACTAAAGTCAGGGACTGAATGAAGTCATGTCTCATAGCATTTTCTCTAAAAGACTATCCTGCATGAAAAGTGATGAAGAATCAACAGAGTTCATGCTGGAAGGTCAAAAATAATGATTACTGTGTAAGCAGTATAGCTCACAAACATCTGTATCCATGATGCACACTGCCTTTAACTGGTCTGCTGAAATGACCTGCCTTCAGTTTTATGAGCTTTCAGTTTTGCCCTACAATAGCCACAATGAGAATATTAAATCTCTAAACAACCCAGCTCTTGTAATCCTGCCAACAGTACAGTTTAGCTCCAGATACATCAGTGTCTAACTGCCACAAATATACATTTGTTTTTATCATCACTGGCAGTCCACAGTCCTGTCACCATCTATGAAACAGACAACTGAAAACACAGCCATGAGAAACCTTGGAGCTGACTCAGCTGTTCTAGGAACTCAACACAGAAACTTCCAAATCACTGTACATCCTGCTGAGCTCCTACAGAGAGGATAAAGGGAGTCAAAACGTTAGAAAGGTCTGTGTCTGTGTTTCATCTCACCCAGATGAGTGGCTTATGCACACCAGAACAACTCCAAGACGTGATGAGCAGAGTGCAGTACACAGGACATGCTGTTCTCTCGTGAGCTACAGATAGTCAGGCTCAAGGACCTTATAAAAGATACAAGTTTAAAAAACATTCCCGGAGTTGCTTATATGAGCAGTAGATACCACATCCAAACTGTGCTGTTTAGTGCCCTGGGACACAAGAGCTACTGAATTAAGCAAAAAAGAAGCTGCAAATAACTGATGCTATTCATCTCCACTCTATTAAAACACATTACTGGTTAGAGACCAAATAATAGTATTTTCCTGATTGTGCACTTTTCCTTTTATATTTTCTAAGACTGAAGAAGCAAAACAATCTATGATCAGAGAGTTTTTAAGAAACATGTAAGCTGCTTATAGTTAAATATTTCCCCAGCAATTAAGCAGCACAAAGAAAAAGATAAGACTGATTGATTGACACTACAGATGAACAGAAGTACTGTTTCCTCCTCATTTAAAGCTGTGAAGTTTAACAAGTATTACTCTGTGAATGAGGAAAGAAGGCTATTTGTCATGTCCTGTCTTCATTCAACACCCTTCATATGCCAGGACCCATGGGCTCCTCCCAAGGCAGCAGCAGGTGCCCAGTAGAGCAGGTTGGAGGACTGGGAGGGCAGTACAGAAGTGTTTCATTTGGAAACAGAAAACAGAATACATCGTTTCATAAAAACCTGCTTTCTTCTGAACCTACTTGATCACCATCACACTCAAGAGTGTTTGGAAAGTAGCTCTGCTCTGACATGCATGGTCTTTTCAAGGACTCCATCTCTAACAAATTATTTTGACTGTCATGTCAGTGTTTTTCTTATTTAAGCCTCCCATGTGCCAGTGTGGTATGACAGGAAAGATTCTGCAATTTCTATAACATCATTAGAGTTACCATTTTCAGCACTGCCAAAATGTTTGTTTTAAAAGAAGTTTCTTTATCCTCACCTTTTATTTGTATTCAGGAAAGTTTTACTGTCATTATTAGAAGATGATACATAGATTTTGAAGAGTCTGAAAATTTTTTTTTTTAAACTAAAACTGTAATTTATTCATTAAATAACCAAATATTCTACACTATACTTTTATATACTTTTAGGATTACTCCTGTTTCTTCCTTCAACTATCCTACATGAACACCCCACACAGTAATATTAAACATGTATTTCCTTTAGAAGGAAAGAGCACAGGACAATTAAGAGAATGTTGCAAGTACATATACATGAAAAAATGTAAATGAAAAAATGTATGAGTTAAAATTTATAAATTAATTATAAATTCCCATCCTGAGAAAAACTGCTAGGAAAATAGCAATACCTATCAGTAGAAGAAGCCTAGACTACAGGACCATAGCATGGTCACCACCTTCACTGCCCAGGTTATCAACAGCAGCCCCAAACCTAAATGCTCCCAATGCCAGAAGCCTCCTCTTGCCTCCCCAGTGCACTCAACCCTTCATAGGCTCCACGGGGTATTTTAAATGGCTACAGTGTCATTAAAGCCCAAACTAAGGCTCATAAGCCCCATTTACACTGCTGAACAATGAGCATCATAAGAGCAGTAGGAGGGAAGAAACAACTGCTTTGACTGAAAGGCAGGTTAATGGCCACTGAAACCAGTGACCTGGCCAGGGCACGGGGACATTTCATGGCTCACAGGTTGGCCCAGTGATAGAGCTGTTCCCTGTCTCAGCAAGGCCAGGATTTCACCTCACCATGACTTTTGCTTTTCTGGTAATCATCTCCCTCTTGTACTTTCGGAAATAGATGAGACATGCTGAGAAAAGTAGCATAACAAAATGATGACCATATATCTTTTCCAGCATCAGCATTTTATTAGAGGGGTTTGTTTGCCAGCTTATTTTTACAGGAGCTCAAGAGGCCTGACTGCATATTTGAGAGGCTGAGCTCCGTTCCAGTTTTTAATGACAAAATGCCAAAGTTTAATGTGCAATGCCAAACACTCCAGAAACCTCCTGCACAATAGCCACTCTAAATGATGTCTTACTTTTCCTGCTTTGTGAGGCATACACAGTAGCAAAAATGTTCTCACCCTGCTTTTTAAAATACATAACACAGAGTAATGACAGCTGCCACTTCAACATGAGAAGCAAACAAGCAGACTCAAACTCCTCAATCCCGTGATGTGCAAAGCTAAAGATTGGCAGCAAGTCACACATCTTACCTTTTGAGTACATTACCATGTACTGTGTATACAGGCATGCTAAACATCAACCCCCAATCCATACATACAGGGATTTGTTTCTTATGTTGTGCAGTGGATGATTCGCAAAACACTGAAAGTGTTTCCCCCAAATCTGCTTTAAATAGCCAGAAAATCACTGTTAGTATGTCAAACAGGAACTGAGAAATAGCAATAGAACCCCTTCTGAATGAGGCCAGAATCAAACCAAAAAAAGTTGAAATATAATATAATTATACTGCATTATACTGCACTGTTAGAGATGGTCCCCAGCTGGGGAGTCGGTCTCATTGTGCGCAGTGCTTTTTACACGCATTAAAAAGCTTGAAGCCGGCACCAAAATCCACTCCAAAGCTACAATAATTAAAATGTATGCTCAAAGAAAAAAAGGTTAATGCACAAAAGGGTTGCAAAAAGAAAAAGACATGCCATTATGGTTGGTTCAGTAAGGTAGCAATTAGCATACCAGCTGCCCAGTCACTCGTGAGTGCTGTATAGGCAACCTGACAGACCTGAGTTAAAACAACACTTTGAAAGACGGTGTGTAACTGACTGAGGAGATCCTAATAAAAATGGGGAGAAGCATGTGGGAGTTTGAAAATGATGATGTAGCCTAGGGCCTTTCAGCACCCCTCCCATAACTGTCAGTGCAAATGTCATAATGAAGCACTATCATTCACAGCAGAACAAAGCAAATGCTTCTGAACCTGAAACACAGTGGACCAAAACCCACTAAAATAAGGTAATTATAGAACGACCCCACACCTCTGGCCCCACAAAATCTTCATGCATTAAGAAGCTAATCTAAAGACAAATTCCTGGATGACTTTCTAATGATTATGTTATATTGTCAGTCACTTACAAGAAGTTTCAACAAGCCACTTCATTCCCCCAACAAATGTATTACTTTTTTTTTTTTTTTTTTAGTTATTGAAAATACTACCAAATCAGAATGCAGATTGTCTGTTTAGGTACAACTAGGAAAAAGGGGACAAAAGTGGGGGATATCAGTAAGAAACTGCAAACTATTGGAAAATTGAGGAATTTGAGTCTGTTTGGGTAGAGGGATATATAGGTCATAAGGGAAATTAAAAGCCTCTAGTTCATGTAATGTTTTTCACTCAAATTAGGCTTTATTCCTTCATTACAAAAAAGAAGAGAAAAAAATAAAGGAAACAGAAGCAATGACTGTTATGTCTGATATTGCATACATTGCATCCAAGGATACATGCACCTCTCACATTCCTCTTGAACACAAATTTTAATTTCTTTTATCCCCACATAGTGGAAATCTACCTTCTCCTCACCCAGACAAGGCAAAGACACCACCTAGTATGACTGCCTGCAGTTTCAACAGGGTGTTACTACTTGACATCCTCACACACACACACCTTCAAAGAACACTCACAGTCACAAGGCAAGATGAAGGCAAGTTCTGATACCTACGGACATATGTAAAAATAATTTATGAATAGACATAAGGCTATATACATATATGCTTATATACATACAAGCATGTGTCACACAGTTACAATGTCTTGCAAAGGCCTCTTAAGAGTAATTTCTTAAGGTGTGTGATCAATATGGAGAACACACTGCTATAATTTTTACTTTACTAACTTTTGTTTTATGGGACAGTCCAACATGTTCAATTATTCAATTTCACTACGGAACTCAAAGCAGACACAAGATCCTAATTAGTACACAGAGATCACTCTTGCAGTGTGATTGTTAGGAACTTTTAAAGCAAGCTGTATGATTATGAACCACTAAAGAAAAAGAAGTCCACCTAAATGATAAGCTATTATAAGCAAATGAATGATCCTTATTTTTTCATCAAACACATTTAAACTATTTTACAATAAGCTTTTTTTTTCCCCCTTCTGTCCCTTTCCAACAGAAACAGATTATGATGATTATATCCAAGATTTGTTATTCAAGTTCTAATTCGTAGATGATAACACACAAAAGTCTTCCTAAATTATGGCCAAGAAAAACAGCCTTGCCCACATCATAATGCAATGCATTACTTCACACATCTGGAAGAATTTCAGAGTTTCTACTTTTGTAGTTCTTTCAGATCCATTATGGTAGAATATCCAGCTATGCAGTATCTGATCTACTTTTATAAAGCTTTTGTAGCTTTATAAAGTTACTTGCACTCCTTTTTTGTCAATTTTTAAGTGCCTTTGTTCTTGACACTCATACAATTACTAAAGTCATCTTTCCAATCAGCTTTAGAAGACAAATGTGTTACTTTTCTAGGCTTTAAAGTGGTACAAGCTTCTTATGAAATTGCCTTTTTTTCTCTGAAAAAAAAACTTTTCCAACAACCCCTTATCAGAGATGGTTTCTTAAGTTCAGTTAGGTTCTTCTTGCTTGTTGTAAAGGCTGCTGGGCTCACTGGCATGCTTACACAAGTTCTGTACTACACAAAAGCTTTATACATGGCATCCACAACCACCTGAGAGCACCTACATTAAAAGCAGACAGGGACAAATGTGCATAGATATTTAAACAGGTTTTGCCACCTTATCCATGTTGTTAACTATGTTCCAACTAAAACTTGCTGCATGCAATTCTGGAAATCTCATATGTTAATTTACACACTGATTATTTCTGCAATATGTGGACACCACAAAGTAGTAATGTAACACTACACTTTAAGTGTACACAACAGTGTAACCCAGGCTCTTCTTGGTTTGCTCCACAGTTGTACTGGACAGAAACAAGTAGCAACAGTCTTCAAACATATGGTTTTGTGCTTGTGCTAGTGACTCCAAGCACAGCACTATTGCAAAGGTCCTTTTGCATCTGTCTGTTTCCAGTGAAAACTAACTGACTGATGCAAAAAAATGTGATTACAGGGTTTTACACGAAAACAAGATTAATGCAGAAGTCACTGTGAACAGTGATTTACTAATTTAATGTTATAATATAAAATTTAAGTATATGGTGTATTTTCAGTTGGCTGTATTTACATGAGCTTCCCTTTATGACCAGTCTACTCCAAATACAGCACAAAGGACATCAGGACATAAACAGGGACACACTTTAAAACAACCTTACCTTACCAGGGGTGTAGTGGATGCTACACTTCAGGTTTAACAGCTTCTAAAGAAGTGCTGTGGTTCACTCCCAAAAGAATTCTTACCTTACAGGTAATGTCTGTGCTGGGCACAAAACATCCAACTTTTTTTTTTTACACTGTCTGATTAATTGCAAATAAAGTAATTTTACTGGAGATAATGAATGCAGAACTGACTGCCAGCACCAGCAGCTGAACCTGACAATGGATGAAAGTGGAATCAGATAAACCTCAGGCAAGACATGAGCTGTGATCACATCTGGCTTCCAGGAAGACAACTTGTGGGCCAGGCTCCACCAGGACATTGCTCTTTCATAAAACAGTAACAATGTTTTATTCTTCTCAGAAACCTGACAAGAGTAAACTTGAATGATTTTACTTCCAAGGCAAACAAGGAGCATGCCTCTTCTTTACAAACACTAGTTAAAAAAAGAAAATTCTCTTGATAACCATGTGGTGATAACTCACCTCATTATTACCAGGGTTTTGTCATTTCAAGACTTCTCATTTCCTTAAAATATCAAAGTAGATAAAATAGAAAAGGCTCATTTGTTTAGCACAGCAGTGGTTAATGTTCACTACGGAAGGCAAAGTAATCCCTCTGTTGCTGCGGTCCACAAACTCCTCTGGTAATTGGCTAAAAGGCTCCTGGCAACTCTTCCTGTGGAAAGGAAACTGTTCCCTTCATATCTGCAGGGCAGAAACTGTGATGTGAACAGCGCCCATTTCTCTTCAGGTTTTTTTTTTTTTTTGTTCCCAAAATAAAATAGGTATTAAATAACGAACAGGAAGGAAGACCTTAGAGGCTGAAGCTATCCTCTGGAGGAGTTACCATATAAGCACTAAATGATTCTCTCAACTGCTGCTTGCAGACAACAAACCCTTCTCTTGGGAGCAAATGTCCATAGGACCCTTCTCCTGACAAACAGAGATTGGAGGGGTGGGATGGTATAGGCAAACTGAGCTACCCACCAAACAGAAATAAAAGACTCCCTTATAGAAAAGAAAATAAATAAAAAGGGAGTAGACTTTATAACTGAATTATTCTTTTCATCGGTAACATATCACTGTAATCTAATTCTGTAATCTAATTTCTGAATACTCCCAGTATATCCTTCTTTCCTACCCTCATTTCATCTAGAATCATAAGCACAGTTTACAAGAAAACAGAACAACTATGAATTTTGTCCTCATTCCTTTAATCTGCTGGTCAGCCGTGTGTCTGCTTGCCACTGCACTGCCCTTGTACTGTGACATATAAGAATAAACATATTTATGTTCTAATCTAGGAGACAAGAAGTGCTCATAGATCAGTCCCCAGTGCATGAAACCTGTCTGCAACCTTCTAAGGAACATTTAATTTCTCACATCTACTGAAAATGAAGGTATTTTTTATTCAGATGGCAGTTCAATGTCTCCCTGTCTCTCCTTAACTTTGCAGAAACTCAGACATGCTTAACTTCAAGAAACCTGCCTAACATTTGTGGTACTATAATACTGGTGTCTTTAAAGATAAACTCATGTACAGGAGCCTGCAAAATTAAATCTTTACATAAGACCAGGAAAAAAATGCTGAATGAATGAAAAAATCTCTATAAAAGAGTTGCTAAACTCTTCAAGCAATAAAAGAGAGTAGCCAGCACATTAGTAGCCACTCTTGCACCTCCTGCACATCCACAAATACTTTTGAAGACAACGAAAATATGGGTACACACAGAATAAATGGTACAGACAGAACAAACACCTTGCCTTTTCCCAGCTCATAAGCCCCAGCTTTAAGCTACAGCTAAATCAACACAACACTAGATATGCCACATCAATTTAATGACCATAATTGAGCAGAAAATACTTATGCAAGTTTCTGTATTGATTTATATCTCCAAGGACATAAAATTAATTCCCATTTATGTATGGTAATGCAACATGTAACAATATAATTTTCTTCAAGAAATAAGTTTCTTATCACTGTACACTAAGAAATATTTAACTTATGAACTATTTTTACTTGCTTCCAACTAGTGCAGAGGAAACTCACGTACCTTTTGTAAAGCACAGAAAAATGTGAAAATCAATTTTTGCTACTGATTTTCTACCACTAGATACCTCTTAAATAAATATAATCAGCCACTTTAGCAAAGACCATTGTGTTGCCACCATCCAGTGGAAGGGGTTCAAGTCACATGAAACCAAACTGCTCAGGGGGGGAAAAAAGAGTTCTGCAATGGACACAGCTCTGGAACTTGTTCTGCCTTTAATTCATGTCCTTTGTCCCACCTGCACTCCTGCACCACCCTGCTGAGGAAGGACAGCCCCACTGCAGCTGCTCTGCAGCAATGTCTGTGCCACAGGCTGCCAGCAGTGCTGCCTCTGCTCCCTTCCCCAGGCAGCTTGGGGCAGGGTAGACTGGGATTACCTCCTCTGCCCAGTGACCTTTAGGAGAGCTGTTCTCCTTTCAAACTTAAAATCATCCAAGATCATTTTGCAGGCAAAAAGATACATACCCAGTCACGTGAGCTTTTTCCTCCTAGGAAATGAGTGTGAAAGCCAACCACATCAGTGCACCTGCCAAGCCTGGGGACTGCAGGCAGGGCAGTGGAAACAGAAAACTGGCTTTGGGGGGCAGATGAAAATAAGGAGGTGGCTGATGCTGACAGAGAAATCCAGCTGAGCACACGTTAGTATTCTCCCAGGAGCTGATCACTACATCAGTGACTGGGGGGGGAACAGGAAATCCTAAATTACTTGCTTTGCTAGTAAATTAAGATTCTTAGAAACATTACCAAAAAAATCCTGGATCTATTGAAGTCAAGACGTGCTATGACATCAATGTCAATGTACTTACAATTTCACCCTCATCCATATGAGGATACCACCATGAGATTTATTATTAGAGTCTGGATTGCAAGCTTTTATTGGGTGTATTGGTTTTCATTTAATGCTTAAGGTCTGATTTAAATATAGCAAATACATGGTGATTCTGTATTAAGTTTCCATGAGTTTTAGTTCATGATATAGCATTTTGGCACAGGACCATGGACTTTACTCTGTCTCTAATTAAGTCTGCAGAACACTCATTTACTTAAATGGGATCTACTCATGTGTCTCTGGAGGAACAAGTGAAACAAATGGTTATCTTGTGTCTGAATAAATATTTTTGCTATTACTGAAAGAGCTTCAGCAGTGATTCCTTGGGAAGGGCAAAAATGAAGGATTAAATCCTGAACTAATCTAAGGCTGAAGATACATTATTTATGGTTCAGCTGATCTAACAGCTCAGCATAGCTAGAAGGGGGGCCAAATCCTCAGTTTTTCTGCCCCTATCCCCTCCTTATATTCCCATCTTCCTTTCTATGCATAAGGTGAAACAATTTGTCTTCTCATTCCCCAACACCACAACAATTTTGTCCTGTTTCTGTGAGTCTTTAACTAGTGTGTGGGAAAAGAGAAAAAAAAGGATAGTCGATTGTTAGATCAATACAGACAAAACATGTAACTTTATACTAAATTATCCTTGCTGCTGTAAAAATTAATGGAAATTACCTGCTTAAATGGCTAGGCTAAGGTTGAGAAAGAGGAATCCAGTGGCTCTGGATACTTTAATCCTCCAGCTGGAACTTGCATGGTTCAGTGAAGTCTGGGCATTTCTCCTTCAACAATGCATTTTCAGAGCTTTTAAGAAAGCAAAACCTGGAGGGCTCTGCAGGAGCTCCACTCCTCACCCTGGGAATCTTCCCCAAGTGGGGACTGCACAGCACCGCATGGACCTTGGCGTGTTACCCAGATGTGTGCAAGGGTGACAGAGGCAAGTGATAAAGGCAAAAGAAAGTCAGTGTCTCATGCTTCACAGCAGAAGTTAAAAAAACCTCACAGCTGAGAAAAGAATATAATGTTGTGCTACAGGCACATGAGGTTGATGGAAAATTCACCTAAACCCACCTGTAAAACTTTCGTTAGTGATTTCCCCTATCAGCATTATCTGCACAGATGTATGGGCTGAAGCATTTCCAACAGCAAGTACAAATGCTGAGGGAAAACACTGCATCAGGCTCTTATGCCAAATCCAGCCTATAATTAATTTTGCATAGTTTTGACAGCTTAATTCTACAAATTCCCAGATCATGTTTCAGATCAGGATTGACGAAAAAAATGTGCAGTGCTCCTGGAGGTGTGTGAACTCCTGCCCTGCCAAGGTGGCCAATCTGGGTCAACACCAGCACCTGGGCAGTGTCACCTGCTACTGGGGCAGCATGATTCTGTGAAAGTCACATCACAGGCAGACTGGGTTTTGAGGCAGAAGGCTGACAAGGCAGCCTCTAGAACACTGATGCTTCTCACCCAGCCCTCTCCTCTCAATTGACCAGTCATTTATTTATAAGGAGGATGGCACCAGGACAGCTCACCTGGAAAGGCCATGGCAGCACACAGGCAAAACTGCTTTTGCTGGATGACCACATTTCTGTTTCTGACTCACAGATATTCATTACAGGTTAAGGATCTCCCCTGAACTGTCACTTGAGCACAAGAAGACAAAATATCTAATACCTTTCTCTTCTTCCCATGTCATGGGTTGTAGTTACTAAAGGGACACATATCCTTCAAGACACATTTTCCTAGCCTTTCAAGTCTACCACTGCTGTGAAATTCTCCACTGATTGTTTGCAGCTGTTTGTGAAAGATCTGGGCCACATCACTGTTCAGTCTGAATTAGAACATTGTCATTCTATTTCAATAGATGGATAAAATTATGACCATAGTCCAAATCCAACTGGGCTTCCCATGAAATTAATGAGCTCTGGACCAGCATTACATTAAATTTCAGTGTGAAAAGTATTTTCTGTTTCAAACAGTTTCAGCATTTGATTACAGGCTGATTAGACATTAACATAAAAAACCCACCATAAAATCGACATTTTCAAAAATACCGTTGTAATTGTGTCGATTTCTGTTCCAAATTAATACAATTATCTAAACAAGCAAACTAGCACAAAACTGTTAGCTGCTACTGCCAACCAGCAGGTGTTATCTGACCTATTAATCAATTACCTAGATAAAGGTAAAATGGTTTCAAGTTTCAATTACACATAAAGAAAGCTGAATTTTAAAAAATCAATTTATATGCAAGACAAAGTTGCACTGCAGGCATGAAAAGTATCATATTTTAGATAATTTGTTTTAGGAAAAAAATACAAATTACAAAAATATCTCCAGAATAAAGTGTCTTTAATTGCATATAAAGTAGTTTATGATTATTTCCTGTAATTAAAGTCAAGATTTGCTGGGACTAAGCCTTTTTGCAGATGAGCAAGGTATTTTTGATTCACACAATCCTCCCTAAACCAGAAAAGCAGAGTAGTTGCTGTATTTAAATGCATGATCATAGATTTGGCTTTTCATGTGTCATTTAAATCCAACCCAAATGCAATTACAAGCCTTTTTGTAAGATCTGAAAGGACCATGACAAGGCTGACCAGATGGCCTCTTCCTTGCCACAGCACTGGCCCTGGTCAGAAAACCCAGGTTTACTCTGGGTTTCCCTCCCACATAGTGTGGTCCCTGCAGTGAGACAGACACAGGGTAAGAAGATGGAAAGGACTCTCCGTGCCCCTTGAGGTGATAGTCCCACAGAGCCACCTCTGTG
Organism: Muscicapa striata striata; assembly: GCA_030060385.1. Taxonomy (NCBI): domain Eukaryota; kingdom Metazoa; phylum Chordata; class Aves; order Passeriformes; family Muscicapidae; genus Muscicapa; species Muscicapa striata. The sequence goes on along the minus strand of JAREIS010000030.1, from coordinate 2,685,373 downwards.
ACACTGCAGCCCTGGGCTGTGGAGCAGCCCCAGGTCCTGCCTTCCCTCAAACTCCACAAACTGGCTGCACTTGCACTCTGCAGTTTTTAAGAGTGGATTACAGGCCACTTGGGATTCACCTTCTTGGGAGTCAGCTTCTAACACTTGGTTTAAGAGGACACTCTGGTGAGATCTGAATAAAGTGGCCCCAGGGGACATAGGTGAGATATATTTTTAACTAGTGTGGAGTAATCTAAGTCACAGTGGGCAAGATTCTCAGTGGCCATCAGATGCTAATATGTTTGTGGACTTGCCTGGCTTGAAGGCAGAATCCCCTCTTTCCACCTGCTTCCAAGATCATTGGCAAGTGATGGCCTGTTTTTATTCTCTTAAGAGAGATTTATTTGTTAGACTTAAGCTACGGTGTTAAAATTATAATGAACTTTGATTTCTTAAGAACACCATGAAAAGAATCTTCTACTTCTCTCTAACACCGTAATGTTCTAGTATTCCTCTTCCTTTCCACATAGTCTCTGATGAGTAAAACAAATTTGAGACAATCCTGTGATTCTTTAGTGAACAAGAACTCCAAAAGAGGAGGAATTGACTTTGTTTTCTCTGCCTAGCATCCTCCCAAACTTCCTGTCAGGGACATAGTTCACTCAACTGCTACACAGATCAACCACCTCAAACATGGATCCAGAAGAGTATACCTTAAAATCTAAACACCAGGGGCAGGAGAACATATCTTGAACACTGTATCTGTGTGTTTGACAGAGATCAAGTTCCAAATCCTTCCAGATACTTTTGTAGCAAGTGAAAGCATCTTCCCTTAGGTCTGCATTAGCACTGGAGCATTTCTACAAAAATAACAAGATGCCTGATTCTCACTCAGCAATATGTCCTTCTCTACCAACACTTAAAAGAGACACTGAATTTTTTCTTTAAAAAAGCAATACCAAAGAATATCTATTCCAGATTGAGATATGCAGACAAACAGGAGAACAGGACCAGCAAGTTCAGAAGTGGAATGTACAGGCACTTCCACCAGACAAATTTTTTGAAGAATGGGAAATGCAGAGTTCCCTGTCACAGGCTGAGTGACAGAGCTTGCTTGTCCTCTGTATTAAATCATCTCTATTTGTGCTTCTGCTCCACATATCCTCACTTTGCATCCTTTCTCAGACATAGGCATGCTCCGGAAAGGTTCCCAGCAGCTGCAGAGAAAAGGGAATGAGGGTATTCTTAGCCAGAGCAAGAGGCACTGACCTGCCATTCTAGCACACAGGTTTGCAAATCAAATGTGACATGAGGAAATCCAGGGCTCAGTTTCATAACAACAGCTCAGCACCACACCAAAGGCACCAAAGTGAGACAATACAGATGTGTAAAACTCAGTTTCTGAGCTGCCTTTTATTTCCACCCACAGTTATTGCCTTTGTGTTTCCAACAGTAGCAGGTAAAAGAGATTTACTCACTTCATCCCAGATCACAGCAATATGCAGAAGTATGTTCAAGGTTTTGATCCAATCACCTGACTCCATACCATCTGACTCCGTATTTAGCCCCTGCAAACTGAAATGCTAGCAAATTTCACCTTGCAAATGCTCAGAGGGACAAGAACAAAGACAAAATGCCTTTGGGAGCTGCCTGAGGACCAAAGCCAATGACCCACAGAGTGTAGCCAGGAAAACCATTAAATTTAATTTGGTTTAACCCCAGTTTCTGTATGAAGGCTCATGTTTTTCCTGAAAAAGTTTGGGTTTGTATTTGCTATGTACAACCATTACACCTCATGGGGAACATGCATATATGGCATTTCCTACTACACAAAGGAGGAATTTCCCACTACACAAAGGAGGAATTTCCCTTTGTGCAGTAAAGTATTCCAGTCTAAGTGGCAACCTCTACCTATTTCCTCTGTTACAAAGACTTTTCCAATAATAAAGTATGTTTAAAAGCAGGTAAAAATGTTTATAACCCCCTCTCCATACAATTGAATGCATCTTTTACTATATTTCTTTCTTACACTTTTTTCCCCCCAAGACTTGCTCCCCAGAGACCTGCTTCTCCAGCAATGTGCCTGAGGGACTGCTTGGAGCCTTACTCTCTAACTGAGGAGCCAGGAATCAAGCAAGGCCACCTGTCCCTGTCCTCTCCTTCTCCCAAAGGAACTCCTCAGGACAACTGAGCCACCTTTCTTCTCAGACACAGTGTTCTTAATCACTATAAGCCAACACCCCTAGTTACTCCCCACTGGCCACAAAACCTCCAGGAAAGGGAAGCAGAAAGGCACTGGGCCACAAAATCTCAAAAGCAGCTCAGACACACTCCTCTGCCTCCTTCTCCAGGCTTATAAATATACCTCAGTCAAAGTTATTCATGAGTAAGCAGGCTATGAAACACAAATTTATTGGTTTTGCTCTTCGGCTAAAATAAATTCTAAGGATTTAAAGTCCTCGTACTACCCTTATCAACCACTGTCAAAGGAAGATTTAGTTTTGAGTGTCTATAGAAAGAAAGAGATCATAGGTCACAACTAAACTCAGCTCATTTGGGTTCTGATGATGTTTTGTAATCTAAACAACACACAGTGACAAAGTGCTGAAAACCAGCAGAGAGACACTAATAGCATGTCCTAGAATAAAAATCTTTACCCCCATAAATAAATATCCAAATGTACACAGCAGTCTTACTGAACAGTCAAGAATACTTAGTTGAATATATCACAGAATGTTTTCTGTTGCACATGTATGCATTCTTTGGGGAGTAATAGAAGTCAGACCATCAAAATCTATTAGCATTAAAAATATCCTATTCAGTAATGTTAACTTACTCTAAATTGAATTTAAAACAAATACAGCCCCCTTTATAAATTAGTATCAAGACACCTTCTCTTTCAAGAGATGTCAACTAAGGAAAAGTAGTTTACAATGACTGGGTTACCTCTTACTGCTGTGGATTTACAATTATGTTTTCTTCTGAAAAAACCCCAAAACAATCCAAATCAACCAAACAAAAAGCCAAAGTATGGACCAAAGGTACAACACATGAACAAGAAGATAAATAAGATGAAATATAAAGGAAAGTTTTCTCTACATGTTCTGTCTAATGACTTCATTGATCACATGCACAGCTCTTCCAAGACAAAGTGCAAATTCTAAGTCAATAGTGTTTCTTGATAGGCAATTTATACTATGTTTAGTAAAGCTCAAATTTAACAGTATGGCAAACTGTAACTTATGTTCTTATGCTGTTCTGACCTGCTTGAACCTTCTGACATTAAAGTTTGACAAGTTCAAGCTCAATTTAGCAGGACAAGGTCAAAGGTCATATGTAAGATGATATAAGCTGCATGTCACTAAGTAGGTGACAAGTATAAATTAGTTTGACACAAGGATGGATGTGGATGGAAAATTTTCAATGCTACACTCCTGTCTCTCAATCCTCAGACTTCCATACCTGGAACAAAGCAAGGAGGCTGCATACAAACAGATCTTTATTTGTACTGCAGAGCAGCTACTGAAAAAGCTTGGAAACTACATATCCAAGACAGAGAATGAGAAGGTCAAAGCACCCTCAAGAAACAATTCAAATAATAGCATGATGAAAGAGAAATTACTGACAAGAAAACAACTGTCTAGGGATAAGGAAAACTATTTGAAGCAGGATATTGGGCAGCAACTGGAGAAAGTACCCTGGAGAGGTTTGGAGAGCTGGTGACTTTCTGGGCTTAGTGCTTATGGCAGGGGACTCAAATGGCAAAGTTGTCACTTTTTTCCTCAAACCTGGTTCTTCTCCTGGTGGTATGTAGTACTTCATCCTTGTCACCCAGGGGTTTTTGTGGCCTAGAGATTATTTCAGGAAAAAGAAGGACTAGACCAAGGGCCCAGCTACTCCTGTAGCCTGTTTATACCACCAGCTTGAAGTAGGTACCCAGGAAATTGGTTAAGAACAGTGATGTTGCTCCAGAACTCTCCCTCAGTCCCCAGAAATTTGAAGTTCTGTAATTTCCTGTTCTTCCCTCTCTCCATAATGTCTCATTCAGTAATCTAACTTCTCACTGCACTGATTTGTTCCTGGAGCCACTCCCTTAGGTCACTGCTCTCCTACAAACCTTGTCCCCCTGTCCTGTTACACCATTTTGTTGTTGGAGACACCTGGATGACTATTCAACTTGTGTGAGAATAAGGAAAAAAAAAAAATTTTTTTTTCCACTTCAAAATACCAAAAATTTCAAAAACAAATAACCTACAGACTAATAGTCTAATTCTGCTGTTCAGAGAAGCTCAGTCTTTTGATTACTATAGCCACTGTCCCCTTGTGCCACAGTAAAGCAAATCAAGTGAAGCTATAGTGACATATTTGTGTTAAGCTATATTCCCCACATCTTAGAGATAATATTTTCTTGATTATTCAAAGCTGTGAGAATACTCTCAGATCACCAACATAAGTACTGTTGTAGCTTAGCATCTTTTTACTGTTTAGAAGGCTTTAAGATTGTAGAAAATGTTAAGCCACAGGATGTCAAGCCTCTTTCACCTCTGCACTGGACAAAAACATTCCATTTTAAAGACCAACTTATATCAGGTACTCAACCACAAGAACCTAGCCTCAAATTTTTGACAAGAGAGTGGTTGCTATGTAACTGCAGCTTCATGAATTTGTATCTTACAGATTTGAATTGCATTTTTATGTATAGATTTTTTTTAAGGAATTCAATCTTAGAGATTCAAATGCCCAATAAATTCCATCTTTCAAACACAAGACACCAACTGACAACACCAGCAATTCTGATACTGTTGTACCTAAATATCAAGCATCTTACTTCACAGAGTTCTCAAGCACCTACCTGATAGGAGAGCTCATTAAATATCTTTGTAATAACCATTATTTTTACACACACACACATCAAATATTTAGGTAGTTAATGTATAGATAGTTATTACATATAATAAAAGCTTTCACATGAGGATGTGCTTTAGGTACACTTTAATGATTAATTTTACTTCCGATTTCTAAGGGTCAAAAGTTCTATGAATAATCATAATTCTTATCCAGTCTTTATGTAGCTTTTCTATGGGTTATCTGCCCAGTTTTAGAATACTTGTATATTGTTATCTGGTTTATATTAGGACAAACAGAAGCACAAACAGCTCCCAATCAACATTAGAAACCACAATGCCTTTAAAGTAATGGTCTTTCATTGCAAGCAGCTGTTTACTAATAAACATCTACATGAGAAGCCTTTGAAGGAAAGGCTGTAGGAGAAAAAAACCCAGTACTTTAATTTAAAAAAAAAAAAAAAAAAAAAAAAAAAAAAGACATGTAACTAAAAGCACTTCTGAACAGAAAACATAAGTCTTTCTGGCATCCTTCCCAGCTAATATTTGATTCTATGCCCTGTGTGATATTTTATATATCCTTGTATTTGAACTACACCAACCATATTTTGTTTCTTCCTTCTACTGTTTTTTGCACTACTCCCACAATGGTGTCACTGTGTAAAGGAAATAGACCATACAGTTCTTTATGTTTTCTATTTGTAACCTGATTGAGGAAGCTGTTCAAAAAAATTATCTAAAAATCCTTAGGTATCTCAGTATTATTCATGAAACAGGGCAGGAACTTCAGAAATCTTAATAATTCTCAATCTTGAACTGAGTTTTGCATGCTTTGTGTTGCCCCATAACGTGGTTTTTTCAGCCTTGACCCTAAGCTCTAAAAATTGTAATTTCTCTAATTAGCAAACATCATGACAGTATCCATTGTTTATTAAGAACTGTGCAAACAAGAAGTTATGATGGTCCTTCCTCACAAAGCTCGAACTTTAAGAAAAAGAAGTAAAAGATAGCAAGGCACTAATTACAGTTTTTTAGAAGACAAAACTATTTAAACACTGATCTTCTCTAACACTAACCCAGGATATTTACACTATAGATTCCCACTGGGTGTGTAAGCTTATCACCTTTAAAAATCAGAGGGCATTTCTAAGACACATGTCACCTGATCCATTTTAGACAGCTCCTTCAGGGTGAGCACAGAACTGAGATTCCACTCCCTAAGGGGAGCCTCTATTAATTAGCCAGATTGCCTGTGCTAAGCAGCCATGCAGCTGCAGCCTGTTAGTCCACTAAGATGCCATGGCAGGCACAGATCTCACAGAGGAATGTGTCAGTCGGCAAGAGGGATTTAAAGGCAGAAAATCTTAAGGAGCAAACTTATTCATGCAGCTTGTTCAGGGCTTAATGGGTGCATAAAAGAAAGCAAAAGAAGTGAGCAGAGAAACATGCTGTAAAACAAAGGAAAAAGTGTAATGGAGTGGGCAGGAGTAAATGAACTCACACAATTAGTTTGCTGGAAATAATACTTGGCAATGGAACTGAGAACTTCAGAGGAATGCCTAGCGCTACACCCTGTTCACAAAGAGAAAACAAAAGAAATCCACCAGGAAATTGTTCATATTTCACTAAGCCATCCCTAGGAAAGCAAAAAAACATTCTCACAAATATTATCTAAATTTCCTTAACATACATAGCTTATGCATGTCATCAATGATCTGAACTTACTCTGAGCTGCACAGCTACCTGGGGGAATCATACTGATCCTGTAAATCCTGAAGAATTGTTTAAATAACTGCAAACTCACAAACAACTCATAATGTAAAAAAATCATTGTCATCCTTCCTCGTTCTAGTGTCTCTTCTCAGTATAAGTACACAGCTGTCCAAAAGGATCAAATTTCATCTTCCTAAGCCACTTCAGTTGTGATGGATCCCATACTGAAGTCTATAAACAGCCTTAGGTACATCATTGGTTATGAACTGGTACATTTCCTAACCAACATCATTAAAACACAAGGCAGTTCACTGAACTTGGAAAACTAAAAAATTACTCTCCAGAGTGCAACATCTGGTATAAAGGAGGAGAAAAACACTGTTTTTAAGTGCAAGACATTTAAGAACTGGAGGCTAAACCAAAACCCATTAATCTATCTCCACCCCCATGTTCAAAATGAAAAACAGAAAAAATACCCTTTGGTGCTTCACATTAGGAAGATACAAATCCGAAATGTCTTCCATCTGTTTTGTTTGCTGTTTTTTAATAAAAAAGCAAAATCACCCTGGGTTTTTTTTTCTTCTCAGAAAATCCTGAAGGATATTTTCAGACCTGTAATTCCAAGGTTTTTACACTGTTGTCATCCCATGTTATTTGGATGCCTATCAAATTTAACTACTCTGCCTTAGTGAACTAGTATCTGAATTTTTGAGATATTATTAAAATTATCATGACTAATTTTACATGTATCACAAATCTAGCTGAATTTATGGAGCCAGGTGAGGAGGCAATTTTCTCTATGCTCCTGTAATAAACTCTTGACATCTCTGGTACATTTGTGAATAGCCCATGGCCTTTCCAAGCCCCTGCTGTCCCCAGAAGCTGCCAGCAGCCACAGACCACCATGCATGGCAGCACTGGCCATGACCCCTCTGCCTCATCCTGCAGTACTGGCACAAGGAAATTGGGTGGATGTTGGACACACTGGCTTTAAACCACAGGGCAATTTCCTTTCACTGGAGAAATTCCTGCTGCCTTCTCAGAGCTTATGGCCCATCTGCATGGTCAGGGAACTGAGCTAAAATCCCTCCTGCAATGCTCTGCAATGCTGAGAAGGCTCTTTGGCCACTGCCCCTTAACTCTCACTGCACAAACACTGCTGCACACACTTGCAGTCACCTACTGATCTTGGATGAAGAGCTAAGACTAAAGCTTGTCCTTCCTGGGGCCAAGGAGTCTTTGAAGCTAGCAGATGGATATATTTTTTCCTATCTAAAGGCATCTCTGTTGTACTCACAGCTCTGAAGAACCACCTTTGGCTTATCTGGATAAGATTTTGTTCTATTTCTCCTTTTTTTTTTTTTTTTTTTTCAGAGAAAGCCTTCACGTCCTGGCACACCAGCTGATCTAGTTAACTTCACAAAACTTAAGATAGCTTCTGTAATAGATGATACTCTCCCTACATATTAAAACTGAATATAAAGCTTGTCACCACTTTTAAGGGACATAAAAATTATTTTAAAATCCTTGTGCCAATGTCAAATTCTCTGATTTGCACAACTTAAAGCCTTTGCATGACTGCAAACCAAGGCAAAAAGTGAATTTAACACTTGGGTTTGTTTTCCTAAAACAATGTCTGCCTGCATTTTAAACCAGCATCACATATCATAATACAAATCTCTTTCAAATCCTCTACCAGCAGTAGGTGTGGTGAAACATGTCTTTGCAGTTTTTTTTTAAGATATTGAGTGAAATTTTGATGTTCATTTAAATCAGGAGCATGAGTTTTCTCAACTTTCAGCAAAGAAAAGAATTAAAAGTAAACACCTTTTAAGACTTGTTTCCCACAGCTGAAATTTCCTTATGCGCAGTTGAGTAAATCATGTCTCTCCATCCAGGTACAAACATGATTGCACAAGTTAAACAGCAAAATTCTAACTGCTCCTCAGCATCTTGCCAACTTTCAATACAAACGGTAGGAAAGTTGTATCAATCTTATTAGAAGGAGGAAAATATTTTCAAGGTCTGAAGTCAAATGTGCTATTGTTTCGGTCTTGTGACACAACAACACAAAGACAGTCCTTCAAATAGTATTTCTAGTATTTAAAAGAATTACATGGACTTTTAAAGTGGTATGAACTCCTATCCTCATCTCAGCATCTTATTATCCAAACAGCTTTATGTTGTGAAAAATGCTTAACTGGCAGCAATCACCAATCTGCTCCTTAACATACAGGGCCAAACTCCCCTCCTCTCCAAGCCTGACTACAAGAGACTTCCACAAAAATGCTGTGGGAGAAAGCTTTCCCATGGGAAAGGTCATGTGGTGATTCCACTGACCCAGGCCACTGGCACAAGAGTTCTGAGGGACACTGAAGGTCACTGCTACCCAGTGTGCTACACAGCTGGCTGATGGTACAAGTCCACAGGCTGTCCCTGACATTTCTCCAGACCCATTCATGCTTTTACAGCCATCCCTCCCCTCCACAGGCTCCCCAGCCTCACCACAGTGAGGGGAGGAAGGAATCTTTTGGTATTTTATGAAGGAAATAGCTTAAAAGTACCATTTATATACACATATGAGATTGTCTTAATTCAAATACACAACATGCACACATTTCAGAGAAATATTTGGTAGCTGGCCTCACTTCAGTGCTCTTTGGCAGGAGGGAGCCACACAAGCCAAGCACAAGTCCTGGAAAGAAAGGGTACCCCACAGACAATGTTGATCCCTTCTGCCCATGGAGAAATGGTCAGATGCCTCCAGAGATGACAAAACTGAGGCTTCACCAAGTGCTGGAATAAAGCACAGGGTGAGTACTTGCACAGAGGATGATTAGTGAACATTGTGCTGGGTTTGTAACAGCAGTAGAGTCAAGGGGACACAGGAAAAACACTTTTGCACTCCAGCATGCTTTTCAAGGAGCTTTACAAACCAAGTCCCTAAACATGTCATTTTAAAGGTCTTCCATAAGCATAGTGTTATTCCCAGTGCTCATATGGCACTAGCAATCCACAGCCTGTGAACTACAAGCAGAAATGATAACAACCCAGGTAAGCATCAAGAAACACTGGATGTGCATTTTTCATCAGCCACAAACCTCTGTACACAGCCTGGAGACTTTGTAGAGAATGTGACCCAAACTCAGCAAAGTACAGACAGAAACCCATCACTGCATAACATATGTCAGGGTGCATTTTTGGTGTTGTTTTCATCAGTAATTAATTGGCTGACTCCATCACCCACACCCTACAGGTGTGTTGTAGCTGTCAGCAAAGCTCAAAAAAGCCTGTGTGAAACAATACTCAGCCCCACCAAGAACTCTAATAAAAGCAACTGTACACTTGACTCATTAGCACATACTCTGGATGCTTTGTTTTCCTTTAAATTATTTATACCATGACAGATGGAGAACTGAAAGTGACACGTAGACTAGACTCCTACTTTATATAACAAAACATCCACCTCTTTTAAAGGAAAAGAACTACAGGTTGGAATTAATATTATAGGGAGTTTAGCATCCTCTCAATATAAAGAAATGTTTTAGATCACAATTATCTGGGAAATGAAATATAACTTTCATCCTTTTGAAAATTTGAGTTCAAAGAGTGCTTCTTCTTATAGGGGCTTGAGGAACAATGTTTTGGGAGCAGAGCTTAAGAGACTCAATTTAACAAAGTATTTACCATGTTAATGAATGAACTTCCATGCTCATGGACTTAGTTCTTCACTCATTGGCATAAATGTGGCAGACTTTTCATCTGAAACTGATCCAAATTTTCACAGTCTATATATTAAAGTAGGTACTCCTCAACAAAATAAGAACATTCAAAGCATTTCAGTATTCCTTCTTTTGGCTGACACAAAATTTCTTCACAGCATTCCAGAAATTCTACTTCCAAAATTAGGAAATACTACTAAAACGAAGAGTTGGGGTTTTTTTGGTTTTTTTTTTTTTTTTGTTTTTGTTTTTTTTTTTTTTTAATGCAAAAATAAATAAATAAAGGAAATTAAAGTTTAAAAGGTATTTGCTGGGACTGAGACAAAATTGAGATTGATTTGCTTCATTCAGACTGAAATTTCAGGGAAAAAAAAAAAAACAGGAAAATGTTCTGAATTCTTGGCAATTGCATTTCTTTTTTACTAATTCCCTTCCTCTGTATTTAAACACCAGTGAAAGACCATGGAGATTAATTTTTCTGCCTATTTTGCTGAGCCAATGCAGCTAACAGTGATATTGCAAACCTCTGGGGGTCACCCACACAAAACTGGAAGGCCCACCACTGCAGCATGGGGAAAAATTAGTTCTTCTGTTCATTACTGTCAAGCTTGCTACAGCTTAATACAATAGTAGGATATTTACAAATGCAGACTGTCTAGACTATACAAAGTATAAACTGGATAGAGGCAGTGCTTTTTTTTTAACCTAGACTATTATCAATTTTTATTACAAATTTGGTTTTCTCAAAACAGAAACAAGAAGAAAGAAAGAAAAGAAAGAAAAGAAAGAAAAGAAAGAAAGAAAAGAAAAGAAAGAAAAGAAAAGAAAGAAAAAGAAAGAAAAGAAAGAAAAGAAAGAAAAGAAAGAAAAGAAAGAAAAGAAAGAAAAGAAAGAAAAGAAAGAAAAGAAAGAAGGAAGGAAGAAAGAAAAGAAAGAAAAGAAAGAAAAAAAAGAAAAGAAAGAAAGAAAGAAAGAAAGAAAGAAAGAAAGAAAGAAAGAAAGAAAGAAAGAAAGAAAGAAAGAAAGAAAGAAAGAAGCACTAAAGAAACCTCCCTGCTCAAGCAAGGTCATCCTAGAGCACATTGCACAGGATTGTGTTCTGGCAGTTCTGGACTATCTCCAGGAGACTCCACAGCCTCTCTGGGCAATCTGCTCCTGTGCTCCTTCTCCCACACAGTAAAGAATTTCTCCAGGTGGAGCTTCCTGTCCCTCAGTTTCTGCCTGTAGCCTCTTGTCCTGCTGTCTGGCACCACTGAGAAGAGCCTGGATCCATCTCCTTGGCATCCTCCCTTCAGATGCTTACATTATTGGGGCTCCTCCTGGGAATCCCACACCTACCTTTAGCTGGGCCACACACAACTTCACTGCAGCCTGAATGTCCCAGGCACAGCCATACAGACCTCCTGTGTATCACTCAGGGAATCCTTCCCAGCTACTAGAATTAAACTGCTCAGCACCAGCAGCTTTGAGCAGCACTCATCCACCTCAGTCAGTGGGTTCAAAATGCTCTCCTGCTGCTGCAGTCAGCTTTGGTGCACAGCTTTGGAACCCCTTCTAAAACTGTGTGTGCCTTTCTGACAGACCCATGTTATGCCCCCAGTCTATTACACTACATGAGCAATATATTTCTTTACCTAATTTTTTTACATTCTGCTATGATTATAAGAGCAGATCAAGAATTATTTTCTGCTTAGAGGTTTTCCATATTATTTTAATATAATCCTTTCCTTGTTTCTGACCCAAGTCATAACAGAAATTTCTTCTTTTCAGACTGTGTCACTTGGTTCTTACCCTCCCTTGGAAAACTCATTCTGATTTCTGTCACCACCTTCCTTCAGACAGACTCCCATTCCTCATTCTGCTGTGCCTGGAAAAATTGTCAAATAGTGCAAAGTCCCATTTTCAGGTATACTTCTATCCATTGTGGAACTTTGCCCCAGTGAAGGTTTGGTTTTTTTTGTCTCCTCCTTACTCCAAAATAATTTGTTTGTGGATTGTTTCTTGATTGCTTCAAGGTGTACTGAAGTCTTTTCCATGTTCAGAAAAACTTACTTTAGCCAGATCCATTTACTTGCAAGTGACAGTACATGAAGAATCAATGGGGGACTTTGGTGGTACCTTACAAAGTAACAATTTCAGGGCAGACCAATCCTGGGATCCCTAACATTGCCAAAAATGTTACTGCCATAAGAAAGAATTTTTCCAAGGAATAACTCAGGTGAAATTCAAAGTTTTGGTCAAAGTAGAAAAGTCCTCTGAATTAAGGGCATCTAAGGCTCGGAATTTTTTGTTCTGGCAATCACACAGGCTTTTCTTGGGCTTGTTTATGATAGCTGTATATTGGTATCCTGGCTGGGATAATAATAATAAATTATTAATATTCTAATTGTAAATGGCAAATACTATTTACCCTAACTCTACCTTAATTTTATTCACTGACTCTTTTCCTTGTAATATTTTGCTTACTATGCTTGTTTTTATCTTAAATTTTCAAGTAACCTAGATTTTTAAATAATAAAGCAATTTTTTTTTTTCCTAAAACAGCTCATTCTTATTGTGGTCCTATATTAAAAAGCAGCTGGGTCAAACTCAGTTTCATATGAACAGTGCTTGAAACATTAAAATTGCATGAATAGCCAAGAGTCTCAGTTGCATAACCAGGGCCAAGGAGCAGCAAATAAGTCTCTGCCAATCACCCCTATTCATCAGCAACTTTTGTCTGACTAAAGCATATCAGCTAGAAAAGAAACCTGTCATAGTTCAAAGATTTAGAGAGATGAAGAACCTCTTGCCTCCCTTGATAATTTGTCAGAATCATTTCTATATGAAAAATACTGTGCATTACTCCTGATCTGAATCTGCCCAGCTCTCCAGCTATAACCTTTACTTTCTGTTATGATTTTTATTGCTGTTCTAAAAAGCCAATATAAACTCAGTATATTTTCTCCTGCTTCCAGAGAATTACATTTTTTAATCAAGGAGGATCTCTGTTTTGATTGGGTCAATGGATAAAAAACACGGTTCTCAGAGAGAAATAATTTCATGAGATCTCAAATCTTTTGGATGTCCTTCTGCAATGCCCCCATGGTTCAACATCCCTTCTACAGCAGGAATTCCTGTCACAATGCACATCCAGAGGTAAGGCTATCTTTGAGTCCTGATCACTGTCTTCCTGGAAAATAACTTCTTCTCCTTTTATGACAGCATCACACTAGGAACTCCCGTGAAAACAGAAAGATCAAAAGCTCCTTACATCCCTTCCAGACTTTCCATTTTCCAGAGTAGAGTTTACCTTGTTCCTGTAAATTCCATCTGGAGAAGTGGTGGAAACTCCTTCACTGGCAATATTCAAGACTCAGCTTGATGGGTGTGCATAATCTATTCCAAACCTCTGCTTTCCACAGCAGTTCAGATGCTACCCAGAGCTCCTTTTCAATTTAGGCATTACTATGACATACAATCACACATTTGCTCAAATGCAGTTACTCCATTCTCCACCACAGTTTTCAAAAGCTGAGGCAAAACTTTACAAAGTCATCTGATCTTGTGGGTTTGTAATGCCACTGCTGGTGCTTTCAATACCAACTCAGTATTTCTTTTAAAGCCTTAACCTGTGGAAAGTTTTACCCACGTAGTATTGCAGTACATTGATCATTTATATACTCCATGTATTTAAACCATTAATTTGCTCTACTCTTTAGCCCTAAAAAGTGACTGCAGGCTGCTGCAGGTTTCTGCACCACCACAGCAGACTCACAGCAGAAACTGTGAGCAGAGCACACATTTGTCTGTGCACAAATGCTGCACATTTCCTAAGGTGGTTACTTGAGTCTGACAGTTCATTACCTCTGGCTTTATCTCTCAACCCAAAGGATATGTTTACACATCTGACTAAAATCCTTCCTCGCCTGTTTTATTCGTAATTTTCTTTGTAAAATCACCATTCTCTCACTGGTCGCTCTTCACATCTTTACAGAATTGTTTGCCAAACTCCTCTGTCTATTTTTCTGATGAAGTACTGAGGAAACAAAAGATAATGTCATATTAAAATATGCTCACTGGCTGGGAAACACTCTGGTTTTGTAACAAGATATTGTGTACCTACTAGGACAATATGTCATACTCCTATGGCCAAAGATTGTATTGCAATTGCTGGCAGCTTAAGCAGAATGAATTTCTTCACCGAAGTCCAGATCCCACTAAAAAGAAAAATTTCTGTGAAAGCTGCCTGCCAATATATTCCCAAGAACTGTTTCAAGAGATGACATTTTACATTCTTCTGTATGAAAAAGCTTAACTTCTAGCTATATTTACCTCCTCCCAAATGAAACCATTTCACCACAAATTTACAAAAAAAAAAAAAATTAGATTGAGCACCAAATTCAAGCTGGCAAACTTGGTGAGAGCACTTTATTGCCAAACTTTGAAGCAATCCAAGGATTTCTTCAAATGTTAAATGTCACCTACTTCTCCCTGTGCTAGTCCCAAGGGCCAGCAATTCTCAAGGTACCCTGACCATTTTCCTTGAAATTTCTGCAGGGAAAAATCCAGAGTATGAACTTTCCCCTTCCTGTGTCTACAGGTAAATCATATTCTTGATTTCAGTTTTCAAGAAGGAGGTGTAGAAATATGCTGGTATCATTGAGCAGGCCTAAAATCATGCCAGATGACCTGTTCCAGTAGTCCAGCCCTACTGGAGGCTAATACACCTCTGGCTACTCTACCAGGGGTTCAGGCTGGGAGAAATCTGTATTTTTTTGATTTTTCATCATTCAGATAATTTCCTGCTACAATGATCTTCTCTATCCAGCTATAAAGACAATTATCCCTAAGCACTTACTGCTAGTAGTCTTTCTGTAAAGGTCACTGTACTCTACAAATGATTTATGGCAACCTGTAATATAAGAGGGAAGACAAAAAAATACCCCGCAAAAGAAAAATAAAGCAAAACAACTGCATCATGGTTTATTCTAATTTCGTTTATCTAATACTGTGGCTGAACAAACTCTCAGAAGCTTTTTGGACTGTGAAATAGTATTTGCAAATCTTTAAACAACGTGCTTCTTAATGGTTGGATTAACTCAAATTGTACAAACCCCTTAGATTGAGACTGCACTGCTTTCATGTGAAGTAGCAAGGCAGTGTGTCACAGAAATAAATAAAGATTTTGTCCTGTTGACTCTCAGCCTACCAATCATGGAAAAGGGGGCAAAAGGCCTTGTTATGTGGCCTGTGATCTTATCCCTTATCCTTTCTGACCAGTACAAACTGTCAGGAAAGAAATAGCTCTGCTGATAAGAAGGAATATCTCCCTCTCTTTTAAGTGGAAGTATAGTAGCTGTTCTCCTTCAAGTCAAACAGAGCTCATAGTGCAGTATTTATTTAAGAAATTTTCCAATATGATGAATTATTAACTTGTTTTGGTTGTGTCTTTTTGGATTAGGCTGAGGAAAAGAAGTACAACTCCCACAATGTCTCCAGATCTCAGCATCACTTTTCTTTTGATCAGTACACTTTGGGCTTACAGAAGCAAATTGCAATCATATTATCAGTCAAAAAAAAAATACTGTTGAAAAACAGCACTTGTATTAACATTTTAATCAGATGCTTTTGAAATCATCTTCAATGAACAGCAGTTAACTCAAACACCCACCTGGGACAGCGAAGTCAGTTTGATGTTCGTATATTCCAGCTTACTGAGAACTTCCAACAGGAAGAGCTTGGTTATTAAAAAAACAACTGCCTGTGTATTTACATGGAGCTTTTAGGAAAGGCAATGGGAAAAACGGTGCCTTTTTACATTGCTGACAACCAACTTCACTTCCATGGGGGATATTTGAGCATCATGCCTAATGTTGTCTGAAGCAGGGGCTTAAATGAGAAACAACTGGTTGATCCTCTTCTTAGATGAGAACAAAGTGACAGGAGAGATAAGAGAGATTGCATGGGCTGAGTCTGGGCAAATTTGTTCTTTGCAATGCTTCTTGGTGCCTAAGATTTCAAGTGATCAAACAGCAGAGCTATGGTTATGACTGCTTACCTGTCTGTTATGAACAAGGGAACTGGAAATTCTCCCTTTATTTGTGAACCAAGGCAGTCTAGTTGTGGAAAAGATAAACTATGTGCTTTTATTGAGCATGATACAATATGCTCTTAACCTTGCAGCTGGTGCCAGTCATCAGTTTTCAAAAGGGTTTTAATGGTTTTGCTCTTTAGTGCAACATCCAACACACCAAGAATGGACTCAAAGCAAAACATTCTCCTTGGCTCATCCAGGCTTTTCTTCCCCTTACAACTCTTATTCAACTTTCCCTCCCTCCCGGATTTCAGATAAAATTACTTAAATCTGGCTGTTGCAACTGAACGCCACCAGACTCTGCTGAATTTGGGTGAACAAATGTAGGTAATTTTGTGGGTTGGCAGAGACAGCAATACGAAATCAGGCTGGCTGTTCTGGTTAAATAAGCAGTCAAACAGTATGTAAGATTAGGTTTCCAAACATAGCTCCCTGCCATATATTGAGGTAAGTAAAACCAGACCATTGCCCTTGCCTCCACTGAAAGTACCTGAAGGCAGAATGAACATTTTGAAATTATGACTGCATTTTAAAAGACTTCTGAAAGATCATAGAACCCAGACGTGTAAGAAAGTTTTCAAACCACAGGAAAGATAAGCTGAGAAACAAAGCAGCAGTGGCTCACTTGAAACCTCACTTGAAAGGCTTGATAACTTTTGTCTGACTGCTTTTGCAGAGGAAGTTAGGAGTTAAAAAAGCTATTCTGTTCTCAAAATCTAATACTGTGTTCTTAAAATTTAAAAAAAAAGACACAGAGAGAAGGATAATGACAAAAGCACAGACATTTTGGCAGTATCCAGGGAAGTTTGACAAGTGGCAGCAGAAAGCACAGATCTAAAGACCATGCAAGTTCTTTTATTGTGGAAAATACCTGGAATTCCATGTTTATCTTACCACAATAAGCTACTCAATGGTTATCTAAACTGCCCTTGTTTTGCCAGGCAACTCAATACATCTGTATGTGAGGTTTTACCTCACATTAGTTTTAGTCTAGTGTGTTTAAAAGGCTACACAGCAACTCAATCTAATCTAGAAGTTTATGCATCTTCTTACTGTCATCACAGAGAGTGATCACCTTAAACAAAAATCTCTTTGGTATCAGTTCAGAATTACTTGCCCCAGATGCTACACCTAAAATCACCTTGCTGTGATACATCACAAAAAACCTCAGCCCAGTACTCTGACAGTACATCAGTAATAGGTATTGTGAGAAATCCACAAAGTACATTAAAAAAACCCCAACCCTACAAGAGAAGCATCTCACAAGGACCTGAGTACTTGTGAGCCTTCATTTTTTTTTTCCTTCATTTCCTTAGTTCTCCTTTTACAAATTACAGAAAGTTGCCTTAAATTCCAAGCTGGCTTAGCCTATATATCACAACAACAAAGAAATCTGTCTAACATATTATAAGGGGAACTATTCTTGGCAAAATAATGCCTCTGAGATAGGTTTAAGTCATGCAGAAACAAGACTGAACTTGTGAGTTCATAGTTTCTTTAAAACAAACCAATACCTGCTGTCACAGCAGAAGGAAAAAAGATATGTCAAGCCTAAAATATTACAGCAGAAGTTAGAGAAGACATGAGAAAAAAAAGTAGCTCACTCATCTTCACTATTCAAGTATCTTCAGAGTAGAAGTCTACTGTTTTCTAACCCTTAAATTCAGAAGAGGCCCACAAAGTCCAGAGTCCTGGAAGACTTCCAGTAAAAAGATTAAACCCTGCATATAAACATTCCCTATAATTAGAGAAGAAAGCATCTTGGTTTTTGAATAGCATACGACAAATTTTGAAACCATGAGATAAAATCAAATTGTATTTTAACATGGTTCAAGAGAAGCTTTTCTTCTGTAGACTGTCAATTTCCCTCTTAAAAAAC
Source organism: Muscicapa striata striata (assembly GCA_030060385.1). Classification (NCBI taxonomy): domain Eukaryota; kingdom Metazoa; phylum Chordata; class Aves; order Passeriformes; family Muscicapidae; genus Muscicapa; species Muscicapa striata. Next base: position 2,667,160 of record JAREIS010000030.1, on the reverse strand, counting down.
TCTGGTAACTACTGCAGTAATGTAACGTTTTTTGCACTTCTCAAAATTAGCCTAGAAACATGTCTGGACAATAGGATAATAATAAGGAACACTTAAGGACATTCCTTCTTACAGGGAGCAATGTTTTGAATAAAACAGCATATCCAAAAGCTTCCACTCCCTCTTACACAAGCCCCACAGAAGAAAGCCTTGGCTTTTGTCACAGCTGTACCTGGCGTGCAGGAGAATCACCAGAGGAGCAGCAAAGAGCTGAGAGGTTCCTTTTCCTTCTTGGTTGTGCCACAGGAGCACGAGGGGCTCCCTTGTCCCCAAAAGCCATCCCCTCAGCAGCAGACTGTCACCAGCATGGACAGGCAGAAGCAGGAGCAGCACAGGTCCCTCTTCCTCCTGGTGCAGCTTTTCCATAGGTGTGCACATGCAGCAGAGCCTCATCTGATGAGCAGCTCCATCACACATCCGGGTGTAGGAGTGAGTCACATATAAAATATACTGGTTTCTCATGGTTGCATGCTCACACACGGGTGGGGATTGAGCAAATACATTCACATGGGCTGGAAACTACCCTTTTGTGACAGGATTAGTGCCCAAGACCAAGGAGGTCACAATTTAGCAATGAAGGAAGAGGATAGAACATGTTCAGTGAGAAGACATGAAAGAGAATCAAAGCAATACAAATAGTTAATGCTGTGGTGAATATAGTGAATTAAGCTACAGCAACAACCAAGTGTTATACGTGACCTCTGCACTGGTCCTGCATTACTGGAAGCTGTTCACTGGCCTCATGAAGAAACCCGACTCCACTTGCTGCAGGGTTCCAGGCTGAGGATGGGATTAAGGCAGTTGCTCAGGCCGGGATTAGGATGCTGTGGCCACGAGCCCGTGCAGAGTGCCTGGCAGCTGCCGGGCGGGCAGGAGCTGTGAGCCCCGCGTGCCGCAGCAGCAGGTGCCTGCCCGGGCAGCCACGGCCGCAACGTCCGGCGTGGAAAACACGCGGTAAAAATAAAACAGAAGGAAGTACACACCAGCCAGAAATTAAATGCTTGCATCTGATATCAGAGGAAGAGCACGTCGGTCAGACAATCCGCTGGGGGTTCGAGCCAACTGTACCCTGGTCAGCAGGAACATTTTATTGACATCAATACCAGCACCACGAGAGCCAAAAAAAACATTTTGTGATCTGCGCCTCCTTGCTCCACCCCATCCCACCCTTCTGCGATGATCTGAAGGGAGAGGTTCTCCACTGACTTCCAGAAGGGCTGGATGCTGTTTCTATCACATATTTTCATTTAAATTCCCCAGCGACAGACACCATATTAATTGCCTTTGGTAAAGCAGAGTCCCTGTCTGTGCAGCCAGAAACCCTGCTCTGCCCCACTCACCCACACAGGAGCACGCAAGAGGCTGGCAGGAGGCACCATCCTGCCTGTGCTCCCAGTGCTGGACCCAGCATTAGCCAAAAAGATGGCAGCTCGGATTAGCAGCTGAAAACAAATCAGAACAATAGAGATCCTCTAAAAAACCCAAAAATACTGCAGTAGTTACTGATAAATCATGGTAGTTGCATTACTGTTGTGATCCCATTCTAAGAACAGAAGAATGCAGATGCTCTCTGTATATTTTCTATGTACTACCTCACATCCCTGGGTAGTAGACGTTGACATAATGTTGTCTGTTTAATGCAAAGCTATTAAACAATTTTAATATGAAATAGCTTTTTTAAAAAAATAAAGATCACGTGATATCCATAATGAAGAAGTGAAATTGGCACACAATATCTGTGAGGTTTTGAAGTGGATTTTTCTTTACAGACTTTTAGGGAAATATATAATAGATAGAAATACAAGTAGATCAAGAATTCACTCAAATTATCACTTCTCTGTTAAAAAACAAAAACAAAAACCAAAAAAACCCACTTTGTTTAGATCTATAAGTAATTCTATAAATGTTTTAATTTTTTGGGTACACTTTTTAAATTGAAGCATTTATGTTACAAGTGTACTTTTAATTATTTTTTACATTATCCTAAAAAAGAATTCTTCCTTCCAAACAATATTTACGCTCATTTAAATAATCCAACCAATGTCATGCAATGGTTTATTTGTTCAGCCAATGGGAAATAAGTGACATTTCCTTTTACTTATTCTAATCAAAATCAAATATTTGTTCCTTCTGTGAGTATTTTCCTACTAATTACAACAGTCTGATGTATAGTATTTTGTGTTACTAAAAATAGGGCTATAAATTAATAAATGCAGCTAAAATGATGCTTTCAAAGCACAGTGGAAGAAAGCCCAAAGCTCATACATAAACATTGACAGCAGGTCTGTTTCCAAACTTTAGACACCCACATACCCACAACATAGGTACAAACTGGAAAAGTCTCTGCTTGTTCATTTGGCGGGAAGTGTATCTGAAATGAACATATTGTGTAGGATTTAAAAGCAGAGTCAACTTCTTTCAAATGAAAGAAACAAACCTTTTAACTCTGTTTTTCCACTCTGCATTTTCCTCTTGCTGCCTTCCTCCTCTCTTGAAGAACAGATATCTCCCTCCAGTCTGAAGAAATATTTCATTTCAATTGAAATTGAAGTACAACTAGTTTTCCTCTTTTGAATGAAATAATTGCAATGAAGATCATTTATTGAAGGTATGTGTAAGAAATGTGTAAGAAACTCCTTAGAAGCTGAAAAAGTCTTAATTGAGCCCTGGAATTTCCAGTCATGAGCCATTAACACAGTCAAGAATTCAGCAATATAAAACCGAACTGGACGTTCATGTAGGTATCAGGAAGATCCAGTCTAACAACTAGCAAGACGATAATTTTGGAAGATAAATCTCACAATGTGGGACAAAATAATCTATAACTACTAAAGATCAGAACATACATGATGGCTGATTATCCCACATCCATCTCCTGACAGGTGTTAAGAAATCACGCTTAAGAGGCAGAACTCGTGGTGAAAAACGTATTATTGGTCTTCTGGATTTTGTAATCCAAAGATTACCAAAGATAACCTAAGAGAACAGCTTCTTTCTTCCTTTACTTAATAGCTAATTTGGAATTTTAGACTTTTTTTTTTTTTTTTTAAGTGAAGTACACCTGTGGCAGTGCACTGATCAGCCAGTGAAAATCTTTCTTAAACTGAAGCAAATTACACTGCTCAGTGCTTACTAAGGCAGCAATCTCCTAGTGAATAACTGGAATCACTACAATCCCCTGCACAATGGGCCACACAAAATGCAGTAGCACAAAAGGTACTAATTGGGACAAAAAATCCACAAGACCAAAAGAGGACCCTTCAGAAGATTCTTGACCAACCCAAAGTCCCTGCATAGACTTGCTATGTCAAGATGGAAAACTCGATAACACAGATTCTGAATTTACTAAACTGGCACAATTACCATGACTGGGTGAATGTTAAAAACGTACATTTTAGAGGCAGCTGTCAGACTCACAGGTGTTGGCTGAAATTTTAACAATAGCACTGGTGTATTGAACTCATTTGAAGAGAAAGAAAATTGGAATATATGTACATAAGCAATTGGTTTCCCTTATTTACTCTTGTTCTCCTGTTTGAGCCAAGAAAAGACATTTAAATCCCAGTGATTATGGTTAAATGAAACCAGTTAATCAGGTGACTTCAGTGCAACCTGCCTTTGCTAGAATATCAACTAAAAAATGCTGTAAAGCAGCAGCAATAGTCCAGAGGTGCATTTACTTTGCTAATGACTGACATAAATATGTGCTCCCATCTCAGCTGATGTGCAAATAGCACAAAAGTGTCTCCCAGTGAGAAGCTAACAGGATTATTCAGCTGCAACAAGAACAACCCAAGCATATTCACAACTATTTGCAGGGAAATTTTGGACACATCAAATTCACCAGTTCTGAGGCTAATCACAGGTTAGAGAGGGAGCCTTGACCAACAGCCAGGGATGTCACACGGTCACCTCAGCACAACTTGTTGCCCCCACCCAACACCTCTGCCTGGCTGTGATCATCTGCCAGACAAGTGCTCCTCCCACCTTCTGCAGCACCTCCAGAGCTATGGCCAAGAGAGAACACCTGCTCAAAACCAGCATGGCCAAAAGTGTCTGTAGACCAGAGCTTGCAGGCCTTCATTATGAATTCTGTCACAAAGTTTTGTGCTCTCACAAGTAAATAAGGGGCTTGAAATTAATTTTGGGATTTAGGAATCACTGCCAAGTCCCTTCTAGAATGGTGTCCTGAGGCTGCCCTTCATCCCTGAGCTGGGCAGGAAGCAACTGGAGGTGCTTTGATTTAAAAGCAGAGCTGGAAGAGGAGGCAAAGCACCCTTTGTGCAGACACTCCTCCCCACCTGTGCTGAAGGAGCCAGTGCTGCACTGAACCCATTCCCCAGGGCCCTGCTGGCTGTCTGGGTGCAGCTTTTGGCAGCCACCGACAGAGGCAACCCAGAAAGAACGAGGGCTAAACCCAGTATGTGCAAAAACACACCTATAAATGCCTCAGGACATTCTGGGCCAGAAAAGCTTAAGTTTCTGAAACCTAAGGAATCTCAGGTGTCTACAACAACTGGGAGAAGTTTCCATAGGCAACACTTTTGAAGGCAGCTGCCTGGAATCTGCTTTAAGGGATACCAAAGTCCTAGATTCTTTACTGAATTTAACAATAGGTACTGGAACAAGATTACTGCAGGCATTTACTCAATCAACTGAATACAAAACATTCTAAAAATACTTTTCCTTGTCATAAAATTAGATTAGAAAAATATATGTATAAAATTCACATGAACAAAGGTAAGTACGAACAACTACCTGGGACTTCTGAGTTACAAACAATACACAGTATTTGAAATGCAGAGGCGTTGCCACAGAAAAAAAGTTACAAATCCTGTTGGGGCAAAGTAACTGCAAGGGTGTGTGGTTTGCATGGGGGAGGGAAGGAAAAAGAAAAGGAATTGCTTTATTAGTCTTTCTGCAGCTTTGTTTTGTTTGCTCTTTCAAGAAAACCCCAGCTTTTCAAATTACTTTTAACTGATAGATATAAATGAAGAAATGTATATTTATCAAAGCAAGTATTAACAACCTAGTTAAACTTCATTTACTCTCAGATAGCTTAGGGCTAGTAGTTTAATATATACCTTAATAGCTTGCCTTACTTTTATAAACTAGAGGGTAAAATTGAAAGACTTTCCACCTAGACACTCTGTCAGAATATTCTTCTCCCTCAGCATTTTCACTTTGAGTGAATGCAAAGTAAATCCAGCCCTTTGTTCATTTATCTATCAAGCTATTTATAAATATCTTGCAATCACAGCATTATCTGGGGACTAAAGAGCATGTTTCAACTCAAAACAAATGGACATGTCATCTCATGTCCTTTAATAAACAAAAGCTAAGGGCTTGGAATCCAGCAGAGATTCAACCTCGTAATCATGTTGCATATGTTCATTTTCATAGCTTTTCTGAGATGCTTGTGACAGTGTAAAATAGGAGCAGTTACCCTTAACTTAAGGTGGCCCTGGAAAGCAATGAATTGTAGCACCTGCCCAGGGACAGGACTGCTCTCCTACCCAGCCAGGGAAGCAGTGCCCATTGGTGGAGAGGAGGCAGGAACTCACAGAAATCACCTCCAACAACTTCTGAAACTTCACTTTTCCCCCACACAAATAACTGCAGCCTATGCCGACACAACAGCAAGTTCTGGCCTTGTGATGCTGACTTCTCAGATACAAAAAGGCATTTTCTGGTTACATGTTACCTACAGCAGTATGTGAACCAAGGGGTAATTCAACAAAATGGACATTCCTAACTATAAAAAAATTGCAGCATATCCAGATAAAAATCACATTCTTCACATTTTAAAACTGAATGTAATTTTTAACTCTGATTTTTAACTTGCACAGACCAAAGAAGTGCTCATGCAGTACTAACACTAAATCAGTTTCTCCCGATTCCATGGCATCAACCAGCAACCATGTAATGAATGCAAAATATAACAGTTCATTTTACACACTGTTATTTGTACATAAGCAAGTACTAAATAACTAACACTCAGACTCTGGGAGAAAGTTTAAATTGAAATTAATTCTAAAAAATTCCCATTAATGACTCAGTTTCAAGATATTAAAAAAAAAAAGCAAGAGATTTGTGGCTAAAAACAATAAATAAATTTAACGTTTTTAAAGTGATTTCTTAACTTCTAGTGCTTTCAATTCTTTCACTTTAAAAGTCACCACACATTCCAAAAAATGTTTATTTAACCTTGCCTAATCAAGCAATGCAGAATATCAGAAAACCTTTATACCCTGTTTTTTCACCTGGAATTAGACAATGTGCTTACCATACTCTGCAAGCCCCTCATTCCCTAAATCCTACTGAGGATCTACAGGAAGATAAGTTCCTCTCAAGTTTACATCTCTCAGTAGTTTTAGGCAGAACATTACTGTTTGTCTCTTTGCACATTTTTAAGCTGGGGCGTTGTCCCCTCGCTCTCCCACCCAGACCTACCCGTTTCCATTCCACACGGAGCGATTTGAGCCCAGTGAACTCTGCAGCTCCAACGCCGCTCCCGTTACCGCATCCCGCCGAGCCGGGGGCCATCCCTTACCTACTGCTGTTTACTCATCTGTCCTGACTGATGCGAGCACCAAAGTGCTTGCAACTAACAACACAGGGTGTTTACTGTCTCTCCAGAGGGACTGAAACTATCCCCTTTTGTTTATACCTCAAATCCCAAAGTCCCAATAGCCTTTCTGTTACTCGACTTTCACCTCCAAATATGTTTACCCTCTACTAATGTACTTTTACTCAAGGAAAAAGATCTATTAAGAAGTGCTCAAATGTTACCTGTGATATCAAAACATACACTGAAAGTCAGTTTAACTAACTGATACTGCGATTCATGTAAAAAACAAAAAGCTTCAGTATTTTAACAGATATCAAATCCTGGAATAAATGCTGTTGTAATTTTAGGGTTCTATTTTAACAGTTAAAGGAGAGACATCTGGCAATAATCTACAAATAAATACAGTGTCTCGATTCTTAGTTTCTCCTCCAAAACACTACCTAGGAAATTTTTGCAGCATGATTCATTTATAATCAACATGATACATTACAATGCCTTTCAAATAATTCCGAATTCTTAGTCCATTCAATAAAAAACTCATTTTTTGAAAGAGAAAAGGGAACATGCCCTGCCAGAAAACTTGCTTTATTGACTCAGCCCTGCTGCCAGCAGGAACGTGGTGAAGCAAACTCCACGGTTTCAAAAGCATTTTTTCACAGCAAGGGCAGAAACAGAAAGAGGCTTATTTACCGAAATGTGAGATTCCACAGGTGAGGCCGGAGACAGTCTGAAATCCTCTTCTTTTAGTTCCAAAAGTTTTAATTTATGATGAAATCTGTAATAATCCTTTCAAGCTGCCAGGTAGAAAGCACGCCATATCTCAGCCATGTTTCCTTTCGCCCTTTTGCAGAGTAACTTTGTTATTTGCATAAAGCTTAGTCCTGGCCTATGGGACTTTTGGAACATCTACATGTTAGATTAGCTGTCTTGACATGCTCTATCAAGCATGACATCATGGATCTCCATGGTAACCTTGGCCACACCTGCCCAGATGCCGGAGTTACCTGTCATGTTCAGATCTAAATGAACATAACAAAAAACCCTCAACCACCATTTTCTCGGCAATCAGCCCTGCAAAGGCACCGGAAGGATTTGGGTTTTGTTTTTAATTGATTGAAATCTAATTTCGCTTGCCAAGAAAATTTCTTCTTCAGGGAGCGCTGCCTGAAGCGCTAGAGCTGCTCCTGACCCTTCCACACCTCCCAGCCTATTTCCTAGTCAAACAACAACTGAAGAAAGCTGTGGCAAACTTCTTCCAGCTCACTTTCTTACCCCAGGCTTACAAGTTCCTGCTCAGAAAAACTTCCACGCATTCATTTTTGTTCTCTGCCCCTCAGAAAGGCTTTTTTAGAGGTGACTTGTAAAACAGGTTCACAGCAGGGATTACCCCCTCCCATCGCCAGGTTAGCTTTTTAACCCCTTAATTGCTAACTCCTTTTCATGCTTGCAGCTACAGACCCAGCTTTTACACTTGTTCTTTCTTCCCTTCTCTGCTGACCAGAGTAAAGCCCACCTAAGCAGGTGACTGTGTCCTTCCATGAGCTCCACAGCAGATGATTCACACTGTCTGAAACTGAAGACATCCCAGACTGTTGCTTTCTTTGCTATCTTTCTAACTTCCCTGGGGATTACATTAGCACCTTCCTTTCATTACCACAGATGAGACAGCCTTGGCAGAGGTAAGGTATTTAAAGCTCCTGCAGAAACTTGCATTACCTAAAAAAACCAGATTTTGTTCCTTGGCTTTACAGACTTCCAGGGGGAGGGAGCTCTGGTGCCCAGCTGTGGATTTATCTTAGAAAAGGGAAAAGCTGCAATGTGAGGGAAAGCTGCTAGGCTGTGGGTGGCAGACCTGTGGCCATTGGGTGCTGCATTCTCCCATGCTGGGGCAAACAAGACGTGTCTGCACCCCTCCAGGCTGTTGCAAATTCATGCTCCAGTTTACCACAGACCAGCTTAGCTGCAGGCTATTTGCCTTGCTGCAATATCCCAAACCCCTTGTGCAAACAAAGATGGTCCCTGCCTCTATGAGCCTTCCTTTCCAGAACAGGCTATCACAAACAAGGCAACAAACCTTCAGAGGAGAAATGATCTGTGTGCACAGCTGGGAGGTTTCAGGTCATCACTTTAGCTAACCATCAGTAATCCCTGCTGGCATTTTACCTGGCCATGATTGTACTTCTGATTTGTGGCAGATTATCAGGAGCAGAAATGGGTCCTCAGGAGGCACATCCAGGGAGGGATTTATCTGAATAAATGAAGCCTGGAGGAAACCATTAGCGCATAGTGGAAGATGCAGACAACATTCAGCTGCCCTTGCTGGTGGAAGTGATACAGTAGGATGTGGCAGCATCAAATATTTTTTCCCTGATGTTTATTTCCTGCAAACAAGGAGTCAGTTTGCCATACTCAGATAATGATTGCTAAAATGGACATGAGAAGCATGTCCACATAGAGTAAACCAGACAATTACCAATCTTGATTTTCTATTGGTTGTAGAGCTGACAGGATTTAGAGCAACCTGGAAGAGAAATTATATGATATACCAGGGGCTACCTCCTCACTGTAAATACTGGGGTAATTTATGTTTCAGCTGCACCATTTGACAGAGAGATTAGAAAATGGTGTTGCATTAACTACGATCCTTGATAGGTGTCCTACAGTGGGGAAATTCCCACCATGGACAATGTTGCCACTTTCCAGATATTGGAGCAGCTCAAGAAGTAAGAAGGGAGAAAAGGAATCTGGAAAGGAACCTGGAAAATAAACTGTGACATTTTAATTTAAAATGTGATATTTTAAATCATGTCTTCCCATACATCTTACAAATTCTGTTTGTGATACATGTATATGTTACATATACATACCTACTACATGTGCATGTAGCTTGTCTTCTATACCACTGCTACACACTCACATATATAAGAGTAGAAAAAAGGAAGTATGGAAGATAAAAACACACATATACACCCTTCAAGGCAAAATTATACTATAGTCTTCTTCATGGAGTGGCTAAGAAATCACGCATTATGCGTACACATACATGCACACACACACAGCTGTGTGTATATATATTCATATACACATACCTATTGCATCTATATGCAGTTACATATAAACACATACACCAAATACTGATACGTGGGCATGCACACAGAGACACAATTGGTAAGAAAATCCCCCTCTGAACTGTAATGCTACGATCATCAGAGTCTTACTGCATCTGATGAGGCAGACAGTTGATACATCACATGCCAACTAAGCAACTTCCTTACAATCAACTTGTATTACTTATTTCTGTATATTTTCATGTGGTTTTGGTTTGGTTTATACTCTTTAAAGTAAGGCTGAATGGCTAGAGTCTTCAGTATTTCACACTTTCAAGAAATACATTTTGATGCTCCATTAGTAGTTTTAAAGTTATTTTGTTTTGAAATTGTAAAAAAACTCATTATACACAACACATATAATACATATGTCTAACCACCAAAAAATAGAAGCAGGAGAATGAAGTTTTACCCTCAATAAATTAGCAAGGAAGACACATTTTAAACAAATATCAAGAGCAGTTACTGCATTCCTTCTGTAATTTACTGCCTTCAGAAAAGGCTCAAATTACAAAATGTGTAGGGTGTAATGTGTAGGGTGTAATGCTGTAGGCTGTTCAAACTAGGTTTGCAGTGTCTGCAACACTGGAACTAAATATTTACATGACTCCAAAAGATCTAATCTCTGGATTTCGCCCCCCTCCCACCCCCTTTATTTAGTTTGTATGCTATCTTTATCCACCACCCAGCACATTCCACACAGTCACTAAAGTTCATGGAAGAGATAAGTGGGGAGAAAAAAAAAGTCAAGACTTTAAAAAGAAAGGAGTAAGACTGTTTAAAAATAAGGAATAGATCATCCTCATTAGAGCTGAAGTCTTGCAGAAATTTTAGCTGGATACAGATGGATTCTAACAGTGATACCACCTGGGATCTCTAGAGACCCTGTAAAAGAGAAGTTCTAGGGGTGAGTTAACAAATTACAATCTTTCCAAACCTGTAACAGTCTGATCTTCAAAGCCTCTCAAGTATGCAAAGCTTCAAAGAAGCCTGAAATTCACTAAGAGCTTCCATAACAGAGTACAATGTTTTTCCAACTCATTTTTATTCCTTATTTACAAATTATTTATTTTCTGTTAGTGCTGAAACATCTATAAACCACTAAGGAAAACAAACTTCTACAAAAAGGCTTGCTGTCAATCATTTGTTAAACCAAGAATAATGAGCACAAGATTTTTTCAGACCAAATTCTGATGCTTGATGGAAAAGAATTAATTAAGAACTAGACGATAGATTGCCTGAAGAGATTAAACTCAATTATTGCACCCAAAACCAGAGTTAGGAAGAGATCCTTGCGTGGCATTCCCTGAATTCAGAAGGTCGGTGTGCCAGCAGCCTCCACCTGCTCTGAGAGATACATCAGCATGTCACCTCTGCCCTGACCCCACAGCTCCTGCTCGCTGCTGGAACCAACTGCAGGCAGAGGCACACCACCCTCAAGTATGCTGCTGACAGACAAATGTGGGTGTCAAAGCTCCCTGGAGGAGGCAGATAGTTATGGGTAAGTCTGTTCTGTTTGCATTACAAAACTCAAAAATAGAAAAGAAAGCAAATGAAAGGGTAACGGAGCCAGCTAAAGCATACAGACACACTCTGCAGGTATTTTCTTTTCTCCCAGGCAGTGGTGCCAACACTGAAAGTGTAACAGAAGTTAGCAGCTGTTCCATATTTTCCCTTCAGCTGTGAAAAGTAGATTGAGACTCATATAATAAGATCAAGAGTCTCACCTTCACTCCTTTCTCTGTGTATGCTCTAAAAAAAAGGAAAAGCTCTTCAGAAATGTCAGTTTCAACAAACAATTCCAAGGTAATACTGAACAGAATAATTTTGTTTCTTTGAATTTCAAGGCAACATCTGAATCTCAGGCCACATCCAAAAAAATTGTTTCATACTTTGTTACATTCTCACCATTTGTAACAAGGTAACACTCAATTTTGTAGGAGTTATAAGGACTGTTAACCAAAAGACACGATACAAATTTGACTTCCTTACCTGATCTCTCAGTCTCTCCTGGTGTCCCATTATTGCTGTGGCATGGTGGGGATACTTCTGTTTCAGATGCTCAAGAAAAGCCTCTCTCTTCCTGTCCATCTCTGAAGTTTGCATTCCCAGTATTTCTTTGGAGCTGCGAGGGCCACCTACTGTATGTCTGCGAGGGATGTTGCGGGCGGACTTGGAGCTGGAAGATGTGTGACTGCTCGGGGTCGACAGGAGCTCTTTAGATCGCAGACATTCTGCATCGTCTAGGGATGTTACATGCAAACTGGGCTTTGCCTGGTCTGAAAAGGAACAAAAACCAAACCCAAACAGTTTATATTATATAAATAATACCAACATTCACATTAGTAGCAAAATGGGAAAAAAAATTGATATGAAAGCTAGGTACTTTTTTAAAAGACTGCCAGTGTGCAATGGCATGTTCTGCATCATTAGGCATATACACATCATAGTAAGTGGCCCAGAAATAATCCCTTATATAAGCTATACACATACTTATCTACTTTTATCACACAACTGCAGTATTGCCTCACAGAAAAGTGAGCATCATTAAAGTAGATGTTCCTTTTATATCAACTTTACCTATGTGACTTGAAAAAAAGATCTGACAGGGCCCTTATTCCCTGACCTTTAAGATCCACAGGATGCTTTCTAGAAGAAGATACAGATTTCTTCAATGGGGTCCAGTACACTTAATGGCCCCATAACTAGTGTCCTTAAGGATACAAACTGGTAAAATTCCTTCGACAGAGCAAATTTGTAATCCTTAATCTTTTATTTCAGTGTGTTTTCAACATGTTCTGAAACACCTAGGAAATAATAAGAGGGCTTGGGAGTCTCTTTTTCCTGATTTGTGACTGTGGTCTGGTTTTAAATTTCACGGATCTCCCTCGGATTTTATATGCCTCAGGACAGTGGGCTGGAAAATTCTACATCATTTTTCCATAAACCATTTATTAAGAAATAGAATAAAAGCAAGTTCTGTGTGATCTAAAAAAGCAGGGGGAAAAATCTACTTTAAGACCAAAGACCACAACGACATTTGTAAAGAGATAGGCAGACACTGTGGGTATGTAAGTGCTGGCTTATCTTCAGGTAACTCTGTAACATGAACCCTCTGGTGCTCAAAAACTTGTAGACTGGAGCCTTGTTACCTAATACCTTTGCAAAAATGCCTCACTCCTTTGTCAGCAAAGGAAAAATAAAACCTAACTAAAACTTGAAGTACTGAAAAGGCCTCTCCAAGCCTGATGTGGTCTTCCTCATCTTTACCAGACTCAGACTCTCGTGCCCCTGAGAGTTAACCCTTCCCAGCACCTCCCAAGGAGCAGGGAGCTCATTCTTCTACCTGTTTTGAATAATCTTATTTCTCTCTGACACTTTCCTTCAGAGCCCCTTATTCTCCCCTTGACGTTTCGCCTGTGTGCTGCCATTATACAGCACTGCTGTTTGGAAACAGGCACCTACTCACTTCTTTTTATGGTTCAGTCAGTCATTCTGACACTGTGTGTGGTAGGCACACCACTCGCCTCAGGATTTTATGCTGAGGATTTCTCAGCTTTCTGGTGTGCATAGTCAATTGCCTGACATGTGCCATGGAACATCAAGCCTTAGTAATAAGGCAAATCCTCCACTGGTGGAGCTGCTGCTGGATGTCCCACCAATTTACATAGGGAATCAGTTTCCTGGGGTTCCATAACAGAACTTGGCCCTGGTCCTCCAAGACTACACATGTTTCTGTAAACTCCCTATACTGTTCAAGGGCTCCAAAATTTTCAACAATGCCCTCTTGTTTGCATTCACAGAAAGCAAATGCAGGCACAGCAGCCCAGGCCGCAGGTGACACCATGGTTTTATGAGCACAGATTTGGAAATAACTTTGTGAGCAAGTTTGGTTCACAGGGAAGTCTTACTCTCACACAGATTCAAAATTTCATCTGTGATCTTCTCCTTCTAAGACCTTCTTAGCAGCACAATCCTGGTTAAACCTTCAGAGCAGCAGCCTCACCTTCATGTACAAATGCATGCACTCAACTTTTTCAGGCACAACTCAATTAAGAAACGTCCATCCTCTCTGCTTATTGAAAAGTCAGAGCATGAGCCACCAAGTACATTGAGCTTGTTTGAGAAAAATGGCAAACAGGAAAGTTTTGCTTGCAAGAAGCCAGTGTGGCTACTCCAGATACACCCAGTGAAAACCGTTTCTGAAAGCTGCACAGGCATACCAATGGATTTTACATGGGAGGGAAACTAGGTAGGCTGGGACTGGATGGAATTTATCATCTTTAATTTGTTGTGCCAAGAGCCTAGAGGTTATATCCCTGAGGCTGCCGGAACAAAGGCACAGACATAAAATAAGGGATTTTCCTGGAGCTGGAGGGAGTCAGCATGAGCGTGAGTGACTGAGTGCAGCAATTTGGTATAAGCCCTCAAAGTACAGTCACAGCAGCAGTTTCAATCACTGAAGTGATGGCAGGCACTTCCTCAAGAAGGCAGGTAAGCCTATGCTGATACGCACAACCCAGAACTCATGAGTGTGTATTTTGGGTCCTAAATCTCTCTCATGCAAACTCTTTCTCTACTCTTCACTTCAGTAATTTCAATAGTTTAAGAAAGAGCTAATTATTTGGCACATAAAGAGAGGTATCAAGTAAAGTGTTTTACCACTGTTTGTTATTAGGTGAAACCTTGAAAAGGAATCAAAAATAACATACTTTTCTCATACTGTATTAGAAAGATCAACAAACTCTCTTATTTTTCGTTCATATATTTGGAAAACACTGCATAAATGCCAGTGAAAAGAAAGGAATGTAAACTATGCAAACTAATTTCTCATCTTGCCAGAAAGCTGACTTGGGCATTCAGCAAGATCCTGGTCCTGTATCATTATAGTACACAGCACCACATGACTTTCTTTGCAAACCAAAATCTGTTGTGTTTCAGTATGGATCTTTTCTCTCCTAACTGCTGAAAAAAATGTTTTGGACCATCTCCTAGACAGGGATAAGTGACTTCAATGGCAGGGCTGGGCACTGGGCTGCTGAAACTCCCCAGTGCATCTGGAGACACATCAGTTCTACAGATGCTGTGTATGCCACAGCACTGTATGGAGGAAAAACTGAGATCTTGGAGTGCTCAATAACATCGTGGGGTAAACCTTCCATATCTTCCAAGTGAAGATAATAGGCCTAGCAAATCAATCTCCACAGATAATTGTGAAATGTGTGAAACATCAAGTGATGGTTCCCAGAAGAGTGCTAAGAGTAGGAAAAGGATAAATTATCCAAGTACCCTCCTTGGGAAAGGAGCAAAGAGAAGGGAATATAAAACACAGAGGTGTGAGATAAGCTTGTCTCCCTCCCTGCCTCCCTCATTTTCAGAAGCTAAAAGCTGAAGGTCTTTCTGTCAATAAAGCAGCAAGTCTAGAGGGCAACTAAAGGCAAGACTTGCTGATTGACAGGGAGGAATTTGGTTATCCAAAGACGTGAGTAACTCTTATACTTTATTTGCTTCTCTGACCTGAAAACAAGTTTCAAGATTTCTTAACATCATCACCACCCATTACTATAGTAAAGGCCCAGGTCTGTTGTGTAGAAGGAGTATGTCTAGGATTAATGGCAAGATTATCATGATGGATTAATGGCTGTGAGCACGGACTGAAAAAAAATAGAAAAATAAAAAAGTCCTTTGATATGTCCTGCTATGTAATTCTTCTAACTCACAGCCTCCATGAAGTCTACAAAGGTCAGGAAAGTCACTTTGCTTCATTACTTTAAATGCTATGAAGATTTTAATAGTCCTGTTTTGCAACCCAGGTGACATGAAAAAAGAACATTCTCTGAATTATTTCAAAAAGGAACAAGTGTGGACCTGACCCACACTGATATAGTGAAACTGAGCCTTGAAGTGAACCCCATTCAATACTAAAATTTTTAAAAATAATATAGATTTAACAGCATGAGTCAAACCAACCTCTGTTACATTCATGTTAGCAGTAAATGTGATAGTATTTGGACTTGTTCTAATTTACTTCACTGTCATTACAATTAGCTCTCTTTCCAATGTAAATTTTGGATAAGGGCCAAAACTACTACATTTGGTTATGAGCTTTCAGCACTCAACAATTTCGGGAACTATAGAATCAGTCTGCTCAGCCCTCTGTTTCCTTAGCTCCACATGGATCTGAGGCAGTTTCATACAACTCCTACAGAAGAAATGTGTTACTGAAGGCTTTTTTTTTCTCCTACTCAGACACATTCTTGAAGTGAAGATTTCTGTCTCACTAAACATAAACAGACACAGGTTACTCGCAATGCTCAGTAATTTTGCTTAGTAAGTAATTCAAATGAACATAAATCAATTAATGAACACCCAATTAAAAAGAAAAAAAAAAAAAAAAGATGACCATTTTTTTCTCCCAAATTGCTAATACTCTATTTGTTGGCATAAAATTGTGTGATTTTCTTCTAAACCACATGCACTATTTGTTTCACAGAAGCACAGTAACACAACTTTTCCTGAAATGCCTTTGAGGTATCCAACATCAGGAAATGGGAATGTCCACAGGTGTCCCACAAACACTATAACAGATATAGATTAGATTAGGTGTTTGTCAGGCTACCTGAATGCTATGTTTCACGTGGAATGGCCCATGCAGAATTCTCCAGGAAACAGTTTTCGTTCACTTTATAGGAAATAGACAGTGCAGCAGTGAATGTATGAATGCTCAGCGGCGGAGCAAACCCTGCTCAGACAGCCCTGGCTTCGCTCCAGAACAAACCCCAGTGGTTTCACTCAAAGTAAACTAACCCTCTCACAATCTGCCGTGGATCTCCCTCTTTTAGCAGACACCCCGAGGTAAAGATGAGCTCAGCCCCACTTTTGCGAAGGAAGAGCAGTTTCTCTCCGCAGCTGAGGCTGGCAGGGCGTTTGAAGGGAAGGGGAGCGGCTTTCCCCGCCTCAGGCTCCGCACGGCGGGACCCGCACCGTGACAGCCGCGCACGGGCTCCGGAGGGCACTCACAAACCTCTCCAAAGACGAAGTTAAACTCACTAACTCCAAGAATCAGGAAATGTGCAAAGCAGAGCCATTAGTACAAGAAAAAAAAATGCTATTTTTTTTCCATGCATTCTGCCTCCAGTTATCTAAAGCAGCAACGAGGGACATGCTTAAACGTAACTCCATCTTTGCCTTACTTTTATCGCCGCTTACTTACCCCTCGTCTGCCTGCTGTCTGTTGGGCAAGGCAGGCACAGCTCAAGTTTCTGGCTTTCATTTTCCTCCATTGTCCCTGCCTACCGCACAGGCTCCCCTCTGCAGCTCGGAGCGGCGCGGTCAGCGCCGGCCTCGGGGCGGAGGAGGCGGAGGGAAGCGCTGGGCTGGCGGCGCGGCCCCGGCCCGGCCCGGCCCAGCCCTGCACGGCCCCGGCACAGCCCCGGCCCTGGCCCGGCCCCAGCCCCGGGCGGCTCCGGGGCCCGAGCCCGGCCCCGGCTCCGGCCCCGGCCCGGCCCCAACAGGTGACGGCCCCGCCGCCGCCCCTTCCCGGCCCGCCGCGCCGCCGTGTGAAAGGCAACATTTCAAACGCGATTACAGGCCTGAGCCTCCGCTGGAATCCGAACCCGCAGCCTCTTAAATCTCTGTCATGGGACAAAAGCCTTTCCACACGGTATTTTTCCTTTTTTTTTTTAAGCTCGTAACCACCAAGCCCACAAACATTCCTGATAAATGCTGCTCTGTCTATTTCAGCGTCTAGTTTAAAAGTAATTCATTATATAAACTTTTTGAGGTTTTGTTTTCAGTTGGATTCTTTCAAGCTGCTCAGAGAATGAATTGGGGGAAAATCAAGATACAGGAATTCAACTTTAGCAAAGCCAATAAAAATGAATGGTAGCAATATGTAAGCAGGGACTTGGGTTAAGAGGGATTTCGAAGCCTTAGTAGCAAAACATATAGAAACATATAACTAATTCTCTTTTGGCAGATCAGAGGCCAGCAGCCTGCATGAAAATCGATAGATCTACCAGGCTGCAAGGCAAAAAAATAGCGTGGCTGAGAAGGAGGAGATCAAATCCCACGGATTCCAGCAGATGCCACATGTATTGATTTAGCAGAGAATATTAGACTGATTTAGTCTATCCAAATCATAACCCTGAGTCAGAGATGGTGGAACAAACTTAGTGTTGAGTTACAGCAGCAAGACCATAAAGTTGTCCACAGACAACTTCAGAATTAGATTAAGAACAAAGCATAACTGAGATACTAATAAAAATAGGCAATTTTTCACTTAAATTCATACTCCAACACCAGGTAGCAATATCTTGAAAGTCATTTTAAACAGACCTAGCATAATATGGTCTTCCAAGTTTTCTTCAACTCTGACTTCAATATAACATCAGCCAAATTGTTTGCAATGACCTCTCAACCACCAGTCCAGACAGGCTAGGAAAATTCCCCTACATTTCCTTCTATATCTCGATCTGGCAGAAATGTCATCCTGTCTACTTAGATTATTGAGCACAGAAATGTTTTGTACTGAATATATAAATTCAGTAAAGAAGCTTAAGAAGGATCACTCTACTCATGCTCCTATCCTCTCCCTTCCAGTCAAAGAAAAAAAATAGTTGAGTAAATTACAATGAATAATTGATAAATGAACAAAACTATTGTTCATTAGATCAGACATACATATTTTCTAGCACTTCAGAAATATTTATTTTCCTTTTTAACAACTAATTCTATATGGTCTTGGAAGCTGGCAGAAGTCCCAGAAATCTGGCATGGAAAACATAGAAAAGATGTAAATACAATTTAAACATTAGCACTGCTATTTAAGATCTTCAGTACAGTGCTCCCAGCAGAATAATCCTATAGTTGCCCTGCAATTATAAAGAAAACAGTGTGATTTTATTTAGAATAGTGTTTTTACTGGCACTGGGTTCCTCCTACTCATTCTGATTGTGGACTATTTTGGGAGGAGAAGTGATGGCCAGCCATCCCACTAATCTGATACTTCTTTTGTGATATGAAGGAATGTACCTTTAACACCAAGATTTCCCAAAGTCTGGACAATCACAACGAGCCTCTTGCAATTTACATTCACAGCCAGCTGGAAGCATTAGAGGGTTCTTGCAGGAATAGTGAACACTGAATATCACCAACTTCAAGAAATGTAAAATAACTCAGAAACCTCTGATGGAAAAAAAAAAGCCAGTGCAGTTGCCTGGAGCAGCACCATGAAAGCTGTACCAAGACATTATGTGTACACAGGGCCCAGAAACTGAGAGTTCAAAAACTAAGGGCATTTAGAAAGACCTTATCCTAAAATAACACAAAAGAAAGTACAAAACATACTAGCATTAAATGCCTGAAAGGAAGGAACTTTTTCAGCTTTGTACAAAACCAGGGTTAGCTGTGGAGGTCAGTAGTGTTTGTACCAAGAACAATTGTACAATAAGTACAGAATCAGTGCACTCTAGCTCCTTAGAAGGCTTTGCCTCCATACATAGTGGGGAAAAATACGTAGAAAATTAGTCTAAGACTAAAATAACGAGGACAACAACAATAACAACATAATAAAAATGTAACTATCTACTTTTAGCCAGCATCTTTAGTTTCCATAGCCAAGAGCACAAGACAGAGTTGATCTCTTGACTTTCCCAGTCTCAGTGAGCAGCCAGGTGCCCCTTGGGACAGTGCCAGACTAGTCCAGAACTGCTGCTTTCATGGCCACAGCAAGATGCTCCCACTGCTGAGACTGACAGTACATGGTATTGATACTGCTCTAAGGGGCCTGAGCAAACGGACACCCAAAATATAGAGATGAAATAAGAGAGATTTTTTTTTTTTTGTTTGTGGACCTGTTTGAAAACTGGGTGTCACCTTATGAGAACTTCTCTAGCTGCAGAAGTGGTTCCTCAAACAGGATTAAAGAGCATTGCCAAAGGAAGAGACTAATCATGGCACACTTTGGTATCGTAAAAATCAAACCAAACCAAAGAGCTTGCCCATAAAACATAATCACCACTCAGGAAACATAATCACCTCTGCTGCTGCTCAGGACAGGGAGCAGTTGGGACAGGAAGGTCTCAAAGCATGTCTCATGCTAAGGGAAAATTCCTTGGTCTCAAGCTGGATTTAATTTGTGCATCTAACAATGCCATTCCTTAAGATGTTACCAGAGTCTGTTTAGAGAATTAGTGAAACTCCTTTAGCAGCTGGAGACAGCCAGAACCATTATATTATTAGGCTCAAATAAAGAGCACCCCAATACAGTCACTGGGTGGAATCACTAACAAGTTAAATAAACTTGATTAACCAGTTCATAGCATGCAATCAACATTTGTTTATCTGTGGGATCAACAATAACAGTGGTTCCTTTTAATTATTGTGCTCAGATCTGGATCCATCAATATCAAAACAATGCACTGAGAATATTTTCCAACAGGTTATGATGTTTTAATTGTGTTTAAAAGTAATGTCCCAGAGCAACTTCAACACTTCTGGATTTAGCATGTGTGTAAGAGGAACAATTAACAAATACCTGCTGCACTCAATTAGTCAAACTTATAATACAAAACAATGACTCCATGGTTCTAGCAATTATTCAGAGCTAAACATCTGGGCAGCTAATTATTAATAGTTAAATCATAAGAAGTGTCCCATAATTAAAGGCTTGCCTCAATATCCATGTGAAATCCTGTAGCCACTGTGAAAAACGTCATGAGTGCTCTCTGCAGGAATCAGCCTGACACTGTTTAACCTGTTGTAAACTAGAAAAAAATATTAGACCTGGAGTGGTGAGGCAGAAGCCTGAGAGGAATTATGAGCACTCAAGTGGGTCCAAGGCTTCATATGACCAGAGATGGCTTGGGACTGCTGTGCAGGAGGGGAGCATCATGTGGATGCTCCAGCATGTCAGGAAACCTCCCCTCTGTACTCTGGGGAATCATGGTGGGTGAGTATTCTCTACCTACCAGTCAGATTTGAAATGGAGAAAGGAACTAACTCCAGGGAAAGAGCTCTGACTGTGACCAAGCTGTGATTTCCTCCTTGGACAGTAGAGAGCAGCTTCAGGGCTGCAGTTCATTTGAGCACATCTCTGTTCTCATCCATCCTCAGCATCTTCACTGCCAGGCTGGGTGGTGGTCTCTCAATGCTTAAAAATTAAAATAGACTCACTTCTGAAAGAAGAGGACTGTGTTCAGGTATCATATTATCAAAGAAGCTACTGTAACAGCCACTAGCTTGTACAAGCAAAATGAAAAAAATTCTGAGATGTATCAATATGAATCCATGTAAATACATCTGGAGGCAAAGAGGCTTAATTTTTAAATTAATTATTGATTAGGTCTATAGATTAGGTCTATTGATTAGGTATTGTACAAAGAATTCTAGATTATTAAGGTATGGAGGGGGGCTTTACCATCATTTGGTCTCATCCACTTAGTAAGAGATCTAAATGAAGTGGGTCCTATTTTTAATGCAAGCATAGTGGTTAAAATATTCAGTGCTTAAATTAAAGGAAAACATCTGAACTTGATTTTAAAAATTACAATGACTATCTAAAACAACTTCTGAGTTTACTTATCGTGAAATTACCTTCCTTGTTAAAAATCTGTGGAGAATTTCAGTGATTATATTCTGTACATTACAGTTCAGTTAAGAAGTCTCTATTCATTTAAGAATACTTGTGAGGAAAAATTAGCCCAAAGAGTGAAATGGTAACACGCAGCTGAAGCAAAAAAGGAAATTGAATATGAGTTTTTCTGCTCATCTCCACAACAGAATTTCATTGTGTCTTGTCAGACCTACAGGTTTCAGCTCTTCAGAAAAGTTCAGAGGCTCAACAGTGGTGCCAAGAGCCAGCCTTAATCAGTAAAACAACTATACTAAAGAGTGACTAAGAAGTTGAACATGAAATATTCAGGCAGAAGATACATTCATCCTTCCAATTCCGTTTCAAATATAGCTCTGGGAAGCGGCTGTAATCACCTGTCACTTGGCATTGTCAAGTGTCAGATGCATATCTCCAAGTAACACATCAATCTTCATGTACTCAAAAGACATTTTGTTCAACTCTCACACCTTAGATCATAGTAAATAGGTTATATTTTCTATTTTCCAAGTTTATTTTTTGTTTCCTTCCTCTCCCTCCAATATTTTAAATAAATTAAAAGGCCTGAAAGCAGTAGACACTTTTGCATGCCCTACATCAAACTGAGAAAAAGAACTGTGGTCATCACAAAGAAGTGCTGACTTTAAAGTGAGGAGAAAAACGAAAACAAAAAAAGAGGTGATTCTGTTCTTTCAATAATACCTTTGTCTCCCTCTCTAATTGGGGACAATCCCAACAAAGCTAACAGTAGATATACTTTAACATGACTTCCCTTTCCATCGCCCAAGGGAAGATGGAACAGAGCTAAATGAGCATAATTACAGGATCCATGTTTCTGACTCGTGCAATGGAACACCTTCTTTCAGCCTTTGCCCCCTTGTGCTGTCATCCCACCATACCCAACTAACATTAATATGACTACACTGCCACCAGCACAAGCACTTTGAGCTGGAGACCCTGACATGCCCCAGCTCCTCCTCACCCCTGCCAGGCTGGACAGCCCTTCCTTCACCACCACATTTTCCTACAGGAAGGTAAGGAAAGAGATCAGCCTGCAAACTCCAAAACAGAAAATATGATAATGTTTTTGTAAGGTACCAAACAAATTACTCTATGAAAGCAAAATATGCCTTACATTGCAGAATTTTTAATCACTGCAGTTTAATGGAATAAAAAGCAATATGTGGGCGGGAAAGAACAGTGTAGGGGATTGTTCCTGAAGGAGGTGGACAAAAGGGGGGGAAGGAGGTTGCTTTAAAGTCCATCTGCTCTACATTCAAATTCTATTTCTCCCCAGTGTAAAGAATTTGGGTTTTGATAAGTTCACTTTGGATGAATTGACTCAAATAGAGCTCTGGTTGAGTTTGAATTCAAATTGATCCAACTTTTTAGCAGTGCCAGAAGAATAGACTTACTGCTTGAAGCACTGATCATCGCTGGTTTCATGGACATCTGCAGGATCTGGTTGTAAATTTATGAGGCGACATGCTGTAGTGATCAAAAGTACCAGAAGCTGCTCTACACAAAGTACAATTATTTGAAATAATATGAGAGATCCTTTATTTCAGCTTTTACCAATACACATCCAGTTTATAAGATTGTCAGGTGACTGCTTGAATTAATAGGAAATACAAAATACACTTCAATGGAGACTGGGTTCAGAAATAAAGTAATAGTTCAAGTTATGCTGTGGTTATCATAACTACCTATTTATCAGCCAGCACTTTTGATAAATATTATACCCCAAAAAAAACCCTTTCAATAAAAAAAATGGTAAATAATGATTAGAAATATAACACAATGGCACCAGTGTTGTCAACTCACAGTATTCACATATTCCATTATGATGGTCTTTCTTGAAAAGTAACACTTTTGGGAACACTATTCATTTTATTCATCTCTGGACTGTATGCAATCATATATTTGACTTTTCTCAACAATGCCACTGGAAAGATTTTTTTCTAAGACTCAGACTAAAATCAAGTGAGAGGTCAGGACCATTGTGATTTAATGAATTGGACATTTTAAATCTTTTTTACTACAGTTTCTCCCTGTTCCCACTACAAAGGCAATACTGTACAACAAATGACAATCTGAATATCTGAGAAGAGATAAAGACAAGCAGAATAAATTCTTAGAGCTTTGTTTCTGTTCAGATCTGGTTTTTAACCCAGCAGGGATGGTCACAAGTCGTGGTATGTAAAGCTTTTATTTCTACCCTTTGTAGGGCACCAGCCTCTGAAGGCAGATATAAGAACAGATGTCCAATGTAGACCTTTCAACTTGTAAATATATCAATGACCTCTCCAACAGTATGTACATCTCCCTCCTTCAAAATGCCTCTGTGACCTCCCCAACCATGCTCATACTATTATTAAGACAACTGATTAGTAAGAAAGCAATTGGAGTTGACAGCAGTGGCACTGCTGGTCTTTTCCAGGCCTACCCAGTCTGTTCTGCTGGGATGCACACTTACTAATTCACTCTTCAGTATTTCGGGTTCATAGCTTTAGGGCAACAGGGACCATTTGATTATCTTGTCTGATTTCTCATCTATCACAAGCCATTAAATTTGATGTGGGATCCTCACACAAAAGCCAGAAGCTTAAATGAGATGAAGAAGACATTACTGATCTCAGGACACCAATGCTAGCATGTGTTAAAAACCCCACCACACATGCAATGAGAACTACTCAGATGACCAGCATAAGAAAGTGAAGGACATCAAGCTGCAAAACCCTGAGCAAAGTTCTCTCCTCTGCCTTTGATTTCCCACATGAGACATCCACCTTAAAAAACCTCCAAACCATCCTAACCAAAGATGTGATCCACATACCCGCTCACTGTCTCCAGCACAGTCCATCTTTTATGCATGAGAGAAAAAACCTGATGGGAAAAAACACTCAAAACTTACCTATCCTGATGTACCTGGAAGGGAACAAATCCTGCTGAGCACTGCACGTGGTCTGCTGAAAGGTGCAAGCACAACAGCTGATTATAATCACTGCCTTTAATTCAGAGCTGCCACTGCTGTTATTTGAGGGTGTTTTGCAGGCAGGACATGGCTGATGGAGCTGCTGACTCAGGCATACCATGTCCAGCAGCAGCAGGACTGCCACAATCCTCCACCCTGCATCAACCACCCAGTAAATACAGGCTTCTTGCTACCTGGGCTCAAATGGCTTTGCAAATACACCTGTTCTCATTTCAAAGACTATGTTACAGTTATTTAACTCATGTTTAATTACCCTCAGTGCTAAGAAATTGCACCCTATTTCTTCATGGCAAAGTTGCTTTAACTGCATTTTCCAAGGGTCAGTTTTATTTCCCTTTGTCAGCCAGACCCGTCAGTGCTGTATGATGTGTGCTAGGTGGGAAAACCATATCACAGCCTGCTCACTCACTCACTCACTCACTCACTCACATCAGCTGAGCTCTGTAAGTCTTGCATTATCTTTTTGTCCCAGTTTTCTTCTTGGAAAATAAATCTTTGCCTCTTTTCACTTTCTTTCCAGTATTCTCATCATCTCCTTGCAGTACAGCTAGTGAGATTGTCAGAGCCCATTCCTCTGAACTTAATACACTAACAGTAAGAAAAGGGTACATGACCTAAATTTACCTCTGGAAACACTGATGCAGCTGGATGCTGTATGAAAACAGAGCCCCCAGGGAAAGGGACCAGAGGCTGGGGCACTCTGCCCAGCCAGGATGGGAGCCTGTGGCCGCAGCAACCTCCTCCCAAAAAGGGAAAGAATGTTTCTGGTTTTGCAAGGGTAAAATGTCCAAACACCAAGTGAGATGCAGTGTCATGACTCACATCATATCTTATTCCTCCTACAAGGGGAAGTCTGCTGCTCCTGTGCAAGAAGATAAAAAGGGAGAAAGTAACAAAGCTCTTTCTCATCAGGCCACAGAATTGCCTGGGGTGAAGACAAGAATAAGCAATGTCAGCACAGGAAGGTGTCATATAAGGTTTAAATTTTTTCAGTGGAAAAGTCTCTGTCTCTCTCAAGAATAAATACATAACCCAAGACAATTTAATTCCAGCTGTTCTGTATTTCTTACAAAAACTTTTCAAACCATAGGATGACTCACAGGCGAGCATTCAATTGACATTTTATTATGTATGTCCCCTTACAAACTGGATGTCTGTGCTGAGATATACACCTATGTCTCATAACATAGCATATGCCTTTACATGCAGCACTTTACATGTGCAGGGTAGGGAACAGGCAGTAAGTAGTGACAATGACAGGTTTTCCTCAGTTCAGAAGGCTGTTAAATATTATTTGGCTGCTTTTACTGCATATGTAAATACTACAATACTCTGATTTCCAAGACTGATTTGCAAAATGTAACTCTGTAATTTGTTAAATTTTACTTATGATTTTCATACTATTGCTGTAATCCTTCATAATTAATATAATAAGGTCCAGTAATAAATTCCCAGTTTTTATCATCCTTCTTTTCCTTTTTTGCTCTGGAACTGCCATTAAAAGATAATACTTCAAGACTGCAGCTGGAATGACAATTAAATCCTTTCACCAGCTGGAGGATATTCTGGGCAAAGTGCTAGAAGGAAAGAAGCACCAAGATCTCTTTGAGACAAGGTATATTATTCCTTACATGCCTCCATTTCAAACTTACAAGCTCCTGTAAGTCCTCTCACCACAGAGGGTAACGCAGGAGTGCCCTCGGAAGAGGGGGAAGTAAATGAAGGATGAGTTTGCAGCCCACGAGCAGTATTCATGTAATGCTTTTAGTCTGCTCTTTTGCACTGTCTTCTAAAGTGCCTAAACTCAGCCAGAAAACACAGGCTGAATACCACAGTTAGGGGTAAAATGCTGCAGGCAGTAATTATCAATCACTTTCTTTTCCCAACCATCAAAGAAGGTAATTTGTTTGTTTTCCCCACCAGCAAGGAAAAGACTGGGTGGTCTTCTGACTCAAGAGTCTGAGAAATATTCCTCTCAAGGACAAGGCTCTCCCAGGCCTCTTGGGCAGCATGAGCTCCTTTTTCAACATGGTCTTACACTGTATTTGATTTTAGTCACAGACATTAAGACTGTGGCAATGTTTTGCAAATCATCACTAAATACCTTTTCTTCACAGTGCCATGTAATTCTCGGGAGTGTTTCCAAGAAAGGCATAAAGCCTTGCTTGTGGAAAGGTAGCATATTTCCAGTTCCTCAGCTGTCTTCATCAGCATGGGACTGCCATTTCACAGAGATTTTTTTCATCAGGTTGAAGACTAATTCCCCTCCATCTTGCAGTAGTTGTCACCAGTTGCAAGAATATAGTGGCTTTATTCAATATGTAAGTAGCTGTGAATTCCGATACTATAATTTCATTGAGGGAAAGACATCCCAATTAAACATTAATATAAAAACTCAGCACCTTGCAGAAAATTCAAACAATTCTCCTATTTATTTAAAAACATCTCTTGGATTACTATACCTTCAGACTTTAAAAAAAAATGAATTAAAATCTTTTGTTTCCCCATCCCCTTCTTAAACAGTGTACTTCTGATAATACCTATGCTGAAAGCCATGCCAGTTGAAGTTGTTTGCATACTGAAAAACTGAAGTTCAGACTGTTCAGTGTTGCAATTCAGCTTCCCTTTGCATTAAAAGGAAGCTAGGAGAAAATGGGACAGGAACCAGGCTGAAAAGCTTTCTGAAAGCTGCAGCTGCAGCCAACAGCTGAAATTTAAAATCAGACATTATTTTCTCTCCTCATCTTGTGGGCTCTGCCACAGTTTCAATAAACCACAAATTTAGCCACAAAGGCACTATCACTTGTAATTTTCTTTTGCTGATGGAGCTAAAATAAGAACCATTAACACTTCCCCCAACTTCAGAAAGCAGCATATGTCACTCTCCAATAGGGCTCTTGACAGGTTCCATGTGGACAATGTGTTAGGCAAGGAGCAACCTCCAAACGTGGTACTGTGAAATTAGGAGTTTAATATTGCAGTGAGAACCTGGAAAACAAGATCATATGGGTCAAGGAAAGCAGAAGCAAGAACTGCTGCCATTTCCCAAGCCAGTGAGAAAACAGACCTGTGACAGCCAGCAGACACGGCTCCCTTGGATTTCCAGAGGGCATGTAGCAACATCCCTCATAAAGAAACAGAGAGGAGATCTTCCCATTGATAAAAAACTGAATAAAGATAGGAAAAACCCTGTAGGAACAAAAGCCAGATTTCCCTGGGGATGTAGACTACCAGTCACACAGAGTGGACTGGTTCAGGCAGTGAGCTGAAAAAGAGGGTTTAAGTGAGGTGGCAGAGCTTACTGACTACATTCTGATATTCAAGGAAGACAAGGGCTGATTGCAGGGAAGAGATTTCATAACATTCACTGACTAGGCAGTAAATTGACAGCTGAAATCCCATGTAGACAAATATAAAGCGATGCACATTGACATTGAACAAACTGTTATTGCTCAAAAAGAGGGCTTGAGGTTAGAACCATTTCTTGAAAATTTCAGCTCAGTGCTCATTAGTGATTAAAAAACCAAATAGATGTTAGAAAATGCTAGGAAAAGAATAGCAAACGAGGCAGATAGTACCATTATGCTACTGTACAAATCCACAGTCTACCCACATTTTGAACATTGCATGCAATTTTAATTTACTCCAGGTCAAAAAAGATACAATAGAAATGTTAAGAAAAAGGCAGCATGGATGATCAAAGTTGCAGAAGAGTTTCTGTTCAAGGAACAACTGAATTATGTAGGACCCTCCATCATGAAAACAGATTACTCAAACATCTGTTTGAGTTCTATAAATATGAGTACAAAAGTTAGATGGAAAAAGGCTGGTCATTGTCTCTCTCAATACAGACTGTAAGGTCATCAAATGAAAGAAGTAAGCTAATGATTCAAAACTACATAGATGTGAATATTAATTCACAGAGCATTATGGAAGTGCTGGTAAGCTGGGGAACTTCCTGCTGTAGGACATTGCAGTTACTGAGTTAAGAGGAGTTTAAAAAAATAAAAAACAAGTTAATGAGGAAAAAATCCATTGAGCACTGTTAAGAAAAAGGACATAATCCTTGTTTTCCCTCAAGTAATCTTTTAATTGCATATTTCTGGGAGCTGAGAGGATATTCCAGAAGTATGACTACATACTTTCCTTGATCCCACATATCCTTCTTAAGGTAACAATCACCATTGTTGTACCTGACTGCTCTTGCAGTTGACAATGTACAAGAAGCCCCAATGCTGACAGTAACACTTTGTAATATGTGCTAAACATAAAGAAATAGAAGCACATTACAACAGAAAAATAGCAACCCTAAACCTAAACAAAACACTCTGCTCTGTGGTGAGAATCACATGGAAATCTCATCCTGAAGAGAGGATATGGGAGAAAATGAATGGCATACAATACATTAAGTCATGTCTCATCTGTTGTAGAAAATTGTCCACACAGGAAAGTTAGTGCAGTGGAAGCTAGAAAATGAATTTGCAGTGCCTCAGCTATTCCACAGAGGTGACAGACAATGCAGGGTAAATCTTACATGGCATCAGCATCCAGGGCTCTGGATTCCATCAAGTGTCAGAACTCTGTTAAACCTTTTGAACAAGGGATCTGTACAGCTTTGGGAGGCTGAGATCATCTTTTCTCTGGCATCAATTCCCTGCTACCAAGAAGCTACTCTGGAGGACTTTAGGTGCCCTGACATAGATGGAAGCACAGAGTGGCACCAAGCCTCCCATGCCTTTCCCCATTGCTCTGGGATGGGTGAACTAGTGTATGGCAGGCAAGGCTGTGCAGATCAGCACACAATACTCCACAAGGCAGCACTAGGATCTGGTAGGGCATTGGTAATTTGCTTGTTTAGAAGCACAAAATCTGAATATCTGCTCACACTGCTGCACACAACCTTGCTGTGAAGGCATCATATGCTTTTGTTCCTGTAGTTCCTTGGAGACGTGCTTTGACTATTTCCTATTTGAGATGTGTAACCACCTCTATTCTTCCTCAGTCCAAGGAAACAGGAGAATTACTCCTTTTTTTTTTTTTTTTTTTTTTTTTTTTTTTTTTTTTTAAATCAGGAGACATTTTTCAAGGGTAAAGAAGAATAATACACCTTTTATACAACTTTTTTTAAGCAGTGATGCACAATAAGAAACTTTTTACTAGCAATTTCTCAAGGAATGTTATGAGTGGCTGACTTGAAAGAGACCTATCCAAAATCTCATTAGCTTTTCAAGTAGTTTAGAGAACAGTTCTTACAGAATTATCAAACACACAAGAAAGCAATGGCAGTTTCATACCTGAGATTATGTACTTGTGTGTTAACTGCAGAAACACATCAGAGTTGAGGAGTGTCATGCACTTGGAGCTGCTGCTGTAACAGGGAGCTCCTGGGGATTGTTGCAGCAGACTCTTTGTAAACATTTTGTTTGCATGATTAAATACTGTTTCTCAAGTGATGTACATATGATATACAGTGATTTATCTCAGTAACTCCTGACCCAGAAAATCTGAAGTAATTCAAACAACTAACTAAATAAATAAATAAATAAATTTTAAAAAATCACAAAATCTTCATGGGTGTGCCGCACACCCAGTTTGTAACACCTTGCATAAGCAACCTGTGGATACTGTGGTTTGTGTAGAGCAGCCAAATCTGTTCTCTGCTGGAGACCATGGCTCTGCACATGGCTGCAGGCTGGCAGATGCACTGGCTGCTCTAGAGAGGTTTCACACCCATCTGCAATATTGGCACTGCAAATGACAGAAAATAAGAGTGCTCTTTTCTAGTGACAGGACTTCTGAGATACCACCAAAGAATCCCATTCCTTCCTTCTTTCCAAGGGAAGCCAACCTGCCACACTTCACTTAGTCTCAGCCTTCAAAAATACAAGCAAATATCCCCCTAGTATCCACTTAGTAACCACAGAGGTAAAAGAGGAACTCCTGAAGGTAATTCATTGCACTGAATCTAGACCCCTGTTTTAGGATGGGGTGAATTAGTCTCCTGAGATACCTCTCCATGACTGTACAGCAGCATATACAGGGCCAATGTTACAGGAGTTGATTCTTGCATGCAGAGAGCAGTGGGGAGCTCTTCAGTGGAGGTAGTGGTGATCACTTGAAAACATCCGCACATATGGCTTTTTGGATGGCATGACACTTCTTTAAATACTTCTGAGAATAAAATAAAAATTAACTTTTTATTTGGAAAAATATGTACTCTCTATACGTGGAAATATCTCCTAATACTCTTTCTAATATTTTCACAATGTTTTAGACAGTGAGTGATTCCCATGTAGACTGTTTTCCTCAAAAGCCAAGAACACATTTAATTCCAAATTTTAGGCTCATGCTCCAGATTCTCTGTACAAAGGCTTTACTACTTCTATTTTTGCCCAACTCTTTTTGTCATACTGTTTTGCTGCCAACAGACTAGACAATCAGTATCTTAAACACTTCTCTCTTGAAACAAAACAATCCAAACCAGATCATATTCTGGGGAGACTCTCACTACCATAAAATGCTGTTTTACAAGGCTGAGGATGCTCTGTCTTTCCCTTGCACTACAGTTCTGTTTGCAATCTCATACCAGATGGAGCTGTTGCGTGGTTCCTGTCCAGACTTTGAAAAGCAAAGCACGAAAGCCTGCTCTTAAAACTTCTGTAACAACACTTCATGAGTGGTGGCTGTGGCTGTGCCAGGAGGGTTGCAAACAGCACTTCCTTCTACCCTGTGACCTCAATCCATGTAGACACACTGCAGCATCCACCCTGAGCTCTGCTGAGCTGTGTGGGGGTCTCAGCTCTGTGCAGCACAGGTAACACCTCTCTCATGTGAGCACACCTGTGCTCCCTGCAACTGGCTGCTCAGCTGCTGCTTCTCTCACCTCTTGCCTCACCATCTTCAGCATATTTTGCTGACAACATACCTTACTTTGCCTCATCTGGCTCCCCCCAGGAAACACAGGAAGAAAAGCTATTTATAGACAAAGGCTGTGTTTTTGAAGCTGTAGGTGGCTGGATAGAGTGGACAGTGGGGCTGGTGAGAGGCTGAGAGCTGCCCTGGGGTTACAGCTGCTGGAGGCTGTTCAGCACCAGCACACCCCACCAACAGGGAAAGTGAGCACCAGCTCCTGCAGGTGGTGAAGCTGCTGTCCCCTACAACACACAGCCCAGCAGCAGAGGGAATTCACTTCCCATCTTGACATTTCATCTCAAGGCTTGTCGTAGCTTTTTACTCTGTGGTCATGACCCGACTGTGCTCAATGTCCTGCCAATGAAATACAGGCAATTTTTGTGAAACTAAACAGTTTTCTACCATGGAAAGTCCCGGAGCTTAGAGAAAATAGGTTGATCTCCACCCATTGTCTGTATTAAAACTTCCTTCACAGCTTCAAATTATAGCCTTCTAATGAAAGTATGGGGAAATCAGATGAACAGAGAAATCAGACTTTGACAATGGAGACACTAACAACATGCAAACCACTTTTTTATTTTTAAAGAAGTTCTTTTTGAAACTTTCATTTGTCTTTCATCCTCAATGAAACACGAGTCCCAAAAGAAGAACATGCAGAAGCATGTCCTACAGGCTCCCTGTGGCTGGCAAGATCCCCATATGAAAGTCCAGAAACTTCATCAGGTCTGGATAAGGAAAGTTAAATCTATTCTTAGATGCTGCTTTGGAAACCACAAACTGATTTTGAACACAAAAGAGCAGAAGTTCTCTTTGAGAGTCCTGAAAGAACTTGAAATCTTCGGTCTTTTTCTAAGGCCTCATTTGTTTTCAGGGGGAAGCCTCAGGCTATTGGCTCTCCCTATGGCCTCAAAACTGGCTAGACCACAAGAGATTCTGCTCCAAGACAGTGTCATAAGATTGATTAACCACTTAAAACTCTGTGTAAGATCTCAGAATAGGTGGTAAGTGGAGGTACCTTTTACTCTGTAAAACTCATGACACTTGTTTTTGTAGCTACACGATGATTCAGGCATGCAAGCTTAGCACTTTGCACACACTGCAATGCCATCAGTGCAAACTGCTAAATTCTGAAGGAAAACTAAACTTTTATAATTCCTCATTAGTTATTGGAGTTGATGTCTGGTTGAAGATAAAAACAAAACAAAATATAAAGTTTTAGACTAAATACAAGCTGTGGTGCTGGCAGAATTTTGAAGTGATCTTATAAAATACCTGCACATGGGATATGGAGCACTATTTCTTAATGTTATTGAATGTTCTTCACAGGAATGGTGTTAGATTGAAATCCCCACAAAGCATTAGTGTTGCCTATGGAAAGAAAAATACCCAAGGAATATATAGCTGATATACCCCTGCAAAAACAAACAAACAAAAAAAAAACCAAAAAAACCCCCAACAAACAAACCAAAAACCCTAACAATTAAACTTGACTTGGCAAGTCTTTACACACATTAGGTAAAAGACTGCTCCTTCTTACCAGCAGCCAAGATCTTCTAATAACCCTACAATTTGTTAATCAAGTAACATATGGTACTGCTTTAGGAAAACACACCATTCTGATTTTGCATTTACATGGTCAGTTTCCTACAAAACTACTGTCAAGATTTAACCATTGTTATATAACCCACTTATTTTTATATTGCTATTCTTTAAATAAGCCAGTAAGTACAGAAATAAGAAGATAATAAATTTTAATCCAAACAATAAGTAAAACTCATTTTCACATAGTTTCCAGTGATAGAAAAATTTCTACTTACCATGCTGAATCTCACCAATCTATAAAAACCACAATTTGCTGCAAAATTATGACATAAAAATTCTGTTGACTTTGACTTAAATCCCCTTAAAATCCACCACATTAAGTGTTTTTAGGGTAAAACTAAACTGCCAAGGCAAAATTTAGTGTAGCTTCATAATATCTGCACAAAGTGGTTCCTACATATATATAACTTCATTAATGTGTTTAAACCTCTGTTTTAAAGACATAAGAAGCCTCACTGTCTCCTAAAATGACACCACAATTTCCTTACATGGAATATAATATTTCTAAATAATAGGTTAAAAAAATAAAAATTAGCTTATTATGTTTATTTTAAAATTAATCTTATTTGCCTAAATTTAAGTTTTAGACCAGTGTGCCTATGCTGATTTAGTCTCTCTCTGCATGTCACTGCTTAATTTACCAACACTCGGCTGCTGGGCCATAAGTTTCTGTCACCCTGACACAAGTTCAGTGCCAGTCCATTCACAATGTCACATACCTTGCACAAACCTACCACAACTCAGTCTGGGTGCCAGGCTGTGGTTTCTGCTCTGCCTCCTGTTGGAAATGGGGTCAGCCTGCTCTCCAGCCCTGCTCACAGACCACAGCAGCAGCTCCCCCCACCTGAGCTGCTTCTACAGCTCAGGATGTTCTTACCCACAGCCAGGAGGCTTTGTCTGCCCTGGCTCTCTCTGCAGTGCCAGGGTTCCCCCACAGCCACCCCTGGCCGGGGACATTGCCAGGGTGCCAAGGAGGGGGCACTGCCAGCTCCAGGTGCTGCAGCAAGAGGCAGAGTGTTTTGTATTTTGTCACCTTGCAGATGAGGTGACATCAGAACAGCTCAGGTCAGAGCATGGAAGGGAGCAACTGTCTCTGCCCAGACAAGAAAACTGTCAGCAAAAACAGGAGGTTTGGCAGAGAAGGCCTGTAAAACAGTAAAGCTCATGGAGAAAGCTTAGGAAGGCGTTTCTGTTTTATGTGTGCTATTTCAATTAAAGATAGGCAGTTTTGAATACGTATACATATTCTGCAGTTCGAGGCCATTAGGAGGGCTTGTTTTTTGGCTGCTTCTTCATGCTTTTAACATCAGACACAGATGTAGCACAAGTTGAAAAACACTTTCAAAGTACTTGCATATGGAAGTTTGTTTACAAGTACAGAAGAATTGCCTTACAATGCCACTTCTCAGCACTGAACATGACAATGCATTCAGTTCTATTTAAAGGAAGAGAGGGTTCTAAAATTTCTGAGTACATGAAACAAACTAAAAGCACCCAACATGTTTTTCAGCAAATTAACATTTTTCTCTGTATTTTCAATTGCAGAATAAAAATGAAAGTTGAGCGCATGAATCCCTGAAATTTTTCTAACATTTAGTTTAAAAATTTAAATCTGGGCTTTTACTTGCAAGAAATACAAGGCACAAAGTTACAGGAATATGAAGTTATTTAAGAAAAATTAAATAAGAGAATGCCATAACCTTTACTTATTTGATACTATTCAAAATTTTATAAATTTATATAGACTGGAAGACAGACATTCTTAAGTTAATAATTATTAAACTTTTAACTATTGCATATATACATCTGTATTCACAGTCACATAATGCTACACCTCGTGTTTCACAGCATATGTCTCCCTCTCTAAATTGCTCATCATCAATTGAATTATAAACTCTATCAAGACACACAAGAATTTCCTGCACAGCATGTGATATAATGGTCCAGTGAATTCCACTGTGAGTTTCATGCTATTCCTCATAACATAGTAAAGGATACTTTAAAATGCATTGCAGAAATTCCCTCTCAGTTAAATACTTGATTTCCACTTAAATGTAGCAATAATCTTCTGAAATAGATGCATGGCTGAAATGAACATTAATAGTTTCACATACTGGCATATATTTCTTTAAGAAATTCAAAGCAGGTTATACTGTCTGCAGAAGATAAAAGTCCCACCTGGCCAAGTCCCAAAACAGATCAAGGGATAGGATGAGACACTCAGTGCAGGAATGTGTCTCTTCTGAAAGGCTAGCACATACATGGTGGGGACAGTGTGTGAGGGTGGCTCACCTGGATATACAAGCAGCTTCATGAGCAAAGTCACACCTGCAGCAACATTCTTGGCTTGAAAGGAGTTGCAGAGAACACTTGATAAATTACCTGGCAGAAGATGTTTCTACCATCTCCACCTTATTCTCAGTTTTTGAAAATTAATCATTTTCTTTGAGTTTTGCTGTATAAAAATTCAAGAATTTGCTTACCAAACCTCAGTTCCTATGGGTGGCAAAAGGAGAACAAATGTGAATTTTCAGCATTTCAAGACTCTTGGGGTGCAGAGTCTCTTTGGTATTTGTATAACAGCTCCTACAAGGAGCCCATAAACAGCAATGGAATGGCAGCCACTGTGATGAAGACAGATTTCCTACTGACAGCCAAGGAGCAGCAGGCAGGCATAGACAGATCCTGAGTTTTGTTTTACTGCACCCAAGCTTTGTTTTATTGCACCCTGAGTCAGCCCTGTGAAGAAAAAGCAGAGGGCAAGGAGACTTTGGGGGGGTCCCACTGTGCTTCAGTACACACCCCACTGCATCAGGAGCTCCTTCCTCATGGAGGAGCACAAGGGCTCCCATCCGTGCAAATACCCAGGTCCACATGGCCACTGCTCCCAGCATGACAGCACATGGATGAGGTACAGAATTAGGTATGCCTTGAACATCGCCCTATTTTTGATTAAAGCAAGAGAGAAATGCAGCTAGACAAACACTCATTCTAATCTGCTCACCTAGGGTATCTGATTCTGCCTTGAAGGAGGTTTGGATTGCTCTACTGTTGATATTTAAACAGAACCCTTGATTCTAAATTGCTGGTGGAAGTACCTTAAAGCTATCTGAAACATCTGAAAAGATAACAAACATTACGGATTTGTGGATGGGCAAAATTACCTCTGTCTCTTAATCCAAGATCCTGGATAATGAAATGCACTGCTAATGTCTCTCAGAGGTACTCCAGCAGCTTAAACTGGTGCTTTGCAATACAAGCAGTAGCAGATCTGCTATTGTTTTCTTTTCTTACTGAACATTTCACCCTTGCTGTATCAGCAAATTAGTATCTACTGAGTTCAAAGCTATTACACAATACTCACTGTCCCTCCCCCTTAACAAAGAAGATAAAACATACTATGTTTAAAATACAATTAAATTTCTAGATAATAACAAGATGTATAAAATTAAAACTTCATTTAAATCTTTTAACTTACTGAACTATTCTCCTCCTCCAGCAGAGCGTTCTGCACCAGTTATTAGGAGCAAGAAGGGAATTTCCTCCTCCTCAGACTATTCTTGAAATAGATTGCAGTAAGTCTTCCTTTCCAACCCCAGCCTTCAACAGCAAAAGGAAGCAACTCTCAATCTACAGGCAGGAACAAACTCAGGAACTAAAAAAAAAACCCCAACCAAACAACCCCCATCCCAAAATTTTGATGATCACTTTATTATATGTCAACACAGCTATTTCAGAAAGAAGATCTCTATGAACTGTTTTAAAAGACTTCCTACTGCAGAAACCTAAATCATAGCATAATGCTTGCTTGTCTTGCCTTTCAAGTCCGGAAAGCTCTTTGTTAACATCACTTGTAGTAAGGAAACAAGTTTTCACTCACTCTCTGTGTGTATTTTTGTAAGCCAGTCTTGTAAACAAACCAGTGATAGTTTATGGATGCCAATAGAGGACAGATTGTCTTCACCATGAATGTTAAATGAAAATTTCTACATTGTCCCCCCACAGCCTTGCAAGATTTGGGAATTCACTCCATATGGCAGGATCAACAGTCAGAAGACAGACAATGACAAAAAGGTTCAGGTGCCAACAGCCTCCTGACAACTTTATTGCCATTAATAGGCAAGGAAAAGGCAAAATATGTACCAAGTGTCTGTGTAGATGTGCACTGCACAGCATGGAACAATCTCACTTCAAGATCTCAATTAAGTGTAAGCCAAATCAATAGCTAAACTGTATGCTAGACCCTGAGATCAGCCTTGGTACAGCAATAGTGAAATTCAGCACTGAGAAAACAAAGGCTCCTTTGGTTTCAGGGTGTGTTTGGGTTTGCTGGGTTTTCTTAAAGATGGTGTTCTCTGTCTTTTCATCACTTCTTCAGCCTGTAACACCTCCCCTCCTCTCTTATAGCTCTTTGGCTCTTATAGGCCAAAGAAAAGGGCTTACACAACTTGCAAAACCCTCTCAGAGATCCCTCTGTGTCATTAAGGGATTTTGGAAGAGGTTGATGCTGCAGCCTCAGCATCTTAAGAAAGGAGGAAGGCCAGAGTTGTCCCTGTGTATTCCATGCCTTCACCCTGGAATCTGATATAAAATCTTGAAAACTCAGCTGTGCTATGAGCACTTCAGCCTTCACAACCTTCTCAGGACTCTTCTGTGGAAACTGTGTTGGCAAAAAACATTCTCCAAAAGATTTTATGTAGCATTGGATTGGTGACCCAGGCTTCTTCAGTACAGCATGCCACTCCTAGATTTACCAATCCATTGCTCATATCTTTTTCTGACGTTGCTGCAGACTTGGAAAACAGAGAAACCATGATCTAGCCTTTTAATAATAATATGTGAGGTGAAGAACTGTAACAGCACAACAGGATCATCACCTTCCATAAAAAGCAAGAGACAATGAAAGTCCTTCCTAAGGACATTACTTCTCCCATCCCTGACCAATTTAAGACAATCTGATCAATGATCAGGAAGATGAGAGTGCTCTGGATTCCTCTATGGAGGTTTTATTTGCTGTATCAGGAGCCCAGGCTGCTCATTTAGGGATCGAAATTCCATGACTAGAAGTCAGTCATCTTTGAGAATAACAGACTGAACTAGAAATCATCACTGAATCAAAGCCTCACTGCAAGAAAATGGCTCTTCACAATAGAAAATCGCAAATTATGGGCAGATGCTCCATCAGTGCAAAAGAATCATCACAAACTGAAAACAGAAACTTGGAAAAACAAAGCATGCAGGAAATCCAGAAAGAACAGTGCTGGGGTCAGCGTGGCAGAGGAACAAAACTGAAATTGAAAGATATTCTCTACTGGGAAAAGTCTGAAGAAATACAGGAAAATATTTCCACAAGTTTTCTGGCAAAAAAATCCTTCATTAGGAAGCAGGGAAATAAAAATGCTCCTGGGATAAATACATAGAGAGGTGTTTGGTGGCTCGTGGCTACCTACCATCTGATTAGCAGTGAATGCTCCAACCATAGAGGCAGCAGGTATGAAAATGCACTGACATACTGAAATTCTGTCCTGGGAAAGCATGTGACAATACTTTTAATTGATGATAGCAATACTTGCACCTCCCAAAATGTCAATAAAATTTGTTGCAGATTTATTCAGTTGCTGATTTTTGTTTCATATGACCAAAAGGAGTGCCGTCTCAGAGTAATTAGGTTGCCATACCAAAATCCATGTTCATTTAAATAGCAGACTAAATGCAAACAGATGCTGTCTTGATTTCACATTTAAAGTCCAAGACAATGGTTCCCAAAGCAGGGTCTCAAACTATGTATGGCCTGTTGCAGGGCTCTGCATAATTGAAATCTCATTCTACAGTGCCCAAAAAGCATCTTTGGGGAATAAAGGGAATAAATTGCAGCTACCTTTTTACACCCATTAACTTTGCCTCTTTTTGGAAGGGAAATGGAAGGAGGATAGTAGCAGGACCCAATAAGAGGCTGCAGATATTTTGCATAAAAATGCCTTTTAGCAGTGAATGAAGTTTTTGTAATTGTTTTTACCATATCCTCATTTTACTCATCATGTTATCTCTGATTATGATATTACAGAAGGTACTGCTTTTCTGTTAATACTTTTCTTTTTTTAAAATGAAA
Organism: Muscicapa striata striata; assembly: GCA_030060385.1. Taxonomy (NCBI): domain Eukaryota; kingdom Metazoa; phylum Chordata; class Aves; order Passeriformes; family Muscicapidae; genus Muscicapa; species Muscicapa striata. The sequence goes on along the minus strand of JAREIS010000030.1, from coordinate 2,628,214 downwards.
ACCTGTACTGACTGTAGCCTCCTTTGTCAGTCACCCTGGACACAGCCAAGGCGTAGGTGGGGAGAAGCAGTCCCTGCCAGGATCATACACCACAGCTTAAATAGAGACTCAGAACTTTCATTCCAGTTCTTCCAAAAACTTGGTGTGTCCCTGTTTTGCCTTAATTCCCTTCCAGGAAGTCGGGGTGTAACCTGTGAGGACTCACTATTGCAGTGCATGGAGTTTTGCTGCTACAGAAGTATCCTTTGAAGGTTTCTCTTTGCACTCCTCAGGAGCAGTCCCTTAAACAACCCACTGTAACACTGTTCACAAATGGCCTCTGCAGTGGTACTGTGTCACTATCATTGGGGAGATTTGTCTCAGTGATGTAGATAATGCTTTTATCTCAGATACACCATTCTTAAAACTAATAAAATAATTCTTGTAATTCTGGTTTTGACAATCCTTGTGACACATAGCATAAAAAATGGTATACAGATTTAATTCCATCCTCCAGACAAGCTGAGCCAGATCCAAGGGGGAGTCAAGAGATACCCAGAAGTTGGAGGGAAGAGGTTTTCCCATATTCAACACACAGCAATCCCACCACTTCTCCTCACCCCTCCTGGCTTCTCAGAGCTCTGTCCTCTGCTCTCACAGCTGAGGTTTTCCCATCTCTATCAGCCTGATACCCATCATCCAGGGCACCACCCTGGCAAGAGGAAGGCAGGGACAAAACAGTCCAAGGAGAGCCTGGTGACAAACACACGTGAACTTATGCTAGTTCTGTGGTGACAGCACAGTACCTGAAGCATCTCGAGCTCAAGAGTAGATTAAGACCACAGGACAAGAACCCAGACAGTGCTCAGATGGTTCTCTTGGATTTATGACACTTAAACCACATCCTGAGTGGGTGCTGCCAGCTATCACTATCTCACTGCCTGTGCTGGAAAGAGGCAGAGAGTAGATCTGATGCTGAAGACATGGGCATCACTTGAGACTCAGCCAAACAAAGACTGCTGAATGTCAGTAAAAAACATTCACTCCTGTGGCCTTAAAAAGAGGTTTCTGAGATTTCAAGCTTTTTAGAATCATTTAACTGAAATTCTTGCTCTGATCTGGCTGCATACACACAAAGACAAATTACAGCAATTGTTAAATGACACAAAAGCTACACAGCAGTCGGAGTACTTTTGTCAAACTAGCCAAGTAAAAAAACTTGTAATTTAAGAACCCACTAGAATAGAATAAGGAGAACTCCACCAATGGGTTCAAAAGCAAGCAAAAGCCTAACAGCTGAAGGAAAACAAAACATCAGAGACAGAAGGCTGGGAAGCTGCTTGTACTGGGTTTGCTAGGGAAGGTTTTGGTAGTGTGGGGACAGGGGGCTACAGGGATGGCTTCAGTGGGAAGCTGCCAGAATCTTTCCCTGTGTCTGATAGAGCCAATTCCAGCTGGCTCCAGGATGGACCCACTCCTGGCCAAGGCTGGGCCCATTAGCCATGGTGGCTGTGCCTCTGGGATAATGAAGGGGAAGGAAGTTTTTCCACAGAATCAGTTGTGGCCAGGGAAGACAGGAGTGAGGATATGTGAGACAAACAACTCTGAAGACACCAGTAAAGAAGAGGAGGGAAGAGGTGCTCCAAGAGCCAGAGCAGAGATTCCCCTGCAGCCCATGGTGAAGAATGTGGTGGGGCAGGTTGTGTCCCTACAGCTCCTAGAGGTCAGTGGGGGAGCAGAGATCCACCTGCAGCTCATGGAGAAGCCCAGGCTGGAGCAGGTGGATGCCCAAAGGCAGCTGTACCCACTGAGGAGCCTGCACTGGAGCAGCTCCTGGCAGGACCTGTGGACCAGGGGATGGAGGAGCCCACGCTGGAGCAGGTTTGCTGGCAAGACTTGTGACCCTGTGGGGGACCCACGCTGGAGCAGCTGGTGAAGAACTGCAGCCTTTGGAAGGATTCCTGTAACTTGGGGAAGGATCCCATGCTGGAGCAGAGGAAGACTGTGAGGAGTCAAACAATCTGTGATGAACTGACTGTTTCCCCATTCCCAATCTCCCTGTGCTGCTGGCAGTGCGGGGTAGAGAACCAGGAATAAAGATAAGCCTGGGAAGAAGGGAGGGTTGTGCTTTAAGATTTAACTTCTCATTAGCCTACTCTGATTTGATTGGTAATAAATTAGACTTATTTCCCCAAGCAGAGTCTGTTTTGTCTGGGATGGGACCTGGTGAGTGATATCTCCTGGTCCTTGTCTCAACCCACAAGCATTTCATTACATTTTCTCTCCTCTGCCCAGCTGAGAAGGGAAATGATAAAGCAGCTTTGGTGGGCTCCTGGCATTTAGTCAGGGTCAACCCACCACACTGCTTCATTAAAAAACAATAAAATGAAAATTCATTAGAGTGAAAAAGAAAAGCATTAATCCAAATATATAAGATTAATAGGAGAATATTTATGTTATATTATAATAGTTTTACTGTGTTAATATACCTTTTTAAAATTAAGGATCATTGATTGGCAAAAGGTGAAAATTAGTAGTAAACATATGACCCAAAAATGCAAATTACAAATAAAGAAGTGGTTACTGAAGCTTCCAAAAATGTATATATACACTGCCTGAATTATAATAGAAAATATAGAATCATAGGATAGTTTGGTTTGGAAGGAACCTTTCAAGATCATCTAGTCCAACCCCAAGAGCAGAATGGACACAAAAATGGACCTTTGAAAGACAGTAAAATACAAGACAAGTGAATCTCTGAAAAGTTCATAGTAGGGGCAGAGAGTGGTGGATTTTGATGCACAGAACTGCAACATCCTGAGGATGAACAGTGGAGAAGAGGAAGAAATTCTCACTGTAATTAAATTAATATAATAACCTCAGCTGTGCTATCTCTGAGATAGATTAGAATCAGGATTCCTATTGTAAATTAATGTCTCAAGAGAGGGTATGTGGGCAGCAGAGGAAAAAGGTGCTGTTCCTAAAATAAAGAGCTATTCTGGAATCAATCCATGTTGGTCAGAGAGAAAAGACTGCCAGGTGAAGCCATCTGATTTGGATGGATATGTGCATGACTCAGAGGAGACACACAGCTCTGGGGAGTTTTCAAACATGAGGGACAAATTGAATGCACAGAACCCCAGACTATCCTACTTACCCAGCTGCACAAGCAAATCTGGCTTCATTTGTTATTATTACATGAAAGTTTGCTGTGCTGTTACACACATGCTAAGAGTGTTGCAAACATTTAGTGCTCAAAGCCATGAATTTACCTCATGTGTGCACTGAAATACAGCAGGAAAGTGCATGACTCCATTTATGCTGTTCTTCTGCCTTTCCTACAAAACTGAGGAAAAAAATTGCTCTTAACAAAAATACATTGTCAGAGTTTGGAAGTAGATCTCAGAGAAAGCAACTCACCTCTTCAAGGGAGCAAAAGCCAACTAGTGAGAAGTAAAGGAAGAAGCAGTGACAAACATCTAAAAATAGAAAGTCCAGTAGGAAGTTCCCCTACAGAGATTTAATCTGCTATTGTACTCAGATCCTGGCATTCCGAGTTAAAATCTACAAGAAGCTATCATCTTTAATACATCATCTCCTTCCTACTGTTCTTTAAAGCAAAGAAGCTGATTAAACATCCTGCCACACTCCGGTAACCTTAACAGCACATTTCTTCATCTTGCACTGAATAAGGTCAGTCACATGTTAAATTGCTCTTCTTTGTGTGAATTTACTCTCAGCACAGGGCTAAGTCAATAAGGGCTGTACTTCTGATCTTTTCAACAAACCAAGCACTAAAAAGTAGGACATTGCATCTTGTTTCAGAGAGATGTTAAAAATTCAAGTATTTCTCTCTCTTTTTAAAAGTTTGACTTTTACCTTTGCTTAGTGCAGATCCAGATTAACTGGTGTGGTATATTTTACTAGAATGTGAGTATCTCCCAAAGCAGTAAAAAAGCAAACACTTTTCCCTTCATTTCATAAAGCAGTAATGACCTTAAAGGTTATAGCTTTATTGTTCCCTAAAATGTAAGTAGAAAATTCAGAGGAAAGTTTTAAGGCTTTTAATGAAAAAAATAAAACCAAAAATAAAAATGTGAAATTATCAGACATTAGCATATATTAGCATTTATTTTATTTAAGAAGCAGTCCATACTCACTTCTCTGAACAGTTGAACAACTGACTAAAAAGAGGTCATTTCTGTATAGTTGTCAAAATCCCATTTGTTAAAAGGTGTAATTATTTTGAGGAATACAGCAGTGGGATCTGAGAAGAGCAATTTTTGAGGTTCTTGCTATTGCCTGACAATTCTTTAGAGTTTTTGTACCTTTGGGTACATGTTGAAGTTGGTAGGAAAACGTTTGTTTTTTCAAGGTTGAAGGTTCTGCTGGATAATACTTTTCATGTGAGACACTGCATAGGTTTCAAATAATACTTTTAATCACCTCCCTCTCATCCACATGAAAATAAAAACGTGTGGCTTCTCTAGACTGTCATGGCAGCACAAGGGGTCAGAGAAACAGAGGGAGATTGTGGGAGGACTTCCCCAAACATTTTCCTACACAGAGAAACAGGCTGGCTATTACATTTCCACCCTTTCAGTACAGGAGGTGTTTCGAGTGGTAAAGGTCTTTGTTCTTTGTACAGCAGAAATGCTACAATTCTGGCTAGGGAAAGGAATGATGGACCAAGCAGCTTTCCAATATATACAGAAAATATGAAAATGAAGGTGATTTCTGAGTTGGAAACCAGCAAATCTGTGAGTGTGATTAAACACCACTGCCCTTTGGGAAAACAAGGGAGTTGGACAGGACAGAGGAATTCTCCTTCCACTTGTGGGCTCCCAAACAAAACCAAGGTGCCAGAAGGTCAGAGCAGCACTAAGTCCAGGCCTGTGGGCTGGCACAGCCCCTGGCATCCCTGTCAGCCCACAAGGGCCCAGCCCAGGGGCTGAGGGGCATTCTGCTCTCTGGGAAGCCAGGAGGTGTTCCACACATGAAGCACTGGCATATTTTGCAATACTGCTGGGTCACCAAACACAACCTGCAGTGTAATTGTGGTGAGCAGACATCCACACTCTGGATTTTACAGGATCTGTCAAATGAAAATGAAAGGCAGTACTGACCTTCACCTCAACTCCTCTGGTTTTTTGTACTTCAAGTACAGCAACCCGAATGAGTAAATGGATACATTCCATGCCACCCCGGAGTACACCAGCTGTGCTCTCTTACCTGCATCTAGAATGTAACCAAAACCTTTAAACTCCATTCCCCTTTCCCTTCTCTGTGGGGCTCAAAGCAGTAATAGGTGCCATGTTTTGGTACCACTGTTAGTTTGTCCCCTTGGTATCTGTGATGGTAAGAAAAGGACAGGCAATTATTTACAGCTATCCATTGTCAATAGTGCACACAGAACTCCTGATTGCAGAGGAAGCATAAACCCCTTCCTCACAGGATAAAAAGACAATCAATCTGAATACACAATGTACTTATTGCTCTTAGTATTTGCACCTAGTAACCTTTGAATCTAATAATACAACCTTAATATTATATAATACAATGCTAATGTAGAATCTCTTTAATGTGCAAACAAAAGAAACCAATTCTGTCATGTGAAACAACTGTCCAAGGTACTTCTGGAGCATCAGTTTCCTTATTGTTTCTCAAAAAGATGCACAGAACTCTTCATGTTCTCCTTGCTAACACACATACACACACTCACACTGCCCAGAGACACTGGGCACTCATGCACTAAGCATGAGAGGTGACAGCACCTCTGGAAACTCCCTCACAGAGTGAGAACAGAGAGGGTCCATAAGAGCCCACCAGCTAGGAAATTCAGCAAACCAAATGTGTGAGAGAGGAGCAAATGAAAGGCAGCTTTCCAGCAGCCACAGCTGATGGGAATGCAAGGAGCCACCTGGACAAGAAGAACCAACCTACCCCACACAGCTCCCACCAGTACCACAAAGTTTTTCTGCAATGGAGGAGTTTCAACATGTAGAAGAAATTAGACTTATTTGATTTTAACTCCAGGCTCCCAAGAAATAAGCCATAGATTCATGAGCTTTATTTAACCTGGTAATGTTGCTGCAAGAAGATATCCCTTCTTCCCTCAGCTGCTCACTTCCAGTCCCTGTCCCCACAAACCTCTGCACAGCCAGACACTGAACCATGACAGTTCAAGGAAGTGACCCTGCTGAAACTAACCTTGAAGAAAAAAAAAAAAAAAAATCTCTTTATTTCTTTCTCTGGGTTAGTGGTTTCATTGTAAAGCATAACTCACACTGAGACTCTATTAGTAAGGAGACAATGATTAATTGTATATTGGGTTAATTACTAAAAGGGTGAATTGGTAAAAATACTAGCCCATTTACTTTATTGGAAGGCTAACCACAATTTCCCCCATCAATTCCAGTAACAATCTGGATACCTTTTTAGGTTTTTAAGTTAATTTAAATTTTCTTTGATGCTGAGCCTGTTGGGGACACTTAGTAGGTGTGCTGAACATAAGGCACAGAAGTTAATTACTTTGCTCTACTTGGCAGAAGTAGCCTATAGGTATGTTGGTCTCACTACATTCAATCTCATCTAGTCTTGAAAGCAAAGAGGTCCTGAGCGTGTTCAAGTTGGAGTAAGAGCTCTAAACTCCCCCCAAAAATGCAGCCACTTCTGGTGCAGCATATGGCAGCAAACCTGTGTCAGCAACACCGTACAATAGTTTTCCCAAGGAAGAATGAAGAGCAAGATCTCTGCTTGAAACTGAAGAGAGATTTATCCCACAAAAGTATGCAGCACATCATTACCCAAACCAGAACAAAGGCAGGACATTAGTATTCAAGTGTTATGGCAACTTTAACAGTGAAGGGTCAGGGATTTGATGTGATGTCCAAGTGAAATTCCAGTTATAGTTTGCACAATGCCACCAGACAGACAATACAGTTTTGCTGAGAAACTATTAATTTAATGTTGTAGAAGCAAAATATTAAGCTATGAGGCTCCATTATACTGGGAGCCTTTGACCCTGGTTTATCCTGGAGTTCAAGCCCTGATAATCTATGTGCTTGAAGCTTCTTGGTCGATAATGGAAAATTCTGCTCCATTTCCTCTGGGACTTCATGCTCATTAGTCACAGCATACCAATTAAAAGCTTTGTTAGAAAACCAGAGGAATGTGACACAGCACATGTACAAACCAGGAAGCTTCATTCACATATAACATGGATGAATGGCTCTGTATGGAAAGCCAAGCATCGCATTAGCAGGTCGTGTGCATCAGCCTGCAAGATCAACAAAAGACATGCAAAAATTTTTAACTCAGCACTCTCAGTAAGCAACGAATTTTCATTTTGAACAATGTGAGTTACAGTATTTTTCACAGCCCACACCTTCTTTCTAATCGAAGGTAAAATATTTTAAAAGTTGTGGTTTTTTTTACTTTGCTAGTTTGGCAATTATCTAGCAGGATATCACTAAACATCATCAGCTACCAACCAGATACTTTTCCTAACCATGAGAGGTGAAGCTGGGGTTAGTAGCTGGCAAGCTACTTATGGCTAGAATAACAACCATTTTCAAAAGGGATTATTGCCACTATGAACCACTGTCAAGTATCTGTAACAGCAATTCTCAATTAAGGAAAGAATAGGACTCAGCGTCTGTGCTCTGATCATGCAGTTAATAACTGACTCCTCCTCAATCAAAACAAAAGTAGGATTTAACATGCAGATTGATTTTTGCAACAGTTTGTGTTACCATGCCATGCTTAATCATGTATTATAGAATTTAAAAAATAATGGTCAGCTATAGTGGTAAAAACTTCAATTTGCTACATTTTATTAGCCTTAAAGGCTTTCCAGCATTTCCCCCACTGTGAATGAGCTGCCCCCAGGAGGTTTTAGGGTTAACATCTTCCACTGACAGCATGCTATAAACCCAGCAGAGGCAATAGCTCTACCTTTCAACTTCTATTTTTATTTCTACATTTCAAATGCAACATAATAGAGATGTTTAGCATATTTCTTATATTATAGACAGAATACTTTGTAAAATATTCTATCTGTGACAGGGATGATCACATTAGAGTTTATTCTTCCACCAGCACACTGGGAACATCACTTTTTTACTGCCCTTTTTCTTACCAGCACATCCTTTATCCTTGGTGATGGCAACTCACCAGATGGGGCCAAATCCAAGGTAGTGACCACCCTCCCAGCACCTCTGCAGGTCCCACCCTGCCCTGGGGGTCTGGGTCCTGGCAAGGGACAGGGACAGCTTTTGTCCCATCTGACCAGCACAGTGCCTGGAGGTGGTCAGGGGGAAAGAGGCAAGAAATAATCTTGTTCTTTCTCACCTGAGCATCACCAAAAATTGTTGGCTATGGTTGTTGGTCCTACCAAGCATAGCAAGAAGCCAAACTTCACTCTTAAAAGCTCCTTCTTACAGAAATCTTAATTAGTATCCTTTCTTTTTACCTACAAATAATTGTGTCTTAATTTGGGAGCACTTAAAAAAGTAATTGTTCATATTGTATGAAGAAATTCCCACTTGGGCAAACCCCCCACCACAGAGTTCACAAATCCCCACTGTGAGGAGTGGTGGCACTGTGCTGCCTCACCAAAGGAATGGGCTTGGCTGGGCTCAGGTTGGAATTGCATCCATCCCTGCATGGCACAGCCTCACTGCACTGCAGGCTCTCCCACCTTCACTGTGCCACACCTGGCAGGGCCCAGGAGAATCTCAGGACAACTTGAGGAAGGAATGGCATCTCCTTCCTCCCCAGGTATCAGAGGAAAGGTGGGAGCAAAGCCCATGATGACTCAAAGAGAAGCTATGAAGGCAAAGCAAGCTAACAGAATGGATCCTTCTCCTTCCCCAGACCCTCCCAGCCACAACTGAGACTTTCTCTTGGAAAGGCTGTGGTTTTCCTCACACTTAGACCTGGTGTGAAGCTGCCCAATGGTGTACTTAGGGAACAAATTACAAATAGCTGGCTTCCTTTTATGAATTCATAGAACAGGATTAGAGCTGCCCAGAACACCTATCTCTTCTTTCAGTTTTCACAGAGCTTTTATTAAAAATCTATATCCTGCTTGGAAGATGTGAAAAGGAGACAGAGCAGAAGCTCTATGGTATTTTGAACCTAAAGAGCTAAGATGTCCTTTGGTTTAGCAGAGCATTTTGGATTTTGAGCATTTAAGTTACAGGCAGGTAATATTTCCACCATTTTCATTTTGTAACTCTAGTGCTGAGAGCCTTTTTTCTTTTCCTGGAATCAGAGGTCTTGGAACACCAAGAAAATCTAAAACTAAAAAAAGACATGAGACTTTTTTTTATATCAAAGGCTGCTTACTTCAAACTATGTATTTTTGGGTTCACAGTCACGCTAAATAAATTAATAAGAAAGTAATTTTTAAAAAATCCTTCCCCAGTAATCTCTTTTTCTAGATCAGTCTGATGCCTGCTAACATACCATCCTAAACTGAAATATTTTAGGAAGGTAATTTTTTCTTAATGTTACTAAAGCAAAGTATCTACTCTTTTATTACTCTAATTTTTCATGTTGCCTTTGTATTTGATGGGTGCAGCTGCAAGTAAAAGACCATTATCTTAAGAGAGTTATACTCTCATTCAATGACACATTAAACGTATTCACTCTTTCAGTATAATTTTATTTTAGTGTAAGTGAAAATAATTTTAAAACTATCAGTATGTGCCTATTACTCTAATCACCTATTTTAAAAAATCATGGAAATAAATTACTCATGAATGAGTGGAACAGAACTATAGGATAAAATATTTTGGTTCAGATACCTGCTTACAGCCCATACCATATAAGTTACTAAAAAAACCCCAAAATGCATGTATATAGACAGATTGAAGTAATTTATCCATTTTCACCATGAGAAAGGTGAAAATAAGTTTCAATATAAAATGAAAAAAAAACTATGAATCAGTAAAATAATTCTTCCATGTACAGAAGAAGTATTTCACATTTTATGCACAGTAGCAGAAGTCCAAATAAAAAGTACTTACTCCTAATTTTCTTGTTAAAATAATCCAGATTTTCCAGTTAACAAACAAATCCAAAACACCTGAGAGTTAATTTGTGAGATATTTTTCCTTAGGGGATTAGTGAAATCTTTTGAACTTTTTCCATTCTTCTACATTTCTCCTCATACCCCATTCTAGCTTAGAAAACCCAAAAACTTGTATTAAAATTATGTATCTTTCTAATGGATAAACATTTAAGGCAGCAGAGTCACTCTGAGCCTTTGGACAGATCCCTTGTCCTCCTGGTGCCATTTATCACCACTTCACTCATGTGTCACAGCAGTGTGAGGACACATAAAGGAAAAGGAAAGGAGCTCTGAATCCGTGTGTACTGAAGGGTTTCCTGCTCCAGCTCCCTGCTGGGGCACAGATTCCAGGGGTGAGGAGCTGACTTTGCCCAGGGTCTCTGTTTGCAGGCACCCAGGGCACGAGGGAGGGATGCACACCCAGCAGTCGAGGGATGTGCCTTGCCAGGCCATCCCCAGTCCCAAGCAATGCTCATCCTCATTGCCAAAGGATTGTTTTCTACCTTCTCATTTTTCACATTCAGAAATTTGTCATTTCTCCAGTCCCATTTCACTTTATAGAAACACAAAGTTACCTGTGGTGCATCTAGAGTCTGTGCTTAGCTGTTTCTCTTCTTTCCTGTCCACAGACATCTCTCCTTCCCCTCTATCCTTATCTAAGATAAGCAGCTTCAGTTTACACACTCAGTGTGTGGCAAAAGCATAGTCTGGAAAATTAATTCTTGAAAGGATTAATATTTTTTCCCTCTGATCACAAATATGTTTCTGCTGCTATAGCCAACACGTTCCGCTTTGCAGACAGAAGGGGCACTGCCTGCTCTGGTAAGAGCATTCCTCTTCCATACAAAAAGAAAACTGCACACAGCCCAGTGCAGAATAATTCTAATCACCAAAGTAACATGGTCTGTCATACTGATCAATAATGCCTTCTGCAGGCATTATGGTATATTTAGGGAGGTTTTTTCCATATTCTCATTGCTGAAATACCAGCCTGGCCATTTGAAAAGAAAGGAAGTTTCTACCACCAATTTTGTCTCTTTTTTAAAAGCATACTTTGCATGGTGTTGAAATTACATGCAAAGTCTTGTCCTTCAAATGCAGTTAAACAAACCAGGGTAAAAAACCTCTCCTTGCCTGCCTTTGATTTCATGGTGCAGTGCAAAGAGGCTCTGAGTGCTGAAGGTGCTCATTTCACACTATCCCATAGAAGCATCCTACGAGTGCAAGAATCTGCAATTTTCCCCTTGAGAAGTCAGATAAATCCCTTCCCTTCTAAATTTGTCAAAAGTTTCTTCCCTACCATCAGCCTTCTGTGTCACACATGGACTACTCTGTTTCTTGATTGCCCAGTCCAGGGGCATGAACAAAATGAACAGCCACTTGGATAACTTTGAAGAGCAACCAACTTTATATTCAATGGCAGGGAAAAATGGGCTAAATTTCCCACTCTGTATTTTAAGAAAGATGTGGTCTTCTGGCTTTCCCAGCACTCAACCTGACTGCCTTATTTCTACAGCTGTGGACTTGGCCATCGAGGCAGTTTTAATTTTTCATCCTCAGGACCATACTCATTCACTCTTACTTCACCCAAACATACACAGTTGCCCATTTTACAAAATTAGTTGAAAGAAAAATATGCAGAGAGACCAGGAGAAACAGCATAAACTAAAGCCCGACACAGTGAGGCAGCAAAGGGAAATAAAGGCTTGTTACAATGGGGAGAATAAGTGGTGAGAAAGCTGAGGGAGGGCAAAGGAAAGGTAAGAGTAAGATGAAATGAAGCTAAGGGAAAGAAAAGCAATGAATAGAAATAACATTTTAAACCTCAATACAGGACAAACTTTTAGAGTGTCACATGTGCAACCACAAATTGCATCATAGAAACCTATTTCAATGGGGGATGGTGAGCTGGACACTCCACTGACACCGCATTCTGCTCTTGAGGCTCAGTTGTTCAGGGGCTAAAACTATGTCATTCATATATAGGAAAAAGGCAAAGTGGGAAAACTGTATATTCAGATATAAAAGACAAGAACTGACTTTGCTAATGTTGATGAATTTATTACCTAAAGAAAAGTTATGTAACTTCATCATTGCTCAAATAAACAAGCAAATAGCAAAGCTGGCTATTACAGCTTGCTAAGGGAGAATCGCCTCTATTTATAAATTTCAAAAGGGAAATATAAGTTTTTAGATGTCCTTTCTCCATTGGTTTAGGGGGCTTTTAAAACAGAAAATAGAACATTAAACTTGGACTGTCCCACTTTCAAAGCTGGAGCTATGTGGTCCATCTCCCCATACTGACTATTCTCCCAAGCAAGAATTTGTAATCTCTCTCAGTAACTGAAGCAAAGAGAAGATTTTAGCTTTGATAATGATTGGTGAATTTCAAATAGTTTGGATAAGCAAACCCCAAAAGTTCAAAATGAATATTCAGATTTTGTTACACAGCATGGTCTGCAAATTGAGGATAGAAATCTCAGATGATAGTTATCTTAGATCTCCTCCAAGATCCTCCGCATGCCCTAGTTATGTCTAAGCAGGAAATAACACAAAAAAACACCAATATATTTAGTTATGAAATGCAGAGTTGTTCTGAACGTTCAAAACAAAAATATTGAGGGAGAAGATTCACTGAGAAATCACAAACTTGCAGCTGGGCTCGCTTCATAATGGGCCCATCCCTATTCCACCTACATTCCTTAAGCAGGGTATCGTTTGTAATTCCTGAAACAGGCAGTCTCCCACCTGCAGTGACTCCTCTGGTGACTCATCCCTGCCTGGCAGAGAAATCCCTCTGCATGCTCACACCCACCAGTGACCTTGCTGAAAGAGCAGTGCAAATCCAGGACAATGCCAGATCCAGTTCTGCATCTCTGCAGGGCTCAAGCCTTGCACAGGTCCCTCCTGCCCTGGCAGTGCCCAGCTCAGCAGGGATGCCACTGCCCATGGGCAGCAGGGACAGGGACAGGGACATCCTCCCTCTCCAGGACCCTACACCAGATTCCCCTCTTAGCTGCACCAGCATAACTGAGCTGGAAGCAATGGAATTGCATTGGCAGAGCCAAAATTCTGAAAGGCACTGTGTGTGAAGCAGGACTACCCGTCTGCAGAGGAAATGGCAGGATAACAGCACCCAGCACAGCTCCTGGCTGACTCCTGCCCTGTGGCAGCTCTCACAAATGCCACCCTCCAGCAGGAATCCTCCTGCTTCTCTGAACACACTGTCCCTTCTAAACAAGACTGCAGGCACTCACCAAATATTTTCCTGGGATTCATTTATTCACCAGGGTCTCCAAGTCTGTGTAAATGGTCGTAATTTACTTGAAATGAATTGGAAAAAATAACAAACAAGCAAAACACTTAACCCAGTGCTCTAGCTCCAGGAACACATCACTGTATTGTTATCTTTCCCCTCAGAAAGCTTCCACCATGTATCACCTCCAAGGACAAACATTTTGGCGGAGGGAGAAAGTTCACAGCATGCCATCAAAGTCAGAGATTTGTTTTTGCTCACGTTATGACTTACACATTTCACAAAATCAACAAACAATTTCTGCTATTTCAGATATGGATCTTTTCCATCTCAATGGGACTTAATTCCTTCAAGCTGAAAAAGGAAGCCCAATAAAACTGGAATAACTAAAGTGACATTATAGGAAATATAGCCTGAGGCTGCCAATATCTCTCTGTGCTGTTGTAGGCAAGACTGCATTACTGAGCTACACCAAACGCCATTTCCAGCAAAGCCTTTCCTTCTTTGCTGCCATGAGGAGGATTACATTACACAGCACTGCACTAAGCCCATTTATACAATTCTACTTTTTCAGTCAGGCTATAAAAATAATCAGCTCAACTTCTCATACTAATCATAGAAATATTAATACAAGGCACTAACTACTCATATGCTGTGAGGTTTTTCTTCTGCTAAATACGAGAGTAATAAAATTTATGCTTCCCATAAGTTGCAAGAAATTGTGTTTTACTGCAGAAAGGTAACATCAAAAATAATTACTGTTATAAATATACAGCAGAATACAGTCACACTTTGCATATATCAAGCTTTTGTGTGAAAAACTTAACAAAATGCCAGCTGCAGTATGGTTTTCTTTTTCTTTTTTTTTTTTCAGATGTACAGTGTAAAAATCACTTTTACTAAAAGAAAGCAGAAAAAAATGTTTACAATAAAAATGTTTAGAAATACGGGTAGGTTTTCATTTAATGAAACTATCCACACAGTAAAAGAGGGCCAAAGTCTCCTCAGACAAGCAAAATTCTGTTAAAGAAAACCTATTGTGGTGTGTAGTTTTTGGAGATATCAGTATTATATGGGGCTTTCCTCCCTTCTGAATCAAAACCACATGAGTTTTCTAATTTGCAAGTATATCACCATGCTACCTCTACCAGTATTATTTTAAAGTCTTCCCTCCCCATCTTTCCAGTATCTCCTTTCATTAGGAAGAGAAATCAATTTTATTACCAAATCCCTTCCCTGTAGGTATTACATGGCACTGCATTATATACTTTATTTTCATGAATCAACACATTTTCTTCTAAAAATTAGTCAAGTGCCTTGTCCCACTGTGCTTCATATCTGAAAGCTGCCTAAATTTCCACCCCACAGATTCTCAAGATCAGTGTGTAATTATTTCTTTTTGTGCTAGAACTATCTTTTATGTACAAATCCTCCTATGTGCAAGACAGCAACTGTATTTCCTCTCAATTTTCTTTTTTACAGTCAGACAAATCAAGGATTTTAATCTCCCCTCATAAAATAGTCTCTCCCTTCCCCAAGGCATTTTAAAAACCTGCTAGGCTCCTAAAACAGTTTGAATTTACTTTTCTTAAGTATATATGATCACACTGGCACAGATTTTTGTGTGTCATACTTTACACATACCCTATACCAAGCAGCACTAAGGCTTCCTTGCATGGGAAACACTGCCAGATGATGCATGCTAGAATCAAATCTGCCCCCTTTCCACAAAAGTCTCATTTTGAAGCCTCAGTTGTCTTGTGATTAGCACTGCCATGCCTGTCCAGCCTCTCCCTGATAGGAGCTCCCAAGTGCATGACCCTTCACTTGTGACTGCAGTCTGTCATCCCCCCTGCACTATTTCCCAATTCATGTGCTCACCCCATTTCTTCTAAATGAAATTTCAGCCTTCAGCATAATCCTTCTGGTAACTTGTGTCATCAAGACATTTTTTCCCAGTATTGTTGCTTTCGTGGTACAATCAGTAAAGGAAACATTTCCTAAGATTGATCCCATAGTCAGTCCTTGGGAGATCCTTTGGTGACCTCCAACCCACCCTCCAGTTCCAATTTTCCTTCTAGTTAATTTTTTTCTTTCTCTTTTACCTCCTACAACTCATTCATAATTCCTGTGTTAATAAATCTCTACACAGCAGATGACAAATACAGTATTTTACTGAAGCCCATGTGGATATATAATTTCTTTTTTTGTTTAGAGAATTAGCTTAGCTGTTTTTTTCAACTAAAGGTATGAGCTTAGTCATGCATGACCTCCTTGTGGAGGTCCTACATTGTATCTTAACTTAATTACCATGTTTTCTGTCATTTGCTTATTCTTTCCTTAAAATCTTTCTAATTTTTTGGTAGAAGATTTTACATTTTTTGAGATCACAGTAATGCTCTTTAATGGAGTAATTCTTTTTCCAATTTAAGTACTATTTTTCCTTTGTTTCCCCAGGTAATAGCAACTGATGTGATATATTTATTAAAAGTAGTTGCTTTTGGAATTGAAAAATTGGAAGTGGATGATATGGTTTCTTCTGATTGAAACAATTACATAATTTAAGTTTTGCTTCCCCCTGGAGGTAAAAAATTCCTTTTCTGCATAATCAGTCCTATTAGACGCCCTGCATTTGTCCTGGGTTCAATAGAATCATTAAAATATGAGGAGTGCTACCTATTTCATCTAAAACCCATCCATCTATATTACCACTAATGTCAAAATTCTAGTTTTTTTCCACTGACTGCATTTCCATTCTTCTTTACTTTTTGCAATTTTTATTTTTAGAAAAATACTTACATCATTATCAAATAGCTTTTTAGACATTTACAATTCATTCTCATGTTTTTTGATTTTTGTAGTACAGTTCTCTGTATAAGCCAATCCTCTTTCCATTACTTTCAGATTTGCTTATGCTTAATACTATTTTTAGGATGATTATACAATGCAACATGGGGATCTGTTTTACAGTGTATCTCAATTATATATTTTTATTATTTCTAGCAGGTTTTTTTTAACCTTGGGCTAAGGATGACATTCACGCCTGCCTTATATAGTAGTCCCTGCACTTTTTATTCCAGATTAATTCACTGCTGCCTGCAACTTCTCAAATATTTGTCCACTGGAAACCTTACAGACCTATGTTGGTTTCTGAGTCATTCTCTCCCTGTCCTTATTCCCATCCACCTTTGGATGACTATGACACTACCTCAGTAATGCTTTTTATCTTAGTTTTTCTTCCTTTTTTCCCCCTTTATTTGTGGAGGTTCTATTTTCATCCCATCTTCCCTTTCTCAAAGCTTTATGCCCTTTACATGTGCAGACACCCAACTGATTCTACTTGCCAATCCAAGCCTTCCTGGACACATGGCCATTTTTTGGCTATCTCCTCATTTCCCTTTGGCATAGGTAGCTTCCATGCACCTGCCTGGATCCTTACATCAATGCAACAACAATTCCACAATTCACACTGACCTCACCCAACTCTCTGCCAGATGAGATGGGATTCTTTTCATAACTGAATCTTCATGTCAAATTTTTTACCAACAATGGAACTAGCTTTTTCTTGCTGGCTGTCACCTCATAATATTGTTCCTTTATCCACCTTGTAGTCTCATTTGTCCAATTTTAATTTCTCTGTGCCTTCAGGGCTTGTACAGGCATCACATGGGTCTCTCTTGCACTTTCTCCTGTGTCCCATTTCATCAATTTAAAACTATTCTCATCAATCCCACAAAATGAGGAAGCTGCATATTGTCCACCCACTGACAATGACCTTATTTTGTTTCTGACATATAATGATGAAACTGCCTGAAACTTTCTTGCTTTCAAATCTTCTCTAGGGATGATCTACTGAACAGATCTATCGGAGATCATCTCAGCTCTCACTTCTGTCATTCTCCACCTTTTTATGGATCCACTCAGGAGTGATGACTCACAGTTATCATTCATGCCAAATAGCATTTGTAAGAATTTTTCCTATTCTTCTCCTGTTTCTTTTCAGGTTCAAGTATCTCATGCCCTTACCAGCAGCAAACCCTTTACTCTCCAGATCCCCTTTTGTGTCCCCGTCTGGTCTCTGCAGGTAATCAATAATGATCACAATCTAAACTCAACACATGCTTTAATTTTTACTAGTTATCCATCTGACATGCAGGATGCCTGTGCTCACACAGTTTTTTTCATTTCCTTTAGCAATTTAATGCATCTCAAATGCTGACAACAGGAGAGAACAACACTGAATAATTTTAAAGCAATGGTCTATTAATATACAATACATACTATTTTAATGCATTAAAAATATCATCAGACAGATTCACAGCCCAGCCAAAAATTCTTAACCTCTTTACTTCTCTCCTTTTAGTGTCTCTGAGTCCAATTACAGTCATCCATCAGTACTGTCGTTAAGTCACCCAGATCTCAAACTATTCCTTCAATGCAGTCTAGACTTCACCAGATGGAATTAGCAGTATGATCCCAAAGCTTTCTCCTATCTCTTGTTTCCCCAACAATTTATAATGAGAAGATTTTAATGAAACCAGAAGATCTGTCTTTAGATGCATTATGCTCAATTGTCCAGACACAACATTTATAAGGGATCTTGTACCATACTGAAAATACCAGAACTTCACCATACCAGGGAGGAACATGCTCCTTCCAGATATCCATTTATTTTAAAGTCAGCATTACAACATTCACTAAAGTGTACTCAGGGAGATTGAATACCCATTTATATATCTGAAGCAGTTTTAAAAGATGAAAAGAACATTCTCCAGGATGTCTCACAGGACATTCCTTTAACAAATGGCATGTCTGGATTTAATAAGCGGACACATTTCTTTATAAACTGCAGAAACAGTTAAAAAGGCTTTCTTTGGAGTCAAATGCATTTGAAAGAAGGTGGAAGAAATAGCAGAACCTTTCAAAGATAATGCTCACATTTCTATGTTAAGATGAAGTCTTTCATAAGATACAAGCATACTATTAGATTAACCTAGCTACAAATTTTAAAGCTGATGTTAGAGACAGTAAATACCCACTAAACCAGAGTGTTATATTATTGTGGCACTTTGAGCACGCTGATGTGTTGCTGGTCAATGTTATTTACTATTATTACATACACAGCTGCTCAGCAGCCACACCAATAAAGCATTAGTGTCCTCATCACAGCTCAGCCTTGCAGCTCATCAGGTCCTCAGATGAGGCTGTGGCAGGCTGGACAGGCTGCAGGTAAAACTCCCTGCTGCCCACAGGACATAGACAGAGACATGTCCTTGCATCCCTTGGCTGGTGAAATGGGAGTGTGCAGCCATCAGAAGGTACCTGGCTGAGGAAATGTGCACTCCAGCTCCTAACCTGTCCAGAGTGCTGCAACAGGGCTAATTACACACAGCAACAGGGCTAATTACACACAGCAACAGCAACAACACAGGGTACCCAGGCTCCCTGGCAATGACAGATGAAGGGTGCCCCAAGTCCTACAGATAGATGAAGGTGAGAGCGAAACCAGACAGATAAATAAGGAAATGCATTACTCTTACTGTGCAAGAATTTTCTTAAGGCTAGGAGGAACCATAATTCTTGTTTGCTATCAAACAAAGCCTAAGCATTCTGTAGCCTGTATATTGAGTGAATAGATGAGTGACCAGTTAAATCTACTAGTGCAAGTCACTCCTCTTCCACTCCTTACAGCTGGTTGTCTCACATATCAAGACACATCAAAAAACTGACAAACATATCTATGAATATGGACTATGACTACTCAATAAAAATGCTGAATATACATCACTTTGTTTTAGCAAAATCATGTGATAATTAAAAATATTTATGACAATGTTTAGTACCAGTGCAAATAGTGTGCAATTCATACTGATTGTGTCATCCAAACCCACAATCTTCTTTGGCTCTTTGGGGTTTTTCGCTCTGTTGGAAATTCAGAAGAGCTCTGACAGTTTCACACCATTTCCCTTCTGAAAAAGTGTATAAATATCATGTGTAGCTATCAAGGGACTTAAAAATGCTGCTGATTTTACAAGGCTTGCCTGTGCAAAGATCACATAAGTGGTAAGGGTGCTTGCTTTCTTTACCTCAAGCCTATATAAGACTTGTTTCAGCAAACTAACAAAGTAAAACAGAAAAGCTCAGAGCTCACACAGATTTCTTTCAATCCTTGGAAATATCTAATCACAAAATTAAAGCTGAAGTACTTGAAACTTGTTTTGAAGTTACAGAATGTATTCTTTTGAAAATCACTGAAGACTAAAAAGGTACTTACATCAATTTCTGTACAAGTAATTTTATGGTAATTTAAAAGAGATCTGATACAGTATTTTTATCATCCTCAACACAAGTGTTATCGGATGTTTATTCAGTTTTCCCATTGAAACTATCAGTAATGTCTGCATGTATATCACCCTTCATTTAAAAAATTCAGAATCCTTTACAAAGACCTCAAGTATTTTAACTATATATCATCATGCTGAAAAGAAGACACAGATTTTGCCACCAATTCTGACTTGTTCAGAATTCAGCTTCTAAAGAAGCTCCTAACACACACCTCATCCCCTTCCTTTACAGCACCTTTAATCCACCAAGCAACCCTTGCCCCAAAAGGCACCCTGTGGCATGACTGAGGTAAGGGAGTCCTGGCTGCTCCAGCCATAGACACAGGTTGTGTCTATATTCCCACTTACCAAAACACATATTTTTTAAACAAATCTTCTGATCAGGAATCCTCAGTCCTGTCAATGAGCAGATTGCGATTCCACACTGACACTGCCCACAGGTCAGGCAGTGGCCACTTTATCATATGTCTTCATGGCAGCTACAGCAAACGTGCCTAGAAAATGGTTCAAACTCTAAGTGGACCTATACCTGCTCTTAATGACCTCTAAGCAAACATACAGATGAAAATCATAAAAAAATTTACTTAGAATCTTTTTCAGAGGGTTAAGAAACTCTTTAGAAATAGTCCTGTCACAATCTAAAGGATTTTCATCTCATATGTTACCTTTTTTAATGATGCAAGAATATCTAGTACCATCAGCTGGCTGCATTTCCTTACTGCTACAGAATACAATGTGCCTCCTGGAGAGATAAGGACACTTGGGTAAATTCCTCTCATATCTCTCCAGAACAGTGTCTGACAAACTACTGAATGCCTGGGCTCATCAGCCACACATCCTATCAGCATCATTTTAAAATGGTCAGTAAATATTGGATTTGGCTTTCAAACATGTAACATGACAAGACTTCTGCTTGAGAGATGACATTTTATCAGAATTATTATATGAAATAAATAGATATGTGTTCTATAGGATATAAAGATATGAGCTGTTGCATGCCATTGAGCAGCACAGAACAGCTCCAACTGTCAATGTACTGATAAGCATTACAGAACTTTTTGTGGAAGATAAAAACTAACTGGTTTTAGGACTGTGAGCTTAAACATGCTGTGATGAAGAGTGAAAATTATGGCTGCACCTGCTATTTTCTACCAATGTTTTCACAGCAAGCTTGGAAAAATCTCTGTCATGTCATCTGGAATAAGGCTTGTGCTTATGGACAGAACAGAGACTAAAGAAAAAAATCAGTGTTTTTAGCTGTAACTTGTCACTTAAAATTTAACTCCTGTGTTACTATTGAGAGGAAAAAACAGAAATCATTATTAAACTGGTACTGTAGTTCACCTCTGTGGATCTTTATGGGTCAGCTGTGATGGAGAAATATTCTGTACCATGCACTAGGGAAACAGCCTGCAGCCTCACACATTTTTCTCCTAAGATTTTGGCTTTGCACTGGTGGAAATTTCCTTCTTTTGACAAAACACGATTTTCTGCATTTTCAGTGATTAGCTGACTAAAAAGAAATTAAAAGGAAGTCCAATTTTGACTTGAAAAATTACAGTTTTTATTCAAGGCTGAACAGGAATTACTAAATACAGAAGATGACTACAGGCCACCATTTTTATCTCTGGCTGCATAGCTTAGATTTAGCACATGAGTAAAAGGAGAGATCAAGGCTATTGCCAATGGTATTCAGTCCTTGAAGCAGAAGGATATTGCTAGATGAAACTCCTAGATGACTTCAGGGACTAGCTCCATGGCATCTGGGATGAGACAGCAACTCCTAACACCCCCAGAACAAGCAATAATGTCAGCATTAATGTTAGAGGAGGTCATGTCAGTGGCACCCAAGGGGATTTCATGCACCTGGGAACACCACTGAAATCTTTAATTCATATTCCATTAAAATAACTTGCCAGTCAAGCAGGAAGGAATTGTTTTAGCTAACAAGCAGCAGCTGCCCTGATGCTGTGCATCACTATCCCCCAATTTCACCAGTTGGGAAGACAAGCATTGCAGTGGGTTATTACACTTATAATACATCACTATGAGTCTCTAGAACTCCATCATAATTTTCTAGCAAAGACTAGTTTGTCAGAATATGGAAAACAAACAAACAATATATTACATAAGTTAAGCTTCTCTGCTATGTTTTTTTAATAGATTAGGACATAGTGGCATCTGAACAAAAGTATCTTTCATAGGGAAATACTATGGTATTTTATTACCATATCTATATTACTATGGAAATAGTATGGTTGATCACCTTTTAACTCCCTTAAAAATACAGAATTAGATTACTTAGCACAAGTATTGTTTACACCTCTATTTACATGCAGTGATACACATCAGCTTGATTATATTTAAAAAAACAAACCAAACAACCCAACCAACCAGTGTACTATAAACCAACACTTTGTCATCAGCAAGTTACATTGTTACACTTCTTTTCTTACTTAAAACTATCTCCTGAGCAGCTAATTCCAGTCAGACATTTACTCAGCAATAACTACCACCACGGTGTCTCCCAGAACTCCCCTGGGAGCTGCAGGGGGAGGACTCATGTAAATGTACACACGTGCACTTGCACAAGCATTACAAAAGATTCTCTGGTGCCAGAACCTATTTGCTTGATCCTGAAGAACTCCTGAGGCTATAGAGATAGCTTTTCATGTTGTTAGTCTGATTTGCCCAAATAGAGCTGCAGCTCTGCCCCACACCAAGGCTGTTGCCCAGCCATGGAGCATGCAAACCATTGCAGAACACAGACCTGGGAGCTACAGAGCCCTGCAAAGGAAGAGGTTAGCTAGTTCCAAAAGGTTAAGATGCCATTCAAAGTGATAATTCACTTATTCATGCATGAAGAATAGGAAACATAATTACCTGAACTGCATTCAAATGGTAATATGAGAGGTAATTCAGCACAAAGACAAACTGAATCCCATAAGTGCATATATTATACAACAATGAGAAACACAGAAGGGTGGTGGATGAGCCTCAGATAATGACAAACAGTGTGCACAGGATCAGCAGGAAAAGCTGCACAGTGAGATGTGCAGGCTGGAAAATGGCCAAGTGCAACATGTGAGTTTGCATGGGTAGTGCCTGAACTGAGTGCATGATTTTAACATTGCCTGGAATGTCCAGCATGTGAATGAGGCTATTTATCATGCATTCAAGGCTTCATTCTGTACCACAAAATAATAACTCACAGGTCAGCGTTAAATGTGTTTAAGGGAAGCTAGACTTTGCTCTCAATCTACTGGATTAATTTTAACCCCTTTAGGTGCTGTTTGATCACCCTCACTAGTGATATGCTTAGTATTTAGCCTCTGCTCTAATGAAATTGATATTTGAGAGAGAAAGAGGTCATAATCTCCTGGCTCTGGCAACCATATGAGTATGGGGAGAGAGGGACCATCTTCAGATAGGCAGAACATCCTTGCCAGAAGATAAATCTGCAGTCTCAAAAGAAGGAAATGCACCTTCCAGGTGACAGCCAAGAGGCATTCAGGCAGCACAGCTGTCTGTGAAGCTTGCCTGTTAGCCAGGCAGTGCCTGCACCTCACACTGCAGGGCTGCACTCACACCTTCTCTGCCTAAACCTCTTTTCCCATGTCTTCTAACAAGAGGTGCTTAGAAAGTTCAATTTCAAAAATTAATGAAGTCTATCTATGCCACATCTAGATGCTGCCGATGAATCTGTGAATTGGAAGATAGAAGGCTGAGGAGAGGTCTCCAAAGTTTTCACTCTCAGGAAGTTACTCATATCTGAAGCTGCAGCAAGGGCCTTAGCATGTTCATAAACTCAAAGTATGAGGCTCAAAATAAATTTTACCTAGGCCAGGACACAACCTCAACCTATGTCAGCAGGAGATGGCCATAATAAAACTTATTTCCCAGCAACAGTACAACTTTGCCTGTTCTTAAATGTCTGGATATTAATACCTTGAATATGTTCAGCCAGCTAGCTGTGCATTCCAGATGTTTTGATTTTTCATGTATTTGCAGTATTGCCTTTTTTAAGCAGAATAACTGGTTCATGACTGGGCCCTGAATGTTTCCCCTTTCCTTAAAATGAACAGCAGGCCTGGATGACTACTTATTGTACAAATGCCTTAGTAGTCAGAGGAAAGGCAAAGACAAGATGGATCCATTACTCAAAGGGAAAAAAACAGTTTTTAACAAATAGTGTGGGGAAAGCAGAATTTTGAATACCTTTCTCATATCAGACTACAAGAAGAGGGTCAGCTGTGATCATGTGTCTTCCATAATTATTACCAGAAAGAAAATCTAGAAAGGAAAGGAATGAAACCAGACAGTGCTGGGATCTCATGAATCTCATCCTAGAACTAACAGATGGAAATTTGTGTGTTCTTACTCAGTGTGAATTCACTCAGGATGGGTGAAATACCAGAAGATTTGGAAAGAGCTGATGTTGTGTCTACACTTATAATACCAGAAAGGAGTCAGGAATTAAGATCAGAATGACTGTCTTTCTGGGTCATGGGGAAACCCTCAGTGCCCAAAGTTAAAACATGATTAACTGCAAAAATGGCTCTGGGAGTTAATCAGAAGCTTAGAACATTACCATGCCATTGTGCAAAAAAAAACCTGTATTTGCACTAGGATTTATAAACATCTATCCACAATAATTGTAACATAATCCTTCCACTGTGCTCAGTGATGGAGCACCGTGTCCAGCTTTGAAAACCCCATTTCAGAGGATGATGTGAACTAACCTGAAAATTAAAGGAAGCTCAATCCATCAGTTAATTAACAGACAAGAATAAGAGATAGAGACAGGAGTTGAATTTCAGCCTAGAAGGACACTACAGTCCATCCACCAAAAAAGAAAAGATACAAGCTTATCAAGTACATTTTAAATACAGGAGCATTGCTATTTCTTTTCACCATATTTCAGTGATGTTCTTTCCACTTTCAGTCAAAAACCTCCCAACTGTAGAACAACTCCTGTCTTGACATCATGCAAATAAGCTAACACAGAGCTCACAAGTTACTTTTTAACCTACTAGAATATCCACATCATTAAATAAATGGATAAATCTGGAAGTTATGCTTTCAATTCAAAATACTAGCTCTTGTTTGGAAAAAGGGTACACTCAAAATTATATGTCCTATATTAATAGGGTCAATTCTGGATAGAAAAAAAAAAACCTGCTTCACAGAAACAGCCAGGCTTGAGAGGATTTTGACAGTAGGACTGATATTTCTGAGTCTTCTCATTCAAATTTTGCTAAATTAGTCCAGATTTGCATGGTACTGTTTGACTGACACCTACTGAAATCTCTAATACTGAAATACTATGGCTCCAATTAAGTCATGTCACTTAGGTGACATTCTTACACTGTTACAAATTTTGTATATACATGAAAAGTTATACACTCTGTCTAAAATATATCCTTACATCCTAAAGATGTGAAAGTGATGTTGATATGTTGCTTTATGGAGCAAGAATCCAATGAATATTGGATTAGAAATACCTACAATCTGTGCCATCTATTCATTCCATTAATCTAATAAACTTCAAAACCTCTGACAGATTTCAGAAAGATGTAATTTAAGGAAAAATGAACATTCAAAAATTATACTTAATTTCCCCCCAAATTCCCTCATCTATATGGTTTAAGCTTTTTTAGAGCTGTGGAGAGAATTGGTGAAGTTTTTGCTCATCCTTCATACTGTTATAGTAAAACAAACAGAAGATCCTGAGCTTCCCAAGGGGATATACAGAGCTCTCCTCCTTTTCCTGCCAGGTCCCAGAGGAAGAACTTTTAAAGTGCATGTCTTTTCAGCAATTGAAAAATAGTTCTGTAAGGAAGACAACTACTGTAACTTGGTTTCCAAAGCAGTTTTTTCTTTTATTATTTTTTATTTGGGATTGACTACTGACTTGGTAAACTGAATTATACTTAGGCTGCAGAATACATTCACTTTCAAAACATTTCCATCAGAATTCAAGCAATCCACAGTCTGAATTTTCTCTTCTAGTGAATTATGGGAGCTGTGAGCTCCAGCCCAAGCTTGTCCCTTGGGTACAGCTTTTATGAGGTGTCACCCACATGTGAACTCTCTGATGTGCAAGAGGAGTTAAACACACACTGCAGCTCTTCCCTGAACACAACATCAATCAGGTCTTCCCTCTCCACCCAGCCAGCAATTTTCCACAGTATTACAGAAAAAATATAGACATGTATATATGTCTAGTATATATGTCTATATATATGTATACATATGTACATTTGTATATGGATACATATGTACATATATATGTGTATATATGTATATATGTATATATGTATATATATGTCTATGTATATAATATTTGACAGGTACAGAACAGAGTATCCCACACAGCCCAGTGGATACAGTATATCATAGAAATGCAGGACTTCTGAGACCCTTACCTCCCCATCATAATTGCATAAATTCAGATAATGGGTAAAAAGGTTACCAATGAAATAAAGCCTGCCAGGTATTTTTGACATTACCAATTTTTGGAGGAAATCATGCTTAAAAAAATAGATAAATTATACTTCATGCTTGGGTCTGAGTCATGATCTCACAGCAAATAAGAACAGAGGTAGGCCAATTATTTTTTTACCTAAACAAATGTCCAGACATTCAGTTTTCAATAGCCATAACTCCATTTTATATCCTGCATAATCTTAACTGGAAGGAGGCATGTTCAACTGCCCTATTCATCCTCCAGGTGAAGTCATCCTTCAGCAGCTATGGAAATAAATGCTCATGTAGGCAATTGAAAGAATGTCTCCTGTTTCATACCTGGTCTCTGTTTCTACATTGCAACTAAAAATTCCATTAGTTATCTTAATAATGCTCTTTTCCAGCTTGAATTTTTAAATCTAGATTTATTTTCTAATCTAATGGCCCACGTTATTTCTCTATTTCTAATACTAATATACTAAAATGAAATAAGATAGTCCCTATAGGTTATCAAAGCTATGTCTCAAGCTCAAAAATTTGAGCCAATAACTGTATTACATTGCACATCTGATACTAACACTAGTTTCACTGTAGTTTTTCAGACTACTCTAAAAGACACTTAAATTTCTGATTTTTCCCTTTTTTGTCACATTAAAAAAGCTGCATTTCAAATTGAAAAAAAAAATGTACTGATAGTAAAGAAGAAAGCCAGCATTAAATTTGTGAGATAATGAACATTTGTATATACAAGTACTGTATATACAAGATCTGTGTTCACTGCCTTCATGAATCTAAAACAGTTGCAGAGGGAAAAAAAAATACTGTAGGCTACATACTAATATTGTTTACTTTGCTATCCTTCTAATCATGAACTTCCTTGGATGGCAAACCCCTAGTCTTACATGTGTTCTGTATTTGTAGGTACATCCCTGTCAGGAAATGCAGTGAAATAGAAGTTCCTGACAAATAAAGTTCTTGGCCTTAAACATTCCACAGATATTACTTGAATATCAGACAGAATCATTCCCAAACTTTGGCCATTATTCTACATCCATTTAAAAATCATAATGTTCTTGGAGCTAATTAGCAATACACATATGGGTTATATGGTCAATGGAGTTTGTCATAAAAACAAAATAGGGAAAATGTCATTAATTCCACTTCCTATGGTGCTATTATTGCTTGCTTTGCATGAAGAGATCATAGTTATGAATCCCACTATATCCCCAAAGTCCTTTGGCCCCCTTCTAATAACTAGGGATGGAACAAACAAGTTTTGTCTAGTTTTGGATCCAGCTGAATATGAGATACCAGAAGGTTTAGTCTAAAAGTATTGGCCTTGCATTCCAATCATCATGAACTGGAACATAAAGGGCAGAGGAGAAACCAGGGAGGAAACTCTAATGGAGAAAAAGAGAGTGAAAAATAAAGCAAAGTGAAGCAATGTGAAGCCAAATAATAAAGTAAATATCAAAACTCAATAAAAGGGCACAGAGAAAGGAAATTGAAAAGACAAACATTAGAATATTCTCTGCTTTTCTTGGAGGAAAGTGTGAGTAACAGAAATTCATAAAGTTCTCCAATCAGTAACACATCCCAGAGGTGAAAAAAAATTCTATTTTAATTGATTCAGACCTGAAAGTGAAAATTAAAAAAGAAAGGTTACCTATCTCCATTTTTTATTTAAACCAGCAAATCCTTAAATGATGTCGAGTTTGCAAAGTCCCTCACCAGGTAGGAAATGCCAGAACTCAGACTCTGCAACCCTATTTCCCAATCCACATGCATTGTATTACAGACTTTCCTTATCCTCAACTCCATCCCAGGCTTCATATAGCCATCACCTTGTTCTCCTCACAAAATGAACAGGACCCATTTCATGTGCATGGAAGCAAATGATTCATCTTAGCTATTCTGGATGTGCACTTGGCATTTATGTACTGCACACTGGTCAGGTCTTGGTCTGAAGAACAAGCAACAAATTTTGTAGCCTGTGCCTAAGTATTCCTCATTATAAAATAAGAATTTTATCCTACTCCTTCTTTTCTCTTTTAGCAAGATGAACCTGGCATCCAGAGAAATTATGGTCAAATTTGTCCATTAAATTCAGATGAAGAGTAATAGTTAAGAACAATATGACCTTCTTGAGTCCTTTATATTAGACAGTATTTCATGCCATAAAACTGCAGCTGACACTGACTTCAGTTGCTGTTCTGTGGTTTCATCTCTGCAAATCAGAGCCCCTGGTCTCACATTTGCACATCCAGCAACTAAACCAAACAACAAATCCATACAGCCAGCGTTCTCTTGTGAAAGTTGAATCAGTATGGCTGTCTCTGCCACACACCCCTCAGAGGCAGAGATGTCCATTCTGACCTTTAATGGCTTTACCTAAAAGGACTACCTCTGTCTCTGCCTCAAGCTGCCCCTTGCTAATAGAACCAAACTTCTTAATTAAACACAACTCATCTTGCACAACACAGGACAAGAATTCTGTAGAAAACCCCCCCAACATACAATGTAATTAAAATGAATCATCATGCTTTACAGTCCCATTAAAATTATAACCACAATTTTGTATTTCCTATCTGTTATGCACTGAGCTTTGCTGGATTGCTGTCTGTTAGCACCACTCATGCATGTTATCTGTTTTGCATTCATTTAAAACTTATAAAGAAACCAGAAATAGTGTCATGTTTCCCATGTAAAGTTCAGCAGTAGAAACTGATCTGGACAACCCAGGTTGATCTCCTGTGCACAAAAACCAGGATTTTAAGGAGTAGTACACACAACCATGGGGTTTCACTGACATTACACAACAAGGAATGAAATTTGGTCAAGCTCCTCTTCCATGTCAGGTTGTTTAGGACCCCACTCCCCACCTAACAGAGCCTCCAGCTCCCAGTTCTCCATTCCAGCCCCTCTGACCCACCTAAAAGCCATTCCTCCTTCACCACTTCTATTCTCCTCCAAGCCCCAGTGTTCTTCCCACAGGAGCTTTCTGCCTCCCCTCACCATGTTTCCTGCTTTAGCCATCTCATCCAGCCTAAAGCTGCTCTCTGCTGTCTCTTCCACTTTTCCTCTTTACCACTTCCAGACCACTTCCATAAACACCCTTGGCTGCTGCTCCTGCTCTCTTGCATTACTCAGCCTTGCCCCAGGGCCCTGCCTTGTGGCTTCTTCACTGTTTCTTTTGGCTTCTGCCATATCTGCTGTCCCTTCACCACCCAGGTCTCCTGCTTCTCACAAAACAACTTTCAAATCACTTTGGTTAATGCTTGGCCTTTGCTGGGGCTCATCCAGTCAGTCCCATTTCCAGAGAAAAAAACACATACTCTGCATTTCCATCACCCTTATAGTATGGTCCCATCAGAAGTATCAATATTTGTTCTTCTACATCTCTTACAAAAACAAGGTGTTACTCATAGAAACATCTTGCCTAAACTAAAACAACCATCCCAATGCAGAAAGCCAGTACTTAACAGGATTTAATTCATGCTCAAGAAGACAGTAAGTGTAACCTACAAATACTAAAAACACAGGACATGTTGCATCACTACTGATATATACTAGATTTCCCTTTACAGAAATTTCACCTAAAACTCTAAGCAGTGAGTGCAACCCTTGCTTGAATTTGTAAAGCATTATATAGCCCAAAAATATTTTGATAAAGTGATTTAAGTGATAAAGGAACTGAGAGTGCCAAAAAAATCACATTCCTTAAAAGGACACACTTTCTGTTCTGTAAATCCTGCATGATTTCCTTTTCTCAATGCACCAAATAAATGAGAGAACACAGAGGTAATAAACTGCTGTTTAAAAAACTTTAGCTTGGTGAAAAACATACTGTTACAGGATTTTCTATGAAAGTTTTCAAATTTTAAAAACTTGATTGGGAAACCATTTACTATAAAATCAATAAATATCGGTTACCAGGACATGAAGAATTATACATCTGAGTTTTTTGGAATAAAGGTTTTACTTTCTTGCAATACACCTCAAGATCAAAAATGAGTTTCCACATTACATTGCTAAATAAGCAAGAGGTTCTGTGAGTGAGACCAGTAATTTAAGCCCTCCCACCTCCAGCTTTTCTATTTGCTCTCTTCTGCCATTAATAAAGTGCTTCAAACCCAGTTTCCTTTGTAGAAACAAACAGATCATCCATCTCCCTGAGTGAGACTAGGTGTCATCACTTTTCCCTTCTTTGTGAAATAATAAAAGTCATATTGCAGGGGGAAAAAAATTCTGTTAAACCTTATTCAGGCGGGAATAAAACTATGACCTTGGATGCCATGTGTGTGAAATGAAAGTACAGTTTCAAGCTACAAAGGTCTATAATCTACACTTCTTTTTCATATGGATTTAGGATGGAGGGACAGCAATTTCTATTCTGTACTGAAGGGATTCTACTTCTTGTTCATATTTAAATAGAGACCTTATGAAGAGTACAATTAGAATACTACTACTTTTATTTCCTGATAGAATGGCAATTTACCCTCATTTTACAACGTGCAGATTAAATGACAACTTTTAAATGCAGTTCTAAGGAGTACTGTCACAGAAACTAAGTTAAAAAGAAGCAGTGCTGCTGCAGCCCATTGCTCCACAGATCAGTGAAAATAGATGGTAATCTTACATTATCCTCCACATTTGTTTGCATTCTGAAAGCATATAAGCCTTTCCAAATACACTTGATCTCTTTAGTTTTTATACAAGAAATAGTTGCAGCTGCCTTGTTAGGACCCACAAAGAAGAGTTTTACTTGCAGGGCTGAAAGATTCTGTGCCTGCACTGATGTCTATTTTCTCTTTATTCTTCTCTATTTAATCTTTCTCACATTTGCTAATAATTTCAAACATTATTTCAAATAAAGCTTCACAATACAGTGGCACATTTAGACTGTAAAAGATTGTGATTTACCAGTTTGACAGCTCAACATTTTTAGCTTGTATACAGCACCCAGCCAAAATTGAACAACAAAAATATTTTGAGCCCTTTTATTTTCAAAACAAATGCTTTATGTACAAGAATCTGTCGTTTAGAAACAATACACACAGACAAACACACATATACCCCCTATTATACAATAATTGATGTTTGGGGTTTATTATAAGCACAATGATTGCAAATGCATTTGATTATTTCTTTTGCAGCATGAAATAACCAGTTACCTTTCAGGAAAGGAGCCTTCCGTGGCACAAGCCTTTCTGTGATTTCCACCTGCTCTTGCTGATGCTGTTTAACCAGGTTTCCTTCGCTGCCAGCTCTCAAAATCTTTTCACCTAGCCTAATTTTTCGTGATCTGCTGTTAAAATCTTCTTTCCTACACAAAGGCGATTTAGGAGCTGTGTTAGCTGACACAGGTCGAGCCAAGCGAGAGGGTTTGGACATCCTGCCTGTGCAGGAATGTACCTGCTCCAAAAGCAATTTCTAAAAAAATCCTTGGCAGCTCCCTTTCCAGCACAGAGGCTGGGAGTTGGTGTGTGCAGCGCAGCTGGATGTGGAGTGCTGTGCTGCCAGCCTGATCAGTTTTAAACACCCAGCGTTGGGTGGTCACGCAGTTTCCCAGACCTGTGGAATGCAAATGTGTGCTGGGGTAAAATAGATGACTCTGTCCCAGTCATCTGAGTCCCAACCACGCTGTGGGGAGCAGAAGCTCTCCCAGGCACTGTCTGGAGCTCCTGGTGTGCACTGATGAGCAGCCTGGCATGAGGGGAATGAGTGCTCCACCTACACAGGTACAACGTGGAAAACTACCCAGGCATGGGCTCACCTCTGCACCTGGGACCCTCCCGCATTCCTCTCCCACCCTCCCTCTCAAACACTTTCTTGTTTCAGCAGATTTCCTCACAGTGTGCCAAACCACACTGCCTCAGTGCTACATGGTAAGTGCCTGATGTCAAGAACACATTTGTCTTTGAGTTAAGCACAGTGCAAGCTCAAATTGGATTAAATGATGCATATTCTCCTAGCACTGTATTATCAAACCCACCAAAAGAAAGGAAGGATTGACAGCAAATATCACCTCTCTTTGAAAAATGGCCAAAATCCCTTATTATTAACTGGCATTATTTAGGAAGCAACACTGCACAGAATATTGCCCATTATACATTCCTCTTTCAATGGCACATATATATCTAGAAAACTCCTGGCTTCTTGCACACAACAGATAATCATGTTCTTTACTGACTCTCTAAAGAAAAATTCCTGACCTCAGGCTACATTATTTCAAATCTCAGTTCCTGGGTGCTCTTCTTTGAAAATGCCCAGGCAAATCCTGCCTAACTTTGCCAGAGCTGTGCTTGTGAAGGCTGCCAAGACAAAGAGAACTTGGTCGCATGAAAAGAAAATTCCATTCCCCATAATTTTTGGAGACAACTTCTAAAGAAAAACAACACAGTGCAAACAAAAGAAAACATCACAGCTACAGTTACAGTAAAATCTTCATGCTGAATTTTAAAATGTATTTCTCAATATCCCAGGCAACCAATATGCAGCATCTCTAATAGAATATGAGGGTCCATTTTATTTCAAAACTAGAACAAACATAAGCAAATCAATATTGCACAAGCTAAAGTACTAATAGATATTTAGGAGAAATGCTTAAAAAGCAAAAAAGTAAGCAAAACATGACTAAATTATTACAGCTATCACTTATTTTCTGAGATGGCAATTGTGCAATGCAGTAAAATATTTTGTAAGTTATTTCCCTATTTTTTTCCAAGAGTCCTATATGAAATAGGTAATTGTTTATGCCTCTATTGCAATTGTCTATTGCTTTATTGCTCCATCAAGAATGGGCCAGATTAAGTGCAGTACAGCAAGCCTTACCATGATATTATTCTGCATACTATATTATCAACATAGAAGGAACTCTGAATGGGAAGATTTCTACTCTCAAGGAGGGAGGGACCTGAGGGGCATGAGAGTAAGTGGGCTCTTTAGCAGTGCTCAGGCACAGCAGGTCGTGCAGAAGACAATGAAGAACAGAAAGAGGGTGAAATAGGATGATGAATGGAGAGTTAATCATGTAACTGGGGTAAAGAATGAGTGAAGAAGGAAGAGAAAATGTGAAACCCAGTATGTATGTGACAGCTCAGTTGTACTGAGCCTAAGAAGTACTGTCATTCCCTCTCAAGATCTTGGACTGCTTGACCAACTGTAATTTTTAATATCTTCCATCATGATTTCTCATTGTGTAAGCAGACACAAATGCTGTATGCTTAAGAAGAGCTTTTAAGCTATGACAATAATGCCTCTCACACTGCAAAGGCATATTTTAATTCTACAATACCCAGAACAATTGCGAAATAAAATCCAGTTCTCAGTGACAACAAAAATAGTATTTCAGTTTTTAAATCACTATTGCTAAAGCAAAATCCAACTGAGACTGCTGTACATTACACATTCACCCAAACCAAGCATCCTTATCACAGGTTGCTTATGGAAAGAATGGCTTCATTTGTGAAGGAGAATCTAACTAGATGGTCATGTTACCTGTAACCAAAAATAATTTCTAAGCAAAGCAAGGACATAATGAATTCAGGATTTTCCTAAGACTCTCCCTAGCAATGTAGCAAAAAAAAAAAAAAAAAAAAGGAGGAAAGGGAACTCTATTCATCAGCTTTTAATAGGAAAGGCCTGAAGTTGTCCATTTGGATGCAACATCCTGGTTTTGACAAGAAAGAAGCTCTGCAGAAATGGGGAGAGTCAAACATCTTCCTCAAACACGGGAAATTACTGGAATACTCAGTCAGAGATGACCATTTTCAGTAATATCTCTGTGTCATGTATGTGAGGAGAGGCTGAGAGAGCTGTGCCTGCTCAGCCTGGAGGAGGCATCTTATCCATGTGCATGAACATCTGATGTGGGGATAAGAGGGGATGCAGCTGGACTGTTCTCAGTGGTGCCCAGCAACAGGACAAGAGACAATGAGTGCAAATTGAAACACAGGTGGAAAAAAAGAACTTAAGGCTTTTTATAGAGTGAAGGTGGTCAGACACTGGC
Organism: Muscicapa striata striata; assembly: GCA_030060385.1. Taxonomy (NCBI): domain Eukaryota; kingdom Metazoa; phylum Chordata; class Aves; order Passeriformes; family Muscicapidae; genus Muscicapa; species Muscicapa striata. Next base: position 2,594,078 of record JAREIS010000030.1, on the reverse strand, counting down.
ACAAGTTGAACAGGGAGGGCATAAAGTCTCCATCCTTGGAGATAAGCAACACCCACCAGGCCAACAGCTCTGACCTGCCTGCTGCAGCAGCCTGCCTGAGCTGGGGGTTGGACTAGGCAATCTCCAGAAGTGCCTTCCCACCCCCCAGAGTTTTGTCATTCTGTATTATCAAACTTATTCAGAAGCCATTTATTATCTGGAAGCTTAAATACCTTTAAATCTGTCCAAGAGTAGATGTACAACCTGTCTCCAAATTCCCAGCAATTAAACTCTCCCATGCCTGACTGCCATTTCCGGGAGGATTTGCTTCCTTTCTGGTCATTCATTCCTTTTAGCTTCCTGAAGTCTATGGGCACAGTGCTCCCCAAAAAATGTCCTCTTTGTTTGTTTATTTTAAAGGTTCTGAGATGTGAAGCTGGTGGTTCCAATTATGAGTGTCAAACCCTCAAAAAAAAAAAAAAATCCTCCAAAAAGCCAAAACACCAAAAACCTGCAGCCCAAAATCCCCCAAAACCCTGAAATGCACCATTCCAGAACATAAGCTGAGGTTGCTTAGCTGACTGTGCTTCAGGCTGGATGCAGACACAGTAAATCAGTGCAATCTGGGCTGGAACAGCATGAGAGTGCAGCCCAGGGTTGCTGCCAGCTGCCCATCACCCACCTGCACAGCTCCCCATCACCCACCTGCAGAGCTCCCCATCACTCACCTGCACAGCTCCCCATCACCCACCTGCACAGCTCCCCATCACCCCTGCACAGCTCCCCATCACCCACCTGCACAGCTCCCCATGCCCCACCTGCACAGCTCCCCATCACCCACCTGCACAGCTCCCCATCACCCACCTGCACAGCTCCCCATCACCACCTGCACAGCTCCCCATCACCCACCTGCACAGCTCCCCATCACCCCTGCACAGGTCCCCATCACCCACCTGCACAGCTCCCCATCACCCACCTGCACAGGTCCCCATCACCCCTGCACAGCTCCCCATCACCCACCTGCACAGCTCCCCAACACCCACCTGCACAGCTCCCCATCACCCCTGCACAGCTCCCCATGCCCCACCTGCACAGATCCCCATCACCCACCTGCACAGGTCCCCATCACCCACCTGCACAGGTCCCCATCACTCACCTGCACAGCTCCCCATGCCCCCACCTGCACAGCTCCCCATCACCCACCTGCACAGGTCCCTCTCCCCAGCCCAGCTGCCCTGGAGGCCTGGGCTCCTCCCAGCTGTGGGACAGGTCCCTTCCTGCCAGTCCCTCCCTTTTCACCACAGCTTCTTATTGAAGTTCCCAGGCAGCAAGTCTTTCATCAGTGCTCAGGCTTTTTCAGACCCCAAGCTATTCTTTTGAACTAAAAAGACCCAAAACAAACCCACCAAAAAAAGAAAAGAAAACCCAAACAAAAGGTTCAAAACAAACCCAGCCCTTTTCCCCTTAGATTTCAGATATCCATCTTCAGCTAGGTAGAGACACCATATTGATATAACATATCATTAAGCAAAAAGCAGTTCAGTTTGTCAGGTTTTCATAAAGTGCTGTAGGAAGTTTTCCTGTGCTTTGAGTCAATGAATAAACTCTGTCACAGCCTCACACAGCAGAAATTAATATTAAGGGACCAAAAGTGCAGTCTGTGCTTTCGATTAACCACATATAAGTAAACAAATAATATTTTTAGAAAACCATACACTTCCATACACTGTTTAAAACATTGTGCTTTTAGTTTCAAAACCAACCTCTCCTCTTTCCTGCTTAGAGAATATATTATTGCTGAAATATGACAACAAGAATATGTTAAGAATTAGCTAACAGAAGGCATTTTTACCATAGCATATTACACAGGTTATGATACTGCTATTAACTCAAGAAAGGTTTGTGCCCTCTGGGATAAAAGAAACGTGACTATAGATGTTATTAATCCAAACAAAGCATTTGCAAAGCTTGAAATCTCCTTTTTTGGGCAGCCATGGAATTCTAGTTTACATTTGCACATAAAGAGCTGGGGAGAGGAGAGGATCCCTTGCATGTGAACCAGGAAAAATTGGGAATTGATGTTGTGCAGTTCAGGATGTGGTGTTTTCTCAGCCTACCAAATCCTCCTCCAAATTTTGGACTGCAAGTATCAAAAGACAGAAAGGCATGTATACAGAAATATTTCAGCTTCAGCAGACTCTTTCTAAACTATTGACAGGCAACAACTGCTACACCAGTAAATGGAAGTTGCAGGTGCAGAAGTTAAAACTGCAAATTAATGAAGTCTTCTCTTTACAAAATTACGCAAGTAACAGATGGCATAACATTTTCAGCATGAAATGAGAAATAAATGTATAGGCACCAAAAGAACAAGATCAGTGATGAAAACAATTTCAGATGCAAGTCATAGATAGGTATGTAATGTAATAATAATAAAAAAAAATGCTTGGTGCTTCAGAGAGCTACATTTTCTAGTAACTGAAGCATGTAAAATTAGTGACAAGTTAATTTTGCAGATGTTAAAGCTTTCTTAGAACTATGTACCAGTGCTTTATTTCTCCATATATGATTTTGGAAATAGTTGCATAATACAGAAGATGCTTCACATTCAATATATTGAGACCCATTTTAAAACATTTCACACAGATCTGAAGACATTCTTGCTGGGAAAATAAACCATGCAAAGGAACCTAGTCATTCATTCAAAGACAAGTGAACCCCTCCAACAGAAAGCAAGCTGTAATTATGGCAAGTCCTGTTACTCTTGAATATGGTCTGAAAAAGAAAAGTCTGTTAAGGGTCCCACTCTAATATAATAGCTACCTAGAAGATGCTATAATTAAAACAGAGTTGTCATTTATACCAGGAAATTCTGTTCCAGAGATTTACTACTCAGCCATAAAAATTTAATCTCTGTTCCAAGTCTTAAAAAAAAAAAACCAACCCTAAGTCAGAAAAAAAACCTTCAGGTCCACTATATTTCCTTTTATTCAAAATTTAGAAAAATTAAACCATAAAAAAAACTTTCTTACAGATAAAAGCACTGACAGCTGTAGAATCTAAATACCTTGTTCTGCCACAAACTCAGAAATACCATCAGTAAGGGCAAAGTTAATTTTCCCTATTATCACTTCTGCATCTTATATTTTCCTTTGGTTCCAAGACCTTCAAAGTTCTGGTTTGCCTGAGTACACAGGTCTGTGGCCTACTATTAAAGTGTTTGTAAAGACTGAACTATATCAAGGTTATGATTTTTCTAAAGCAGTGTAGGTCCACCACTACTGTCCCTCACCTGCTGCTGTCCTCAGGATGCCTTTTGACAGCTGCACTTGGTCCCTTCCCCACCTGAAGGGTTACAGGAGCCCAAGCACACTCAGACACAGCTAACTGCATTTATCAAAGGGTGCACCATCAGATAACAAAGCAACAGCATATGTGGGAAAACACAGCCTTTCATGTTTGAAATGTTTGCCGAGTGTTGCTAACATTTCCAATTGATGCCAACTGTGATGGCAGGACTGGGTACTTTATCCTGATGAACTGAGTTAATCACTAAGTAATTCCAGATGGAACAATCAACTGTGAACAACTGCCCACACAACTCATAACAAATACTTTTTTTTTTTTCAGAATGTTACCTTTTTCTATATATCAGCCACTCACAAAAGAATACAAAATCCAAATATCTATGCCATATATAAATTATTGCTAAACTCTAGCAAAGTGTTCTGTGATTTGGCTGTTCTTGGTGCTATACTACTTGGCTGTAATAACTAAAAGTGCTAAAATCTATGCAATCTTGGTTCAAAGCTTTTTCACTTGTTCTGATCTTTTAATCAAATCAAATAAGAGCTTAGGCTCAATATGTTCTTAAAGGAATACACATCAGCTAAATCACTAGATCATCACTACTATTCCTTCATTGTTAAGTAACGTGAATACTCCTTTCCACATCTGCAGTTATTTCCCATTAGATTCTTAAAGCATCTTAAAATGTGCACAAAATTATCTTTTACCAAATTTATAGCATTAGTAATTTTTTCATAAAAGGGAAAAGTTTCCAACTTTCAAAGTCTCTTCTGAAATTATGTAAGTGAAACTATGACTGGCTTAGTCTTTATTGCCATCATAAATAGGGGAGGAAAGGAAACAATTTGTAACACTACACTGACCTTTTACTCTGAAGAAAATATTAGTTTCAAATGTTAGGTGCTAATTTGTTTTAGCATAACTGCAGCCTTCTCTAGCTTTTTGAATCATAATTTTCAAATGTCCACCTCTTAATAAAGGAATAACCTTTAGAGCTAGAAGAGCTCTAACACATTGAAAATACAACATGGAGAGCTTAAAGCTGTACAAAAGATAAAATATGCCTTGCAGAAAATCAGCCCCTTATGATAGTTTGAATGAAATCTCAGAATGAAGAGAAGAGGAAATAAAATCTGCAAGAGCAGATTGGAAATGCCAGGAGACACAAACAAAATCCTTAACTGACAGAACCCTGGGCATATGGTCAAACACAGGTAAATCCTTTTCAATACTCCACTTTCACCATGAAGTTTTGCATCATCCACACAGGGGGGAAAATAGTAAAGTAAGCATAAAATGAATGAAAGGAGGACAAACTTCAGGCATGAGGGCAATTCATTCATATCCCACATGAAGTATTTTAACTATTCCTCATCCAGCAAGGCTCCATCAATAGCACCTGGGTGTGGGTGCTGCAGTGGTTGCTCTTGCAAGGAGGAGCAAACTACAAAGAAAATATCAATGGGAAGATAATGGTAATCCTTTGGAGACAGTGGTGAGAAGGAATATCTCTGTAGGGCATCCATAGCTCTGGCACTCTTGGCTGGACTACCACAGTCTTTTTCCACTGCAGACCTTGGATATAAAAAAAATCTCCACAGGTCTATGGAAAGTAGAAGGCAAGTAAGCAGATATAGAACCCTTTATAGTCAGGTATTACAATAACATTTATTTAGGGGCTTTTTATAAAAGTGAAATAATTAATCAGAGATACCATGTGAACTGCAGACATGCACAAAGAGTGTTCCACCAATCCAGTGTCCTTTTTCTCAGGAGTAGCCCTGGGAGTGATGAGTTAGTGAACCAGAGAATATAAAAGGTATTTTTCTACTTGTGAGACACAATATTTTTCAGACATCCATAAATGAATATTTCAAGAAGCTAATCTGATCAGCTGTATGTGATTTTTGTGTGGTTTTGGCAATCACAGAGAAGGAAAAAATACTTTTTCTTCTATGTCCTGTTTAAAATGTGCATCATCAGAACACAGCAAGCTTTATTTTTTGCACTATTTCACTTACATAGTGCAACATATATTATGCACAGGTTCTTTTGTGTGTGAAAATTTCAAGTGACTGGTGTTGAATTTGATCCTTTCTGTCACTTACACTGTCCTTACAGCGAGATAACAAGTGCCCCTTAATGCTGACTGCATGGGTTTGAGTAAACTGTCTATAAACATTCAGCTGCTTGATCCCTTGCTGTCTGAGCAGCTCTGTGGAGAGATGAACATGTTTGTTAAACAATAAAAAATCTGCAACTCCATTTGTTGTTCAGGTAGTCCGAGTTTACCACTACTCCTCTGAAAAGCACAGCCATTGCATCCTCACCTGCTCAAGCCATCTGAAAAGGTATTTCTTGGTTACAATCTGCCCATACTTGTAGAGACTAAATGTACTGAAATCTGGAGATTTTATGCAGATGACTTGATGTCCCACTTTGCATATTTGATGATTTATCACCTTATTTACATAAATGACAAAAAATGGTCCCAATTACTAACACTTAAGAGTGAGGAGATGGCAGCACATAGTATGCTTTAGGAATAAGCAACTATTGTTTATAATAGTTTATAATTTAGCAATAGTTTTATAATTTAGCAACTATTGTTTCCTTTATTTCTGGCAGATATTTGGGGTGGTATCCAAGTTACCTTGACGGATCCTCCAATCTCTATTAGACATTGTTCATCAGGAACACAAAGGGAAAATCTAATACAGTGATCAAACAGCTGACAGTGAAGCAAAGAAATCTGAAATATTAGTCTTTGCAATCAAGAAGAATCTTGAAAAGAACTAATAACCCTATCAATAAAAATAAGGGGCTATGAAGTATGTTATTAAGAACCCCAACCTATTTTCTGAATGGAAAACTAAACTGATGACCATGTCAAGTACAATATATAAATGTAAAATCTTTCAAAAAAGGTCAATGGCCATTTTAAAGTAGGTTAGCACAAGATAAAATAAAGAGGACACTGCATGACCAGTATTTCTGCCTAGAACCATGAAGGAGATTGGTAAAATGATGTTTTGAATGTATATTCTCTTTCCCAAGGACCACATTATTTATCATGTTCTACCAAACAGTGTTCTCTGATCTGACTGTTCTTGATGCTATATTGGTTTGCTGTAATGACTAAAAGATGTAAAAAACATAATCTTAGTTCAAAGTTGTTTAATTTGTATTAATTCACTAATCAAATGAAGTAAAACTTTGACTTCAATATGTTTCCGTTTGATCCAAAAGCACTAAAATAAAATTGATGCTATAAGGATTGCTACATAAAGAACAGACAGGCCTGTACTTAAAAAGACATGCAAGGAGAGACAGAAATAAAATAGGTGAAAAGAAGAACAGTTAATCCCCTCTGATAAGACCTCCAGTGCTTTTAATGGATACCAGTCTGCTGTCAGGGAGATTTCAGCAAGTCTGACCTGAATTCCTTCTGCTGACAGCAACCACCACCTCTGCCACGTCATTATATGAACCATAAAATAAACAGAATTATTCAGAAGCTGTTAAAAATTAATGTTACAAATTCTGAGAGCAAGCCTTCATGATGTCCCTCATTTTAATAGTCCTTAAAATGCCTTTCAATGAAAACGTCTGTAGGGGGAAAGACTGGAATAACTTAGATCCAAAAAATCAGGTTTCTTACCTCAATACAGACTCCTTGAAGGGGAAAAATGGGATTGGGAGCAACTTCTATATTTAACATTAGAATTAAATGGATCTTTTAAATATTTGCTGGACTTTAAAGACAAGTTTGTAAATTATTTACTCCCATGTCAAAATGAAGTTTTGCGATTGGGAATTCAAATAACTCCCAGATAATATATAAACCTAAAGAAAACTACTGCATTCTCCTTTAAATGTAACAACTTTGCAATGCTAACAGCCATAATATGTGATGAAAATGGAGGCAGTGGCCATAAAGGTAGCTTTAAGCAAGTAACTCTTTCAGTTCTAAAGATGAGACCTCAATGTATATTTCACATAAAGCAATATCTTCCACTGAATAAAATAATCCCATTACCAGTCACCTGCCAAGTGTGACACACACCTTATACTTTTGAACAGTACTATTACATGAAAAGAGAAAAAAACAAATTAAAAAAAAATAAAAAAAGAGGACAAATATTTCTTTGATTATCAATGTTTAGTACATTTTCAGCCTAAACTATTCCTTCCAAGGTCTCCACAGTTTTCTACAGCACAAAAAAAGTAGCCATCTTCTTCCACTAGCAGTGACTACCTCTATTTTGGTCTATTTTGCAGCTAATAAGGTCATAGTCACATATTTCTTAATAACAACAGTTTCATTCTAGTTATTAAAGCCACCTTTTTAGGGTTCTACACTTAAATGTAATTGCACAGTTAATTTTAATTTGGTGGAGCCTAACCATATTAAAAGAGTCTGGTCCAGATTCAGGGTTTAATCCTGTAATTTTTAAGTGAACTATGACTTATTTTACAGCAGCTGTTATAGTCTACACCAGCCTTGGTTCCACCTCTAGCTCAGCCATCAGACTGTGCAGTTAGAGTTGCTTCTTTGGTGATTTTCTCCATTTATTTGACAGAGCATCAAGTTTTACTGTCCTAAATACACTACAAAGCCTGTCAAAAAAGGAAGCCTTGCAGTTTGCAGCCTAATATCACCCACCAGGTGTACTGGACATGTGATGGTGGGGGAAAGTGGTGGAGACAAAGAGGCAATTTGGGTCAGAGAAGAGGAAAGAGATTAGGATAAAAAAAAGGGAAAATTATGCCAGCTGTCATGGCTGTAGCACATTAGGCATATTTTCAAGTAGGTGAGATATATGATGATAAGTTGTTACAGAAATGGGCTGTGGAACACAAGAGATGTGTCCATCTGCCTGCTCTCATGACTGCAAGGAGCTGCCCTAAGGATTTTCTTCGTGGAGCAGCTTTGCCTGCCCTTTCCAAATGTCTGACAGAACCTTAGGGAAGGGACCCCTTCATCCCTCCTTTCACTCTGGGGCACAGCCCTGAACAAGTCTTGGGACCAGAGGAAATCAACACAAAATTCACTGAAATCTATGCTCAAGTGACACACTAATGTGATCCCCTGGAGCCTCTTTGGCCACAGCTGTGATTACTATCCATTATTTCCAGAAAGTTTATAATTGGATTATCTTTTTTTTTTTTTTGGTTATTATGAAGAATGCAAAGTCAAATTTCAACAGGGTGCTAATGGAGACATGCAATCTGCAAAGCATAGATCTCAGATTTGCTCTGTGAGAGGTTAAAAACACCATGCCCTGAGATTTAAGACACTTTTCTTTATAGCTAATATTATTCATAAATCGAAGTGTGTTATTTTACCAATGATTCATAAGACTCTAGTAAAATCATAAACATACCAGTTAGACTCTGGGTAACTGTGTGGTTTTTACTCATTTCTGAAAAATATATACTACTGATGCAGAAAAAAAAAACACTTTCCTAGCAATACAAATGATGTAGTGGCAGGCTGGAGTGATGGTGCACTTCAGGGTGATTTGTTCAGCAAAAACAACAGGTGCAGCTGGCATTTTCCAGCCATAAATCTTTCCTTTTGCAAGCTAATAGCAGGTTGCCAAGTCAGTGTGTACCTCTATAGATTATGTTACATAGAAGGAATTTTTTAAAGGTGCATAATTGCCACAGAAAGTTAATTTTACATGAATGAAGAATTTAAAGAATGGTTAATTAAACCCTCAAAAATAATCTTTTATTAATTTGGGGCAGAAAGGCCCATTCCATTTACAGAATAGCCATTAGGATAAAGGATAAATCAATATGTTTGCATTTGTCGATTACTGTTATTCACCAAGCAGAATTTGGAAACTTTGATAAAGCATCTTCAATTCCTTCAATCCTTAATTACAACTCATTAAATTTTCATTAACTTCAAGCTTAGTAAAAAGCAGTAGAAATCTTTGATGGTACCAGTGTTGGCAGGACCAGGTTAGATGCCAGACATGTTCTTTGTTTTGTGGGTTACTTGTGTTTAGCCAGTTATATCATTGCTATATCACAGCAACACATCAAAAGATAAGAAAATATTCCATGTCTCTGCATTTAAGTTCACTCTATGTAGACTTCAAAGCAACTTTTAAGATAATACATAATTTGGACTTGGACTCTTAAAGAAAGGGACAGTGATTGTGAAAGATATGTGGAGATTATTTAGGAATGTCTGCACTGCCAAAGTGCAGCCTACCTCTCCCCATCACAGCTCCAAAAGGCTTTGGGACCAGGGTAGTAGTGGTGCAGGAGACCTTGCAAGAAACTGGGATGCTAAAAGCACAGAGGAGAAGAAATTAACTGGAATTAACCAAAGAGCAGGGCACCAAGATGGAAGCTGTGGGAAATCCTGCCCCTAGGAAAACGCCCTGCTGCCACTGGGGCAGATGCAAGGTCAGACCAAGCTGCTTGAAAGCCCCACAGACGAAGCCTGCACAGCCTCCAGGGCAACCTGTGCTGCTGCTTCACCCTCCTCGGGTGGAAAGGGTTTTTCTGATCTGCACTCTGAATCTCCCTCATTCCAATTTCCATCGGTTGTCTCCTGCCCCTCACCTCACACCAGCAGCAGTCGCCTCCTCACTGTGACCTGCAGGGACACAAGGTGCCCAAGGTGCCTCTGACCCATCTGAGCCATCCCAGCCCTGCAGCCCCCCCCAGGGCAGTGCCAGCCCCAGTGCCTCTGGGGCTCTCTGGTCCATGGCTGTGCCCTGCTGGAGGGCACCAGGCTGGGCAGTGTCCAGGGAGGTTCAGTGAGGCTGAGAGGGGGCACTGATTCCCCCTCCCCACCTCTTGGCCATGTCCCTGTCCATGGGATCCAGGACACTGCTGTCCCTGCATACAGACAAACCACTTTTTCATTTGGACATTTGAGCCAGACACGAGCATGATTTTTTTTCATTGCAACTAAAGGTGATCCAAGAAATAAACATTTAATACAATAATAAAAAAGCTGTGGGAGAGATGTAGGGAGAGGATGAGCAACCGAGCACTGCCCAGAAAAAGCTCTTTACATAGTGTTTCCAGAGGTATTTCAAGGCTAGACTGTAAATTTAAACATGAGAACAGACAAAGAGGAAATGAATTTTATGCACTAAGGAAAAAACCCTCTCATTAAGAGAACAAACCATTTGGTGTCCATTTTAGGTACATTGATTTGAGATTGCTGCTTTCCTTCTTTGGTCCAGCACTTGATAGAATGGTGTAAGATGAGTCTCATGCATAGTCTAATTGAGTGAATCACAGTTTAAAAAAAGAACTTAAATATCTTATAAGCTACATATAGAATAAAACTGTACTTAAAATAAAATACATTACAGTATTTCTATTTTTTCTGAAGTCAGGTTTTCCATTACACATTAGAGTAATTTCAAAAAGATTTTTAAATAAGACCTTTACTATTAGTCTTCTAATATACAGCTTATAGGTTTAGATACCAGGTGACAAACATTTTTGTGTATTTGTGGCTTTAGCTTTTGGTGTATGGGGCAGGTTTTTGAGCTGAGGATATGATTAGGACTATTCCAACTTTCTTGTTTCATGTGCTTGTTTTTGAGTGTGAGACAAAAATTGTTATTGAGAAGGAAATAGCTATCATCCAGAACTCTCAAAATCTGTAGATTTTTTAAAAGGTTAAAATGGAACTCAAATATGTTAACTTAGCTACAGCTTCTGTACTCTGTGGATCTTTTTTTCATAGACCCACAAGAGAATCTTTCTTAAAACACTAGTTCTCTATAGAATTTATTCAAGAACTTTCCTTATTTTGCCAGCAGCATGGAAGCACAAGTGATTTGAACATTTGTATGTTCAGTGGTTAGACTGTACAAGTTTCACAAATGTCATGTTGAACTATTTAGTATGAAAAGGTTTCAAAGCATACATATATATATAGGTATATATCTGACATAAGTGAAAATGTGGTGAATATGATTACCATATCATAAAGTTAAAAATTCAAAACTTTAAAATTAAACAAAAAACAAATCAACAAGAAGAAAAAAAAAAAAAAAAAAAAAAAAAAAAAAAAAAAAAATCAAAACCAAATGGAAATTATTTACTTATTTCTCAAATTAAACTGTAAGCATGACATAAATTGTCAAATTTCCTACTTTGGAATCAGCCACAATAACCAGATGTGACTTAAAAGCTGCATTCAAGATCCAAGGTTGATGAGGTTGAAGGAGGAGCCTTATAGTCCTCTCCCTCAGAGGGCAACATCTGAACAACAAATCAATATATAAGTGAGTATGTCGTTGCCTTTGTAAGTGTCAGGTTTTACATTACCCATACTTCACAGGGTAATTGCTGACTGATTAAAAACAAGATCCACTTTTTTCCTTCCTCCAAGTCAGACCTCACACCTGACCTTCAAAGCAAGCCACAGAACATTAGATGGCCCAAGCCTGTCAGTGTTTAAGAGGCATTTGGAAAATGTTTTAATTTCTGGTGAGCCCTGAATTGGTCAGGCAATTGAAACTGGATGATCACTGTAGGTCCCTCCCAACTGAAAACAGTCTGCTCTATTCTGCAAAGACACTTTTCCTCCAGAGTGTTATGTTCTGCAGTAAACTGAAAACCATCCAAGACTATATGCAAGATATTTCAAAAGGTAACAGGAAACTATTATTATGAACACTCCCACTCATTTATTCTTATGGAACATGCACATTTGCACAAAAATATAGTAAAACAGAGTTTGGATATAGTTTGTGGCATTACAGGCAGAATGCTGCACAAAACCTATGTGCCTGTGGGATAACCACTTCTTGTTACTTCATGTGCACCCTCTCCTCTTTTACCAGGTCATTAGGATAACACTGATAATAGAAACACTCTGCAAGCTTAGCACCATGGCTTGGCAAGAGCATTTCCACCATTCCACAGTGAACTGGCATAGAGGCCATGCTGACAAATGTAAAAAAGCCCCTATGAGCTGTCCCCAGGATTATGTTCCCCCACTAAACAGCTGTCTTCAATCACAAAGTATGCACTTCCTTTCTCAGCATTATTAATCTTATGAAAAATTGTCGTTTTCCTAGTGGCTTGACATAATCCACGTGGCTGGCCAGCATCATCTTGCATAGATGGTCATTTAAACCCTTTTGCAAAATAAATACCATATGGGAAGGCTAGGAAAACAGGTGATGTTCAGTTTGAGCCAAACTAGTCCTAGTTTGACTCCAGTGCTCTGATGAAAATTGATGGCACTGCTCACGTGGGGGTCTGGTGCAGAATGGGTGAGTCAATACACAGTGTCACTCCTGAAGACACACAGACAGATAGAAGCAAGTAAGGGTTTATCAACTTCCAGGCAAGGATTTGCAAGCAAGTGAAAGTTACTTGAGCTGGTACAGCAGGAACAGCAAACATTTTGAGGTGTTCTGAAAGATAGAAGTAAAGGCTCTCATGGAAACTAATGCCTCCCCAGGATTATTTCGTTTGCAGGGACTCAAAACTTGAGAGTTTTGACTTCTGTTCACTTTGAGGCTGCTTGCTTGATACCTATCATTTCTGGACAGTAACATATTTGTAATATTTCAGAAATATCAGGAGTCAAAATGCAATGCATGCATTATACAAAAATTAGAATAAAAAGAATTTTCATCCAAATAGTTTTTTGTTTACTAAAAGTCTGAACCTTCATAAAAGATCACACCAGTTAAAACTGGAAGAATTTTTCCGACAGCAGACAAGCCAAACACAAAGGAGAGCAATGAAGCAGAAGTAATATGAAACATTTCAAATCATGAAGAAAATATGAACTATAAATTAGCTTCAAGTATTAAAACTAAAGGAGGCTGTCAAAGAGCACAAATAACCTATTTTCCCTCATGGGTACATATGAAAAAGTAAAATTTCCAGACATACGAAGGCAAGTGTAGTGTTGTATATATGGAATGAAATTTGCCATAACAAGTGCTGAAGTTTTACTTGATGCAATCAGCTAAAATTGGTGGTCTGCCCATCTCCTGATCTTTCACAAAGTTTCTTTTAAAAAATCAGGACATCATCTAATGAAATCCTTTGAAGTGCACAGAAATCTAAGATAATGACAAAGAAGCCCTAAATCGCTTAAAGGTGTCTGGATGACCCATTATCTTCTTCAGAAGTTTCACACAATGTCTGTATATTAACAAAAATTGCAGCCTACCTGTAGTCCAGGATGAAACCAAATTCTCATCTAAGAGCTCAGTCACAGCCCTGAAGTCAAAAAAAGGCTTTCTTCCCAATCTCCACAGCCTTTCAAGGGACTTACTGAGTACCCTGTGAGTGCTTACCCTGAGAGTCGTGAGTTCATGGCACACAGCTTGGGACACGCTCCTCGTGCAGTGACAAATCTCTGCTCTCCCACCACCTGAGTGAGGGGCTGCCATACTTCTGCAGTCTGTTCGGCTGTTTTCTAAGAAATTAGGATGAAAAACTGATACAAGTCAAGAAGACACCGTAAGTTTGCAAAATCTTGGTTTTCTGACCGAAACAAAGAGGAACCAAAGGACAATCAAGAAGACAGATGCAGGAATTCTCCTCCCTGCACAGTGCTTCATGCTGGGCAGATTTAGAAAGGTGCCAAGGAAACAGTAAAAGGCTACAGTGCCCTGTGAGGTGCTGAGACAGTCTCAGCAATTCTTCACATGTCTGCTAGCATGAACTGACACTTCTAAGGCTTCTGGTTTACACAATTAGGAGATATTGAGCACCATCTGACACAGAGCCCCTATCAGAACTTCCTGATTTATTCCCACTAGGGTTGACTCAGGTCAGTCTTCAAATATATCAACTTCAAATCCAGCTTAAATCACAGGCAAAAAATACCTCATATTTTGTCTACCCCAAAGACTGGTTATCTGATTTTAAGGACTCACAAATCTAATTAAGAATTGCTTGTTGTAAAATGACATTAGGAATCCAAAATACAAATCCTAGAAAGGATTGTTTCAAGAAAAATGGAAATGAAAACATTTATAAACAAAGCAAAATGTAACTTACAGCCTCCTTATTTTCCCCTCTCTTAATCTTCTTGGGAGCCAGCAGTTCTTACCAGCACTGTTTATTGCTGAGGTACTGCAGAAGTCACACCGTGGGGCAAAACCCGCTCACATTATCCACACTCAAACATTGTAACAACACAGGTACATCACCAAGGGGCTTGCCTTATTCTGTGGTTTGTTTTGCAGATAAAAAACACTTTTTACATACTGCTTTGAAATCAAAATGGTGATAAGGAGAAAATTTGGTCCCCTCTGAGCACATGCAGCTGGTCTAAGAGTACCCAGATCACAAAGGAATCAAAGCAAAAAAGTATAGTTTGATGGCCAGAGTGATGCTGTGGAACACCTTTCTGCAGATACCAGATACCTTCTTATTGTAACAGAGTGATGCCAACTGAAAGACTAAGTTAAATAAGATCTTCCAAACATGGGCACCACTGTCCCTGAGTTTGATTCATCTCAGCCTTCCCATTCATAGCCAGGCTTCTCCTAGCCTCATTCTAATCCTTTTCCTCTGTTTCACTTGACAGAGACTGGAGAGAGTCACAGACACTCAGAGTTCCAACCCAATACCCCTGCAGATCCTCAGATAAGAATAAGCCTCAGCCCCTCTGTAGAGGTTTGTTTAATTAACCCTTTCCTTGTGCCACCTGCCCCAAGGCTCATGCACTCTGTCACAGACACCCCGGGTAGATTTAAAAGGTTGCTTATCCCTCAACTCCCAGTGACCTCAAAGGAATCTGAAAATACTTATTGTTCCTGACAGGCCATGTATTCAGATTGATAAACAAAACCCTGTCAGATGACAAAAGAAGCTCTATTTTCATTACAGTTAAAAAGAATGAAAAGCATTCAGCATTTCTTGGTGCCAATTTTAGGCACTTTCATTCTGAATTTCAGCTGAAATACTCATTAAAGTGATCTATGCCACCTTATCTTTTCCACCCAGACAGGGTGGAAATCTGGTATCTGTCTTTAGATCTTTACCTCTTTAACAATTGTTTGCATTCAAACTAATCTTGTATTCAGTATCTCTCCTCCATCAGATGACTTACAGAGTCTAGTTTTGTCCTAGCTGTATTAGAGACAATTTTTCAAATACAAGCACCACTTTTATACAATCTGCGATGAAGAAATTACTACAAACACATGGAAAAGGATGCTTCATCTGAAAAATAAATAATATTTAACTACATTAATCAACCTGAAATAGAAAAAGTAAATTCTGTTTTTACAAAAAAAACACCTTTCTATTTCAATGTCATGAACAAGTGATATTTTTTTCCAATGTGAAATAATTTTCTTCAAACAAGGGGCTGCAGATATGTTTAACCAAAGTATTTGTCAGAACAAGAGTGGCATTCACAGTGACTGCTTTAGTAGATGTGCACAATAGGATAAATTCAGCTGTAATCTAATGAAAAAATTAAACAAAACAATTCAGAATATGAATATTAAATTTATTTCAAGTTTGAGTATCATTGCAGAATTCATCCCACTGCACTGACATTATCTAAAATCTGTGTGATGTTCTGCAGTTGCAGTATGGCATCCCAAAGTCATCTCAGAGGTACAAGAAAATAAAAAGTTAGGCAGGAACGTCCTTCTCTCTATCAGGATGTTAATGGAGTGTGAACTATATCAAATGAGAACAAGGAAGAACGTTTGCTGCAAATTTTACTCAACAGCAGTTCAAGCTATCACACTTCAGGAAATGAAAATAAGAGGTGAAGAGTACATATTTTATTATTTCAACAAGCTACTCTACTAATGGAATAAAAACCTTTCCACATAAAAACACATTAGTCTATGCTGACCATACACTTTCTCTCTCTGAAGGAATGGCTGGTGATACAGAGTTGTGTATACTTCAGTACCTACAAAATGAATTGTCAGTTGAAAACAACTAATATCTTCTACTATATTTCACAGACTTGTTTTACAGCTTCTATTTTATGACTCACAGGTTAAAACCAAGTTCCTGCTGTATGTGAGAAATTTTTTTCAATGACCTTGAGCACTACAGAAGTTATGAGACATTTTTTGTCAAACTTTCATAACATCTGCAGCTACAATATATGTCTGTCCTATCTTTCAGAAATACAGATTGATGCAACTGATCTGCTTATCATATCAGTTTTAAGGCAGCAAAGAAAATATTTTTCAGAAAGAAAAAATAAAGGTAATAATAAGGAACGGGTGTTCAGATCTATCAACTCACAATACATGTGTTATGTGCATGGGCTTTGGGCTAGGATTCACAGGATCTTAAGTTCGTTGTTCAAAAGGCTGATGGAAATATTTCTGGATAACATGCAGTTGCTGAAATTTTTAAGTAAAGTTAAACTCTTACAGCTGTATAAATATTATGAGAGTATATATGTTACTCTTTTTTTTTTTTTCTTATACAGACTTTGAGACCACCAGAGGACTCTGAGTTCCTTCAGCTCTAGAGTCAGACCAACAGCATTTCACTCAGGGATGCAAATTCAAGTGAACTAACTCTTTACTAAGGGTCCTACTACTAAAAAGTTTTTGCACCTCCATTCATGACAAATATAAATTAGGTTGCATGCAGACATGTTGTGTAAAGTTTAGATTAGGAGCTGCCACTATGGGAGAGCCCTACTCTTTGCATCAAAGTCTTATGAGTGCTTTGGAATTAACAGAGATAGCTGAATATTATTCCTGTTGCCCCCATATAGTGTCCATCCACTTTGTAATGGATTTAGTGTCTCTATCAGCACCTCCTCTTCTCATCCCCTTTGGTTTCTCTTCTCTCCGTCTCTCTGTCCTTTCCCACAAGGACTAAATTTTCCTGTATTTTTCAAAGTAACCTGAACCTGGTATTTTCTACTGCTACTTGTTTCTCCCTCTGATCCACCCTCCTTTGAACAGTGCATTCCCTCTTCCCTTGACAAGCCCAGGTCTTCCTCTCCATCTGTAGCAGTTGCTGTTCTTCAATACTGAAGAATATGCCTGGCCCCATGTACAGAGTCCATCCTCATTTTACTTGTTAAAGAGAGGAATTACATAAGAACACAGAAGTTAGCTAAAAAAAAGCCTGAGTTGTAAAACACTAAAATATGCTTGTGCCAGGCCACTTAATGAAGATATCATATATGAAAGGCACGATTAAAAGCACAGCAAGAGAATAAAAATAAAACCAACCCACAACTCCAAAAGCAGTCTAATAGGTCTCCCTAGTTCTTCTTCTCCAAAAGGCAGTGTGAGGAAGGGAGCACAGAAGGCTACCAGACATGAAAAACATTCTTCTAAAGACAAACCATGCCCTAAAAGGAAAACATAACTCCTGAGTGGGAAAGAAAAAGATTATATGAGTCTCAGCAGTCCAATATAGGGACTAAGTAAAGCAAAATCATTATACTTAATGGACATTTTAAAAAGTATGAAAGTATGATGAAACAGAAATGAGAAACAACAGAAAGCTTCACTCTATATATAATGTTGCCAAGCAGTAAAAGCCACTGCATCAAAAAACCAAAGCAAAAAAATTTCAAGCCATTTAAACTTTAAAAAAATTAGCAAAAATAATTTGCATTCTGTTCCACAAGCAGCAAAGTAATATTAAGATACAAAGAATATGAACTAAAACCTGATGCACTGAACAAAGGAGCAAACACTGAAAGCAAGCATTTAATAACCTCTCCTAATCAGGCTTTAAGAGCTGTAGCATTCTGTGAAATGTTTGAAATATACACTGACCTATTTAGGATGGCCACAATCAATCTAAAAAAAAAAAAAAAAAAGGAAAAAACCCTGAAGTCTAGGAGCTCCTCAGTAAAGCCAGCAATTCCTCCTCCATTTAGTGCTGTGATAACTTTGAAAAGTACCACTTTTCCTCACAAACACTATGTCACTGCAACGCTACTAATAATCATTTGAGTTGTGAATTAATCTGAAATCCCCTGTTTCTGGCAGCAGTGTAATCCCTCCAGGCAGAGTGCAGTGCTGCTGGCAGCTGCCACCAGCCTGGGCAGCTCAGGCTCAGCCAGGCTCTCCCTGGAGCATCAGCAAAGGGGCACTGCTGGGGCTGGGCAGGTGCCAGCTGGGCACCCCCAAGATCAGCCCACATGCCTCCAGAGGTCAGCCCAGCCTGGCCCAAGTCATCAGACAGGCAAGAAGCCAACTCACAGGTGGAAGGTTGAAGGGCTCCGTGCTCCACGCAGCTTTGCCAGTGACACAGCCAGTCCTGTCCTGTCCCCACGAGTGACCAGCCCAGCCAGTCCTGTCCTGTCCCCACGAGTGACCAGCCCAGCCAGTCCTGATGCTCTGGCCCCCTGCAGACCAGTGTAAGGCAGGGATTGTGGCACATGCAGACAACTCACAAAAGCAGCAAAGTCAATTTTGAGCTCCACTGATTTCTATATTTTGCCTTTAGGTCAGGCCTGTGTCTCTAAAAATAAGTTTCTAACCTCTACCAGGTGAATGTTTCTATCAGCAGCCCTGAAAAGAACACTGAATGTATGTTACCTCAAATCCTGATGGAAATGAACCCAAAGCCTTTCCAGCAATGTCAGAGAGGAATTTTAGAGGGCAACTGAAGGAATAAATATCCTGACATCCTGCAGGACAGAAACCCACTGGGGGTTCTGAAATTAAATAGGTAACAGAGGGAAATAACTATGATCCACCATCTTCTGCAGTCAAAAATGAAGACACTTTCAAACTATTCCAAAACTAATATAGTGCAAGAAGCAGTTATCAGAGGAAATATTTGGTCTTTCAAAACAATTCAGTAATATCATGGAGTCAATGAAAATTACTACAGCTCTAGGAAGAAAACACTCCTGCTATCTCTCTGAATAAATGACAGAAAAACAGTGGATTTGAAAGGACAAAATTACCTATTGTGTGTTTTAACAGGAAGACACAACTACAGGGATTCACCTCTGTGGCTTAAGCAGGAGGGGACAGAAGCTGGCCCTGCTGAGCTGGGTGCCTACAGGTGCATGGGCTGCTGCTCTGCAGACAATGCAAAATCAAAACACAGAAGATCAAATGTGCTGTGCTATTAACTTGTTATTGCAATGAGAATCCCACATTTTGATTATCCACACAGAAAAAAACTCCAAATACAGCCTGGCTAATTTGAAGACCATTTCTCATTTGATTGAAACACAGTAAACCACAATTTATCCTCTCCAAATATATCTTAAGCATCTTTTAAATGATGGATTTCCTTTACTGCATTAAAATCTGAAGTACAGGTTGCATCCACATGACTGTACAATGTCTGTCTAGGTATCACCATATGCAATAGCACATAGACTGCTGGCTTCATAGCAACACAATGTTTAATACTCTTTCATTTAATTTTGCTTTACACTGAGAAATTTCAGGCACCAGACTGAAGACACTAATATCCTAAACAGGCATTGAATATTTTTTGATCATGAGCTCTGGAAGGTGGGACTGTCACTTACCACATGTCTGCACAGGCAGTGCCTGGCCCCCAGGCTGGTCACACCAGGCTCCAGCACAAGGCAGACTCAGGCAGTAGGGTTTGGTTTATGCTCAATGCTAGGAAAACAAAGGTAGGGAGCAAGCAAAGGAAGAGAAATTCTCAAGCCAGCTGTTTCTCAATCCCCAAAGAGCTCTTGTGGCCTTGCACTGAAGCAGCAGAAGGCTCTACCAGCCCTGGCAAGCTCCTAGAAGGGACCCCTGAATAAAAAAGTCAAGGACACTTCTATTGTAACATCCCTAAAGTCCCTGGGCTGTGGTATGGGCTGTTTCTATATATGGGCACAGAATGCAATAAAGGGGAACGTTAATTATTTGACACGTGGATGATTTTGCTGCCAGGCTCTGCAGTCTTTAAAGCCTTCCTATAACAATCCTCTAACTTCCTAGAGCTAGTTTTACACACACATTTCCTCTCTTGAACCTGAAAGCAGCTTCAGGACCTACTATAGGGCCAGTAAAGATGTGTGTTTTCACATGGTGGTGAAGTTCCAGTCAAGACTAGGGGGCTTTTATACTGGACATGCTCTGAATGCTGAATTCTTTTGTTCCAGAGATGTTATCCTTTGCATGTGACTGTAAATTATGGGAAAAGGAACAAGAGAATGGAACTGTCAAGATTTACAGGTCACTAGCTGTATGAAAGCAGATCCTTAGCCCTTGCCCAAAGCTTGGTCCATTAAAACACCTACTTTTTAAATATGGGATTGTTATGAGTACCCTATAACTGCAAATGTTTTTGCACACATTCACTGAGTTTTCATTTAATATATGTTTCAATGGTTGAATAGGCAAGATGTCATGTTGCACATAAAAATAATAAAATCATTATGTGTAATGTTTTCCAGGCACTAAAAAATATTCTTCCCTGTTCTACCTAATGTTCCTCCAATTTTCTCCCCTTTTCAAATTCCTGGGAGCAAAATCAGTAAAAATTTGTGTAATAACAACCTGATCTTGTGAGACACAGAGCTTCACAGTATAAGATAAAACCTACCAATGTAGGCTTGTTTAAGTCCATCATGGAAATGAAAGTAATAGGAGAATAAAAAACCCTACATCTTTTTCACCTATAGCCAAATATTTATTTTTTCTAACTTAAAACAAACATTAATCCAGTAGACTTAAGCAAAGTATCAATAAAATAAGGTAGGTACCTTATGACTGAGGCATGTGTTTTGATAGCAGCTCTCCAGCTCCTTATCTGCATTTTAACAAATGGTCTGGAGCATCTAAACAAAGATGATAAAAGTGTCTATATGGAAATACTTCGATATGATTTATTGAATTCGACCTGGGTTTTTTTCAGTAACAGGGTGTCTTGGGTTGCAATACAGGATGTGGCCAGAAATGTGTATTCTATCACCATCTGTTGAAGCCAGGTGGGGTAGTGATTCCTTATCTCTGTGGCACACATTATCTGCTAATGGGCCATCTTTAAAACCAGGTGGGGCAATCATCATTATCTTTTCCACAGCCCATCCTCCCTCCATTGAATCCCACTGTATGACTGATAAAATCACATCATCCCATTGAGAGATGCTCCAGCCAGGGGGAGGAACCAAGACTTTCCTACCCAGATAAAAATGGAGCTGTTGGACAGCAAGTTACCCTTCTGTCCACTGGATTCCAGAGGAAAAGCCAGAACTTTTCTACATCATCCCTGGACCTTCAGAGGAAAACTGCACCGTTCTACAGGAGCACTGCATCAGCTGAACCACACCTGCCACTGCAGGAGGATGCAGCCACCATTTAATGGGACTGCTGCCAACACCCTGACTGACTGATGGGGTGTCAGGTTGGATTCTGACTCTGTCAGGATTGGGATTGTTCATTGTAATACTGTATTTCTATTTTAATTTTCCTAATAAAGAACTGTTAGTCCTAATTCCCATATATTTGCCTAAGAGCCCCTTAATTTCAAAATTATAATAGTTTAGAGGGAGGGGGTTTACATTCTCCATTTCAAAGAGAAGCTTCTGCCTTTATTGGCAGATACCTGTCCTTCAAACCAGGACACTGGGACAGCACAACTTATTGAGGCAGCCATGGCCTCCCTCTCATTGCATACATGACACTTTTGAATTTACTACATATGATGAGGCAAGGGAGAATCCCTGGAAAATGACAGTGCCTGGGAGTAAACAGGTGCTGCCAGAGCCCATGAAGCTGGCTGCAGTGCCCTGGTGCAGTGGAGGGCTGTGCTGGCAGCCCTTGGCCAGTGTGGGAGCCCAGCCCAGGCACCAGGGGCTGGGAGGGCTCCTCCCCTGCAAAAGGAGCTCATAGACATTTCCCAAATACCTATCAAAGCAAGCAGAGGTTTGCCTTGTTTTATAATCAGCAGCTCTTTGAAGCCTTTCTGAGATCTAGAATGTGGAAAATTACACCAGTGGCCTAAACCTTGCAGCTTAAGTTGCCAAAACCATATAAACACACATATGTATCTCTTGTGATATTTATCTCATTTATAAAATACACTTTGTACACATACACACAGAGATCTTGTCAAAGGCAACTCAGTCTTTGACCAACTTGTTTACAGCCACATCTCAAGCAGAATTACCCAAGCAAAATCATGTTTAAAAATGTAATGTGCATGTTTTGTGCATTAGGAGGGGTATTTTAACACAACTGTCTTGCCTTGGTCACTCTTCTCTACATTCAATTAGCAAATATTTTTATTTTACAGGAATGTTCTGTAATGCCAAGTTCAATATTTTCTCATTGACTTGGATAAATATGGAAAAATATAAAGCACTAAATAAGGCCAAATGATATACAGTAACTGCTGAGATTTTACATCAGACAGGAAATGTAAATAAGGAAAGATGGCATAATTCTTAGATCACAGCTGCCAATAATTCACAAATATTAACAGATCAAAATAGAAAAACATTTGGTAGAAACCAATTTTTTAGGTCTGTAGTGACCCCTTTTCAGATATTGCAAAGAGTTTCAAATTCTGTTTTCCAAGGAAAACTTCATAACTCTCAGCAGAATGCTTACTGCCTTCTAGTATTTCTGTCAGAATATTTGTTAATCATGATAATATTCATAATACACAAAGCTTGCTATTTTTAACTTTCAGTATTCCTATCCATGTAGTTTGGCTTTGTCCATTCATTGTGTTTCTCCAGTTCTAGTAATTTTTTCTCATCCCAACATCATAAAGTGCCTACTTTCCTTGAATGTTAAATCAAATGTTTATCTCTGTTTATTATGAATTACATCCCAGACATTTTTTTCCCTGCTTGCTGGTCTTTATTTAAGTGGACACTATGCAGACAAGCAAACATAACATGCCAACTCAGCTAGTTTTCCAGTAATTTTCATTTGTTTTAATTTTTTTTTTAAAATCTAATTTCTTATTTTTTCTTTTTTTGTACCGTATTCCTATTTTTGAAATGTGTTGAATTAGATACAACAATTGCAAGTGGCCCATAAAATTACCAAGATAAGAGTGAAAAGCTTTGCAGCTAGAGTTACTTCTTTCATTAGGAGACCAAATTAAGACATTTATTCACATTAAGCTTATAAGAAAGAAGAGAGATGGGTATTGCAATATCCACCTTCTGTCTCAGTAGAACTGAACCAGGCAGAAACAAATCTGATAGCAGGAAAAAAACACAGGTAAGAAGGGATAAGAACATATAAAAAGAACAACTATGTATGCTCATTGTCCTTTCCCAGGGTAACAAACTAGAGAGATACAAATTTCTCTTACTATTGTAGTGGTGTTGAGATATTTTTTATTTCTTTGAAGAAAAACTCCTGATTTTATTTTAAGCCCCAGATGGGAAAGAACCACTAAACCAAGCACTTTTAAAGGCTTCTGCTGACAGCAGCTCTGTCTTAAGAGGAATTTGGCACCTTTAGTTGTCCAGAATACTTCACATTTTCATTTTCATTATTGAGGATATCTTAACACCACCCAGTTTTGTAGGTACTTGATTCTGTCATCAAGGCAACGTATCACAAAGTGAAATCTGTGCAGACCCTTCCACAGGATTGCTGCTCTCTTGCACTGCAACACATTGTACCTCATAGTCCAGGAAATCTCCCTTTCATCCTCTGATCCTTGTCCATCAGCATCCAAGGATTTGAAATACAATAATTAGTGGTATTCTAATGTAAAGGTCACATTATTAATTTTTTTCTTTTTGATTATGGGAAAAAACAAGATAGGAATCTCAGACTCTCTGTCATATAACATACACAATAAGTATATTGCAGTCTCACTGATTGCAGGATCATTTATTCTAAAAATAGGAATAAGCACAGTATCTGGATACAAGGGATAAAAGTATTGACTGTTTTTCTGACAAATATTAAAACAGAAAGAAAACAGCATAACATTCCTTAAATATTACATGACCACTAAAATTTGTATAGCAATATACAATTGTGCAACATTTATGATTTTGTATGGATCTTCTCCTGGTTAATGTGCAAGCTTAATGTTAACTAATACTATATAAAAGCTCTTTGATTTAACATTCATAAAACAAAGCCAAGACAAACTAAAACTCAAAATTAAAAATGGTTTTACCATATTTCTAGTATTAGTTTATAGGATTTTCAAGATGGGAATTGACCCTTTTTTACCTATCTTACATAGGGTCAGCTGCAGCACTAATATTTAAATTCAATACTAGAAGGAGACAGAGACTGAACCTGCCAACAATATCAATGCCACCTTATTTCACATTCTATAAATGGAAACACCAAGAAACAATTTAATTCACTAGCACACACCCAACAACAATGCTGGAATGAACCAGAAGATTGTTTCCCTAGAAAGTAACCTAGAAAGTGATTTTCACCAAACCAGCAATTTGGTTGCTTACAGTAAACCTCTCACTGGTTACTTTGAGGCAGCATTGCCACAAATTGGCTCATTTCTGGGTTCAGCCCCAAGAATTCAACAGAGTGAGCAACTAGACCCTGCCCCTAAACACGAAGCTTTGTATTTCTTAAGACTCTGCACCATCACACTTTTGGTCCATTAATGCAGATGGGAAGCATTGCTTCACTCTCTGTTGAATTACTGGCACATTTCTCAGAAAAAAGCACCTTTGGTGGGCAATGGGACATTGTATGGCTCTAACTGCCCTACAATTCAGTGTTCAAGTGGAGAGAAGTTCTCTAAACCAATAAACAAATATATATTCCTGCACTGCAATCATATACTCCTAACTAAACACACAGTGTTCTAACAAAAAAAATAGATTAAAAAATTTGTAGTAACAGCATTTTTGCTCTTTGCGTTGCCCATTTTGAGAATTTCTCCATGGTAACTTGCTCTTCTTCTCTCGGTCACTATGATACATCCTGTTTCAATTCAGCAGATGTTTCCTCTTATTCTTTCCTCTAAGATTCATTATTTATTCTACATTAATGTGTACTGCATTGCATCTGCCATCTGCTAACCTAGGCACATAAAATATCAAAATCCTTTTATACTCATCTGCAAGGTCCCTCAAAACTTAGTGTTTCTCCTCTCTGAGCTCATCCAGCTTTTAGAGATAAATCCTGGAAACGCTGCCCAGGCTGGGAGGCCCCATGCCTGCAAGCAATCAAATGTGCTCACACTAGCCCCAAGGACAACTCATCATTTCCAAGGGTTCCAAGCCTGCCCACTAAGGACTGCATCACTCTCATGCTTACCTTCATTATTTCTCAGGCAAAATGAAATGGAACAGCACAGCTGTGAGAAGCACTCATATGTGTCAGAGCCACCAATACAATAGGAATATGAATAGCATTAATGTGGAGATGGATAGTGTATATGAACATTGCTAGCTTATTTTAAAAACCTCTCACGTCGTGTCTTGTCTGGATTGTATAGGCTGGAGTGAGAATCTGAAGCAAGATAAAGGAATGGACTTGTACTCTGATAATTATTTAAATTTAAAATATAGAAGCAGTCCTGGCAACAGTGAATGGCATAGAAAGACTCTTCCACTGATTTCTAAGCACCATAATCACTTAATTCCTAAAGCACTTAATTTAGAGTTGGGTTGAAATTCTCTCTGGAAAAGAAAAGCATTTTACCAAAATCTCACTTCCAGAGTAAGCACTTTAATCACTGTGTTCATCAAGTGACATTTAAGATAAACCACCCTCCTCTGCATTCCCCTGTTAGATAGCAAAACCTAGACATAAATGGCAGATGATCATCTCATCATCAGCTATCTTAATTTCTGGCTTCCCCCCTGCAGGCTGCCTTGCATTTCAACTGCTGCATCTGCCATTTGTACCCAGAACATCTGGATACCAATTTGAGGTGACTCCTGTTGTAATTATTCATCTTTCTGGACATTCAGGGTAAATAAATAGGGTGGGTGGCCAATACTGATGACACCTCCATGGTGTGTTTGTTCCAAATGTCAGCTAGGAAGACAACTGCACAGAGAGAGAGCTTCCAGAAACCCTGCACTCACTTTTCATTACATCAGGTTTATTAATGAGCTTCCCCTGCAGCTTGTCCTCTCATAAGGTCTAACTCTGAGTGAAGGAATTCCTTCAAGGCTGAGCAGTACTTTCTTCTTAGGGAGGACAGCCCCACAACTATCAGCTACTTCCTGCCAGACCTTCAGAACAGCTCTGGTCATTGCATGGCCCCAAACAGCAGCACACTCCAGAGCTCTGTGATATCAAACACAGTAAGAAAGAGGTGATCACCTCCTGCTGCTATAATCAGAGTCACTTAATGCTTCTCCAAGAGCATCAAGCAAGAGAGAGCAGTCAGTGACTTCACTGGATGAAGAGCAATGCACTGCTCATTGAAAAGCAGTAGCTTTCCTTCCATCCCAGTGTCAGCAGGACCACAAACTGGAGGGAAGCTGCAGTCTTTGAGTAGACCAGGGAGCTCTCATCACTCACAGCTCCCCAGGTACAAACTCCACTTTTGGCTGGAACCACAACTGCATAATTCTTAGTAACGGGGAGAAAAACTCCACAGAAGTGTTTCTCCACAGAATTCACAGGCAGTAGGTCAACAATGCTCACTGATTTTGGTAAAACACTGTTTGGACTTAGTGCAAAAAAACCCAGCTGCACATTGCATCAAAAGACAAGGAATCAGAGCAAGTTCCAAATCTCACCCTTCTACTTTTCATGAGATTCTGCCATGGACATGGTAAAGCAGAATCCAGATTCACAACACAAAGACCAGGAAAAATAAATGGCACTGAAAAAATCTTAGTTTAAGAGGGGAAGTTTTAATATTAAAGGCCAGAACTGTCTTAAGTGGGGAAATATATCTTTTCATGTGAGACAAAATTTATCTCCTAAGCAATCAGGCATAAAAACCCGAATAAAGACTTTTAGCAGACAGGTATGAAAGTCTGCAGAGCTTTCTGTCATCAACCACAGCACTTTGTCTCTTTCCAAACAGAAACCAGGGAAAAGTCATCTTCTATCTATCAACATTCTAGAGTAATCTATTAACCAATGATGAAGACAAGCACCCATATTTCTTCTTTTCATATTCACTGAATGCTCCACCTTAAACAGAAGTTTGAAGTTTGTCATATTAAACTACATCTCAGCCACATGCCACAAAGAATGACTGATTAAACTAGTACTTAGTTCAAACTAGTACTTAGTTCTATGGTGTGCTATAGATTTGTGCACATATTCAGAAAATGAGCATAGTGTAGAAAAATTTGCTTCTCACTACATAATATTGTATGTAATTTTCTAAAAATTGAGTCTCTAGAGAAATGAAACATTACCGTCTTTTTGCTCCACTAGATGAAAATTAAGCCTTCATTTTTACCCAGGCATCTGAATTAGTGTACCTACAATTTTGCATCATGCAGGTAAAAGTAATCATCAAAACTAAATAAAGACACAACTGGTTTGTCCCAAGAAAGAGGCCATCCAATTATCCCTTGCTGCCATCCACTTGCCCCCGTGCTGTTGTCCTTGCCTGTGTGGCTGGCTGGGGCTGTGGTCACTGTCCAAAGTCAAAGTAACCTTGCAGGGAGGAAAAAAGGGGTTGGTGCAGGGTTGCTTCTCTCATCATCAAAGAGTGTTTACTTAGGGCTGTCTGATCCAAAACAACTATTCTTTAATCAAAGATGCATAACTGGTTTTAACACACCTACCCACCCAGTGTTTTATCTCAGCAGACATCTTCCTGGCATGTAACCCTCATTCCTCTTCTTGCCTAAAGCAATCCTCACACCCCCTCTGCCCACCCCCATACTGAACACATGTTTACAGAAACTCGTGATTTTTGTTACAGCTAGAACACCTGAGTAGAAAATGAAATATTTATAGACTACTTCTGAAAAACTTCAGATAGAAACAAGAATACCTCCACCTCTCAGCATAGCAAACAACCACCAACACCTGTTTCAAGAATTAGAACCAATCTATCTTTTTATTAGAACCATCTATCTTTCTACAACTCAAGAAAGAGAGATGTCTTAGCAATGCAAAGAATTTTGAGGGAAGCTTCATAGGAGCTGGAAGTGTTGGTTAACATAGAAAGTACAGAGAAAATTACCTGCATGTCACCTACAACCTGCACTTTATCCATGGAGCACAAGCTTCCATGAGGCTCTTTACTTCATCATCCAAAATGCAGAAATACAAATAAAGTTGTCTAGAAGTCCTAACAGGACTTGAAATATCTGATTTAAATGGTCAAATGATTTCCGAATAAATAACAAATGGACAGAAACATTTCAGAGGGAGAAATGGTGGCTTTGGGCCACAAAATAAATGAAGGCACAGCAGCTGGTAGGTGTACACAAGAGACAGAGGAAGACTGAAGTATAAGATATGGGAAAGAATTCTACACAGAGTCAGTAGGAGAGTGACTTTTCCAGACATTTCAAAGACCAGAACAGATTCTCCTCCAGTTTGGAAGCTCTAGAATATATGATTCAGTTAAAGTCTGGATTCTGCTCCCATGGAAGCTTCAGTGATAGAAGTCAAACACTGCCATGCCACAAGGCTGATGAGCTGCAAGGGAAGCCTGGGGCTCAGCCTGCACTGCTCCTCCCAGCCTGGAAAACAAAGCCAGAGGCAGACATGAGTTCTACTTCAACCTCTGTCATCACAAAAAGGGAGGCAATCTCAAAATTATACAAGTCTAGAACCCTAAAATGAGGAAGTACCCCATGGTTACAGTGCACATGTCAAGGGAACTGATCATCAGATGAGTCTGAAGTGGAACCCTTCCAATGGAATGGGCAGAACATTACCACCAATAACTGTGGAACTGCAATGGTTCAGCACTGTCCAGAGACAACCACTTGTTTATCAGAAAAAAATATTTTCTTCCTCCTGAAAGATGCAATTACTTTCTTTTGCTTTAGAACAGGCATGATAGGATATTAGACAAGTTAAAGCTAAGCTAATGTAGTTGCAGAACATTTATGGTTTAATTGCTATGCCAAAAAACATTAAAGAAGGTTGCTAAAGCAGTGTTATCTCTGTTGAGCTCCTGGGTAATTTTACACCTCTGCTTTGCCTTTTGCACATTGCCCTGCTGCAGGGTAGGTTAGGCTGGTATTTGTACTACTGACTGCAACACAGGACCAGAAAACAGGCACACAGGGAACCTGAACCAATTTTGCCATGGGACACTTAACTTCAATATTCCTTGAATTGTTATGATTTTTAACAGTATAACCTTAAAGTTGCATTAGTACAATTTCCTGCTTTGAAATATGTAGTCATTTTACACAAGTTAACATGTCTTTTTGTAAACATAATTTTTATCATTCCTCAGGCAACCCATCCCTCCCAGCCTTTAAGCATCAACATCTAACAATGTGCCCTGCATTTGACAGGCTGCTTTGTTACTTATTCAGATTTATCATTTCATGAGCATTTAGCCCCAAGGCACCATCTCAGCCACGTATCCATTTACTCATGGTCTACAAGAACTTGTAAAGCCTTGCCTGGCATGCAAGGGAGCACAGCAATTGTTTCATGTACAGTCAGTGCTGAAAAGAAGAACTCACACATTTCTTTCTTTAGTCTGATCCACAGCTTGCACCAAACATTTCAGATGGGCTGAGACTTGAGTTGTTATAATTAATGTCATAAATTTTAAATGGTTGTATCATACTTAAAATCATAGATTGTAATCTATGATTATAGTTGCACATGATAAAAAGTTAATTTCTAATAGATGTTTCCTTCAATGTTAAACATTGCAAAAAATAACACCTGGCCATCACAAACTTGTATTTACAAATGTACAAATGTAGGATTTTTTAGAAGCTTTACTGAAATGTAAATAAATAAAGGTCTTTTGTTCTTCATCATCTTTTTCTGATTTGGAAACTTACCTCTCTCATCTTGAGTAGAACAGATCCACTACTGTATACATGAATGAAAACTAGGGCCAAAGTACAAGTAGGGTTTTTTATGTTTATCCATAATTTTAAGGGTAAAAAAGAAAGAATGAAAGAGGGGGGAACAACCCAGCCATGACACACCTACAACTGGGAGGGTACTGGGTAAAAATAAGTTAGAATTTTATCACCAAAGCTCTAAGTGGAAGATATCAACACATTAACATCCTTCTAGTCTAAAAATCTGCCTTATACATTGTCATGATTTATCAGAAGAAACAGACTATTGTGTAAGAGATGGGGTAGCAAGGACACAGTTGTCACTCTACAGACTCATGAGACTTTAATACATTTTCTCATTTGCTTGCTGTCCACCAGCTCACAGACATTGCCATGACCTGGTATGTGGAAGCAGAGCAGTTCCAGAGGCAATACCTTAGTTCATCTTGTACATATCCTGTCAGAAAAGCCATAGCATGCTACACAGGACCATTCATAGCAGCTTTTGTCCACCTGGATTAAGTGCAGAATTAAGTACAGAAGTTACTCAGAGTAAGTTCAAGTTTACAGTACAGGATGTGTGTGTTTATATATAAATATATATGTCCATTTATGTGGTGCCTTTTTCAAAACACACTTCACAGAGTAGTAATATCTATTCATTGTCATAAATCATTGGATTTAAATGCAATGACATGCAAACAGGACAAGAGAAGGGTATTTTTATAAGGAAAAATATGTCCTTTTGGAAATATTGCCCCTTTGGGTGTAACATTTTTCATAAACAGCCAACAGAGACTCTATAGGAGCTCACTTGAATGAGATTTAATGGGATGGAGTTACCTATCATGGAGAGCATGAAGAAGTACAATGTAGTGAAGAAGAAACACTTTGTAAGAAGCACTAATTAGTTCAGCCATCTGTCTTACAATACTAACACAACCTAATAGTCCCTTTTCATTCACACCTTGCTCCACATTATTGCAGCCTTCATCTTCCCAGCCCTCCTCATTCCCTCATATGCAAACACCTCCTCAAGAAATGTAGGGCAGCACATCTTCTCCCATTTCTTGGGTCACACCACTGCCATCTTCAGGAACTTTGACTTGCCTCACTATGCCCATTAAGATAAAGTTGTTACTTCCCAGAGAGGGAGATACAAGGGGGCAATCAGAGGTGAGCAGGCTAGCCCTGTCTTCCAGCCCTGGCAGGTGGCTGTCCCTGGGCTCTCACTTTGGCAGGACCATGGGACAGGGCTGGTTACAAGTCTGGGAGGGGAGGGAAGATGCTGTAGGTGTGCTGACCAGTTGCTTTTTTTTTTTTTTTTTTTTTTTTTTTAGCAGAGGCTCTGGAGGCCACCTCAAAGTGGATCAGAAGCACCAACTGGATCTACAATATCTAAATGGTTTTCCTCCAGTTTTCATAACTTGTTTATCCTGTTTTGTCCACATGCAATCATTACTTATTTATTATATATAGACTGGTGAATATTGGGCTTTTGAAGAGGAAAGAAGATTAGTTTGTACTGCTGACTGACCTACATTCCTATGAATAAAGTTTCTCTTCCTTTCAAGTTGGTTGTACTTGGAAGAAATATCCACAAAGTATACTGTGTTTGGGGAAATAAATCCAACTGATTCTCTATTCCCATACAGCTGGTATTTTTTCTGAGCTTGTTTTTACATAGGCATTTTATTATTTTTAATGTATTTCTAAACTGGAGGACATTATTTGCTGAGGAATTCCCTTCATAATTTGAATTTAAATAATCTAATACATCTAAAGAATAAATAATGGTGGATATAATTTAGGGTACCCAAAAAAAAGTCTGCATCAGGACCAGCAAAACAGGATGCTCCCATGCTATTGCTGTCCTGCTGGGACAGGAACCATACCTCCATCCACAATTATGATGCTCTGATAATGCTGGTGCATCTTTTGAGCCTGTCAAGAAAGCTAAAAGCTCCTGGCCTCTGAAGTTAAAAATATCCCTGTCCTAAAACAAATAACTTAATTCTTTGACTTCCTGAAATATAGAAGTAGAAGTTTTAGTCTTAATGAGCAACCTTTAGTACCACAAAAGTCTGTCCAAAGATTGATTCACTAAATGCTATTTTTGAAAGCACCAAGATAGAAATTCAGAATATTAACTTAATAGTCTTGTTACCTAAACTCTGGTATGCAGTTTGTGGAGTGGACTTTTTTATTCTCTGGTTTACTATTTTTCTATATTTTGAAATACTAAAATATTTGTTAAACACAATTCATTTATATCCTCTTCTACCAGTAATTTATCCTACTTACATCATCCTTGAAAGGTTCTTCTGACATGTGTCTGACCACTAGTCCAACAATATCCAAAGAGGATAGAATAACACCTCAGAAATCACGACTTTAACATCATTGCAGGCTCCAGATCCTCACTCATAAGCTTGCATAGGGCAAACCTGGTTTTCTCTAACATCCAGTTGTGTTTACACCATAAATTTTACCTGGAAGGCCAGTGTGAGGAAATCCATCTATAAATTTGGGTTTTACTGCACATGTTAAGTGAGTTTTTAAAGAGGCAATAATGCTACTGGATATTTACGAGTTTTATTTTCCTTAACTAAGGTATTAAAAACAGAGTCAAGTTAACTCCTTCTTCACAGTCACCTTCTATAGTAATTTAATTACCATTGTGCTTCAAATTGCCTATTTTTTGTGAACCTAATTTTATTATTCCTTTATTACTATTATTTGAAACCAGTCCTCTATTCTTCCTCTACCACTTTTAATCCTTTTTTCTTTTTCCCCTGTCTATCACAATTCTTGGGTGTTAATTTCTCACTTCAACTGAAATTAAATTGTTTCCTAAAAATATATTCATCTCCTAAGCCTTTTAGCCTTTTAGACTCAGGTTACTATGGAAAAAAAAAAAAAAAAAAAAGACAAATTAATTGAACAAAACTTAATCTCCTATCTCTGATCTGGCCTCTGTTTGGAGATGGACAAAAATCTTGAAAATCACATCTCTACAAACAAAACCTAATTCTTCTTACTTATCTTTTTGTCAGAGTGATATTCTGACATATTATCTAGCTAAAAAAACCTATTTGAGAAACAGATTCTAGTTTTGCTCATACATTACTTCCCAATAACATTTCCATGATTTTTTTTAACTTAATATTATTCGAAAAAAGTAAGCATGTACAACTGGTAAAACATAAATCTTAACAGGAAAATAATTTTTGCAATTCTTGGTTAAAGATTATGAAATTTTATTGCTTAGACATTAGAAAATCAGTAAAATCATCATATTGTTCACAGACCCCAAGGGAAAAATACCTGCCCTGACTGTCATTTGCACATCAGGGTCAACTATTTCAACCAATACATTATCAGTTCAGATGGGCACAATATCTAAGTATCATTTCAAAATTTGATGCCTCAAACTATTTCCTTTGGTGATAGGTATATTTACCTACATTGAAAAGCTTTCACGATTGAAACAGAAATGTTATGGCAAGAAATCTTACCCTCAACTAACAAATTATTTTAGCGAATCACAAAATAAATAACTGATTCCACTACACTCATTGCTGGCTTTTGGACAAGCATGGAGGCACACACATTTAATCTGTTTCTCTCTTTGATGTTAGTTTCAGTATCTGTGAGTATCAGTGCAGGGAAAAAGAAACATCCACATAGCAGGAATGCCTGATGTTCACTGCTGCTTTTCTTCTTGACGTCTTCCAGTTTAAAAGAAGGTGCCAGCACCACTCACTCCTTTGCTTGTCATGGCCTGGGCAAAGAAGGTTGAGTAAGGCTGCCTTTCCTGGACACTCTCAGTGTACACTGGCCAGAAGGGAGGACACAATCCAAAACAGGCTGGGTATAATTCAATTTATGTCAATGCACCACTTCTGGTATTCACTGAAAATCCCTTTTTCCCATCTGCCATTTTCCCCTTTCCCTTCCTTGCCACACATACATATGATAGTGCTCCCAAGGCCAAGGTAAAAGACATAACCAACCACTTCCTTGATAAGCATCAGAGCAACCAGGAATATCAGCTCAGAAACATAACCAAGATGTGCCCCATTTGACTATCTCCTGCATAAAAAAATGAGGAAATGAGGAAAGATCCCATAGGCCCTAAGGACAAGAGATCACAAAGGGGAAGGGGACAGTGGCCTGAAAGGGAAGAGCTGCTGGCACCATCACATGGAATTTAGTAGATTAAGCCGGTGACTTAATGATGGAAATGTTTGGTGAAAGTCTGAAGTTTAGGGAAAGACTGGAGGTGGCACTTAATGCCATGGTCTAGTGACATGGTGCTGCTTGGTCATACGTTGGACTCAATGATCTCAGAGGATTTTTTCCCAACCCAATTGATTCTGTGATCCTCTTTAAAAAAAAACCAAACAAACTCTAGATAGAACCACTTGAAGCACTCAGTTATTTCAGCTTTCAGTAAGGTGTGAGTATGATGACCAATAACTTGCTGATGAGACAGGGAAAGCCACAAAGTCATCACTTGCCAAGAGCTCTCCTGAGAGCTCAGACATAGCAGAAAGAAAAAGTGCCAAAAATAAAATACGAAGGTGAAATTTAAAACCTACTCAAGCTGTGCAACAGACTAATTCACTCATTATCAGAACTACCTAATCTCCTAGGTACTAAAACCCAATAGGTGACTCCTTACTTAATGTTTCCAGGAAAAGTTCCCTGTGCATTAACCTTAATTATCCACATATATGCTCATAGCAGACAGGCTTCTGCTGATCAGCTGTGCTGCAAGACATGTAGGCTCCAGCAAACAGCTTAGATCTGTTAAAAACACCAAGATATGGCCAGCACTGCAGTAGTGGCAGAAATGGTGGAAGCACATGTATGCATTTTACACTTTTTACTACTGGATAAGCAATTTTTTTAAAAGCAATAACTGTCTTGGAAACAGGGAGTAGGCAGATAAACACTCCAATCCCTACCTTCAGTTCACCTTTAATTGTTCCATGACTGCTGAATTCTTTGCTGCAGACTCCAACTCAGAGAGTGGGCATTGCTCACACCTTCTCTCTCCCTCAGCTGAGATGCTCACACAGGATGAGCAGGCAGACATTCACATCTGGGTCTCTTCTCTGAGGTGTTTGTGCTCCTTACACAACTGACAGACCTAAGGCAAGCAGGCAGGATTTTCCATTTTCCATTCCATCCCATTCCATTCCATTCCATTCCATTCCATTCCATTCCATTCCATTCCATTCATGTCTCCAGAGATGCAGGTCTCCAAAAGCTGCCCAGGCAATGCAGGTGGTTATGCTGGGCTCAATGGGAGAGGATCACCTTCCTGGAAAAGCCATCTAAAATTTGGGGGGGGAAACAGTGCCTAGGTGAGACACCCAAACAAAAGGCTAGGAGCCATCCCAAAGGGTGCCCATGCAGTCCCAGGAGAGCCAAGTGACAGCAGCTGTGCATCACCCATATCTTAAATTTCAGTTATTTTAACATCTAGAACAGATATTAGTGTTACTTATTCCTGCTCACTCAAAATTAATGTGTCCTATATCATAATGCTCTTGAGGGGGAATCAACTTTTTTGATATTTATTATTAAACATGGAATAAAGCTGAAAGTCTCTGTACTACTTCAGCCACAGAAATTGACTGTTTGCATTCTTTTCTAGGTCTCTAAGAATATTAATTAGGAATCCCATAAACATAAAACGCTGTTTTATTTTTTTTTAATGCAGATTTTGGACTGAGTTTTCAGAGCAAAAGCATACAATTAGTTAATTAAAGATTTTTCCATTTCTACTGAGACTGAGATATATAATTACAAAATGCAGTAAAAAGAGGTAAGTAAAATTGTTTAAATTTCCGTATCCCTATCACCCCACCAAAAAAAAAAGCAAAAACCTTAGTTTTACTAGTAGACATAACCTATAACAGGACAAATGAGGCAAGGCACTCACATCAAAATAACAGTTCCTGCCTTCATGCTTGCATTTCAGTTTTTGTGTTGAATATGAGTCAATGTCAATAGACAGATATAGAATAGATATTGTTCTCAACCAATTAAAAAA
Organism: Muscicapa striata striata; assembly: GCA_030060385.1. Lineage (NCBI taxonomy): Eukaryota > Metazoa > Chordata > Aves > Passeriformes > Muscicapidae > Muscicapa > Muscicapa striata. Next base: position 2,557,896 of record JAREIS010000030.1, on the reverse strand, counting down.
AAACACTACCTAAATGAGCAAGAAAGACAACAAAACACTTTCCAAAATTCTCATTTTTCACCTTTTTTCACATGCTTAGGTATGTAAGTACCCAAGAAGAAAATGGCCTTGCTTCCAATTTCCCCTAATATTTGTTTCATAAAACACCTTTAAACCCACAAATCTGTAAATGAATAGTCCTGTTAAATTTGCATGAATTGGAAATGTGAATGATGGCTGAAGAACAAAAAAAAAAAAAAATTCAGGAACAATTTTTCCCATGCAGTGGCGTGGATAGAGTTACATTATCTGCAGTCTATTCAAAGCAAATCACAGAAAAGGAAAGAAAAGTTTTATCCAAATTACAACTAAAAACAGGCTTTTACTAAAAAAATTGATACAGAATAAAATGAGTTCTGGCTTCATCTCCTTTACTTGCTGGTAGACTTTCTACTCCTAATGCAAGTGAAAAGTCTCTGCAGGTTTACTGAGCCTCAGGAATTGCACTGATGAGGAATAACCCACTGCAGAATGCTAATATATTTTGCTTCTGTTTCATTAATTTTATACTGCAATCTTTTATGTCTACTTACATTTATTTACAAATTATTTTCAAGTTTGAAGCTTAATAAATTAAAAATATTGCATGGTTAAAACAGAACAAATAAGAACCGCAGTACTGGAGAATGCAGGCACAAAATTATAGTAATTAAGGTACACTGATAGAACATTGCAAAATACCATTTATACACTTCAGTGAGCCACAGCTCTGTGCTAAAAGACAGACAAATGTAAATGACCAGTCCTCGAAAGATACTCAGAAGAAGGGCTCAGTTCCATTTATATCACCTGCCAGAGTCAGAGTCTGGCCCAGGCAATTTCAGCCATAAAATTGAAATGTGTAGGATATTTGAACACGCAGATGCAAGATGTAATTTTATTCAGTAGCTGGCACTCAACTCCCAGTGTTCTCAAATGTTTTTTTTGGTTACAATTCAAACCTGAAAGTATAAAAAAATCTCCTTTCTTGTGACAGCAGAGTGAATCCTGTTAGCAATACAGATAATGCTGGGGCATCTTCCAATGAAATCAGTTGCAACTCTGCTGTCCTGAGATGCTCAGCATCAAGGAGCTTTATCACAGGGCAACAAATGTGCCAAAAATCCCTAAAAATCATTAATAATAAAATATTCACCATCCCCAGGGATTCATGATGAGAACTCAATTCAGAGAGGCCTTGAGAAGTCAAATTTGGAGAGGTTTCAAACACTTAGACCCTGACCCACAATTTTTAAAATGCTTTTAATTTAAATATATATTCATTTAAGTGAGCACTTCATATGACCTAATTTTTGTTACATGCTTACCCTGCTGGCAGGTTAGCATCAGATAAGACACAATAAAATGGGAGGGGGTTTTTTTATTATTATGTTTGCATTGTTTAATGTATTTTCAGAGTACTTTCTTTCTCTCAGCAAAAAGCAGAATAATTGCATGTCCTTATGAGTCATAGAAATAGACAAAATTTGGTATATGAGATTAACAGTTAGGAAGCAAAACATCCAAAATCCTGTTCCAGTGAGTTGTTTAAAACTGGTCCTTCAGCTTTGAACAAAAGTGTTGGAAGACACTAAAATTTATGTTCTTAAACACTTGATAAATCAGGCTTACCTAATAAAATTTACTGCCTTTTGTATCAGAAGTGTTATTACTACTAGTGAAAGAATGGTAGTAATTCTACATTTGTACATCAAACTACAGCCTTTAACTGTGCCAAAACACAAACAATTGGTGACCTATTCAGAATATTTCAGAAGTGCAACTGAAAAGGCTATGCCATTGCTAGTGAGCATTTTTGCAAGATCTATGGTAAGAATAAAAGCTCATGCCATCCTTTTTCATCCATTTCATCCATTTTTCCTTTTCCTGGAGATGAGATAAGCAGCAGCTGATGTGCAGGGGGGCTGTTGGCATAGACTAGGAGAAACTGCTACAACTGATGCACACAATGGAACTGATACTGCTGTTCTCACCACCCTCTCCTCCCTTTTAAGGGACATTTTTCACAACACCAAATCAGAAACATGCAAACATGAATGGCTGATACCTATATTCTGATTAAGTCATTAATAACATGAATCAGATACCAATCCTACTTCCTAAAATTTGAGAATACTTCAAGACCATCCAGAGAAAGACCATAAATCTTTTTTAGATTATGTCTCTCTATATACTATATAAACACATCTTTAACAATTACATCAGCAATTTTTACTGAATTCTGTTGTAGTGATATTAATAATATTTTTAAAAATATATTAATTACATAACCCCAGATATGGTTACAGACACAGACAGAGATAGCCCCAGCTATCCAAGAAGCCATCACACAAGATTACTAAATCTGGTCAAACACTTCCAGAGAAGAACAAAGCACTTTGCTTTAACTTTAAATCTTGTGTGTTCTTCAAATTTTTATACTGAAATAGCAACTAATCAGAGGCTTTTCTCTTTATGAGGTGAAATAATTGCTGTCCATCATCACCTGAATTTTTATGATTGCTTCTTGTACTTGTATATGTGTAAGATACAAATATTTGCTTCCCATAAGCCTAGCACAAATTATCGGAGAAAAATCTCACTTTATTTACATGCAAGTTTTAACCTTTTCATTCAGATAAAAAAAGTGCATACAAATAATTATGAACAATTTTTTTTTCAATAAGAAAGGCCAGCTCCTAAGAACAAAAATGTGAGAACGTATAAAGTCTGAAAAAGATTGGATTAGACTTGCTGAATTATCCAAGGGTTTACTGAAGGCACAGAGAACAATGACACTGAATGTCTGTAGTATTTTATTGTTCCCCTAAATTTCTGAACAAAGAAAACCCCATGGAAGGAAAAACAACATAGGTTGGATCTCTTTCTATTTCTCCCCAAAAAACCCCCAATGTGCACATTCACCCAGTGATTGCTTTCTAATTTCATCCTTGTAACCAGAACCTGCAGATGAGAATTTCATTGCAACCAGGTTAAGCAGGACTCAGAGCTGGTTGAGCTTCTCTCTTTTTCTGCAGAGACACTATTCCAGTTCCTCTACCCATTTCCCTTTTATTGCCAGCATCCTCTTTTAAGTGGTTATTTAGACACTTTTCCTCAATGTTTTCCTTATGCCCTCCAGACTGTGATCAAAGCCCTGCTGTATCCCTTAGCAGGCAGGAGGCATTGCTCTCTTGGCTGCTGCTTGCTGCTATGGCTAAGGGTGCTTCTGAAGCACTGAAAAGGCAGCAGGAAAGTTGATGTGAGTGGAGAGGACCCACTGTTAAAACAAAAAGAGCTGAAAAATAATGCATGTTTAAGATATCACTACTGCTTTTTCCTCATTATGCTTATTCGTAAAAGTCAACAATATTGTCACCAGATAACCTCCAAAAGATTAGGAAGATCTGCTAAAGCCAAAATCAGTGTAAATAATTATGAAAAAAAAAATTGCTTTTTCTCTGAATGTATCCTATCTGTTGACACATTCAAATAGCAGTTTTCTAAACACAGCCTTAATAAGTTCATTTCTGCCTCAGCTGCTTGCTCTGCCTTTGCCTGCTGTCATACAGCAGCTCCCTAATCTCCCACTCAAAGTTGGTCTGCAGTTCTGGAGCTCAGCTCAAGAGGAGGTGGCTTGGCAAGGATCTGCCTTGCTGCTGAAACTGGGGTAGCTCCCTGGCGAGAGCAGGAGAGAACAAAGGAGCCTGTAATGCTACAAGAGGGCTACAAGGAAACACAGGAAGGAGCTCATTCTTGTCTGGAAACAAAAAAAACCATATTTCCGATCCAAACGGTGAATTAACATCATTAAGCAGTTTCTTTGTTGCAGCACAGCAGTCAGAGCAGCAACAGAAACAGGCCCCGAGAGGTGCAGGCAATACACATCTTGTACACACACACTAAAACACATAAAACTTACCAGTGCTACTTTGCTCTTTTGAAAGCAGGAAAAAAACCTAGTCCTACCAATTAGACTTTCAAAAGAGCATAAATAACTCAAACTCCACAAAGTGTCAATGAAGTTAACTGCCTTACTTCTCTTGAGGCTTCTGTAACCTACACAGCTACTCAAAAACTTACTGGAGATTAAACAAATCATTATGATAAATGAGGACCAATTCAGAAACAGTCAGGAAAAAAATAAAATCATTAAGATATTGAGCTCTACCTTGAGATACTGAAAACAAATTAGAAATTCAGAGCTGATGTGGAAGCTCTGCATACTGTGTACTCACATGTCAGGGCTTTGGCAGGCAGAAGGTTCACCAGAAAGCTGTCCCTGCCCACATCACCTATTAATCAACCAGATTGGTATGAGAATGAGAGACCATCCCATGAGATGCAAAGTTCCTGAGACTGCATTTTGTCTTTCTCCTCAGCAAAAGAGGATGAGTAACTGCAAAACCGAGTTGTTCCCCCTCCTCTTTCTACCACCACGGTTAGGACTTTGCGAATGAAGACTAAGTGTGTACAGATTTAATCTCCACTGGGCATTTGCTTTATTCCTCCGACTGTTCTTACAGTGCAGACACAGTGAAAGTGACTGCTGACTCCTCTGTCTGGGCTTTAGCTCAGAGGCAGCAGCCACCAGGTCAACAGACACCAGTTATGCACCAGCCAACTATTGTGCCACTTCCAGCTGAGGCCACTTAAACTGCTTCTGCTAATCCCACAGTTTTGCATGCCCAACACAGACAAAGCAGGCAAAGCTGCACCTAAATACCCCCCTTCCCTACAGCTACAAAGAGGACTTTCCTTTCTAACCCCAGGGATTGGAGTCTGTTGTGCAGCTTCATCTGGTGCTGTCTTGTTTTTCTTTCTGAGAAAATCAGTGCTTACAATGTGCCAAATAAACTTCCCCCATGCATAAGTACAAGGGAGATTAAAAAACCTGAAATGATCAAAATATCGCCTCATTCCCATTGAATAAGATCTTCCAGTGCTGTACAGAAAGCAGTGCTGGTAAGAGTGACTTCCCCTGCACTCCCTTCCCTGGACATTCCTGACAGCTAGGGGATATTAAACCCTTCACATCACTAAAACCTCCAGGCACCCTGCAGACAATCCATGCTGCCTCTCTACCTCATAGGTCATACACTTAAAATCTGTAAAAAAGGACAGTAACTTCTCAATGAAGATATTCCAAATATCCAATAAAAATGAAAGATTATGGAATGGAATCCAGAATGCTCCTTGTCCTCAGGGAGGCAAGGTCAGCATGGGCCTTCCCTCACTAAACACACTGAGCTTTCATAACTCTCATTTATACAGACTATATGAAACCACCCGCTTATGAGATTCAAAACCCACATTTCTTCTTAACCAAAAACATAAGTGGAGTAGAGACATAAAATTTTCTTACTATAAAATTATAAAGGCACACATAGATCACAATAGATGCAGTTTTTTTATTATTAAAATGTTTAAAGATCAAGAATTTAAATAACCAGTTACACTACTGACATCCAAACTCAGTTTCTAGATGCTACATGGAAGCACACACTCACAGGGTACACTGTCCTAGTTTCTCTAGCATGCCTATGTTCAGGAGATATTTACATTCACCTAAAGCAATGCAATAGGACTATTTTAAAGTGCAGGGCTTTGAACAATTTTTAATGCTATTACTCAGTTGCACTGTAACAAGTTATGGAAATAAAGGGGACTTGCAGCAAGCTTGAACAGGGACACACACTGGAGGCATGAGGCTGTATGCACATGGCCACATACACATATCCATGCATTAAGCCTAGTTTACACAAGATAGTACCCATGCAACATAAATATATAAAATCACCTAAAAAATTGCTTTAGCTTTCAGTGGATAAAGAGGTAAAGAGGTTTGTTCAACTACAATTCTCTTTTCCTCTTCCTTACTAACCAACGTAACCAATTGTGCCTTGCCATGGAGGAAGCTTAAAGAAGGCAATTTCATAGGGGGCAAAAATACCAAGGGAGAGAAGGACAGCATTATGCAGCTAATGCTCACAGTGACACTGTCAGCAGCAGAGGACAGACACCCTTGTGACAGGATTAATTCTGTCTGTACTCCCCCACCATCCTCCCCCTCTGAAGTGCACAGCTGTGTACAGAGGATAATCACAGGAGCAGGCACCAAAATATTTAGCAAATGTCATCAGTATTGGGAGAGGTGTCGTGTTTACATCACCAACACAGTGGGAAGGGGAAGGGAAAGATATTTCTAAAGACCAAGCAAAGCATAGCTGCTTAACACACATTTGCAGCATCAAAAACTGGAAGGTGGAAATAACAGTGATGATAAGTTTGACATGGAACAAAAATTAGTTGAATGGTTCATGGAAATACTGTGCATATGTGCACACTTGCCATTTATATCCCAGCATGATTTTGCATGATTGTCCTACTTTCAAAACATTTCAGTCTTCACTGAAACTTTTCCATAGTCTAGGCTATCCTTACATAAACCATAAATTTGCAGATGGCTTTGTGCCTTCCAAATTATTGTTTTCACTAACTTCTTGAATAATTAGTCCATGCTTGCAGAAATTTGTCAATTTAACAAGTTGTTTATTAATGAGAGGCCATCAAGGTTGGTTAGTTAAAAAAAAATTGAACAGTCTGGTTTAATTACACCAAGCACAGGAACTGAAGTAGCCTGAATGCACACAAAATACTCTGGGAACTCATAAACACAGTGTAAGAAAATCCATAAAATCCTTAAGTATTGGTTTGTGTATTCAATGTACATGGACTCACGCTGCTATTACTTATGATTTGATAGTATCAGCAAAATGATTGGCCTTTTATAAACATAAACAAACTTACCTTCAAAAAAGCATTTGCACATTGGCCAAAAAAGGAAGATAACAGAATGAAAAAACAGTTGAGATAAATAAATTGGGATAATGAGAAACCACTACATTCATCACTGGTATGTGCTTCAATATTGCATAAATTCTATTTAATATACATATATATATATAATAGGCTGAACCATGAGCTGTCCTTTGATTATGAGGGTGAGACTCTTTTGTCCCTTATCCTGAGACAATTTCAGTTGGAAACATCTGGATATAACCTGTCAGACGCCCCAGACAGATAACATTAGAGAAAGCAAGACCCCAAAGCACTGGGAAAGTGCAGTTTAAAGTGTCATTTTCCAGGGCTACCAACACCATCTAGGTGAATATAATCCTGCCATGCATGACACTGGCAAAGTATCTTCAGTCTTTTTTGCTGAAGAGCTGTCCCTAAACAATAAAAACATATTTCTGTGAGGAAAAACTTCTTGACAAGTCAAAGAAATGGAGAATGCTACAGCCTAATTGAAGGGTTTATGAACTCAGATGACAGGACTCAAACAGAGAAGCTTGGTGCTTATATTTTAGCAAAGTCTGTGGGAAAAAAAAAAAAAAAAAAAAAAAAAAAAAAACAACACCAAAACAGGTTGATGGGACAGAAAAAAACCAAAAAACACAAAACCAGGAGCAAGAGGCAGTACTTCACACATACACCCCCAAATCCTACAGCCCCAAACATCCAAGAGATATCAAAGTTCTGGACTGGGAGAGACTAGAGCTCATGCTGTTCTGGGGCATGGTGTAGAGGGGATTTTTACAAATGCATATTACATAGACAATAACAGGATCCTGGTAGTAAGAAGTTGCTTAAGACTGCACTAATTACTTCTGCAGCAGAGTGCCACTCTGAGAACTGCTATGCAAATCTCAGTTTCCTAAGGAACTTTACAGAAAAGATAAATATCTAGTATTATATCTTTTAAAATGAATGTCATAATTTTGTAGAAATTTGTTCTTTAAACTTGTCTTAAAAGAATTCATTAAAAAGACATAAGAAACTGATTAAAAATGGGAAATATAACTTGTTTTGCAGCTAATTCCAATCTAGATTTCAGGAAGATGAGATATTATCTGGCTTTTTCTAGTCCTATGGCTCCCTCTCACTGGCACACATCAAAACCAATTGCATTATTTACACTCCCAAGTATGAATCAAAGTCCAAAAGGTTTTCTATAAAAGAGATAAAAGATTAGAGCACAGACATGATCCATCACACAAGTGAAACACAATAAAGCTTCCACCCTAGGCAGGACATCTGGATGCTATGCAGCAACACAAAGCTTCCAAAGCCCCCAAAGTCTTTGAAGACTGATGTGGCAATTCAATTTTATGAAAAGGACCATATTAAATTTCTTATATAGCATACAAAGTGAGTTTGTATTTCAGTTTTGGTTCATAATGTTTAATCATGAAACATCTGAATCAGCAAAACAAGAAGGATGGTTCTGTACATCAACAGGTTTTCTTTTTGTTTGCCATATTTAATAAGGACCACGTTTATGAATCCCCTCTGTGGATTTCAGTCTCTTTGTGGAATTCAGACCAGAAGCAAGGCAGAAATTGAGAATGGTTTTAATGCAAAGGGATGAGTCATTCAAAGATTTCCCAAATATTTATTTGCCCTACAGAAATCACTTGATGGGTGGAACATGAAGTTGGGTAACTCCACCTCTCTATTTGCAATGCAGGGCTGGCACAGAAAGCACACACAAAAGCTTCAAAGCTTGTGAGGGACTGTGGGCACATCTTTGCATGTGTATGGGGACAGGAAGGGGGAAGGCAGGATGGCAACACAGATTTTTCACTCCATACTTTTCTTTTACAAGCACAATGCAGAGGGATTACAAAAGGGTGTTTTCTTTGGACCTGAAGTGCTATTTGGGAAATGAGCACTATTTCAAATGGTTCCTGTTGTTGCAAATAGTCCCACTACTTAAAGGAAGGTCCCTTTTTATTGCCTCGTGCCCAAGTGACTTTATAAAACAGAGATGGGCAAATATTTTTAAGCAAGTTTTTTTTTTTAATTCCACTTTCTGCATCACAGGCAAATAAAGGCAACCTACAGTGTAAATTATTTGGGGGGGAAGGGGGAATTTTTAACACACTAAGAACATCAGCCTTAGTCAGGTAATATTACCTTTAACAGCACTTCATAAAACTGCATAATTTTAAAATCTTAAATGCCAGAGAGCAGACACAGCAATAAATATTTATGGTGGGGGGTGTTGTTTTTACGACAACGTTTTTGGCTTGCCTATTAATAACATAAGAGTAGAAGGCAGCTCTTCAACACCATTTTTGAAACTCTTCTCTTGATATTTCTTTGGACATCTGCATCCCAGAAAGGATACAGGTAACTCATACTGAAATCTGTAGAATTTTAATGCAGAAGAAGCAGCCATGCCACAAGGTCTCCATTATTGGTATACAGTATAATGGCTTGTTTTGTCAGGTAGTGGCAGGAGGAAGTTTTGAACCTTCCTTATTTCAGTGGAATGTCCACAAATACAGCCTAGAAGAGAAGTAACCTTCTATGGTCATAGCATTATTTTAAAATTATCTGCCTACATAAATATAACAATGTTCCCTATGCACAATATAATGTTCCTAACAACATGCTTCCTTAAAAATGTGCATCTTGAAAATGCTTTAAACTGTTATCAATGTGCATCGACAAGCTTGCTATTACCTGTTTGTGATAGCAAGTTTACTATCTGGAAAAAAAAAAAACCAAACATTTATTAATAGTACTAAAAACAAGATGGATTTTTAATTTTAGCAAATCACATTAAGAATGCTCTGAAGTTTTATGCTGTTGGTTTACACTCATAGAATCAAATGTATCCTTCCTGCTCTACCAAGAAGCCTGAAGGGCACCGGATTAGTCGAAGAATACAGAAGCTTGCAAATGAACTCATTGCTACTGAGCACAGGCTGTGCTGAAATGCTCTCACCATTCTCTCTGCTACCCTCTAGTGAACAAGGAAAAATAAGTTCTAAGTGCCTTTGAATCTTACACTGAATTGAATCTTTAACTGAGTTATTAATCAATTCAATTTTCCAGTTTCAGACTAAAATAGAGACCTCTCTCAACAATACTTCTGGCAATTATTTTTCCTGACTTTGTAACTCCATAAATTGAGAAGTTTAAGTCTGCAAACTGCCTTTAAAAACATCTTTTTTTTTTTTTCAATTTTAACTTGCTTTGAACCATGAGAAGTGTTTTGCTCATGGTGATGAACTACTTGTCTTCTTTTCAGAGGGAATATTGGGAAAGGGAGATGTAGTGGAGAATGAAACATTGGAGAAACTTGGAGAATTTACAGTAATTTGGTACCTACTGCCAGACACAAGAAAGGGGTATTTCTCTGAACTATTTAAGAAAAGTGGCATTCAGGACATATTGTGAAGGTTACTACAGTGTTACTGTTTGATGTTCCTCTACACCATTTCTAGCTCCTTTCCTGACTCTTTCCTGAGGATTAAACAGATGGTAAACAGAAACTAATGTCTGTGTAACTCACCATCTGGCTAATAGATGCATTTTTGCATAGGCTCATTAGCATGCTTGTTCCATTCCAAATCCTCCATAACAGTTTCGTCTCTGTCTGTATCATCTTCATAACACAGTTAATAAATGCAAAATGCATATACGAAGTTGCAGTTCATGTGGAACATAATCACAGCTTTTAACTAACCAAAACATCAGAAATGGGACTCGACCCAACCCTCCTGAGCATCAGCTGCATTTGCTGTCTGGTCCACTTTTTGATTATTTTTTTATTCTGCTTGAATATCTGCCTTTAATTTACCACTGGTTCATATTTTACCTGAGATGCTCTCTGCAAGAAAAAGAAACCGCTACCTTAATCTTTATAATCTTTGTTTTACTTAGAGGGAAAGGCAAATCATTAAAAAATTGCCTTAAAACCCAAGCTTATTTGAATTATAGCTTGGCTGGCTTTTCCCATTATAATTACCCCGAGATGCCTAAAAGCAAGAAGAAGAATGACAGGGCTAATTTTAGCCTATTCAATAGCATTACACAGTTCATCAAGAACAGGGATTTTTTTTTTCTCCTTGACCAATTCTGTCCCCATTTAATAATACTGGTCAGAAAGTTCAAAAGTTGGGTTATTCAAGCCCAGCAAATTACTGCTTAGAAGTGGCAATGTCATGACAGACTAACAGCCAGATAAACACAAAGTCAAAAATACACACAGGTCAGACTGAAAGTGGGATTCTGCAGCAGCCAAGTGGAAGTCAAGAACACCAGCATTGTGCATTGCATTAAGTAAGGACACACTAAGGTCTCTCCTCAGCTACCTGTGAATCATCAACTTTAAATGAAAATGGGAAATACTCAGAGGAGAAAAAAAAATCTACTAACATTCACTAATATGTTATCCATGAGTGTTTTAATATAGTTAGATAAAATAGTAACAGCATGAAAATACTGGGGGAATGACAGCAAACCCAGTGGACTGGAGCCTGCACAGAATTAGGATGTTCATCAGCACAGGCAACACCTGCTCCACAGCCCATCATTGCAGCACACTGCAGATGTGGCTCAGAGCACAGCATCCCAGCCAGCCCAGACTCAGGGGTGGTTTTACATTGCTACTAAGGTTTCAACAAAGAGGCAACCACCAGGAGACAAGTTTGTCACTGAGCTGAAATGAACCCAACACCAACATCAGATTTTTGTTGGTTTGGGTAGCACTATGGAGCTAATGGAAAGGGAAGAACAGAACAGGATAGGATAGGATAGGATAGGATAGGATAGGATAGGATAGGATAGGATAGGATAGGATAGGATAGGATAGGATAGAATAGAATAGAATAGAATAGAATAGAATAGAATAGAATAGAATAGAATAGAATAGAATAGAATAGAATAGAATAGAATAGAATAGAATAGAAAGCAAATAAGAGTAGAAGAAGTAATGATGGAGAAGAAGGGTAGGCACAAAAGAGGAGAACATCAATAGAGAATGGAAACTGGTTGAGAAGAGGGAAAATCTAAAAATGCGCAAATAAATGCACAAACCAACACCAGCAAAGCTGCAAGTCTAGATATGCCCAGTAATTTTCAAGAGATAGCATTTCAAATACACCAAGGATATGCTGCAAATAACTTGTTTATCCACATTTTTCTATGTGCAAATACAGCTCATGAGCAGTTTTTAGAAAGCCCAACTTAGAAAAGCTTCTTTAGCAAAAATTCTGATATGGACAGCAATGCAATTTCTGACCATAACTCCTCCCATCCATCAGTGAAACTACATTTCAGTAATGGTCTGGTAGGTTTTGTCCCAGTTTTATTTGGGAAGACTATAATCACTACTCATTTATACCTTCATATTGACTTGGAAACATAATCATTTTACCTCAGATAAGTGAATTACCAGCGTGACTCTAAGCACAAGGTATTGCAGACCCTCCATTTCAAGGGATGATATTATCAAGTGCTTAGCATACATAGGTTTTGGCCTTAATCATCTAAGTTTCAGAATTCCTATATGGCCCACTGGCAAAGTCCTACAGTTTTTAAAGTGCTGTCCTCAACAGCAACAATACATTGTTTAATTCAACACTGGACAAATTCCACAATTCAGCAGGAAGCTCTGTTCCATGCAGGATTTGCAATTATCAGAACCAGTAAAAAAGAAAAGAAAAAGAAGTTTAAAAAAAAAAAAGTAAAAAAAAAAAAAAGATACATCTGGCCTCTTTAGTAATACCAACCATTGCACAGTCCTTTGTGCTTCTACATCTGAGCTGTACTTCTCAGCTATGGGCTTCACAGTGTTCTTCAGAAGAAAATTACGGGCAGCAGGATGAAAGGGATGGCTAAGGGTCCAAGGACCAATTTTTCTTCACTCCAGATAGCAAACCTATTGACATGGCAGTATTTGGACATAAGGCTCTTGCACCAGGGTCTAAAGCAGTACAAAGAAACCTTCCAAAGACATTAAAAAACAATCCCCTAAAATTCTGCATACAGGGTAATTAACTGAAAAGTAAAGTTATTTATAAAAGTTAAATTATGTAAATTATCTGCTGTCTAGGCCTGTGTTTTTGCTTTTCTAGGCAAGGTTTGGGTAGTGGGGGGGCTACAGGGGTGGCTTCTGTGAGAAGCTGCCAGAAGGTTCTGCTATGTCTTGACAGAGCCAATTCCAGCTGGCTCCAGGACAGACCCACCCCTGGCCAGGGCTGACCCATCAGTGATGGTGGAGCCTCTGGGATAAGATATTCAAGAAGGAAAAGAAAAAGTTATTGGGCAGAAGTAATTTGCAGACAGAGAAGGAGTGAGAATATATGAGAGCAACAACTCTGCAGACACCAAGATCAGTGAAGGAGAGGGAGGAGGTGCTCCAGGCACCAGAGCTGAGATTCCCCTGCAGCCCCATGGTGAGGAGACCATGGTGTGTGTGCCCATGGTGAGGAGATCATGGTGTGTGTGCCCATGGTGAGGAGACCATGGTGTGTGTGCCCCTGCAGCCCATGGTGAGGACCATGGTGTGTGTGCCCCTGCAGCCCCATGGTGAGGAGACCATGGTGTGTGTGCCCATGGTGAGGAGATCATGGTGTGTGTGCCCATGGTGAGGAGACCATGGTGTGTGTGCCCCTGCAGCCCATGGTGAGGACCATGGTGTGTGTGCCCATGGTGAGGAGACCATGGTGTGTGTGCCCCTGCAGCCCATGGTGGGGAGACCATGGTGTGTGTGCCCATGGTGAGGAGATCATGGTGTGTGTGCCCATGGTGAGGAGACCATGGTGTGTGTGCCCATGGTGAGGACCATGGTGTGTGTGCCCCTGCAGCCCATGGAGGAGCCCACACTGGAGCAGGTGAGTGCCCCAAGGAGGCTGTGGTCATGCAGGAAGCCCAGGCTGGAGCAGGCTCCTGGCAGGACCTGTGGGAGACCCATATTGGAGCAGGCTGTTCCTGCAGGACTGCACCCCATGGAAAAGACCCCATGGGAGACGCAGACTGGAGCAGTTCATAAAGAACTATATTTTCTCTCCTTTGTCCAGCTAAGAAGGAAAGTGATAGAACAGATTTGGTGGCACCTGGTCTAGCCAGGGTCAACCCACCACAAGTTGCTGTCACAAATAGAGTGCACCTTTCTCAGCATTACTAATCTGGACTCATTAAAGGTCACCAAATATTACTGTATTGGGACGGGGCAGTACCTACAAAATAGACCTTCTGAGCATAAATCCTTTCAATAGCTGATGATGTGCAGTTCATACAGGGGCAATGCACAATTCTAAGGTCTTCAGTAGGGATCAAGAGCATTTAAATGAATGAGTTTAATCAACTGGCACATGTTCACAAGAAAAAATTCAAGAAGGTGTGGCTTATATAGGACATTTTGCAATGCTCATCCCAGGTGGGGATTAGAACAAATACAAAAGGATAATTACTATCTAATTAGAATATAAAGTTATGACATCATAGTCTGCACTTAGCCTGATAATTCTAGAGATACAAAGCAAGCACCCACTTAATTATTTCAAAACTTGAACAATACGGACATGAAGAAACATTTTCTAGAACTGAGATTCATCTCAGTTTTAGAAAATTCCACTTTTTTTTTTTTTTTTAATTTATTTATATTTTAAATAATCAAGGTTCCAAATCAGGATTAACAGAACCGGGGATTTCTGAGGCAAAAAATAAAACAATTAAAAGGGATTTCACATAAATTAAAGTATTGCATATGATAAAACTAAAGTTTTTATTTCAGGTGATTTTAGCTTCACTGAGCATACACACAAAATTAAAATGGCAGTACAAATCTAGAAATCTCATGCCACCCTGCAATTGGTCTTTTTCGTGTAACAGGACAGTGCTTCTCTCTCCCTCCTCACTGCTCCCTCCTACCACCAAAAAAAGAAAAAAAAATCCAAAACATCACTGAAATATTGTTTTTCCACTACAGAAATTTGGTTTTACCAAACAGCATTCTCTAGGAGAAAAAGAACAGCATGAAAAAGACCCTTACCATTGCTTTCTCCAAAGTGACTCCTATGGCAATGCCAAGGAGTGTGTCAGGCTCTTTGTCAGACAGCTCTATTAGAACGTTTGACTCTGTCTCCTACCAGTGCCTCACCTCTTAGAACAGACAGAAAGCACACTGCCTACCTTTTACTTAGTTCATTCCCAGCTTGCTGCTTACACATGGGCAAAATTAGTGAAGCCATCTGGAAATATTACCATTATACATTTACAGAGAGAAGTCTGGTGGTTCTTTCCATCTAATTCCTTCAGAAAAGTTTATGAACTATTATTGTATTTCTGTTCAAGGATTTCAAATGTGGGTTTTTTAAGAATACAATAAGGCAAATTTGGAACCACTCCAGACAGAAGTCCTGCTAAAAGTAACATCCACAGACTGAACAATGTTCACTGCCCACCAGGAGCAGGGCAGAGTTCATCCAAAACCAGAGTGACAGGCTGAGCAGGGACCCAACTTGTGTCACTCAAAACCCTGAGCTAGCAAACCTATGGACAGGGTCATATGCTTTGTGCAAGCTCAGGCAGGTGGTGTCAGTCACTCTTTCCTCATCCACCAAAACCTTTGCTTCATCATAGAAGGCCACCAAATTTCTCAGGAATGATGTGCCCTTAGTGAAGTGGCCGTTGTGTTGGCTGTCACAAATCATCTTCCAATTTTCCATGTGCCTCAACATATTTTCCAGGAGGTTTACTCCATGATCTTGCCAGACACTGAGGTGAAACTGACAGTAGTTCCCTGAGCCTTCCTTATATTCCTTATTAAAACAGGCATTATGTTTTTCCCTTTCCAGTCAGTGGGAACTTAAATGGACTTGTCAAATACAGTGGAAAATGGCTTAGGTGCTTAATCTGCCAGTTCTTTCAGAACATTTCCCCCAGATACATTTCATCAGATCTCACAGACTTGTGCATCTCCAAGTTCCTTAGGTGGTCTCAAGCCTGATCTGCTTCTGGAATAGGTGGTTCCTCATTCTCCCAGTACACACTTTTCCCTTCTGCAATTTAGGCAGTGTGGCTGGAGTACCTGTCAGTGAAGACTGAGGCAGACAGAGGGCCTACTCTTCCCCTTATCTTTCTTTCACCACCACATATATAGAAGTTTTTCTTGATGCCCTTGATGACCCCTGACATCCCTGATCAGCTTTAAGTCTATCAGGGCTTTAGCTTTTCTAACCAAATGCTTGGCTGCTCAGAAAATCTCTCTGTATTCTTCCCAGGCTACCTGTCCTTGCTTCCACTCTCTAGAAGTAGTTTTCTTTTTCATGTTTGGGTTTGTCCAGGAGCTTCTTGTTCATCCAGGCAGGCGTCCTGGCTTCTTTGAATAACTTTCTTTTTATTGGGATGTATTGATCCTGAGTTTGGAGGAGGTGATCCTGGAATATTCATCAGCTTTTGTGGGTCCCTTTTCCTTCCAAGGTTTATCTCATAGCAGAGGCCAAAGCCTGTTTTCCTGAAGTCCAGAGTAGCAAGCTTGCTGTGCCTCCTTCCTGCTGCCCCAAGGATCTTTAATTCCATCATTTCATGCCCACTGCAGCCCAGTCTGCCCTTTGAGTTTCCTTCTCCACCATCCCCCCTTGCTGGCGAGATCACGGTTGCACATAGCATCTTTCATTGTTGGCCCCTCTATCACTTGGAGAAGGAAGTTATCAACAACATATTCCAGGAATCTTCTGGATTGCTTCTGTCCTGCTGTGTTGTCCCTCCAACAGCTCTTGGGGTAATTGAATTCTCCCATAAATACTAGGGCTTGTGAATGTGAGGATGCTCCTCTCTGTCTATAGAGACCCTCATCCAGTCTTCCTGGCCAGGTAGCAGACCCCCACTGTAATGTCACCTGTCCCTTCCCTCTCTTTAACATGATCCAGAGCTCTCAGTCAGCTCCTCATCCACCCCCAGGTGGAGCTCCATGCTGGTCATTATCATAGGGAACAGTGCTCATTCCTCATCTCTGCCTGTCCTTCCATTCCAACACTCCAGTCACGGGATCCATCTCACCACTGATGACAACCAGATCACAGCCCTGCAGCCTTCACACATCTCTAACTCTTCCTGTTTATTCCCCATGCTACGAGTGTTTGCACAGATATTTAACTTGGGCCCCTGATGAAGCCAACTTGCTGACTGTAATGGCAGCAATTCCTTTGTCCCGTTTTTCAGGTGCTCCCCTGTTGATCTGTGTGATCCCTCCCCAGCTATGGGCATCTCCTGCTGGCACTGGCACCAAACTGGTAGGAGTGGGATAGATTGTGGTTCTCCTCCCTTGGCAATCTTTGTTTGAAGCCTGCCTCACCAGCTGGGCAAAACTATGATGAAATACTGCAGTTCCTTCTCACTACAAGGACATTATTATTCAGGTGCTTGTATGATATAGCAACAGCTTCTCTGCTTCAGATAAATCTCTCAGTCTCTTCTGATTTTAAAAGGACAGCCAAATGGATTTTTCCATACAGCTCTTCCTGTATTTGAAGTAAGCCAGAAGAAATCTTCTATTCTCAGACTGGTGAGGGCTAGTACAAACCTGCACTTTACCCTGGCTACATGAACTTCCCACCTTGAACATTGCTATTACTGAGAGCCTTACAGGAAATAAGAAAAGTTCTGGGTAGTTTTGCTGCCTGTCAACAATTTAAAACATAAACAACTTCAGTCCAGCACCTTTGCCTATGCCTCTCCAGAAGAGAACCTAATTGTCCCAGATTGCCACCGACCACCACCAGCATCTCAGGAAATAAAACTAACCTTAACCATAAATATGCTCAAACATGCCACAAACTTACCATGGCTTTTCAAATGCTGTCCTCACAGACAGGCCAGGGGAAGCCCAAGGAGAACTCCACTGCTCTTATCAGCTTGAATTCAAAGGAGGGAGAGAACAGCAGCAGGATGGAGCATGCACAGGCACATTAGGGGAGGAAACAGAGATGCTCCTTCTTGCCTCACTGGGATGTAGCAACTTCCAGTGACTGTAGCCCAGTCCTCCACCAAACTGGTTTGTGCATTGAAGGGTATGCCAGGAAATTAAAGGCTTGCCATGCACTTCTGTTGTGGCAACATGCTTACATATAATTTTCAGCAATATGTTCAGAAGATATACACTGCATGAGTCTTTCTTACACAGATGTGAATAAAATATCATTAATACAAAACTAAGAAACCTTCCTCTCCAGGAACTCAACCTCTTGTAGGTGATAAATATGCACTGCTAATGCATGGCTGTTCTACAATAGTTTTCCTGGAAAATTTAAGCTAAATTGAAGAGCAGAAAAATAAAAAGGCAATTTAGATGGAGAGATTAAAAAAATTATTTACATGGAATACACACATGCAACTCCTTAAAAAAATTCCTATCTCTTGATCTTCATAAATTGTTTATAACCACGTTCAGTTAATTTATGGATTTTAATTACTATGAAACAATTGTGAAGACAACTTTTTAGCTCAATAATATTCTCTCTTGGATCACTAACTCAGCTCCAGAAACTAAGGAGGTAAACTGAGTCCCTACCTTTCTGCTTTCAACAAGCAGTGGAAATTATTCTCCTTAGAACTCTTATCATCCACCAGTCCAGGATGTCATCATGACTTCTTGTGCACTGACAGAAATCCTCATCCTTGCTCTTTTTTCCACATAAAATGGACTGAAAATACAAAGTAAGAACCACCAGCCCCAGGAAGCACAGCTGCACTGATCTCTGCACTCTGCAGAGTGGGGCTGTGGTAGGTGATGGAGATGACCAGTGTTTGCTGTGGTCAGAGACAAATCACAGATCTCTTGCAAATCAGCAATTTCCAAGTGTGCTGCTGTGTGTATGGAGACTAACAACATTCAAATAATACCAAAAACCTACACAGACCATATTGCACCACCAGACATGCCTAACAGCCCTCCCTCCCCTGGTGTGTGATTTCTTTTGTGTTCCTTCACTATAAAATTATAGATTCATAGGATAATTAAGGTTGGAAAAGATCTCTAAGATCATAGAGCCCAATTGTTAACCCAGAACCACTGTGCTCACCACTAAGCCATGCAGGATGCAACAGAATCTGCCCCAAATCCAGAACTGGCAAAACCCATTATCTATAGGGTTCCATGCAGAGCAAGGTCCTGCAAGCATCATCCACCATTTATTCCTGCCAACACTGTACATCTCTGTGCCTTCCTTCCTTCTAGATAGGAAGCAAATTAAGCCCTTGGAAAATAGGAAGTGATTTACATAAAGTATTAATGCCTCTTAATGCAACAGTATTCAATATTTCACTCTTTGTTGCATCACATCAATCACAATCTCTTAGATTTCAGAGGAATGTTTGCCCAGCCACTGTGTAAAGCCAATCTTTTTTAAATTCTGCTCATTCCTTGACTGAAATTAATTATGTATTTATAAGCTTATAGCCTGGTAGAGTATTTTGGAATAAACTAAAATATTAAAAATCATTATAGACTACATTTTGCATTCAAAACTGGCAAATTCTACAATTTCTATCATCAATTATAAAGATGAATAAAAATTCTTCTAATCAAACAAAGGAAGTCAAAAGCTTTTCAGAGTATTTCTCATAAATGCAGTCAGGTTACTATGAATGTTATATATCATCTTATAAAACTATGAGACACATACAGACTGCTGTTCTTCAGCAAGTACTGCTTGCCAAAAATGGACTTTCATTTTCTCTTTCATAATTAATTCATGTTTAGATATAGGTATCTAGAGGGAAAACCTACACCTGAACAGAATAATGTATCAGCTACAGGTTTTACATCACTCTCCTTAAGAATTCAATGAGGAACTAAAAATCACATAATGATGAAATGACTTTGCCAAGGTTATGCAAAATGTGCCTTTCAAAAATGGGAGTCAAATCTTTAATCACCAGAACCTACTTAACCACAAAAGCCAAACTTTCATTCTCTTGAATATGGAAACAAAATCTAAGTCAAAGTTCTTCCATAATCCACTGGAAAGATATAATAAAATTGGATACTGAATAAAGAAATACCAGTTTACATGCAGTGATATGTCTATTTTGCCAGTATTGACATACGTCCGCTTTGCTAATACTGACTGGTTTGTCTGTATTAATTATTATTATATAACAATTTTATTCAGAGTTGCTATATAATAACCCCTTTCTCTGAAACTGGACCAATTTTTAAATATATTTTTAAAGTACTTCTTTGAAAGCCTATAATAATTTTTTTTCTGAAATTTACTCCATTTTTTCCAAGCTCAAAAATATCAGCTTCTAATGCTATGGAGTCCAAGTTCAGTATCAGTGCCTGGTTTATTTTAGTTTTGTATGTCCCACTTTCAAACCAAATGCTTTTAATGAGATTAAAAGGGGAAAAAAAAATCAACTAAACAGAACAAGTCACCTGGGCATCTTAGAAGATCAATTCAAATCCCTATAAAAAGCTTGCCTGGGACAGTTCTAACATTGAGGAATGACATATTGGCCATGAGAGCCTGTGGTTTACTTCAGCCCTGGGATAATGAAAAAAGCAGAACAATAAAATAATGATCATTTGTTTCCACTTTCACCAGTGTTGCATGGTATGTTAAAACAATGTAAACCTGAACTGTGTAAAATGTTTCAGTGATTCCTGCTAAGTGATTTGCAAGGTTGAGTAGAAAAACAGAAATGTCCTCTTTTACTCATGTGAGCATTGTGATTTCTTTAAGGAACCTTAGGAACCAGCACTGAGAGAGGATCAGAATGGGCAGTGAATGCTGCACTAAGGTTTGCTTGAGTCCAAACAATCAGATTAGAATCTTCCTTGGTGGTGTTGATGTTGTGATGGTATTAGTTCCTTCCTTGCTCATCAGTGCTAAGGGACCTTCATATATCTGCAAATAATTTACAGCCATATTTCATGAGCTGTGGAACTGAAAGTCACCAGCAAATAAGGCTGGTGCTGCACTGGTTTAGTTCTATTAAAAGAAATAAATGTCAAAACAACACAAAATCCCCACACTTGTCTCAGGGACCACATACACCTAAAAGCAAAATGATTAATCTTCACTGGGAAGATGTTACTGTAACTCAGATTTGTCTAGATGATAAAAAGAGAAATTACTACCAGAAATAGAGATTTAAAATTATTTTTAATAACATCTATATTCAAATTCCAAAGTAGCTACACACCATAAAGCATGTATTTTGTAGTAAGCTCTGCAACCAAACAATACTTAATTCCTTAAGCATAGAAATACTTACCAGCCTACCAAGCCTTTAGGAGTACTACATTAAAATATAATTTAGAATCCCAAAAGCCAGCACAAGGAAATGTGAATTATTGTTTACAGGACATTATAAGGCAACTTAAACCCGTGTACCAAGATTATGCTTACTCAAGACTAGTCCCCCTTTCTGTTTTGGAGCAAACACATTCCCAGACCTCTGCTGGTTTAGGGCACACCAGAGGATGTCCTAAGACAGATCAGGGCTTTGCCTGCCAGCAGCACAGGTGTTGCTGTAGGAGTCTGACCTGCCCCACAGCTGTTCCTGGGACACTCCAACTGTGTTGGCTGTAGATCTCAAGGCAGACATATAAATTTCTGTGTGTCACTATCTTAAACTCCTCACCTCAGTTGATGATAATTATGTCATGGAATACTCAAAGAGGAGGAAAATGAGTGTGAGGATTCCACCCAAGCTCGGTAAACATCCTTTCTTCTACTCTCCCTAACTCCTACATGTGCAAATTACTCTCATTTACAGCCTTCCTGTTTCAGTGGAAATCAGAGATAATATTTTAATTAAGCTGTTTTCCACCAATCTCTTCTTAACCTATTGACAGCCTGTCTGCTACAGAGCACCTAAGGCAGCCTGTGCTGACAGCAAACTGCTCAGCAGGCTTAGCAAAGGTTTCTCTGGCCATACAATCATTCATAAGGCCAATGTTAGCTGAGCAGGTGCTGAATGGAGCCTTCAAGTGTTTCCAACTGAAAAGCCTTCATAGGAAGGGAGCATCTTTCAAACAACATAGAAATTTAAATTCAGAGAGTGATAACTCTCCCTGGGATTAGCTGAGTTGATTAGTGCAGAGTGCTAATAACACCAAGGCCATGGGTTCAACCCCTGGATGGGCCATCCATTTAAGAGCTGGAGTTGATGATTGTTGTGGGTTTCTTCCAATATTCTTCACAGAATATTCTGTGACTCAGGTGAGATCTTTATCTCCTGTACTAATGCAATAGCTCCTTGCTGCCACTGACTGGAAGCTAACTAGCAAATAAATAACATTTTTAATGTCACAGTACTTACTCTTTGCTTGTTCCTGGACACCAATTCACCATCCTACTGAAAAAAACTGAGAATTCAATTATTGGCCAAGACAGTCTCACACATCACCATTCACATCACTATTGGTTAAGTTAGAATGAGTAGCAATTCACATATTGTTTCTTTGCCTAAAATTCTTCCTACACAGATAATTTAACACTTCCTACCTCACAGCAGTACCCAGCTCTGGCAGAGACAGGATGGCCAGAGACTGCTCCTACCTCCACCCACATTTTAAAGCTAATGCCCGATTCAGAAAATGGTATTCTTTAAGAAGTGCCAGAAACTTCATTTATATGTGATTATAGTTTTCTAAACTCCTTAAAATTCAGAAGTTGGAGCTAATTTCAACATTAATTGCCTAAATATTCAGCCAAATTGCTTCCCTGCTCCCAAGTGAGAGGGTAAAAAAACCAGACTCATCTCAAGGTTTGCAAAGATAATTGCTTTGGCATCCATAGCTGTGAAGTAGTGACAGCTCCTCATAACATAAAATTTACTTGAATATTCACAAGTTAGACTTCAGGGATCACTGGAATTGATGTAGTTTCCCATTTTTGGGACTTTTTGGTGTGTTTTGGTTTTGTTTTCTTTTTTTCTGTGTTTGGTTCTTTTTAGTAAACTGAACTTTATGCAAACTTTGCTTTAATAATAGTTACACAGAAAAGTTCCATATACAAACATAGATAAGTCTATCTCATCAACAAAAGTTATTAGAAAGTCAAAACAGGCAGCAAAACTCAGATGCAGGAAGCAGGTTAATACTTACTTTTAAGTGCTTTTCTGAAATCAATTACCTTTCAAGTTCACTTCCATCCTTTAAATATAATTTCTCTAGCTTTCAAAACACCTACAAGTGGTGTTTCCCCCTACTTTATTTAGCACTTGGCCATGAAAATATTAGAGAAAAAAATTCACACAGCTTTCAAATAGAATTTTAATTCATAATAAAATCCCTATTAGAAAATATTCTTACATGTAATATGTATTAAACTTTATTTCGTCTATTTGTATGTGACTTCTGGCAATCATAAATGCAACAACTCCATTTTTTTCAGAGCAGTAAAAGCTGTAATGGTTGACAAGCACATAAAAATGGATATTTTGTGCATACCTGCTTCAGATTTCTGCTTCAAAGAAGGAAGAGTGAAGAGTTTTCTTCTGCACAAAAATGTACTGTAAACAGTGTCATTGTCTGACAATTTTGGCAGGTATAATTTTGTAAGACAAGCTAAAGCAAACTGGAATATCTTAAAAAAAATCACAGAATCACAGTGGCTGTTCTGCTATGTTGAAAACTTGATGATAATTCTGAGGCTGCTGTGCATGCTTCCTACAGAAAACAAAGTGTACATATACATATTTATTTAATCCAAGTCCTTACCAATTAGGATCTCCTCTTCCACCTCCCTGCCTCTGGTTGAACCATCACTTCTTTTCCTAACCTACACTACAGACACTTAACAAAGCTGTGGGTGCCTAAATTTCTCCCACTTGACACGTTAGAATCGTTTTTAACAGTTCAGTTTACAACTGAATGCCTGTAATTTCCTAGCATGTCCTGAGGCAGTTTCCTAAACTGTGTCATTATCTCGACAAGTCTCCAGGGATAGGGCTAAACAAGGTATAAAATGTTATCTACAGGGGTCCTTCGGGGTTCTTAAAGAGTTTTTCTAGTTATTTGGGTGCTTAATATCAATGGGCAAAAGTGCTTTTATACTTTTTCATTTGGCATTATCCTTCCACCACCATGTATTTTCCACAACTAACAAAGTTATTGCCCATTTTCATTTATAGAAAACAGGAATTTTTTTATTGCCTCTTGTATCTTCTAAAAATTTCTATAATTAATTTCATAACATCACCTTTCACTGAACATTTTTTTTTCCCTGAGCACTTCCAAAGTTGCTGTTAGAAAGGCTCTTCTCCCTTATTAGACATTTAATCTTTCTAAAACATTACCTTCACTAAATTTTATAAGAGTACTGTAAAACATTTCAGAAATGGGAAAAAAAAAAAAGGTCATTTTTGTTACATTAATTATATAAACACTTCAAGTTTCCAGAACTCATTTTTTCAATTTATTTTACTCTTATTCACCACCATCTTATTCAAAATTACTCCCATTACATGTGTCACTGTTTCAGTAAAGGGAAGAAATCTGCAGCCACAAAAAAGCTGTAGCATTTTTTTCCTCCCTCTCCTTGAAAATGCACTGCAGAACTACCCTGAACATCTGGGCATGAAAGGGAACTGGAATGGTTTTTGTAGTGCAAACAGCTCAGCAGATTATTTTGTCTTAATTTTTGTCTTCTTCACTAACTAATAGAAATGGGGATTGCATCTTTGATACACAGTACATGAACACTTAAAAAAAAAAAAAAAAAGTGACTCCTGCTTCTGCTTTCGATTGAATTTGTGGAGTTATTTCAAAATAATAGGGTGAACCACAACTTTTGGCCAGAGTTTTGGTACCTGGGAAAGAGTCTGGCCATTTAAAATTAAAATCTGTCAAATTATTGAAAATGACAACCAAGAGATAATTTGGGGTTAGAATTCTGGCAGAAATAGAAATGCTGCTTTGAAAGACATCTGCACTTACAGGTGTTTCTGTCTGATTTTTGATTACATCAATGGGATTAGGCAGCACCCACTCTCAAAAACCACTATTCCTATAAATTTAATGATAATGTATCATAATTAATAGAAGACAAGTTAATTATTACTCAATTAATTAATAGCCTGGTAAATAATAAATAATAATGAAAATTATTGGTAAATAGTTAATAAGCTGGTAAGACAGATATTTCTACACTTCATATTTAGACATTTCAGTTTTCTTAAGTCAGGCAACTTTTCTTGACTGCATGACAAAACCAGCCACAGCTAGTATCATTTAAGAGTTAACAGTCTGACTCTAAAAATTAAACTATCAAATTATTTGTAGCAGAATAATTTCTTCATTAAAACACATAGCTGATTTAAGATGAAAATTGATTAAATATGTAGTTGCATAATACAATTAAGAGACCATGAGCCTAGAAATGAAACACTAATGCTTCCAAAATATTTTGAGGAGAGGAAAATATTACCTTGATACAGAATCCCCAATTTTTTGCCTAATATCTACCATAATAGTATTACTTCTTGCATAATATTACAGATTAAATTAAATTTGTCCAAAGTAATTTTTTACCTACAATAGGTAGTTTTACCCATTTGAATGGGATTTTGGCAGGAAATTCAAACATTTCCTATTCTTAAGCTTTTTAACATTAAATTTTATTTATAAGGTAATAGATAGTTAAATGCATTTCAAGAGGATTCTTTGACTTAATTACTGTTTAGTGAACTGTAGTATTTTTCTCGCCAATTATTAATTAAAATAACAGCAGAAGCTCAAACAATTTCTTTCCTGTTGATAGGATATAAATGTCTATCTTGTACATATTCTTAAATGCTAACAATGATCTAGAACATGATGAACTATATTAATTTATTTCTATTTTATCTTGAACTACTAAATGAATGGAAAGAAGAAAAAGAAAACAAACTGTAACTGCTAAAATGTTTTCTGGAAAGTACCCAATGAGGAAAGGACAGCCACTGACATGGACTTCAGCACAAAAATAGCCAACTGACACTGGGCAGCAATGAAAGCCATGGCAAGCAGAGATAAAACTGCAGTTCCTTTGCCATTTAGCTGAAACACCAGGTCAGCCTCCCAGCCGTGCAGCTGCCCAGAGCTCTCTCCTGAGCACTGCAGAAATCCCACACGGGGGTTTGCCCCACAGCCTTCCTTGCAGAGCCCAGGCAGGAGGCATTGAGCTCATCCATGGGACTGCTGCCCCCAAAGCAGCACTGGGACACCTGCCCTGTCCCAGCCCTTGTCCATAGCTTCCAGTGCCTTCAGCACTCTGGAGCTCTGCAGCAAACTCAAGATCATTTTCCTTCCCAAATCTAGGGAGAGACAATCCCTGTTTCTCTATGGCTGCCCTAATCATGACCATGCACAGCCCTCCTCTTCCTGTGCATTAATTATTGTAAATATTCAACAGACAGCTCATATAAGATGCATTTTCCTCACTGAGATCAATACAGGATGTCCTGCAGCTGAGAGGTCCAATTCATGGCCAGGAGGTGGGCACCAAAAAGATACATGAGCATAACTAGAGCCACAGTGTAAATTATATCTATATTTGCTCAGAAATAAACAAGGTAGATGTGTCAGATGTATCAAAGGCAGGGTGAGAGGAAGGCACAACAGAACAGCTTTCACAGCAAAAGTTTTAATTTCAGCTATCCATGAAACATATTAACTCATTTATAAATACTTTCTTCTGTGCTTCTCCTGCAGAGAAAGCAAGGGAAGACAAAACTAGGAGAAAGTATCCTAAAAGAGAATACAAGTACAGCCCACATTTATTACAGAAAGTGGAGTCACCAGGCACGACCCAAGCTGCCACATGAACAGATATCATAAATCACCTTCAATTCCCACTTCATGTAAATCACTATCACCCATCTTGATCTCCCACAATTTTTTTTTTTTTTTGCAAAGCCAGAGTTATTCATCGAGTGATCTATGCTGAGCAAGCTGAAGAATGGCCATACCTGCACATATAGATAGCTCTCTCCAGGAAAGTCATGTTACTTTCCACTTGTTTCACTTGCACAGACTCATGAGCTCCCAAACTCCTTCAGAACCTGGTAAAAAGTTACATCCAGGAGGTTAAAATAATGAAAAAGTTTCCTATGCTGATTTCTGAGGTCAAAAATATTTCTGTGTGTCACAGAACTACTGACTGGTGCTGACACAACTCGTACCTAACCATCCTTGAAACATTTACTGGGCTAAACTTTCAGCATAATGATTTTATAGATGCATTAAAAAAGATGCTGTAACAGTTCATCACAAGTTTCTTTCTGCTCCATAAAAGAATGTGAAACACAGGAAATGAGAAGTCAATTGCTTTTCTGTCCGCAGATGAATGAATGAGATGCCAAGGTTATGTAACAAATGCAAGGCATTCCTTCCCTATAAATCAGAATATACAGATTCACTATTTGTGCATTCCCTGGAGTGGCAGAAAGGCATGATACATTTCGAGGTAACAGACACTCAATTTAGAAATCAGTCTAAAACATGGCTATTCATAGGGACATCCAGCTACTCACCTTCAGAAGGACTTCATGCTTCTGATTTCTTCTTCAAACTCCTCCCATTTTCTTCATTAAACACTGACTTTTAAAATGTAATTTATTATTTAAAAAGGCAGACATTGAGGAAAAAAAACTCTTCTGTGAGTGTCTGCATTAAAAACAAAAGTCATTACCCAGGGCTTTTGAAACATGCAGGTTTCACAAGGCTTTGCCAGTTTGGAGACAGTCAAATTGAAGTTTTCAAAGATCCCTAGCTCATTGGCAGCCCCCAAGGTACTGGGAAACCTCCACTGGGATGTTTCAGAATTCAACTGCTGCCAGCAGAATCACAGGCTACAGCAGCCAGACCTCTGCTAGGAATTAGCATCACCACATGAGAGCACCCACTCAGTTTCCAATTCAGGGGCAATTTTAGAAATTGAGTAATTTTAAATCTAGAGGTGCCAAATAAAAACTGAGCAGGAGTATATTATATGTATTCAGAAAGGACTTGTAAAGTGACTTTTAGACAAGAACCTTCTGACACCCAACTGAAAGCCCAGCTGGCTGCCTGTGGTCTGGGGGACACTGCTTTGGCAAATCCATTCCCAGAACACACTGGAGGGACAAAGCTCTGAGCATTCTGAGACCAAGCTCTTCTGTGTTTTTACAGACTTTTTCCATCCTGCAGATGCTCATGCTGGACCCTGAGACACTTCAGGATACAAAGCAGAGATTAATTTAGTCCTCAGTGGGGAACAGCAGGTGGCTGTCTGAGGTGGAAAATTTTTCATTAATTCCACAAATGGTTGTAAATGTAAAAAATGTTTATATTTGGGTTCATGTGGTGGTGATTTGAGAGAGACAGGAACAAGCTAAGTAAAATCTCCTGAAAAAAAGTTTGTTGAGATTTTGAGGCAAGTCAGGAAAAAAGTTCCAAATAGCAACACTATAAACTTCTTGAAAAAAGAAACAGACCTTCATCTCTATTTTGTCACAGAATAAATAGGTAGCACACAGCAGAACACAGCTTAGCTCACCACTACAAATATTAAATTGCAGTTCTCTGGTCCACATTGTCAGAGGAAAAAATAAGCCACGCTTAGAACACGGGATGAAAACCATTCTTCTTTTTTAAGGTATGAAACTAATAACCCTCAGGAAATAAGCTATGTTTCTAAAAGGAAGACAGGAAAAACACCCCCTCTTCCCCATGTTCTCACCCACTAAATTCCTCCCTCTTCAGAGAGTGACAATTCCATGTCAGAGGACGTGTTCAGCTACAGAAATCAAAGTACAGGCAGTTTCAATTCCACCAAGCTGCTGCAATTGAAACCTGTGGTTACAACATTTTTCCCAACACTAATTTTTCTTCAGAAACTTCTGTGCAGAAAATAAAACTTGTATTTGAAGGAAGAAAAAATAGTAGATATACATCTATCTTTGAACTGTATATATATACATACGTATGTATATGTGTATGTATGTGTATATATATATATATATATGTACTTATATATTTGAAACCTACACTTAGGGGGTTCCTTTCTCCTGGACTCAAAATCCTTTAGTTAGGAGAAAAAAGAAAAAGATGTTTTCATTGTAGTGTCATGTAGATTTTTCTGCTGCAGCCAGCCTATATGATATTTCTTTCTAAACTAAAACTCTCTTTTTTTTCTTTAGGCTATTGTCTAAACACAGGCTCTGTGTTGCAGCTGGGATTGTTTTCTACAAATGAATTCTGCTACTGCTACAGGAAGAGACAACAATTGTTATTTGGAGAATGACCAAGCTTCAGCTATTGCTTTTTTTTTTTTTTTTCCTTTTTAAATTTCTCCTTTCATTCTTAGCTCAAGCTGTTTAGAGCAGAAAGGACTCTTCTTCAAAATAATATCCAGATTTGAGGATGGGTACAAATTATTGTAATGTCCAAGTGTGTGGGCATCCTTACCACTCCTACTCTGCTCTTGTGAGACTAACAGGAGCCCCAGAATAAAAAAGATTTTGAGGTGTTGCAGTGAGTCCAGAGGCACACATATTATCAGAGGGCTGAAGTCCATCTCCAGTGAAGACAGGCTGTGAGAGCTGGGGTTGTTCAGCCTGGAGAAGAGAAGGCTTCAGGAAGACCTTAGAGCAGCCTGACATACCAAAAGGGGGTATACAAAAAAACTGGACAAGGACTTCTAAACAGGACATGCAGTGACAATAAAAGGGGAAATGGCTTTAAACTGAAAGAGGGTAGGATTAGATATTAGGAAGTGTGAGGGTGGTGAGGGGAACAAGTTGCCCAGAGAAGTAGAGGATCTGTCCCTGGAAGAGTCCACGGCCAGGTTGGATGCAGCTTTGAGCAGCCTGGTCTAGTGGAAGGTGTTCTAGCCCATGCCAGGAGAGTTGGAACTGGGTAATCCTTAAGGTCTCTTCTAACCCACACCATTCTTCAAGTCCAGAAGACTATTGTCTCTTAACCAGTAGTGCACAGCACTTGGAAAGACCAGACAGTATCTGGGCATGTCCAGTAAAGCATACTTCTTGCAGCCACCTCTTTTTCAGACAGATCTCTATTTTAGCAATAATTTTCCAGTGATTGCCCTTTCTGCAAGACAGTGTCTTCTCCCTCAGTATCAGAAATTTGCACCTTCAAATAAGTGATGGCAGGCTCTAACCTGCAGACCCCAAAATCAGCATCCCTTGCCATCAGACACATTCTCGGCTCATAATGTATTAAAACCAAGCCTGTTAAACACAAAGTTGGTATAAACCCCTCCTCAATAAATTAGATCTCACAGTTTGGAGACAGTTAACTGCCTTACTGTTGAATCAATGTTGTTTTGTTGGTTTTTTTTCTTGGTTTTCTCTGCCTGGGTCACCTTCATGCTGGCCACAGAAGAAAACAGAGCTATTTCCAAGCTGGGAAAAAGGCAACAACACAGAGCTGTATAAAGGGGGGTTAATCTTTCTCTGAACTTCACACACATGGGAGGCAAGTGTAGACTCAACAACAAATCTGCTGCATAGCACAGGGACCTATGTGACCATCTCACATCAGAAGAGACTGCCTGAGCTGCTGACTCCATCCCAAGCAGCACATGTGCCCAGACAAGAGGAGGTCAAAATCCATCTATGCACACACTTAACTCACAGCATGGGCTCCAGACATTCTATGCCAAACCCATGGCCTGTGACATGAAATGCTACCAGAGTAAGCCACAAGTCAGGAAGAACCAAAGGCATTACTAATTAAGAACAACACCAGTAATGGGAATTTCTTAGGTTAAAAAGCTCAGGTGACATTAAATGATAAACCACAGTCTACATTTCAATGCACAACAAAGAAAGCTTTAAAAATCAGAAAGTAATTCCTAGATTGAAAGACCCACTCTTAAACTCAGTCCAAGTGTCTCTGTTTCTCCTTTTTTACCACACAAACTCAGCTATCAGCTAGCATTACTACCTTTGCAATTGCAGCTAAGTCCCACTGTCTGTACAGCTTTGCAACCATTGCAAAGACGACAAAGCAGCCATTTAAGAGAGAAGTGGCCACCTGAAGTCAGATGTGCAGAGTCACCACTGGCAGAGGTGAGCAGAGGCTCTATGCTTGAATCAGAGCCCATCCAAAAAGCTTTCCCATGAGCTGTCCCTTCCGAACCAAGGCTGCCACACCAGTTGGGTGCATCTAGCAAAGCCAAAGTATTTCTGTAAAAACTGTTTGAGTGCTTTGTAAGAATTATCATGTGATATCAGAAAACACAGTATGGCCAGTCCCCACCCAAAACTCACAGGTTTCTGAAGATCTTTTTCCTGGCTCCTCTCCAACCCCTATTTTTCCACTTTACATCTGTCTATGAGGGCTTCAATAAGGATCCTTTTGATGATAAAAGCAAGTAT
The DNA here is from genome assembly GCA_030060385.1 of Muscicapa striata striata. Lineage (NCBI taxonomy): Eukaryota > Metazoa > Chordata > Aves > Passeriformes > Muscicapidae > Muscicapa > Muscicapa striata. The sequence continues at coordinate 2,526,699 of JAREIS010000030.1, read as the reverse complement.
TCCTGAGTAGGTTCCATCTTCTGGAGTAACTAGCCATCATATGTGTTTTTCAAGAAGATGGGGTAAAAATTCATCATTAATCCATGTGGCACTTTTTCTGTGGTGGCTGAGGGAAAAGGCACAAAGTCTCTCTCACTCTGAAAACTCCCAATCCCTTCAGGTCTTTGACCTCACACTGCTGATGCAAAAAATTTCCACTAGATGGTGTGGGATATGTAGGACATGTAAATCTATAATTTTAGTAAATACACATTCAGTAAATAGTATTTCCCCAAGTTTCAATTTTCATTTCCTTGCCTTTCAAGAGAGAGAATTTACAGGAAAAGCAAAACACATACCTTAAAAAGCACCCAGGATGTGTGCACACTGGTTTTCCAGGAGGAAAAAAGCAGTAACCCTGAAATCCTATTATCCAGTAAATTGCCTTAAAAATTAGGCATGCCATTTTATTACTTCAAGTAGAAAAAATTAAAAAAAAAACAAAATCAACAAAGTCATCCCTTTGGAAAGGAGAAATCTCTCTTCTTCCCTTCCCCCTCTTAGAAAAACACTAAGAAGTCCCAGAGAATGCAGAAAACCCTGAAGTTTAGTCAATCCCATTTCAGCCCATATCTGAAGGGTATTCTGCTTTGAAGATGTGACTTTCTCACTTAAGAATCTTCTACTAGGGGCCTGATGCAGCAAGTTCTCTGGCCCTTGGCTGTGCCAGCATGGCACACACAGAGCTCCATCCCTCTCCCCAGAGCTGGGACGGTGCATTCTGGAGAAGGGGGGCAGGAAATCAATTATCAGAACTGCTACACACATTTCAACACTTATTCTTTTATAAGAATTAATCTCAGATCATCTACACAGCTATCACCAAGTACTTAATAAGGCTTAGGTACAATACAATTGTTAATTAAGACATAATTTCTTCAGAAAATTTGCATTAGTGGGTGAGAAGGAATGAACTCAGTTTGACTCTTGAATGAGTTTGCAGAGTTCAGAATAAGTAATAAAAATTAAAAAGAGAAAAATCATAATCCTCACGTATTTTTAACCTTGGCACATATTAAAATAGAAACTATAAAGACAAAAAACCTATTAAATCTTATTAATATTTTTAGGCAATTTTCAGTGTTGAATTGCATGTTAAGTCTATACCAAGCATAACATGATTTAAAGCAGAAATTGATTCATTCCTCTCTGACTAATAATCAGAAATAACAGAATGAAGTCAAAGTGCCACAAAGAAAGGTGGCACGGAAAGCCACCAGTTTTTTCTTTTTCTTGGAGCTCTTAGTGTCTTCCCTTTCTTACTTCCCTTAGCTTCCCAATTTTCTTACTCTTGAGTGTCTTCTGAGCTCTTTTTTTGTCTTCCTCAGACAGTTACTTTTTTCCCTTGCAGCTTCTCCAAAGAGATGCAAGCAGTTCCTTGGGAATCTCATAACTTTATATTTTTGGATTTCTTGGGAGCTACATTTGAGGGTCTTTCATTATTACTTTATAACTCATTGCCAAGCAGGCCAGTTACAGACTCAAATGAGGAGGTCATTCAGCTTTATTTTTAGAAGTCCATGACGAGACAGTGATCCTTATGGAGCCAGACTATCTGGCAGCAGATGCACAGAATTACTTTATCAGGAGCTCTTGTCAAAAAATGTCTGGAGTTTGTGATTTTATATGCTTTTAGAGTTAACTATCATAAAACAGGTAGCTGAGAAAAAAAATAAACCTTACTTGCTTATCCCACTTCAATCAAAACCCTGTGGGAAAAGTTTGTTCAGTATTCTCAGAAATTATTACAAGGAACGTTCTAAGAAGGGGTAAGAAAGGGGGAGGGGGGTCAAAAAAGTAATTTTATATTAAACTAGATTTGTATGACTACAGACATAATCCATACCCACCTCAGGAGGGGCTGATGTAATGCAGCCACCCCAAAACCACCTCTTTCCTGCTGCCAGGTTGTGGCATGCAGCTGTCAGGTGCTGCCTATGAGAAGAACATCCTAAAACTTCATCAACAAGTGGGTTAAAGCTGCCATTCCTGTACTAAATTGTGCTAACAGGGGAATTCAGGAACAGTAACCACTATTTTTACTATGTGGTGTTCTATAGCACAGATCAAGTTTAGCCTGTCTTTGCTTCTAACAAAGCCAATACAGAACCTTCTCAAGGGCTTCTCCTACATCCCTGATTCTTGCTGTCCTTTACAGGGACATCAGTTACAGCCAACTTCCTACTACTTTATCTACAAAAGGTTTCCAGGATCAACTCCATCTATCCTATAGCTTCAGCTAATCACATTTACCCCTAAAAATGCACAGTGGTTTTGTCTGAAAAACAGTAGATGCATTTCTATCTTTAGAAAATCATATATTTAAAAACTGAGAGGTAAGATGACCTTGCAGGGTAGCCTATGACCTTTTAGCTTTTAAACTTCCCATGCAGTGGAAATTGCATTTTCGAGGGCCAGTCCCTGACACCATGGCTGGAGTGAAAGCAGAGGACAACCTCCAGCCCAGAACATTGAAGTGCCACAAGAACACCATCAGAGAGCATGGGAGAGCAGATTTTCAGATAAGAGTTAAAGGACACTCTGAGAACAAGAAAAGAGATTATTACAGTGATTACTTGATAAATAGGACAGCCCAATGAGTTGTAATACAGCCTTGTGCAACATAGAGAGAAGAAGCATAAGAGACTAGTATCAGGAAGCAGAGAACAGAGCTTCAGACAGAAGTATTAAATAAGAGACTTTTAAAAATCTATACATGTTACTCTATAAAGGACTTAATTTCTGCAAAATATTATGCTCCATTTCCTTCTTCCTATACCAGCAGACCACTCACAATATGTTATGAGATGATACAGACACATAAAACCATTGACTTAATTAATTCATGCATAAATCAAGATAAAACCATATCCACAGGGCTACAGCTGACACAGAAAGGAGACAGCAGCAGACTTGTTCAGCATTAGTCTGAGGCATCACATCAGCAGACTTGGCCCAGCCTGGGGGCCAAGGCAGCAGCTTCACACACAGCCCCCTCCCAGTGCTGCACTCTGGGGCAGTGCCCCTCTGCTGTCTCTGGAGCTGGTGGAGCCTTGCACCCCCAGCTCTGGCCCATTTGTACCCCAGCAATGCTGACCTCTTGCTGGCTGGGAACAGCTGGCCAGCTGTGGGAACCAGTGCTGGTTGTTCCAGGGCACACTGAGCTCCAGCCAGCTGCTGGAGCTCACACCAATGCCCTGATCCTGCTTGCTAGCCCAGGTGGAGCCTACAGCAGGACCAGTTTGAGCTAAGTCTGAGCTAATACAAAGCTCTATTTCATAGTTACTTGCTTTGCTGAGGTCTGGACAAGCCTTGGGGTGCTGCAGCACCAAGACAATTACAGCCAGGAGAGAAAGAGCAACTCACTGATCAAGCCCAGTACCCTTTTTGTCCTCAGAACCATATTTAGCTCCTTTTAATTTATTTTCTGAGTTCCATATTACAAGCACTTGTATTTTTTTGCCCTTGACACCCTCATTACAAAGCTTCATTACCTTTTTTTTTTAGAGGTGTTCTTTTCCATTTCTATTTAAAAATGCCACTCAAGTGCAATGTCCTTTTTTCCAAAATGTCTCCCTGGCTTCAGACATGCATTCCACATTTGTATGATTCCTAAGGGGGGGAAAAAGAAACTTCCATATTCAAGCCACTTTTTTATTCTGAGCAGCATAGCCCATTGGACTTAGATAAACTAAGGAATCAGATTAATGCCGTCTGTCCTTTCCAAACCCAAAACCTTACATGCATGTTTGTACATATCTTTCCATGCATTTTAATTTGTGAGAACTCAATCCAAGCCTATTTGCTGAAGCCAGCTGTTTTAATGGCCTCATTACTTCCCCAAACCCATATCTCAATAAGGCTGGGGAAGCTGCCAAAGCATTTGGCTGAACCTCTTACAAGACCCCATGACAAATGGTAACTATCATTTTATTATCTCAGTGATAGAAAGGTCTGGTTGAATTCTGCAGTTCCGGATGATTAAAGAAGAGTGGCGAGGTTCTGCTTGCCACCCATCATTAGCAAGAGATTTTTGACTGCACATTCAGGCATTTCCTGAATGTGCAATACATACACTGTCACCTCTAGCTCAAACCCTGGAATTCTTAGTAAATCAGGCAAAACCCCTGAGGTATATTCAAACAGCAGAGCACCTGCTGCCTGCTTCATTCCTGAAACAAGAGTTTCAGCCTCTGAACTTTGCACTCTGCCAGGACACTGCTGGTTTCCCAGCACAGCAGTTAAGTGAAGACACTCACCCAATATCACACAGCACAAAGAGTGGCAACAGAGGCCACAGAGAGCCCCAAAGGTGTCTCAGAGCTCAAGCTCACTTATCCCACACCTGAAGCTGACTGGTTCACTTTCAGACTGCACAAAATCAGGTTTCTGAGCAGAAAAATGGGAATGGCTGAAGTTCTCCAGGAAACCCCAGGATGGAGTGCTTCTGAGAGAATCTATCTTCTTTAGTGCCTGCTTTCATGCAGACAGTTGTTTTGCAGTGACCATTATTGTATTTGAGTGGAGAATTAACCCTACCCTTACATTCAAGTGAAAGAAAAAGATTGCTTTTTGTTTTAACTATTTATTGGTATTTTATGAGACAGAAAGAAAATTACATATGAGAGTAAAGAAGTTCAAGTTGCTTGATAGTATCAATTTTCTCCAGTTCTCTTAGAAAATAGTAATTTCCACTTAATTGCACTAGAAGGAGCCCAAATTATGAGATCTTTGGCCTAAAACTTTATTCTGAGGCTTGTCTAAAATGGAGCCTTATGTGCATTGCCTGCCTCCCTGCAGCCCTCTGTTTGCTGGCCCTCTCATTGTATTTCCATAACTTCTGACATGCTACTTAAAGTGCTGCAATAATAAAAAAGCAAGACAATGTGGGGCAGGAGAGAACAACAACAGAGATGTTAAAAAAGCTATGCATGAGGCAAAGGATATCTGAAAGAGCAGGAAAATAAGAAACTGCTTCTGTGCTACTATAAGACTCCACATAACTATCACAAAATCTAAGACACATAGATTCCCCTGAGATGGTTTCTACAACTGAATTTCTTCTTCACTTCCCAAAAGTATTTCAGCTGACAACTTTTCAACTGCCTGACATTTCAAGCTTTTCCTATTACCTCAAAAAATGACGTCTCTGAGCTCCTATAGATGACCTTCCACAGCACCAAGAGATTCTGTTAAACATTAAAACATTTACATCTAAAAAAATCTCTCATGTACAATAGAGTTTCTCTGATCCTGAGTTTTACTCACCATAACACTGAAAAACAGCTCTGCTCAACGGCATCTGTACACTAAGGGGAGCCCCAGCTCTCCACACCACCAGTCCAGGAGCCAGGAATGGGCTCCCAGCAGGAACAAGCCTGAATGAAGTGAAATGAAAAGCCCACTGCTTCAAGATTTCCTGTCATACCAGCAAGTCATCCTGGAAGTTTTGTTACTGCCTACAGGTGAAGGACGCCTCCTCACACTCACCTTTCAGCAACATGGAAATCATTCAATGCCCAGGATGCATCCAGACCACATGGAGCCAAATGAGAGAATTGGCACTCCTGGTGTTCAGGCACTCACAGTCATGCACTGGGACATGATACAGGAGTAAATACAAATGGAGTTTAAGGCATCAGAGAAGGAGAGGAAGAATAATTCTCTGTACAGAGATGACTGAAGAGCTGCAATCCTACAAGAGGTCTCCTCTTTCTCACCGGACCATCCTACTCTTCCCACCCCTCTCCCTCCCCACCAGACTAAGGCTGCCCAGGATATGCTACTCCAGCCTTCATTAAAGATAAAATAAAACTCATCCTTCCTAGCACAGATCATCAGCTAAAGAAATTATCTCAACAATATTCTCAATTCCCCAGCAGTATCCTAAAAAACTCAGTTTTTATGACCCAGGTATCTCACCAACTATGTTGTCTCTTGCATATTTATCAACTATTCATGTCCTGGGCAATGCTAACATTATAGAAAAAAAAAAAAAAAAAAAAAAGTAGCAACATTTACACTTTTCCTTCCCACAGTATATTCAGACACTTGGCTAGAATTCAAACTTTGAATTTAGTGCTCTTAATTGTGGGGTGTTTTCCTATCAGGCTCTGATATTAGACTGCTGGCGCCTGCCAACTCATAAATTTGTCTCTACTTTTTTAGTATTTTTCACACATCTTGTATTAGCAAAGGTTCAAAAGTTCAGTAGAAAAGTATCTGTTTGCTGAAAAATCTTATGACGGATAATGTCAAGAAATTTAACACAATTATGACAACCAAATTACACAGCACTACATAGATCTTGTAAGGTTCCAGAAAACATTGTAAGTAATTAACTGTTCTTAAGAGGTTTTTTACACTGCTTCACCAACACATACTGAGACCTAAATCTGAACTGCTAATAAGTGCATCAGTAAATTTTGTAAAGAGTCACACTGAATTACACCATGGCAGGATGTCACTTAGTTTATTTAGTGCTTACCTAATTAATAAAGGAGTATTAACAGCTAATTCTTTACTAATCTATGCATCCTGGAGATTTTTTAAAAATCTTTCTAAAAGATTTTTCCATAATACAAGAAGCCTGTTTCTCCCTCTGCCCCATCAACATCCATCAACAAAGGTACAGAGAGACAATTCTGAAATACCTTTCCTTGGAGAATATTCAAGTGTGGAGGGAAGCAAGCACAGGGTTATAACCTGTGCTTGGAAGAATTATTTTTCTGTCAAATGGGATGGGATACACCACCTGGAACAAAGGCACTTTCAGTGTACACAGAAAAGCATACAGTGCATGGGAAAATGGAATAGAAAAAAGCAATCCTCATTTAATGGACAGCAGATTACTTTCACAGATATTTTAAAGTGTTCTTGATTTATAAAAATGAGTATGTGAATAAATTTGGAAAAAAAACAAACAAACAAAAAAAAAAACATATGAAGAAAATATACTCATAAAACCAGAGTGGCTTTCTCTACTGGATTTTCTTCAGTAAATACAAGATATTACATGCAGAAATGAATCTTAGTCAATATTACTTTTCCCTACTTCTTGAAAGGGATCTGTGCAAGGAGATTGAGCAAAAATATTCACCAAAATATTCTTAATTTAATTAGTAAACACATTCAAACATCACAATCAATAATTCCATATAATCAAACTCTCATTTTACACTGGGCTAAAAGAAAATCACTTTTGTTGACAGAGAGTATTTATTTTTAAATTCCAAACTCGTGTACCCTCCTAGCACTCATATCTCTGAAACTCTATTAGCAACAGATTGGTAACAGTTGAGTGGTTTCCAGCTTACACTCCTTTAAAAATTACCATCCTCATGTACAAATGTCCCACTGTTTCCTGGTGATGTAACTGCTGAAACAGGAGCCAACAGTACAGACCAGATAGCTACAAGTGTCACTTAAAATAGAAAAAAGAACAAACCAACCAATTCTCCCAGGATAAAAACATCAGTTGTTATCTCTTATTAATTAAGCTGGGACAGATTTTGTTTGTTGCCATTTTTTTAAAATGGATTGGGATTGCATGGCCAGGATGTGGTAGAAGAGGGGCTATAGGGGTGGCTTCTGAGAGGAGCCCCCAGAAGCCTCTCCCACGTCTGACAGCTCCAGCTGGCTCCAGGATGGGTCTGCCACTGGCCAAGTGGCATCAGTGGTGGTGGCATCCCTGGGGAAACATATTTAAGGAAACTGCTTGGAATAACAGCAGCCCCCAGAGGAGTAAGAATATGAGAATATGAGACCAGCTCTGCAGGTGAGATTCCCCTGCCCCTGGTGAGACCATGGTGGGGCAGCTGTGCCCTGCAGCCCACGGGGGAACAGAGATCCCCAGAGCCTGTGCAGGACCCCTGGAGCAGGGGGATCCCCAACAGAGGCTGTAACTTCATGGCAAAACCACACTAGAGCAGGGTCCTGGCAGGATCTGCAGAAAGAGGAGCTCAGGCTAGAGCAGGATTTCTGACAGGATTTGTATCCTGTGAGGAACCCATGCTGGAGCAGCACGCTCCTGAAGGACTGCATCCCACGGAAGGGACCCTGCTGGAGCAGCTTGGGAAGAGCTGGGAAAGACTCACCCTGGAGAAGTCTGTGGGGCACTGTCTGCCATGGGAAGGACCCCACAGTGGAGCAGGGGAAGAGTTTGAGGAGTTCTCCCTGAGCAGGAGGGAAGGGTAGAGGCAATGTGTGAGATGAGCTGAGCACAGTCCCCATTCCCTATCTCCCTGTGCTGCTGGGAGCACGAGGGACAGAAAATGGGAAGTGAAGTTGATCCCAGGAAAAAGGGAGGGATGGGGGAAGATACTTTAAGATTTAGTTTTTATTTTCCATTACCTTGCTCTAATTTACTGCATACCAAATCAGACTAATTTTCCCAAGTGGGGTCTGTTTTACCCATGACCCTCTCCCTGTCGTTATCTCAGCTGATGACCTTTCATTACACTTTCTCATCCCTTCCCAGCTGAGTGATAGAGCAGCTGTGGTGGGTACCTAATGTCCAGCCATGGTCAACCCACCACATAAAGTCCAGTCTTTTTACTGGAAAAAAACAGTGTCAGTGAGTTTGAGACAACATTTTAGATTTCCCCAGAAATCTTAAAAAGGTAAAGGGAACAAAAAAAAATCTGACAAAAATGTTTTGAGTAATTTTAAATTTGTTATATTGCCTCCTGAAATAACAAAACTAAATCATGGTTAGGGCCTGTGGAACGACAGATGGATAATGATTTATTTTCACAACATGGAAAATCAATGTCACTAATATGTTTCCCCATTCACTGAAAGAAGCTGAAGATCAACATTATGTTAAAAGCCTTTCCAGTAGTGCAAATACAAATATTTAGTAAAGTTTTTAATGACTCTTCATACAATTATTTAACAATATCTACAGTTATTAGAGAAGCAGTTTCAAGTAAGAGAAAATGACTCTGAGTTACTACTTGATGAGCTACCAGGGAAAGCAAATTTCATTAACATAATGCATTCACCTCCAAAAACTGGAAGCACACACGTATTTGTCACAGTGACAGAAGTGATGTAGTTTGTTTGAAATCAGGAAACATTATGTGAGTACTCAGTACTCACTCAGTAAAACTACTACCAAAATTACAGAGTGTCAGAGAAAGATCAAGTGCTAAAGCCAAAAGCATACACACAGTTCTAAAGGGAACAAGAAATAATATTCAAAAAATCTGGAAAACATAAAAAAAGTGCTTAGAGGATGTAATACAAGCCATTAAAAAAGATAGCATGTGTATTAGGATGAACAGAAAAACCATCAGTCTCTAAATGAGAGTTTTGATGATTTTCAAGTCACAGGCAAACAACATCCTGAAGGAAAGCAATTATTTTGTATGTGAAATGGTGGAAACAATTATCAGTGGTGCCTTGGCCCTGCAGCTGTAGATGTGCTATGCTCTTATTCACAGCCTTAAACACAAAGGACTAAGGAGATAGGAAAAGACAAAACTCCAGCACCAGGCAGACATCTCTGAGTTAGTAAATTAAGCAATTTATTCTGTGATCACAAGGACAGCCAGCGTCTGCAGAAACTCAGTTTTAGACTGAAGAGAGTAGCTGGCCTTTCATCTGCAAATTAAACAGCATTGTGCTGCTACATCTAAAATACATTAAGTAGTGCCAAATCTCATTTGAGATGGTTCATCCTTTGCCTTTCTCCATGGAAATGCTATCCAATTTAAGTCACAGTCCTGTGCTTCTAGGACACTGCTGTGTGTGCACATAACCAGCTCCATTCACCCAGCACAGCCAACAGGAGCAGCTGCTCCAGAGCCACCAGCAGAAACTGCCCAGTGCTCTGCATCCTCAATCCATGGCTGATAGCTCCTCCAAACACAGCCTTGAGCTCCACCTCCATGGATCTCCCATCATAAAAGCAAAACAGAAATGAAAAAGCCACCCACAGGAATGCCCTTCCCCACAGGCTGTTCAAGCATCTCTACTTTAGAGAATACAAATTCTTTTTTTCTCCACAAAGTCTTTTCAGCCCACCTGTGAACAGAACCAAACATTGCAGACATATCAAAGCAGAAAACTAGGCATAAACATGACAACTGATCAGTTCTTTCCAAGTTCAAGCTTGTTCTTTTCACACCTGGAAAATTAAATCTTTTGGGATGGAGAGGTTTCTCCACGCTATAGCAAACTCATGTTTGGCCTTTGCTTTCACAAAATGCATCTTCATAAGCTTTTATTGACTTTTTTAAAGCATCTGAAGAGGGTACTAAAAGTTTCTAATTTTCTTAGGTTGTATGATACAATTAGCTGTCCACTTATTATTCCACTATATTGGAATATAAAAGAAGGAAGTGTCACCATGCACTGCAGAGGCACACAATGATAGAAGTTTTTCATCAGTGTTAGGAGCCAGTGAGCAATTTCCTGGATAATGCTCCTCCCTCTCCCATTCCTGTACTTCCCCCTACACTTGCAGTGCTCTTAAATAGAACAGATGCTCCTATGAATCCCACAAGAAGTTGTTCATATACAGTTAATTATTCACAACATCTGGTAATAACAATACTCATTTGAAGTCAGCAGCTGCTGGCAAAGGTCAGATGACAAAGATATTGACCTCTATGACACATCAGCTGATTCTGCCCTGCTTCTTCAGTGGGTGGGGTGAGTCCTGCCTATGCTCAAGCAACAGCCTTGCTCTGACCATATATACAGAGACAGTAATGAATTTTAAAACTCTGATACAATTTTACCAACAATATTTTTTCCCATTTTTTCTCTCTATTTTCTTCTCTGGTTAGAAAACCAGGAGAGCTAGGCAGAAAATCTGCCCAAAAGCAGCATCTGTGTAGTCACAGTTGGGGAGAGAGCAAGGACTGTGACAAGCAGGGAACAGCAAAGGAGAGAATGTCAGAGCAAGTTCAGCAGGGCTTGCCAGCCAGGTGATCCCACTGAACCCCTGCTTTGTAACCAACCAGAGCCAAAAGGAGAGTTACAGCAAGCAGCCATAGAAGCACATCCCAGGGCCAAGAGATGAAGAGCATCAGGCTGAAGGACAGAATTATATAACATAAACACCAGAAGAGCAGGGGTGCAGCCTGTAAGTGTCAGCAATTTCAGACCAAAGCACTTCTGCACACCTGGATTAGCAATGTCTCATCCATCCTTACCACCATCTACTTCTGCTGGTGCCAACCATTCCCAGCACCTCCCCAGGAGCAGGAACCTCTTCTTCTACATATTTTAATACATCTCTATTTCTCTATGTCTGCTAATTTTTCTGCTTGCAGCTCTGCATGCTCCCACTGACTGACACCCCACACATTGATGTTTATACAGCACTGGTGTTTGGAAACAGGCACCTACTCACTTCCTTTCATTATTCAGGCAGGCAGCCCGACACCCTGCCTACCACTTGCCTCAGGATTTTAAGCTGAGAATTATGCAGCATTTAGTCTGTGTTATAAATTTCTGGCCATGTCCCACAAAATGCAAAGCCCTAGTAGTAAGACACTTTGGTGTGATGCCCATCAGTTGTCATGGGAAAGAGTTTTCTTTAAATTTCACAAGAGGCCAGGACCTTAAAAAGCCCTCAAAGACCTTCCCTGTATAAGCTCCTTATACTGCTCAAGGACTCCAAAATATCAAAAACAAGCACTCATTTACATTCATGAAAACCTGTCCTGAAAACAGAACTGGACACAAGAGCCCAGATTGCAGGCAGGACCATCCTTTGATGAGAACAGATCTGATCTTTGGGAACAGATTTGGTTCACAGGAAAGTTCTGCTGTCCATGCAGATTCAAAATCTGATCAAAATGATCTCCCAGGACTGCAGAAAGAGCACAGCCCAGCTGTCAGAGGGCAATGCAGATCCAGATCACTCTGCAGTAGCACCACACACTACTTGATGTGCTTTTGCACCCCCAGAACAAACTGTAGGATCCTGTAGACGGCAAAGTCAGGTTTCTTTTCTTATCTTCCCTCTCTGAGGTCCCTTGGAGAAGGGCAAACCAAACACAGCATATAGTGCTGAGAAGGTCCAGCTCCTTCCAAGGAAGAAGTTCTTAGAAGCACAGTCCCAGCTAAACCCTCCCAGTAACAGCCTCGGGTACATATGTACAGACATACAAACACCACAGCTGCAGAATTGGTGGCAGGCAATTCCTCAAGAAGACAGGCAGACTTGTGACTTGTGCTGAGAAAAAAAAACTGAATGCTCCTGAGCATGTATTTTGGGTTCTAAATCTCTCTCATTCAAAGCCTTTGTCTACTCTGCACTTCAGTCATTTCAATAGTTCAAGAAAATATCTAATAAGAAGTATCAAGAGATGTATAAGGTCAGGAATATTTCAGAATATGTCAAAATGCCTTCATCAGTGTGTATTGTACAGAAACCTTCATATGCATAAAATTAAAAATGCTTCTCTCAGTTCTACTCACTCCTTAGGTCACAATGGAAATACAGAATTCCATAGCTCCCATCTGCTATTGCAGCGCCAGACCCTAAAATATTAGACATAGCTTAGAAAGGTCTTTAAATATTCCATTAACAAGACCTTAATGAAAAATCATCTGTCTAATGAGTTAAAGATCAACAAAATTACATATAAATTCCTATTGGGTTTTGTTATTTGGTTTGAACTCAAAACAATCATATTCTATCTTATGAACATTCTGAGAATAGCATTTTGATGCAGTCTACAACACCAAAAAAGTTAAGTGTATTTTTCATCTAAAATACGTATATTTAATGTAGAATCTTTCAAAAACATAATGAGCACATATTTCAAAGCAAAAAAATAAAAGAGTTTTTCCTTTTCTGTGATAGAATATTATGAACACTAAAGCAATGTCTGAGTGAGAGTGTGTCTGAGTGTGTCTGAGTATGTGTGAGCCTGCAAGATCCTGTCTGGGGGGGTGTGTGTGTGTGTGAGTCTGTGTGTGAGAGTGTTTCTGAGTGTGTCTCAGTGTGTCTCAGTGTGCAGCATGGATCAGGAATTGTGTTTATTAGTGAGTTCACTCATATTCGGAAAGTAAATAAAGGACAACAAAACCCACTGGACGCCTGTCGTGAGGCTAATTCATGTGCAATTTGGAGTTTTGAAGGTCTTTGGTAAAAAACTATTCACTTTTCTTATTATCCAAACACAATGCCAGCATGTCTAGAAGTCTGGAGGTTTTTGCCTGCTCATATGAGATGGTGAAGAGTAACATTCCATACTCAAATCTGGGAACGTCACAGCAAATTTTAAAATATGTTACTCAGACACAGGCTCAGACACCTACTCTTTCCCAGTGTGCCAGGTGAGAACAACACAGACTTTCTGAAAACAGATGGTTTGACATAGATTGCACATTTCTTGGAAACTCTTACCTTCAATGAGAACTCACATCTCATTCTGAAAAACTTACGTGCAAAATGTTTTAGAAGGATCTCAAAAGTTGAAAAATATCATAGGCAGCATCTTTTATTCAAAACACCTAAAAGTTAAAACAAAATACAACAAAAATACAAGGCCCTTATGAAATTTAAATAATGTGCTCTCAGGTTCAGCACACAGGTGTAGAGAAAATTTTAAGCTAGAAAGAGTAGAAACACCTCAATGTGGCAGTAGGACCAGAGCAGGAAGCCCTCTGCAGCCAGGCAGGAGTGCTCTGTGCAGAGATCTGTGCCTGCCTCCATGGCTGTTTGTGTCTGATTAGCCTTCAGAGCACACCAACAGCACTGCCAATTACAGAAATAGCTTTTGAAATATGAATATGGGTGCTCTGAAAACTGGACAGAGACCAATAACTCATTTTGCAGACTTCTAGCTAGTTATTTGGACGTTAATGTTCTTCAGCCAGTAAAACCAAGACTCCATTTAAACCAGTACCCTAAGAGAGAATAACACCATTTCCTCACTGCCTACCTCATCAGCCACCTAATGCTTCCCCAAGCACTAAACATTTTCAAGTGCAAATATTGCTATACCTCCAACTGTTGCTATGCAACACTAGATCTTATATTTCCTAGAAACGTGATGAATATTGGACTCCTGATCCTTAGCTCAACTACTATTACTCACCACCATATCATACATGATTTGGATTAATATTCATTGAGGAAACAAGGCTATGGTCCTCCACAACCTACTTACAGAATCCAGGCTCTACTCCAATGTATTTTCACCCCTCATTTAATATTTGATTCTTTTTTGAAAACAACCGGCCCTGCAATTTTAAAAGAACCCACCTGAGCTCTTCATTCGGCTATATTATAGTCATTTTGCTTCAGAATTACTCCCACAACAGTACCTGGCATGTCTTAGAGATAATTGTGTTTCATGGTTATGAAAGTTAGTGTTGCTGGAATGCAAGAGGAGTAAGAGTACAGTGCACACACAAAGTTGATAATGCAGCCCTTCTCATACCCTCAGAAGGAATCCCACCCCACAAGCAATCCCACATACACAACTCATCTTCAGGCTTCTGGACAATAAATTCTCACATCAATCAGCATAACTTTCAGAAGTATAACTTTCTTCCAGCATAACATCAAGAGGGGTTTTTTTTTTTCTTCCTAAGTCAAATTATTTTCTCCTCTGTAGACATGCAGACATTTTTAGTGCCACTTCTATGTAACCAGTTCTATCAGACAGATGGTATAATTTTTGAAACAAGTGACATGGGCTGCTTATATCACCTCAAATTGTGGCAATTCATTTTGATAAGAATCTAATTCACAGTTAATACAGATTGTTGGCATCTGCTTTTACATGAATTTATTGCACAGAGAAATCAGGTCAAGATCAGCTCTGGGTAAGAAGACTGACAGATCTAAGGGTGAACTCCTGTCACTGCACATCAGCATGAAATTTAGCTAACCAGAGTTTGACCATGCCCCAGCAAAGACAGAGGATGTATTATGTTTGCCCACACCAATGCATTTAAGAAAACAGGTAGGAAAAGGAGAAGGTTGGTAAATGCTTTGCCATTTCACTTGGGAAGGCACATCAGCAGCAGAGTTCTTTTCACCATGTCTTAGAGCCATGTTTCTTGGTATTTGGGCTTCATTGTGCCTCAGTTAGGAAGAGAGTAGTCAACAAGGAGTAATGACAAGATTGATACAATTTCACATAAAGTATGCATTAAAAAAAAATTAAACCATTTTAGTGTAGTAGATCCAATTTATGAAAATATAATCAATAATTAGGATCATTGAAAGTTCTGAGAACTGCACAACATTCACATTGTATTTACAGTAATTTCCAAAGCAATTTTCAGCAAATTGGTTCTCTCTAGATTTACTAGGTGAGTGCTAATTATTTTGTCACGTTGGAAAGGTTGTGAGTGAAGCTGTCTTTGAGGGGAAAATCATCTCAGTTCAAGTTAAAACTGCATATAGGTTTTGAGAATGTGAATAAAATGATGACCAGATCTCAAAAAATTTACTTTCAGAATTGGGATGTGCCGGGTACAAGACTACAAAACTGATTTATGGCACAGAAGATTTGTCTATCCTTTGCATAATGATCCACTTGATACATATTTTATTTTCTATTTACATTATTGTATAGCATCTGGACTAGACCATTGGTCCTACCAATGAGAAAAACTAGTTGACCATTAAGCAGTGTCATCATCTTTGTTCACTAAAAATTAAGGGAGTCAGGTTCCCAGCTTACAAAATCAGCATGTAAAACCAGCAGGTTTATGCTGCTCACTGATTTTAAACAATACTTTGAAGCCTAATCACTGGAAAAAATATCATGCCACAAGAAAAATGTGGGGGTTTAGCAAAGGAAGTTCAGAGAGCTTTTAATTAGATCTTCACATAGTAATGACAAAGGCAAGGAATTATTGGCACTTGTGTAACTAATGCTGCTTCCCACAACCACAAGACTTGGAGATGAAACTGCAGATAGCAACACAAACAACGGGGTAAAACCTCAATCGCTGCCAGAACTCAAAGCATTTCAAGAGCCCCATCCCAGCCAGTGGCCAATAAGCAGCTGCAGTGACAGCACACTCCTTTGTGACATTGTGACCCCTTCACACAGCACAACTGGGCTCCACCACCACCCCTCCCTGCAGGGGAGTCATCCCATGGATGGCTCATGGCTCAGGTTTACAGGGAGCAGCAGAAGAGCAGGAACGTCACAGGTCACACTGATGTTCTTCCTAATGCATCTGGGAACAGCAGGGGAGGTCAGGAACAAGGAGAGGGGAAAGAGAAAAGCCAGGAAAATAGAAGGTTTGCAAAGATTGTTGCTGCCTTCACTCAAACACTGCAATATGCAGAACACTTAGAGGTCAAAAAACTCCAAAATTCCTGCGGACTGAGACTGAGTCTTCAATTCTTCCAAAATCTGGGTTTGCCTGAAGCAGTTATTCAACTTCAGCAGACAAAATAAAGTGAGCCTAGAAAATTCAGTTCTTTCTGGTGATCTGCACTTCTTTGGATTTTTTTCTTTAATGTGGAAATAGGATATTTTGTATACCTTGAGGTAACTTTTGTTGCACAGAGGGCATCATTCAGAATATTTTTGTTATAATAAGACATGAATATAACCTTTTTAAAGAAAACCAGAAAAATATTCAAATGAAACTGCAAAATTGTGTCTTTTTGAAACAACATTGAGAGAAAAAGTGTTTTAAACCACTGTTAACTACTAAACTTCAGTTCCGTTTGACAGCAAGCAGCAAAAACTTAACCTGAACTTTTGTACCAGCTGAGGAAAGATTGGTGTTTTTTACATGGAGTTTAGAGCTCCTACCAGACATTTAGAACATATCATCACCTAGTACACAAGGAGTAGAGAAGGATCTCCTTACACTCAGCCTCACTTCATAGTTTTGTTTTGAAGCAAGTTCCTCTGTACTGTACTTTGAAGGACATTGCAATGAACCTCCACTTCACTACTAATATCAAAGTTAGCAAACTATTGTGAAATTTCAGACTTTAGAGTTATTAATTCCTGTGTGTGTTAGTTTTATAGTAAAATAGTGGCAAGTAGCTGCTAATAACTTCTAGCATTTGATCAAGGCAAAACTTGGAACTCTCCAAAATCTTTTAAAATACTTAAGTATATAGTAAAAGCAGCAAATAATCTCGTCAAAAAGGAAAAGGATGAGGATGTACACCTCTGACAGCATAAATCTTCAAGTTAAAACTGCTTAAGAGAAAGATGGGGTGAAATCACATTTTATTTCAGGAATCCTCCAGCAATCTTTCAGCAGCTACCATGAAAGGATAAGGCCCATTTTATTCCCCTCTCTTTAGCAGTGAATACCACTGAAGGCCTGTAATGGTTTGTGCAACTGGGAGTTATTCTATCTTGCTAGTTAGCCTGGAAAATGCCTCTGAAGTGTTCCATGTCCTTCTGCAGGGCATAGTGCTGAATCAGTCCTCAAAGTCAAGCCCTCAGCAAAATAGATCTACTATTTCATGGATATTAAGGCCAGGAAGGACTATTCAAACACCTGATCCCAACTCCTGCACTGCATGGAACATTACATCTCTCCCTTAATCGCACTTCAAGCCAAATGGCTCTTTAGGACATGCCAGGAAATGTTTGTCCTACAGGTGGAATGTCTGTGGAGGAGGGGAGAGGAGAGGAGAGGAGAGGAGAGGAGAGGAGAGGAGAGGAGAGGAGAGAGAGAGAGGAGAGGAGAGAGGGAGAGGAGAGGAGAGAGGAGAGGAGAGGAGAGGAGAGGAGAGGAGAGGAGAGGAGAGGAGAGGAGAGGAGAGGGAGAGGAGAGGAGAGGAGAGGAGGGGAGGGAGGGGGGAGGGAGGGGAGGAGGGGAGGGGAGGGGAGGGAGGAGAGGGGAGGGGAGGGAGGGGAGGGAGGGGAGGGAGGAGAGGGGAGGAGAGGAGAGGAGGGAGAGGAGAGGAGGGAGGGGAGGAGGGAGGGAGGGAGGGAGGAGAGGAGAGGGAGGGAGGAGGAGGGAGGGAGGAGGGAGGGGAGGGAGGGAGGAGGGGAGGGAGGGAGGGGAGGGGAGGGGGAGGAGGAGGGGAGGAGGGAGGAGGGAGGGAGGGGGAGGGAGGGGAGGGGAGAGGAGGGGAGGGGGAGGAAGGAAGGAAGGAAGGGAAGGGAAGGGAAGGGAAGGAAGGGAAGGGAAGGAAGGGAAGGGAAGGGGAAGGGAAGGAAGGAAGGGAAGGGAAGGGAAGGGAAGAGAAGGGAAGGAAGAGAAGAGAAGAGAAGAAGAAGAGAAGAGAAGCCTCCAAGCTTTGACTGTCCCACAGAGCATCTCTGCTGCTGAGAACTTCTGTAGCTTCTGAGAAGGGCAAGAAGACTCAGATAGAAACCCAGCCCAACTATATCTGGCCAACAACATGTCAGTTGCACCAAATCCTGGCTTAGGCACCTGAATCCATGTGCACATGGCACTCACAGACACCAAGTGCAGAGCCAAGAGGGTGTAAGCACATTTGAGGAACACAAGCAGTTCTGTTTTCTCTGTGGCCCACTAGAGAACAGGAAAATGAGCAGAGGCTCAGATCACAGCCCACAGAGCAACTCACTGCTCCTGAAAGGTGTGCCATGACTTAGCAAGCCCAGCAGTGCAAGAAAAGGCCACAAATGGTGAATTCAGAGTTAAGCAGACAATGCTGATAAAATGTTTTATTCTAAGAGAGTGCATCTCTAATATTTGTATGCCATTTGTGTTGAACCCCAATGGAAAACTGCAAAAGAAAATCTGTATAAGGGAAAAACTTAACTACATAAACAGTAAAATCGCAGATATCTCTACAAGTACTTTTATGGACTCACCTAAGAATTCATTGTGATTTAAACCAGATTAAATCTATAAAGTTCAACAACTCTAAAGAGCATGATTCTTCAAGGATTATATAACAATTATTTCCTGACATTTAATGCTCCCCTTAAAAAAAAGTGGGGCAAGGAGAGGGGAAGAGAAGGGAAAAAGGAAGGAAAGGAAAAGGAAAGGAAAGAGGAAAAGGAAGGAAACTAAGTCAAAAAGGAGTGCATGCAGCTCTGCTTCATGAAGTTGAATGGCAATCCATCCACTGCTTTTCTTAATCAGAATAAACTTGTTTTTTCCTTCAGACTGTTCTCGCATTTCTCTCATGCTTCACACAATATTATAGTGACCATTACTGCAACCATCACTTTTGCTAGATGAAAGAGCAATAAAGGACTCTACCACTGGGAATATAATGGACTAAAAAAAAAAAAAAAAGGAAAAAAAAAAACAACTGAATCAAAATGAAACAAACAAGAAGACCCCAACACCCTTTCAATTGCTAAACATATTTCGTTGTTTCCTGCCTTAGGTGCTGTTCAAATCCCTCTGAACATCCTGCTCTCTCCATTCACCTTCTTTCAATTGACAAGGTAATTTAGCACAATTTGACTATACAAGATCTTCTTGCTTCTGTCTATTCACTCTCCTCATTTCCTGGGGCTCCTGGACAGAAACCAAACATGCCAAAGTACTGTTTTCTCTTAATGCTGTTCCTTCTCTCAGTATTTGCCAATCTCCCCAGCATAGCAAACATGTAGTGTTATGACTACTGAGCACTTTATTATTTGCTGTATTATAGCAAAGAATAGTACCATGAAAAATTCTTGCCCCCATATTTGTTTTCAATGCTCCTGTGCCTGTGTTCCTCCCTCAGCCTTCTTTCTGAATTGCAGCTGGACAGAAGAAGAAAGGTAACAGTTTTGTATTTCCAAGAGAAATGAATGTACTCAGGAAGCACTTAGGATCTAAATCATAAATTGGCTGGGAAAGGACAAGCAGATAGTAGCATGAACCTGCATTTCTTATGTGTCTTCAGCTTGGGGCAAGCAGAGGCAGCCCTTATTGTGCCAGGATGCTTATTTGTTGTAACAGGAGCAGTGAGCAAACCATTTCACCATTGCAATTTCTCTGAACAATGTTAGAAGTGCCTTGTGGTTCATGACAGCAAAAATAAACCATACTAGAAGGAATGGGCACAGCAGCAGGTGTCACCAGGAATGGGGCACAGCAGCAGGTGACACAGGGCACCAGGAAAGCCCCAGCACCTCCCTCCACCCAAGCAGAGCTGAGCAGTGCCCCAGCTCCCCCCTTAGACACAAGGGCTTCGTTCTCCCAAGTGCTTTCACACAGAGCACACACACATTCCCTCTCCTGCCCATTTCTGGATATGATCCCTTATACCCCCATATTGAGGGCTTGAACTGTTCTAACAGTATTTTAGTGTCAATGGGGGAGGGTAGCAAATGAAAGAACAGGCTCTGGCTTTTGAGAAGAAAGAAGATATCCCACCCAGCTCTGAGGGGATGAAAAGGACAATGTATTGTAAGCTTTTGGAGGACAGGTCCTTTCTGGATAGAAGGAATTTCTGACTTTACAAGGTCCTGGAAAGAAAAAAAGAAATATTTCCTAAAATATTTTTAGAACACTTCAGCAATTAAAAAAAAAAGTTCTTCATGTTGTATTCCAGAACTTTTCTTGCGCTTTTAAATTAGTTTTAATTAAAACTGCTTTATACTGCAGTTAATCAACAGTGTTTCTGAGGTTAACAAAATTCCCTTTGCTGACAATGTACGAAAAAATCCTAAATGCTTGTTCTCAAAATAAAACTGGTACGAGCTAAGTATGTGACAACTAGACTATAAAAAACCCACCCTACACTCTCACCCTGTCATTCCCAACCAAGAGTAGCCAATTTGTGACAATTAGCACATTGTGCTAAGCACAATTCATCTGGCCCTTCACGGGGCTGCCAGACAAATTCTGGGTGGCTGTTTGCATCAGCGCTTATCAGCAGTGCTGACAAGGGATGCTGGGCGTCAGCAAACACCTTCTAAAACATGCAGGAGTTTGGCTGCTGTTTCTACCTGTCAGCCACTTCTCAGTGAGCCTTTATCAGGAGGAAGATCACTTAATCACAGCTCTCCAACAGCTAATATTCAAGGAGAAGACAGGATGACTTCTGGCAAATTAAAGCCAGCTGAATTTATCACCCTTTCCCTCGTGGCCACACTGTTTCCCAGACCAGTGTGGGATAGTTTTAATCATTTGCTGCAAGATAACCACAGGTTTTATTTCTCCCTTTTCAACTGCCTTTGCCATGAAAGGCTGGGGCTTAGCAAAGAATGAGCCTGCAGAATTTCAGCTTGCTAATGCAGGATCTTATTCCCCAATCCATAATTTAACTTACACTGAATACTTACTACAAAGGTATCCCCTACACAATATACTAAAGGTATAAAATTTCTAAACAGCACCACATTCTGAAAAATATTCACCACATTCTTTATTTAGTAGCTAAAAATTGCTCTTGGACGCATCAGAGATGCCTTAACGCAGAAGTACCTTAAACATAAACATGTATATATAAATAATGCATAATAAGATCTCAAGAAAATACAATATATATAGATATAAGATCTATAGTACAACATCTTATGGAGAAATTAAATGAGAAATGAAGTCCTTCAGGGGCTGTGATACTCAGACATGATGCATTTACAGATTTTCAAAAGGTCTTAATTTTCTCCTTTTAAGAGAAGAAAACCCACACACCTAAATGTGACCTAGAACTCATTTTCCTTCAAAAACTTCAAGAAATTCATGACAGCAAAAATGCCTATGAATTTCTACTTTGTTCTTTCTTTATTACTTCTATCTCAAGACTAAAAGCCTGATTTTCCCTCCAAACTTCATTTTTCCACTAATATTTTCAAGAAATTACTGCATCAACAGCCTGACAAATAAACTCTTGAGAAGTGTGAATGACAAAGCCAGGGAGCTGGGTTCAAACTCTGATGAATCAGTCTGAGAAAGAACATTCTGGGACATGCACAGAATTGCAAAATCCATTTTCTTCTTGAATCCATTAGCAGATGCGAATAAAACAATTCTGACAAGCACAGCATGTTCTGACTCACCCTAAAAAAATTCAACACTGAAATGTGACGTGAAGGCACTCCTGGAGCTGTACGGAAACTAAACATTTTACAGAAAGATTTGCACTGGAGTGACAAAAAAATAGAGGTAAACTTTCAAATCATGTCTGCAGCTTTGCTTCTCAGCACAAGCACAGCCACAGCACAGCAGAGATGTGCTGGAAGGAGCAGGGTGCACATCTGGAAAGTGCCAGCTGTGCCAGCTCTGCACGTCTTCTCTGGGGCTCTGCATCCCACAGCAGCTGAGGGCTCGGCTGCCCTCACACCCTGCAGTCCCTCCCACTGCCCAGAGCAGCTTGCTGTGATTTGTTAGCAGGGAAGTCAAAGGAGAGGGAGGAAGCTGTTCTTTTCTGGCAGAAATCAAGCTTTTCTGATTGTCTTGTCCTCAAAAACCCAACACATCCGAGGCTTGTGCTGCAGCAGTGATGACTAACCTGGACAGCTGCAACATTTCTGCTTACTCAAAAAGAACCAAGAAATAGCCAAGAGAAAAACCACAGCAGATCAACATATACAAGCATCCCAAAGAGGAGCAGGATGAATTTTAAATAGGGCTAAATACTTAAACAAAAGCAAATATGAAACAATAACACCGACAATAAGGAAAACCAGTATATGTTAACATACTCATGCCACACTGTACCTCAACACTACATCCAGAGCTCTTCAATTTTTATTGATTTACTTTGGTAGCTGTGTCACAGAAAGCAATGCACACAAGGTCAGGAGCCCTTCAAGTTGGCATTTCACCAAAATTAAAAGAAAACTTTAAGTGTAGACTTTCCCTTTGACACAAAACAAGGTGTATCACTGCATGTCCTAACATGCTGCAACAAGAACTGGTGTGGGCTTCAGCTGGAAAATGAAGCCCCTGAAATTCAGGAGTGTGCATCCAGTCCCAACACAGGCAGAAGGGAGTGGACAGCTGGGCCCCATCCCAGCCAGAGGTGGGGATCGTGCTCCAGATGCTGCATGTCCTGTGACATTTCACTCCTGTAATAGACTGTAGCTAGCAGGAGCTGGGGAAAACAGGGCATTGTCTCATTCTTTTAGCTATCAAACACAAGAGCTGTGCAGAACATCATAGAATGGCTTGGAGTGAGAAATCCAAAAACACTTAAAGATGATTTAAAGATCATTTAGTTCCAAGCTCCCTTCCATGGGCAGGGACATCTTCCACCAGAGCAGGTTGCTGGTCCATGGATACAATTCCTTCTCACCATTAGGGGATCCTAAGCACATATCCCAATCCTTGTAGAGTATGTTCTGGAGCACCAAGTGCTCCAGGACAGGGACTCCCCTTTCCCCTTGCCTTTCTTTGGGGCTCTGCATCAGAATACACACACCCTGCTAAACAAGAGTGTGACAGGGGGGTCTCTTGTTCCAGGCAGTGCCCCAGTGGTCACAGCAAACAAAACCAAACATTGTTCCACAGAACTGTTACTGATGCCAAAGGATGCACCTTCAATACAGCATTGAGGGAAACCCTCTAGCCACAGCTTCACAAACCTTCCCAAGGTGAGATGGCACAGCCCAAATTCTGCTGTAAGGCAGAGATCAATTTGAAATTTGATTTCTTCCTTCTAATGTTTTACTCATCAAGGTGAGGACATTTCAGTCTGTGGGTCACTGAAACGTAAGGATATGCAGTATAAGGAATTATTTTTAAAGCACATTGATACAATAGCCATGGAACTGTATCAGCACTACAAGAAAAGACCTCACACCAATATTCACATCTTTTATTTTATATTTTAGGGAGACTAAAAGCTCACATATTTTCTGGTTCCTATAAGTATAATGTGGGATACATATGTGGATGAAGATTGCAGGAGCTATGACTGTTCTCAGTTCCCTGGGTATAACAAAAAGATTGGTAAGAAGGCTCTGGAAAAGCCTTCCTACACAGCACTATTTCAAGGTTTTTCACTTCTTCTGATGTAGATAATTTGATTAAATAGCCAGAAGAAAGAGTTATCAGGTTGGGTTGTTTTCCTTGGAATAGTTTGAAAGGTATTTGCTCATTTTTACCCATTTTTTCTTAAACTCATGCTTCATACATGCAAGACAGAACACTAAAAGTATGACCAAAAGAGACATGGAGAAGGAGGATGGCTCCCTTCAACCAAACAACATATTCATCAATCATGAAAAGACTTTTGTTTGTCTTTTCTTCTATTTACATGGCAAGTGCTGTCTCTTTGGCATAAAACTCATCCCAAGAGCCTACACAGAGCACCTCCAGCTTTCAGTCAGCAGCACAAACCAGCACTGCACAAAGGAGACTCCCACCCGAAGACTCCACACCATGCTACCAACTTTGCTGTTCATGATCATCTTCCTGCTTTTTGGGACATAAAGAGATAGCAATTGTGCAGTTATCAAAATCTTTACTTCAGATTTCTAACCTGCTTTTAAACATAACATATACCAAAGACTAGGCCTAAAATAGTTAATGATTTTTCTACAATAAATGTGGATGTGTTGAACTATTACTGTATTTTTCAACAGAGAATTTCCACTATGTACTATTGAAAAAACACTAGCTGTCAATGAAGAGGCTACAATAACTCCAGAAAGCATTGAGCAGACAGTCACTACAAAAATTATTTAAATAGTGTGCTGGGCTACTAAACTCCAAGCCTCATGCAAAAGGCACAGACAGCCCATAGGAATTTCAATTATCAGTGATATCTGTGGCACATATGCAAGCAACATCGAGTTCACTTATTATTATTCATTGCAGCCAATGAATCTGATGAAGCTGACTAAATAACTCAGGGATTCCTACAGAGAATTAATCCTGAATGAAGTTACACAGCTACAACTTCACCTAGATAAAACACAAAGAAGAGTAATAGGCAGAAACAAGCCTCTAGCAAGTTTGAGGATGACTTTTTTGTTGTCATTCAAAGTACCATTAAATGATGAAGAGTTGGAATTATTAATTAATTGCGTTGTTAATTTAAGAATCTTGCTGGAGAACATCCGTAAGACCAAATGCTTGTACATAAACAAAGCAGTGTAAGTAGAGTCTTATTTTGAAGGAGGTTCTTCCAATGCTAATCCATGATTTCCACTTAGAATTAAATCCTTTCTATGCAGAAACCCTTGTTATTAACATGCACAAAGTGCACTTAAGTTGCTTATAAAATACCTATTAGGAAATGACACCTTTCAGGAAAAGAGCACACAAGCTGTGCTGGAAGGAAAGATACAGATTTTGCCCTCTGAAGATCACTATTGTGCAAGGCAAAATTAGCAAAGGTATTCATGGCTGGAGCATTCCACCAAGATGAACAGTTCCCAGTGCAGTTTTTCCCCTGTTCTCACAATGCACATTTCTCACCCTGTCTGCCAGAATTCAGATCTGTTTTAGTTACAAGACCATCTGCTTTTTGAAAGGCTTTTTTTTTTTTTTTTTTTTTTTGATGACAGATGGATGAGGTTCAAATTCTTGCTGTAAACCAGCAATGAAATTTTACAATTCATTGTCTCTGCTGCTTACTGTCTTGCATTAATTACTTGAAAGGAAGAACTCTCATGGGGAGAGACAGTATTCCAAATGCATACAATTTTTAAACCAAAATAAGCATATAAAATAAATTTCTGATGCTTTAACTACAAATAGCCTAGCTTCAGGTTTGTAACCTAGTTCTGTAATCCTGTATTGGCTCAGGTTTCCCTTTTATGTCCCAGAATAAAGGGATGTGGAAGCAGAGGGAGTACTTTAAGGAGTTATCTACAGTGTTATACTCATCATATTTTTCCCTCCAGAGTCTCACAATATCATCTGGCTCTTTCAAAGTCGTAGTTCTTCAAGTCTGATGTTTGCAGAAGAGACTCACTTTTAAAAGTTCAAAAAAAACCCAAAACAATAGACTTCTAGCACTTAATATTAAAGGAATAAAAACATTAAAAGTTGGCAGATGGATATATGGATTTTGCTTACAATCTTTCATGTTAAAAAAAAAAAAAAAACTCTCCATGTTTATTTCCCATTTAATACCATTTTTCAGTGACAAGCTTGGAACAGCAAACAAACCTCCAGGATACCACTACAATGTAGTAACAGAGTCCTCACTAATACCATGCTGGCAAGTCTGGCAAGCCTTGATCTGCAAGCCACAAATCCACTAGCCACCATCTCCCTGGTACATCCCTGGGGAGAAGGGAAGTGCTGGGAAGTGCATCCATCACAGGGAATTTGGGGGCCCTGCTGCCCACCGCAGCTGTATCGGGTTTGTGCCCTGGCTCCAAACCAACATCAGGATGCTGCCCTCAGGCTCAGCCCTGCTTTAGTCACTGCCCCATGGCCAGGGACTGGGATTAACCATGAGCCCCAAATGGGGTGCTTGCCTGGATTTGGGAGAGCTTGAGGCAGAGCCCCATGTTGGCTATTCTGCTGTAACAGGAGCAGTAACCTGTGTGCAGACACAGAGGGGAGGCAGCCAAAGAACAAACCATCGAGCAAAATGCTAAACAACCCTCTAGTTTACATCCCTAGGCTGTGCCACAAGCCCACTGCCCCTGTGCAAACGCTGAGCTGTGTGTCAGGTTCACTCTGGTTTCTCTACAGCAACTGAGTGGTGCCTCCAGCCTCACAAACAAGCGCTGCCAGGAAGGGTCACGTCCAGACCCCAAACCAGGCACAAACACTACAGAAAAATCCATCCCAGATCAACAACATTTGGAATCTCTGTCCTTTATTATCCCTTCACTATGGCTCCTTTGTAGGCTTCAGTCTTGGTTTCAATGAAGCAACTGTTCAGAGAAAAAGAGAAACTCTAAGAAAGAGGAAAGCATGACAGCAGATATAAAAGTGAAAAAAATATCTAACAAGTGTTTTGCTCCAGTAACTTCTTGCTTTCACAGAAAAATCAAAAGCAGATGCTTTATTTACTGTTCCCATAGTACTGTTTACTGTTGCCTTCATCTATTTCCTGAAGTTATTCCCATTTTTCCCCTCTCATTTACTAATAAAAGAAATAAAAGACACAAATAGTATAGACACGGAAAAGAAACAGACAGATGAGACATTTTTCATCATGTTAAAAATAATTTTCAAGACAAAGTCCTTATTAGCCATGTTCTTCTCTGAGAGTAAATACCAAAATTACTCATCACAACCCATACAGCCTAGATGCTTCCAAGCCTTTTAGAACTACCAGGTTTGTGGATTTGGGGGATTTTCAGTCTTTTTTAAAAACCCACCCTAAACCAAAGAAATTACATTTTATTTACACAAGTATTTTTCAGCACTGCCAAGATGATTGCTCAACATTTACATCCACTCTGGAGCTATGACCATACTCCATGCATTATTTTTAAATCTTGATTATTTTAACAGAAAAAGAATATACCAGAAGGAATCTCTGTATTGAAGACATTTGTCCTAAAGTCATACTGGATCCAAAGTAATCAGGACTATATATTACAGGAGAAGTTAATTTAAAATTAAGATAGCAATAAAAATGGTACAGAGAAAAGCATTTGAACATCACTGACAAACCTGGCTGCTGTAACATTTTCCCCATGTTATGTCTCATTACCAAAATTTCAGCACTGATTTTCATTTTTTTCCCCAAATACTGGGATATACCAAAGAGTAATTTTAAAACAACGCAGTATGAGATGTTACTGACTGATACCTACTGCATTTTACAATATTTGCTTGTGCATCACACTGCTCCACAACATGTTCCTCTGAACCCAGGTGGCACTGACAGCCCTGCATTCTGCTCCTCTGCTTCTTCTGGTGAAATGTCTCACCAGACATTTTCAAGACAAAAGTTGATAAATCATTTTTGCCTCTCTCAACACTCAAAGGCCAGATAATCTCTTGATACTTCAGCAACAGCTCAGTTCATGGCAGAAACTGGATAGGAGACTCCCAGTGCTCAGCAGAGGATAAGGGGATGCTACTGATTCTTCTAGGCTGTGGCCAGCAATCAGAAAAACATCAGGAGCTTAATAGCATGCCCCTAGACCCTCCTGAAAACTAAAAAGCTGTAGGAATACTTCAGCCCCAGAGTTAGGTTGAAGGTTAGAAGCAGAAAACCAACCAAACAGAAAATCCAGAGAGAAAGTGGCGTGTTGACACAAAACTGGGAGGGAGCTTTGATGGAGAATTTAAGGCATTTCCAACAATAAACACTCTGCAGAGGAGTGCTGGTAGTGCAGGTTGGGATGTTTCCTCAAAATGGTGATAGATAAAAGAGGGACAAAACACCTTCAGGAGGAAATGCAGAAGTGAGGGGTAGGTTCCAGATTCAAGGTACTGACACAAAATGTTACCAGATATCAAATCTCATCCTGATTTGGGCAGAAAGCCCTGTACATGACAACAGACTCACATCAATGTCAGCTCTGCAGGAATAACAAACACCAGCTGATCATTAACTGGTGGAAGTTGAGCAAATAAAACTTCCTCACAGAAGCAACAGGAAACCTCTCTATCCCAATACTCCCATGTTCAGCCCTCATGTCTTACATTAATGGAAGGGACTTCAGCTTCAGACTATGAGTTTCCTCATAGTGTGTTTCCTTAATCACACTCCCCACTGCTAAAAATACACATTCTTCTACATTTCTCACTGCAAAACTATCTACCCTCTTCAAGTTCAGGAGGGTCCAAAATCCACCCTCCCCTATTCAAGAGGAATAAATATCCTTCTTGTAAGGAGCAATCAGATGGTTAGAGTCCAAGACACCTTTGCAGCTCATAAGGAAAAAAGATGAAGAAATCAAACAGCTCCTCAAGGGGAGGACTGGCTATGTTAAAAGACAATATTTTTCTCCTCCTCAGAAGGTCCTGAGAAAGAGAGAGAGAAAGAGAGAGAGAGAAAGAAAGAAAGAGAGAGAAAGAAAGAAAATAACACCTCCTCAGCTCTTGATGGTGGGAATCAACACCCAGCTGGGTGGGGACTCTGCTTCTCAGGCTACAAGCTGGGGTCTGTTTTCATTTTCATGTGCAGATGTGTCAGCCTTGAAAATGGGAAAAGGCTCATTTGCCTAAAGAAAAACGTGGTGGCCTGGGATCACTATGAGGGATCATCCACTTACCATGTTAACTCTGCCCAGGTCATGCCCATGGCAAATGCTATACACAGCCTCTCAGGGCACTGTGATGGGAGCTAGTCTCCTTTCTGACATTTCAGTGGAATACACAGCATTTCTACAGCCTGGAGAGGAAAGAGTGGAACTATCATCTCAAAGTACAGATAAATCTAAGTCTAATTTAAGTCTCCAATTAAAATAGATGGCTTTATGATTACACCAAGAGCGTACTAGGGCAGTGCTGAGGGCTACAGAGCTGAGGCTACAGTGAGAGGTAAATGAATCTGCTCCAGCATGAAAAAATAAGGAAGAACATGGGGCCTCTTCATCACATCTCTCTTCAGCGTGTCAAGATCCAGCAGCTACTAAGAACTACATCTTGGAGCACAGAAGAAAAAGAGTAAAAAGAGTCTTGCAGTACTTCTTTTTACAGGCTATCTGCCTCTCTCAGGATGTTGCACTCTTCAGCAGAGTATTTCACAAAATTTGCTTTATATATTTATGTAAAGACTGCAGAGATAAGGAAATGCTCTCAGTGCCAAGTCTCTTGACTTGCCAGGTGTGAGAACGAATCCAGACTGATGAAGTAAAGATGCTCACACATGTATGTACTTTGTAAAATACTTCTTTAAAAAAAAAGATTGAGCTTAAAAGATCAGGAAATTGGGCATTTGTTCAGGATGCAGTTTTCCTCCATACAATTCAAGCACCTCACAAGAACATCCGTGACACAAGTATCCCATCACAGGATGGACAATGGTTACAGTTATCCCAAAAAGAAAGGAAGGAAATTAATGAAAAGGAGGAAAAGGCAGATAAAGAAGTGCCATAAACTAGGATGTTTCTTTTGATTTCCAAAGAAAGGTGAAAGCAGAAGAGAAATGCAGAAACCACACAAGTCAGAGACAAACAAAAGAACAAGGAGAGAAAACAGTCCTGAGAACAACACACTGACAAAGGCAAAATCTGTAAAGAAAAAGAATTCTGACTCATTTAAATGACTGAGAGAAATTAAAAATAGTTTATCAGGTACATCTGTTTTGCTTGTGTACACAGGCACAGGAAAGACATGGTGCAAATACCTTAGGCACACTATCAAGGAAAGTCAATTTCCAACTTGGGCACTTAAAATACAAATACCCAACATAAATATATATGCAGAGATAAGGACTCAGAGGGAAAACTTGAAGCAAAAGATACCAGGAGCACACACACATACTCCCCATTACATTCAGAAAAAAAAATTTAAAATTGGAAAATAGAAGTGAAAAGAAAAACACTCCCTGAACATGCAAGTTTGATAAGTGATGAGCATGTAATGCAACTAGCCAAGTATATGTATTGAATATTCATAGCAGCAGGAAAATATTAATACATTAATAAAAAATCAACAGATTTCCTTTAACCCCACGATTTTTATAGGGTTGTTCAAAAACAAGCCCAGGAGTGGTGCCAGGCAGGGAGAGGTACTGCAATGCTACGTTGATGAAGCTCAAGCTGCCCAACAGCTTTCAACTCCAGCTAACCCAGCTACTGCAGCTGCTCCCTTTCAGCTCCTAAAAATGCTGTACTATGCTAGAGGAAAACTCCACAGTGCTGAAAATCCACATCAGTTCAGCCAAGGCTGGGAAACTTTCATGTGCTGCAGCTCTGGCCCACCACATAGCCATTCCCATTTAGGTTGCCTAAAATGAATCTATTTAATCTGATATAACTATATTGGTCAAAATCAGTTATTTGCAAAAACAAGAATCAACCCACTGTGAATGTCAGTCATGGCTGATTGTGAATCAACTAACCCCCAAAAAATCTGCTACTGGAAACTGCTCACACCATTAAAAACAGCAATAAGACAAATTTCTACTGAGCTACATCCACCCTATTCCAAATAAAATTATTAAGTGAATAACAAACTGTGGGAAGAGTTTTTAAAAAAAAATTAAAAAAAATTTCCTAAAGCAGATACAAAATGTTGTAGCATCACTAACCAGACATAGAGGGAAAGACTGTGACACCACCTTCCCAGACCCCACTTCAAAGCTTTGCTATCTCCCAGCTTTGGCTGGAATCAACATCCCAAAGGGGAGGTAATTTTCAAGTACTAAGCCTACTTTTAAGAAATGCTTTCAATTCAAAGAAGGTGTCTTGTTTAGACTCAGAGTCTGCACCTCAGAACTACAAACTGAGTTCAATTTCTGGTAAAGTGAATTTAAACTCAGCCTCTCTCAAGACAGCCAGTAATGAATGCAAAGCATGGTGAACAGGGACGGCTTCAAATATTTGAGCTAATAGCATCACAAAATCTGATCATGAGGTAATTCTGGTCAGATCTCAAGACGAGAGGAGCAGGTTGCTGACATCATCTACCCAAGAGGCAAATAAGAGTACAATAACAGAATGCAGCCTCAGACCTCAACATGTTTCTTGCCTGAACAGGACCTGGTCATCTGTTCAAGTGATTGTTACCACTGTACTGGTACTGCTCTGCAGACAATGATTTCACACACAGCTTCACATCAACATGGATGACACGACAATTCACATTTCTTGTCAGCAACAGCAGTCACCCACCGCTGCTGCAAATCCTCCCAGAGACATTGGCCCAGTGCAGCAGCCCTGAGACATCAGAACAGCCCACAGACAGTGCTGTAAGATCACAAAGTGGTCCAGTTTAACAAAACAACATATTAGCCCTGACCATGCAGACAGATCTCTCACCTGTAGTTTCCTCCCCAGGGGAAGGGAGGACATCAGGCTCAGCCTTCCTCTGAATTTGTGGGCCTGTAGACAGAAAAGCCTCTTCCTCACAATCATCTCTTCCCAAGCAAGATGATGGGACAAGACAGGAAATAATCAGTTAACAACATGGCTTTGAAAGATCAATTCCTGGGAATCAGACTATTTTCCAAAATCAGCAGCATCTCTACCCATTAATTCAGAAACTAGCAATGAATGTCCACTACTGAATAAGTGAGCTAGCACTTGCTAAAAACAGTAGTAGATAAAAAACATTAGTATTTGACCTTGCAGAATTCAGAGAATCAAAATGCATTCTTGCCAGAGATTAAATGAAATCCAAAAGGCAACAGTCCATCAGTAATCTACAAGTTTCCTAAACCAAAGGTCTGAGGAACTGTCCCAGCATCAGACTGCATTAGCTAATAAAACAGGATCATTTCTTCTCAGCTCTGTTTGGCATATTCAGGCTTCAGAGTGCCCAAGATAGCTCTTTGTTGTAGAGAAACAAAGAGAATTTATTCCTTTCAGGTACCTCTCTCCTTCCTGTCCATGTAGGTAGTTAAAGCAAATGATCAAATGTCAACGAGTACTTTAATCGTCCTTCCTCTTGGACAGCTGGATTAATTCCTAGAGATTCCCCTTAGACCCATGGGACTTGTTGCCAGGGCTATTAGAAGGATCTAGGTCAAGAAGTCCATGGTTCTGTCTAATAGCTGACAATCATCTATAAAACCACAAACATGAACATGTAAATATCTAGATTTATTCCCAGATAAGAGAAGCATAAGCAGGGCTTTCTGTGTCTCAGCAAGACTCACTAGCAGACTCTATGCACTGATAAAAATCATAAAGAAATGCCCAAGTCCAGTTCAGGCACTGAAAACAGCCTGCCTTAGAGGGTCAAACAGGAGGTACTTGCCACCCACCACACCTTGATTTTGCAAGAGGGAAATTATATAACTGGAGTACCACACAGAGAGTAAATATTCCATAATAGGCAGCCACAGCTAACAAATTTTAGCAGTACAGGAAAGTTGTGACAGGGCTCATAGAACATGAAGAAAATCAAGTGTTCATGGCAGGGGGAAAGAAAAGAATTCCAGTAATTAATTTCTTTAAAGAAGAGAGCAAGAGGGCATTTCAGATGCATCTCCTCTAACCCACATTCCTCACCTCAATGCTTATCTTCTGTGTGTGTATATATATATATATAAGACAATGAAGGCATAATTCACAATTTAGTGAGCAACTCCAACTCCTCATAGCTCTGCCTTTATATCCTCCCTACCCATCCAACACACACTCACCTCTCCAGAGGAAACTGTCCCAAAACATGCCAGAAATAAGAAACACATGCACCCAGCACTTCCCAACTATTGTAATTTGATAAACTGAGGTAAAAGGAAGGATTCACATACCCTGACATATCTTCCAGCTCATCCCAGAATTCCTACCCTTCTTCCTGTCCCTTGACCTTCCCTGATGACCTTGGAGCACATTAAGTTCTGTATCCTGATCCCCACTACCCTGTGTCCCTATCCCATTGGCTGGCAGCCAAAACCACTCCCCATTCACCTTCCCCTGAATACCTGATTCCTGGAGGGGCTCTCTCTCTTTCCAGCCATGCCACCGCAACTGAATAAACTGAACTGAAGGAGCCTCTTTTGTATCCCTTTTTCATCCATGCTAAAATACTTTGTCTGATCTAAGGTTAATTAGGAAAAAGACACAGTATCTTTTAGCACCCAGCAAACCATCCTCCGATGTACACGCAGCCAGGAGAGTGTGATGGGATGCACAAGAGGGGACTGATGAGACCAGCCTGTGTCACCAGGTCTGTGAAGAGGGGCGGTGCAGGTGGTGCCTTTTGCTCACCGAGGATGAGGTTCTGTTACTGTATGAGGCTGTGGAGCAGCCAATGCACACTGTAACATGACCCCTCTTGCACAGTGCAAGAAGGAGCAATCCATTGAAGAAAGCCATGGCTTTAAATAAAAGAGTTGCAGAACAAAATAGAAAAGACTTGTTGGTCCAAGAAGGCAACACCTCTCCCAAAACATACTTTAAGCAAAACATCACATCTCTCATACACTCTGCAGGTGCATAATCTTTGTTTTAATGCCTTGACCTTGTAAAGGCCTGAGAAAGGCAAGACCTCAAGGCTCCTTTTTCCCTGTTGCAGTAGTATCCAGTGACAAGGTTGCACTCACCCAGCTCCCTACAGGGCAGCGCCACGCTCCAGCGGGGCGGCCGGGCGGCTCTGCCATGCGGCATTCCGGGGCATCCCAGCACAGGGGCCTCAGGAAACCTGGAACACACAACGAGTGAGACAGGAGTGAGTGTGCTCAACCCTCTTTGGAAACCAGCACCGGTTTCTGGCCTCCCACAGACAGCCACAGCTGAAAACCCTGCAAACAACACTTCATCTGGATGACTAACCAAAACATTGTTTGTTAAAATGCAATTAAAGCTGGAAGTATGAGCAATTTAAGAACTATTCACTTCAGAAAAATATTGCAATGATCTCAAAACCAAATATTTTTAACCCAGCAGAAGTGCCCTGCAGCAGCTGGATGACAGCAAGGAAAGGCACTCAGGTCTTTGAATCCTATTCCCTCCACACACATCCCCACTCCCTCAAAATTGTCTTTGATTGGCAATGTGATTTTTCCCAAGATTAGAATGCCAGGTGGGAATCGCAGGAGGAACTGTTGATATGCCCACATAATGAATGCATTCCAGACATGGGGAAGTTGTGATGACTGCAATTGACTGGTACAGATTGATCTGCAAAAGGGTATAAAATGCTGGAGTCTGGGCCAACTGGTCTCCCAAAGCTGCAGGCAGCTTCCAGGTGTATCTCACCGTCACCCCTTCCCCAGGTAGAGACACCTGCAGGGTACATCCGGTCTGAAGACAGGGAACACACACTTTTGGACAGATGAGTACCAGCACTAAGATCCAGTCACGTGCAGAAATAAAATCCAAAAGTAGCCACAGAGCTGCTTTGTAGTCCTGTAACTGTGCATCCTGCAGGCCAAAGACTGCAAACCTGTACATTTATAATTGAACCTGCTTATGGTGTAACCCTTTAGACCTGGTTATATTATACACTGCATTGGCAATATTTAGATAATGTATTAGCAATAGATCTAACCACCATCATCCACATAGTTGGTGTTATATTTCTCAGACGTGAGTCCTCTCCCTACTACTCTGCTACAAGTTAGCAAACAAATGATCCAACTTCTTAAAGCATCAGCTACCCTTTCATCACAAGGCAGAGCTGACATATGCTCGAAGAAATTCTGAGCTCTCAGCATTTCTAAAATTTTATTTCAGCTTTATTTCACTGATACCCATTTCCAAGCTTCATTCATTTGTTGGTTATAGTCATTTCAAATTAAACATTATATCTAGAAGCAAGGAAATAAATAAGAACAACAACATTATTTCTATCACTCAAGAACAGAGCGAGTTTAAAGATTATCAATGCCATTAATGTGATTTAGGTTCAGGGTGACAATATCTTGAAATAATGCCCATTATTAAAAGTACACCAAACAATTAATGTGGATCTACTGAAGGGCTGAGATGTAATTACACAACTGGCCCTTTAACTTGTGTCTAAGTGGTTTAATGGATATTTCCCAATCTTAAAGACAACATTTCATATTCACAAAGCCTTGTAGGCTGATAAACACAGCCTATAATCTCAAAATTTCAAAACAAAAGTAGTTTTAAGAACACTGCTTGACAGTAGGGAATCATTGGTCACACCTGCAAAAGGCTGGCTGCATTAGTGAGCTTCCAACTACGCTAAGAGAAAGCAAAAGGCAGAATCCCAGTGCCTCTGCCTCTCCTGGCCCCAGTTTCCCATCAGTGGAGCATGGCACTGGCAAAGTGTTCCAGTATTGCCTCCACATCATTTTTCAGAACAAGTCCAGACAATCTGTTAGCAAGAACCACAGATTCACATCTAGGATTGAAAGGGCCAAAGTGCTTGATCCTGTACAAATAAGTGAGCCAGGAGAAAGAAAAGGAGCCAGAGAGAGTAGCTGGGTTTACATCTTCAGAATTGAGAATAGCAACACTGCTTATTTAAACCAGAATACAGTCTACACAATCACAACTGGCAAAATCAAAATCTTTTGTACAGGCTATACTTGATTAAATTAGGTTAACTTTCTGTATCAAATTGAAAAATAATTACTGGTTAAAAAAATAACATAAAATATCCTTTATCTAAAGAGTGCTGTAGTTGGAGGAGAACATAGTTCATTCTTCTTACAAAACAGAAGGGACTAAATTGCTTGAACACAAAAGATAACTCAAATTCATCTACCAAGTTGTACCCAGCAACTCTGTAATAATTGCATACAGAACACAAACATGCTTTGTTGGGAACTCACAATATCTAATCAGCTATAATTCTAAATTTTATTTTCCATTTGTAAATTACCAAGGGAGCAAACCACAGAAAAGGGATGCAAAATAATATTCTAGCTGGAGATATTTTGCTAACACATAAGCTTCTACCCACCCCTTCCCTAATGCCTGCAAGGCTCTTCTGCTTCTGAACTTAATTCAATTGTTAGTTTCTCTTTGAAGGTATTTCAACTATAATGCAAGCAATGCTCTAATGAATTCTCAGTGCTGTGCTATCTTTCCCAAACAGTTCTTTTACGTCATCTGCAAATTTGGATGCTGAGATGTACTTGCTATACTCGTGTTTCTAAGGAATGCCAATATTATCAAGTGAGATATTTCAAAGTTTCTAAACTTAAAAGTAAAATAAAATAAAATAAAATAAAATACACACATAGGAAAAAAAGCCCCAGACATACACATACACCTTCTATGGGCTGATTGCTTACTCACATTCACCTGTTTTGGCACTTTACCCTTCTCACCCTTCTCCCCCTGCCCAATTGCTGACTGGTCTTGCACAGCTCTCTGGAGCAGGGGAGGGGGTTTGCAGGGTCCTCCAAGTGGCACAGCCCAGTAGCACCACAAAAATGAACTGCACCCCTCTCACTTACAAGACTGAGTAGGCAGATTTGGTAGCTTGCACTCCTCCCCAAACTTGGCTCTGACAACAACAATTTTTCAGATTCATGAGTAGTCACTGCCACCCTGAGCTCCCAAAACACCAAGAGCTGCCCAAAGGCATGTAACTGGATACCTCAGCAGAAGGCAGATGGCAGCTGCCTCATGCTTGGAGCATCCAGAGACCACAGCTCTGACTGCTAAGGGACACTTCTGACATTGTCCTATGTCATGCCTTCCCTATGATGGCATCTGAATACATTTTGCCACCAGTTAAGGTCCCACTGTGACAAGGACCCCTCTGGAAGGGCAGAGGCAGCACAGCTCATGCCTTTGTCTCCTGCTGCAGCAGTGACAGGCAGGCTTTTCAGTGAAGGAAAAGCATTGTCAGCTGCATCTGTACACTGAACTATCCAAAACTTACTTAAATAAGTTAAAAGGAGAATATTATAAGAGGAGAACAAAAGGCTACTGGTCTGCCTTATGAAACAGATTTTTGTTTTAATAAGCTATTATGCTTCTTTGAGGCCAGCAGTCAAGGGAGCAAATACCTCACTTTTACCAGCCCAATTGCAAGAGCCATGCCAAGCTCACTAAAAATGCAAAGGTAAACAAAATGCTAGAACTTTCCTCTATTCCAAAGAATTCTGACAAGTAATTTATCAGTAAATGAAAGAATTAAGCCAAATTAGCAGCCTTTTCAACACAGATAATCATCCTGTGTTCTTTAAAGGAAAGCAAACGTTTCCAGGTTGTAAAAGAGCAATGACAAAAAATGTCTCTTTGTGCAACCAGCAGCCAACAATTTTATACAATAAATAATGCTATTTTATAGTAATGAGTACAACATCAGCAACACAGTAAAGTTAACATATTAACACTGACAGAAATTATCTCTGTTTTCTATTAATCTGCATTCTTTACAGATGGTTATTTATAGAAATTAAACATGAAACTGAAAGGTTATCTATGGCCATATTAGCAAACATCTGCTTGTGATTCTGATTTCATGTTTGCATGCTATTCTTGGAAAAGTAACCCTTTTTAAGATGTACCAGATGTGACCAAGTGTTCTTAATCGTAAAATATTTGTTTCAGCAAGATAAAAGTTCAGGGCCAGGAAAGAAATCACATATTCTGAAAAAAGCCTTATACTGCTGCTGCTGAATTCTCCAGAGGAAAAGTGTTTCTGAAGAGAGAAAAATGCAGTTTATTTAGTGTGCCACTACAGATAATGACTCTTATTTTTAAGTATGAAACATTCAAATGTATAAACATGGACTCAGTTTCAACTTTCAAGCAGAGAAGTTATGCATTACAAGAACTGCATCACCTATTCACTCTCTGGCATGGGACTGACACAGTAACTCTCAATCTCCAGTGGCAGCAGCTTAAGCAGCCTTCCACAAACTGACTTTAGAGATCTTGACTTGCTCCCCAAATGGCCTCACCAAGACTTCTCCTGCTCAAAAAAAAGAAACAGTTCATGTGGGATGGGAAGGTGTTGCAGGTAGCAGGTGAGAGTTATAGCAAGCAACATGAGGCAGTTAATGTAGACCAAACCAAGGAGAGATTATTTAACTCTTTCTTGCTGTCTCACTATAACCTATTACCTGTTTAGCCTATTTCCTAAAAGTAATAATTTTAAGAAAGGGTTCTGGACCATCAAATTATTTGTTTATTATGTTTGATACCTGTACCTTTTGAATGAGTAACTCTGTTAATCTATAGGAAATAGATACAAAAAGAAAATAAAGGAAATAAACAACATAAATTAGAATAGCTGGAGATTAATTTAATGGCAAATAAAGAGATTAACAACTAAAATTAAATTAAAAATGTTAAAACTTCTCTATAGTAGCTCAGAAAACTGAGCTACTCTGGTCTTTCAAGATGCACATTTTGCTTTCACTCTCTTGCCCCACTAGTTCACATGCGTCTTAAGACTCAGATAAAGTCTCCAGTAAGGCACACACCATCCTTCATAGAAAACTCTGGAAGGTACAAGAGTTTGACAATGGTGGCCAGGCAGAGAGGGTGGTGGGTCCTGCCCCAGAGGTGCAGGGCCAGGGTGCTCACCAAGCTTCTGCATCTCTCAGCCATGCTCTTCCTGGCACCAGAACAGGTTTTTCATTTGGGCCTGTTGCCCAAATAACATTTGGGACCTGGAGAAGATTCCTCCCCACCACCACACTAGGGTAAAAATCCCCAAAAAACTGTAAAAGTGTGTTTTGCCCTCTTTGCTTCCCCTTCCATGAAGCACAAGAATTCAAACAGGGCACAAATGAGACAAAAATCTGTCACCACACATACAAGAGGCAGGTCAGAGAGCTGCTCTGTGAGAAAGAAGTTCTGTTAAAGGGGAAGTTATGCCTCAGTAAGCTATATAAAATGTATATAAAAATGTAATTAACCTGCATAGCTCAGTGTAAACTGGGAAGAGCCTGCTTCCACTTCCCAACCATGGACCAAGCAGAGATGTTGGCTGCAGACATGGAACAGAACACAGAGCACACCTGAAGCCACCATGCAGGAAGGCAATGGCTCAAGGACTCTTCCTGGGACAAACAGGCAATATAATGGGAAAATGCAAAAAAAGGACACAGTAGCAATGGAGCAAGGGCAGAGCAATACAAACACCAGCAATCATTCATGTAATGCAAAAGCACAAGCAGATCTGAAATCCTTCCAAGCCTCTTCAGCAATGATGTGTGCTTTTGTAAGCAGAAGTAGCTCTTAACATACTTGCTGCTTGAAATGAATTCCTCCTAATGGAATTCATTTTCATTTAGAGCTGAACAAGCTTCCATTTTGGATATGTGAAAGCATCCAAATGGTGTTTCTCACACACCTCTGCACCTTTGACATCGTTTCAGATGCACCCCAGACAGATGAGCAAGTCACATACACACTCAAGTGGTACATTAGCTACAGTGAATAGGAACATCTGCACTTAGCCATGGTAACTAGAAATCAGTAATGCAGCCTAGAAAAGAACTACTTTCAGCAATCAGATAAGTCATAAAGCAATTATTAATTCATATGGTTTCAGTCTCTGTTATTCCTTAAAAATCTCCAGGATAGAATAATTTAGGTTGGAAAAGACTTTTTAGTCATTGAGTCCAACCATAAACCTAACTCTGCCAAGTCACACTTAGCCATAGAAATCTAACCATAACTGTATGGTGAAAGCCAAAGAGCAAGAAAAACCTACCCTTGGTGAAGGGTATACACTATATAAGAGTCTTGATGGACACACCTTAAAACTCTGTAGGAAGTTGACTATCCCCGGAAAATGCAGAAACTGAATCACAGGAAGAATGCCCAGACTCCCCAGCCACAAGGCACAATTGAATTTGTCTTATCCTGTGTTCAATCTGCTCAGAAAGACTTACTAAAACATTGCTTTTATTTAATGTCTTCAAGTATATATCACAAAATAATATGATTAATTGACAAATACAAAAAGACTGTGTTCCCTGTGTTCCTATTGACATTGACTTATTCAGAGTAAGTTTCCTAGCACTATCTGGACCATTAATTTTCACACAGCTCTCAAATGAAAGTATGTCAGCAAGACCACTGGTATCCTTCCTAATACTTATCACGTGTTTTCATTTGAGTAGCAGCACTAAAGACAGGACAAAAACAAAGTGGAAACAAAGCATACAGACCCTCCCTCTATCTGCCACATTGAATTCAGAATACCTCTAGGTGGTGAAGCAGAAAAAGACTGGAAGTAAGTCTTCCTACCAGTGCTCCTGCTATTATCAGCAGCAGGGCTGCATTGATGCTACAGCAGTGGCAGGTTTTCAAAGAGGCTGCAGCATGTTCAGAAATGCTTACACAGCTAAACAGAAAATCTTCCTTCCCGCTTCCTCTGGCTTCAGACTAAAGAAGCAAACTCTAAATCAAGACAATTCATGAGCACATAGGAAAAGGCAGATGTTTCTACCTGCACTAGAAAACACCATGGTTAAAAAATTCATGTTCATACAACTCCACCAAAGAATCAGCAGAGGATCTGAGCACTTGCTGATGATGCAGCACTGGACAATACAAAATCCAAATCCTACCTGAAAATGCAGCTACTCCAACACTGAAATGCACACTATAGTATGTTAGTGAAGATAGAATTTGCTAAAAGACAGACACTTCTATTTTAAAGAAAGATGATCAGTAATATATTATTAACCACCAAAGTCATTAAAATTTTACCACAACTGTAATATCATTATTTCTTGTACTCAAAAATAAAAATGAGAAGTCAAAGTTGTTTCTTGCATTTTTAAAAACACAACTCTTAGTACCAAAAATGCTGCTATTAAAGAGCAATTCGTAGCTGAACAAAAACCAGTTAATGCAATGTTCCACTAACCTTCAGGAAAGCTGTTAATATTCAGGATTCTATATAGCAGGGTAGAGTTGAGAAATTAATCCTTTTAAAGTTGAATTTCAACAACAGACAAAGGCATGTGTTAGCTGAATTCTATTTATGGCAATCATCCAAATATCAAATAAAGTTTTCCTGGCTGTGCTTCAGTCATTCCCATTCACAGCTAAAGAGCACTTCTATAAATGTAGACAGACAGTGTAAAACCTTTGTCTTGTCTGCATCCAGATCTGCACATCTCAGAAAGAAAAAACATTACTTAGCAATTGTCACTTCAAGAAACACACCAGGAATGACTTACTGAAAACTCCCTCCTGTTCAGTTGTAAACTCCAGACAAAAACCCAAGAAGTCAGAAAAGACTACTAAAAACCACAGTGGACAAGGCAGAGCAACTAAGGAATGACAGAACTGCACGTATGTGAATCTAATGGGGAACCACTCTGCTAAATGGTTACACACTTCAGCAATGTATTTTAAAGGCTTAAGCATATATAAAGAATAGAATTTAAAGATGCATACTTCTCTCATAAACAACACAAAATAGAAAGTGGTGATGATGTGGAAATCAATCTGTGCACAACATTTTAAAAATTAAAAGATAAAAAAAATCCCTAATTTTGCCATGTTTTAATCTTACAGCATGCAGGAAAATGAACTAAGGTTATGTGTGGAAAGAGTCCAAATATGCTGTGCATGAAAATTCAATTAAGAAATTCAAACAGCTTCATTTTGCCATATAACCCTGTTGAAAGCAGTTGTTATAACAATGACATTTCTTTGTTCCTGATTCTACACTACATTGAATTCTGAGGATTCTTGGTTTTCTCCCCATCTTCACATTCTGTCACTACAAGGAGACCCAAAGAAACCCACAGTATGACCAAAGACTAATAACAGCTATTTATCAACAGTTCTAAGACATTGCTAAGGTTTCAAAGTCCAAGTTCACCAGAACCAGAGAGGTGATGAGGTGCTCCATCCAGTCATGCTGGTTCCTTACGTGCAGTGCACCATTCCAATTCAGACGCACACAAGTCCACCTGACCCTCCTTTTTTTTTTTTTTTGTCATCTCTTACACTTGCTGTAAAACAAGAATGTATGAATATAGGCACTTTTTCTTTTTGAGGTTGCACCACAATATTTGACATGAAGAGTTAAAGCATAGAGGTATTCAGACAGATTGTCCCTACATTACAGCCATCTCTCAGGTTCAGTATTTTATTATGAACCTGGATGTGGAGGCTATGCTTGCCAGATTTGATGTGTCCTAGTAGTTCCTAGCATGATGTTTAGCATCTTGAGCCCACAAACCATCTTCACATTTCACCTTTACTCACTTTAGTAAAGCACTGTTATTCAAAGGTATTTGCTATAATCATCCCCAAAGGTAAGAAATATTTATACTTCATGCAACCATTTTGGTTTCTACTTATAACTCAAGTACTACATTTGATAATAAACATAATTTTTGAAAAGAAACATGAATTGTTTGTTAAACACTACTTCATGACACAGTTAAAAGAAGCCTACACTGGAAGCCTGACACTTGTAACACCATTGCTAATAAACTGAGTGATCAAGTATATGAAACAGATGTGTTACATGAAAGCTGTGAGCTCCAGGCTCTTATATCACACCAGCTTCTCTCTCTGGTATCACAAGGTCCCAGATTAGGAGATAAAACTGTATCAGTGTTTTAAAAAACCCACATAAAGAAATGAGAGACAGCCTGGATGCTTCACTCATTTCATGCAGTCAGAAGGGAGCTCAAAGCATGACATATGAGCCCCAGACTTCCTGCTTGGCTTTCTGTCACACTCAGCACTCAGCACCACAACAACTACTTTGAACATAGTCATGATGGAAACTAGGGGGAAAAATAAAAACAAGAAAGTGAAAAATAAGATTATAAAAAAACACCCTTTTATAGCAAGAACCTGAAAGATATAGCAGAAGCATATCTCATGGACAGCATTTGTTCAAAGTGAGCTTTCATCAAGCACAAGGTGATACAATTCCATCTCTGCATCTACAGGCCCTTTGTTCTTTCTAAAAGCAGCACTGCCAAAGCACACCAAGCCTCTCTTACAATGCAGATAAAGATGGGTGCAACTAAGGATGCACATGCTTAGCCACAGGCATGCCTGTGTGATAAACACTGCACCTGAAAGGAATTTCTCAATGAAATAAAGGTGCAGGTTGTTTGTAAAAATGGATTATGAAACTATTAAGCAAGTTCTTCTGCAAATACGCTCACACATGGGTCTCAGGAGACAAGGAGGAGCCTAAGCTGATGACAAAATATGACTGAAAGATTCCTTTCAGAGCTAAAACACCAACAGAACTGGAGGAAGACAGCAATAGAAGTCAGGGTTGTAACTGCTCTGGAATTGCCATGTTGTGTAAAACTCAAGGAAGGCCACAACATTTCAAACTTTACTTTTATTAGCCCTCTTTTCTCTGATAGTAGCAAACTATAGCAAAAAAATAACAAAGTTCAGAATAATACTTCTATTGTGACACCCTCCAATTTCTGACAATTAGCTGTGGACTTGTCACTTTCACCTTCCTGCCCCACTTCACAAA
Source organism: Muscicapa striata striata (assembly GCA_030060385.1). Classification (NCBI taxonomy): domain Eukaryota; kingdom Metazoa; phylum Chordata; class Aves; order Passeriformes; family Muscicapidae; genus Muscicapa; species Muscicapa striata. The sequence continues at coordinate 2,482,926 of JAREIS010000030.1, read as the reverse complement.
GCAACTTGCACGACCCTTTCAGTTAATGGTCACATTAGTAGGTCATGTTACCCTATGCACAAGAAAAGAAAATGTTAACAGAAGCTACTGAATTGTGCAGCTCCTGTTTTCCAATCATTCTGTAGTGCTACTATCAAAACTTCCCGATTCTTCTACTGGAAGAGCTCCAAGGGGCAGATGTGTGCAGTACATTCCTCACCCAGCATTGCTTGTCCAGCATGGCACCTCCTATGAGTTACAGAAATCAGGCAAGTATTATTACAGAAAGAAGCTGAGTGTTAATTCTGCTCCTGAGAACTGCTTGCATTAGTTCCAAAGTTCAAAACTAAAAGCATCTATAAAGCTTCAGTTCCATCACTCACTGTCTTGCTAGAGTTTTTCTTTGGACCATGGAAACAAAAAAGTTATTTTGGAGAATAAATCAATAAATAAGTAAATCAGCAAACCCCAAATGTTGTATCAAGAATTCTCAACAATCAACAAGCAAATTGCCATAATTTAATATTTAACCACTCAGGAAAATTGTGGTTTGATTATATGACATCTTTAGGACAAAAAAAAAAGCTATTTAGGAGACTACAAACATTCTTCTTGTTGCTTCCACATGACAGAAAGTCTCAGTTTTACAGTTACTCAGCTGTGTAAAACAAAACTGGGGATGATGAATTAAAAGTTCTGCTCATGCTTGCTGCAATGCAAAAACACACTTTATTAGTACACACATATTTTTCTGAAATTCTTCAAAATCAATGCATCAACTAAACTAATTACACATTTAATCAGTTCAGATTTAGCACCTGACATTTGGTGAACTGTTATAGTGACAGCAATTCAGCTCTGCCTTGTTACAATAAACAGTTAACTTTGATATATTTGAATGTCTCATGTGATATTCAACCACAGAATAACCAACCACAAGGTTTTAGGTTTTATGCCTCCCTGATATTTTTGTCCTACTAATTTGTTTGTACATTTGGGTTGGCTTATTTCAAAAAGGACAGTATGTTTAATGTCTGTACCTTTCTAAAGTAGGGGAACAAAGGTGTGAATATGGAGTTAGGGCTCAAGCTGCTACACATGATTCTAGAAGTTACTGGACATGTCAAATCTCACAAACATAGCCTTGTTTGGAGGTCTAAAATTAAATACTGAATCTGTGAGATGGCTACAATATAGTGCCATTTTGTCTGAGTACCTCTGTGCTTTAATTCTGTATGTCAAATACCATTGTAGAGCCTCAAAAGGAAAAGGTGTCTATATTTTTCATCACTATCATTACATTTCTTCTAGAGCAAATGCAAGATGTGGAAAAAATAACCCAATCAGGAAAAAAAAAGTGCAAATCTTAAAAGGCTGAGACACATTCTAAATATCAGTAAACTGACAGTCAGGAGGACTTCTGTGTGTCTGAATTCAAAGGGTGCATTGCACCTAAGGAACTAGCATGACTGGCTGGAGTGCCTGATCTGCTCTGTGTTTCTGGTAAACTTTGATTTTAAGACAATAGTTCTGTTTGAAAGCAGTTGAAAATAGTTATTGCTGATACTCTTTGGTCATACGGTGTCTGCGTGTCTTTGAGCACTAGAAAAATTAAATCCTTGTAGTAACAGAATGTGAAGATGGGGGGAAAACCTGGTATCCTTAAAACTCAGCTTAGTACAGAATCACAAATAAAGAAATGCCATTGTTATAACAACTGTATCCAGCAGTGCTGCATGGCATAATGATGTTCTCTTTGAGGGCGTGGGCAACAGAACTTGAGATAAATTTTCACTGACTAGCTCAATCCACCAAAGAAAGGAAAGAATAAACAAAACTGTGATTTAAATATTTACATCACTGTACTTCATATCTTTGAATCTTAATAATTTTCAGCTTATTTGGTGCCCTTTGCAGATATTTGTTCAGAATTTTCAAAATGTCAGCCATAAAAATAAAACGAGTAGGAAAAAGTACAACTTTATCACTCGTCAGAAGTTGCCAGCAGCTCTCGAAACAGGCAGCCTGCGGAAGAAAGAGACTTTGTTCTCGTCCTGCGCACAACGCCCCAAGTAACCTTTAGAACTCTGCTGGACACATCAAATAGCATTGATGCTGCAGCCCGGGGAACAGAGGGGCTGAGCCGCAGATGCGCCGCCAAGGACAGAGCCCGCTCTGCGGGTGCGGGTGCGGGTGCGGGCAGAGCCGGGTGCGGGTGCGGGTGCCGGGTCTGGGGGTGCGGGTGCGGGCAGAGCCGGGTGCGGGTGCAGGTGCCGGCTCCAGGGGTGCAGGTGCCGGGTCTGGGGGTGCAGGTGCGGGCAGAGCCGGGTGCGGGTGCAGGTGCCGGCTCCAGGGGTGCAGGTGCGGGCAGAGCCGGGTGCGGGCTCGGAGCCACCGCGCTCCCTCCGGCGGCCGCCGAGAGCCGCAGCAGCGCCCGCCGCTCCCAGCGCTGCCCAGCACACCAGTGCCGAATTTCAGGGGCAGAGGATGCTGAGCGCCTCCTCACTGAGCCACATATCTCCTTCCATTTAACCTCAGAGTGCTCCGTTTCTCTTATCGGTCCTCCCGCAAAAGCGAGAGGGATTTTTTTCCTAAATAGGCAAAAATAAAAAAACAATTGAAAACCATTATTATTGGGCTGGATGCTAGAGAATGGGCTAATATTTTGTGAATTATATAAAGCATTCAGAGGTCTGGTCTTTATTGAGCAATCCAGAGACCAAGCTTTGTGCCAGAGGCCATAAAGAAAACCCCATAAAATAATTGGTTACAAGACTCCCATTATGTAATAACAGAAGTGCAGAAATAAGATATTAATAGTTATGCATGGAGATACTTGGTTTACAAAGAAGATTTGTAACACTTAGCAGAAACAAGGCAACACCTTGGAAACGGTAAAAAACTAAAAGGTTAACCTACCAGTAAATCTGCACCTATGAGCAACCAAAGAAGGCAGAGCAGCCTCACTGCATCATTTGGAAACTTTTAGATGTTATTGCAATTGCAGAAATAATGTCAGAAACTCATAAATGGTCATGAGTCGTTAGACACCCTAAACAGTAACTGTAGTCAAACAATTCTGGTGCATGCTGGTACTCTATTAACATTAAATCAAACATCAAAAGGAAGAATCTACAAAAGACTCACCCACCTCCAAGCTTTTGCCCCCCAGGTTTTCCCACTGTGAGCTCCATCCATTAGGGCCTAAAGAGGAGCTCAGACAGGAGGCTAGAGTGCAACTCCCTCCTTTTCAACAGCTGTGTCATTTAGCTGCTTTGAGGATAGTTAATGATGCTCATTAGCATGCTGACAGCTGATGTATCCATCATTAATACCTTCCGTGAATACACCAGCAGCTACACACTACACTGTAACACAGATAAAGTCTGAGAAACTGCATCTGCAGACTGTTGAACTCTAGCTCAGTGGCACAGCACTCATAGGTCCATTTTTCTCAGCATTGCCATCCCTTGAAAAGAAAGGAAATAGCTTTATGCTTTCTTGCCCCCAAGGATGTTGGTTTGTTCATCCAGCTGCAGTGAATTAATAGGAGGCACATAAACAAACCTTAGCAAGTTATAATGCTAGGGTACAGAAATGGGTTTAAACTTACTTAGGTTGAGGATTTGCTGAATGTTTTTCTCATTTTCCTGCCAAGTGATGCTGAAAGTGCTAACTAGGGGCTGAAATAATTTGAATTCCTCAAATTACCACTCACAGAATTACCTAGAACACCTTAGAATAACCTGTTACAGAAGAACTGCTATTTTGAAGGCAGGAATGTACAAGGTAACTTGAAACACAGCTGAAAGTGCTTCAAACTAACCTGTTTGTCTATTACCTAAAAAGCCCCAAAGTATTCATAATCAGGTCTCGTGTTTCAGATGAGCAGAGATAAGTCAATTAAACAACTTTTCTAGCTGCACAACACAGACAAAACTTCAGGAGCTAGGTCCTGATCTTGGCCCCACATAATGCTTAGCAAATCTAGACTTTGGACTTTTTGCACACCCAATACTTGGCATTGCCTCAAATGCCTAAGCTCCATGGAGACAGGATATCAAATATAACACGCACAGCATTCCCTACCTCTCTGCACCTCCTGCCCCAAGAAGTGCATTTTAGCTTGGATTCTAAGGCACCCAACTCCTCTGTGTGCAGAACAGCCCAAGCACCAAGGTGAAACACTTAAATCAGGGAACTGGTCCCCTTTTTCTAAAAATCAAAGTTCAAAACTACCTGATAGGAGCACAAAGAACAGAGTCAAGATCTAACACAGATGCACGCACCAAGCACACAGGCTGGACAAACCCATACCCATGAAGGCATTTCCACTGTGAGGACAGTCAAGAGCAGCAGAGGTTGCCCTGAGGGGTTTGAAAACGATGGAGCTGCACAGACATGATGGAATCGAGCCCTGTTCTGACACCACAGCTGCCCCTGCTGCCTGCTGGAGGCCACTCTAGACACTTTGTGAGGTTCCTTCCAGCCTGATTTTTCCCATGAGTTCTTTCCATACATGCCACAGTGTGTCATGCCATTGGACTTTGATGTTATTTTGGCCTCTGGAAGGTACTATTGTGAAGTCACAGATTAGTTTAAATTGATTCCATGAGTAAACCTTTGTATCTTCCAATTTTCAAAGTTCCAATCTGGCACAAATTTCCCTTATTATTGGGAAGAGGCAACACAAACAATTTTGAAAATACTATTAACTAGATACTGCAGTTTGTCAACATAATTTCTGAAGCAAGATGCTTGAAAAGAAATTTATGTACAAAATGCACTGTCTTCATTCAAATTTTACCTCATCCCAAAATAAAATAATGAACTATTCCTACTGGAAACCTACCAGACAGTAGACCACAACTCTTTTCAAAAACAGAAAAAGATTTTTGTTTGAAAAGAGCCACTAAGCTATAAACTAGATCTCAAGATTTTGTGATAAACTTTAACTTCGCTAAGTAAAAAAAAAAAAAAAAAAAAAAACCAAAAAACTGCACTTTTAAAAGCTCTTATTAGGAAAACAATGTTGCCTTTTTATGGCTATTTATTAGAAAATAGCTGAATTTCAATAATGAATTGTAATTCAGCACCATATCATCTATTTATATCCACTGTTCTGAGCCAACTGCAGCTTACTGCATGATTTTGAAGATTTTGTCCAGGATTTCAGCATAGTTGGCAAATGCAAGCTGGTGAGCTCTTAGGCAATTAAAGTCTTTATAATTACTATACCACCACATACAAGAATGATAGAAATGGGACTGGATGAAATACAGAAATCTTGTAGTCATGCTTATAGCACGTGACTCCTTTGATATTTCTTGGGTGATTTTACAGTAGCATACTACAACTATCCCATCGGTGTTTAAACTGAAAATGTTCCAATTATGTTAAAAGAGGATTATCCATACTAAAAAGTGGTTTATTCAACAAATGTTACAATGGAAAGCATTTGCTCACTAAATGCATAATACATATTCAGCCGAAGTACTAATTACATACTTCATGACTGAGTAACAAATACGTATAATCCATCCTTATGGATTTCAACATGAAGACAAATAACTTCAAGAAACTTCTTCCAGCAAACCTTTCCAAATAATCTCTGTACAAAGTCACAGCAATAAAGGATAGAATGTATTTCCTAATCACAGAATTCAGACTCTTGCCAGACAGAATGCTGTTTCCAAGGTAGGACTTGTCATTACTAAAGCAATATTCTTCTTCTATTCCAACTATCTTGACAGTCCATGTTGCCTTTTACATGATCCCAAGAGAACCTTGTTGCTTTTCTCCATTGGTTTCCTAATAGCCAAAAACACAATGCTGGCATGCTTGCAGAGAGCCTTCTATTACTCTATTTTATGCAATACTACAAGAAAAAATTGGTTTAAACAGAATACAGTGAGTTGATTATGAGGAGAGAAAAGTATTGCTGTGTTTCACTGATAAAATCCTTCCTAGGTCAAAAAGCTATACACAATTCATTTCTAAAACTAAAAATGAGTAAATGCTTAACTATAAGCAGCCTTGCATTCTCTGCTGTACATTACACCTGAGTAACACGGCAAACCTGAATTTATGCAATATAGTTTCAATGTATTCTAAGGAAAGTACAGAACAGGGCTGTAACTTTAGCCACACAGTGAACACCAGAAACTGTAAATTAAATAAAATAAATAAATAAATAAATAAATAAATAAAAATATATATATATATATAAATACATATAAATATGTATTTTGCTTCCCAGAAAATCTTCTCTGCGAGTTGGGACTCCAGCTAGGGAAAGTGCTGTTTGAACTGCATATCTAGTCTCAGGGACAGAAGAAGGGCAGCACCCACCAGCATCAGCTGCACCAGGAAGGGAGGAGGAGGATGTGGTCCAGAACTCCTAAATCTGACATCATTAAGTTGCATTCTTCCAGAGTTAAGGGGTCCTTTAGCCAGTAGAGCAAGCAGGGCTTCCTTCTCCATCCTTGTAAAAGGGAATTAGGATTTCAACATTTCTTGGCTCATACTCTTTTAGGATAGAGATCTCAAAAAAACTGAATGAAAAGCACCAGGTAGTCAAGCTGAAGAATAAAATGACAATTTTTGTGAGTTTGAGCAGCATAAAGCTGTATAAAGTATCTTAATAATAAGCAAACCCCAGAAATTTTTGGTTGTGGTGGATTTAACTTGGTTTAAATTGCATCTTTCATCAACTACTCATCACAAATCACAAAGATTTTAAACACTCCTCTAAAGCTCCATCTCAAAGGAATCCACATTTTTTTTAGCAACACTGACTGAGCACAGGGTATCCAGAGAGGCTCTGAAATCTTCATCCTTGGAGATGCTCAGATCCCCTGGACAACCAGCTCCAGGTGGGCCTGCTTGAACAGGGAGGTTGGACAAGAGATCCCTCTCAGCCTTAACCATCCTGTGACTCTCAACCAAACTCCTACCAAAATCTACAAAGGCACCATTTCATGTCTCACTGTGCCCAAAGAAGGCATCTAGAAAAGCAACAGTTTCCACTGCATCTCATAAGATCTAAAAACTGATTTTAGTCTACACGGCACAAAAGGAAGAGAAGACAAAAAGGAAAAGGAAAAAGGAAAAGGAAAGGAGGAAAAGGAAAAAGGAAAAATGAAAGGAGGAAAAGGAAAAAAGGAAAAGGAAAAAAAGGAAAAGGAAAAACAAGGAAAAGGAAAAAAAGGAAAAGGACATGCATAGCTTACATTTTAGGCAGTTTGGGACCTAAAATAAAAAGCTGCATAATGCTACAAGAGGAAGGAAGAGAACTAAAAGCTAAAAAGTTAAAGCTACCCTGTTTTAAAGAAATACATAGTCCACAAGATTTTGCAGACTTACCAATAAATTGCCCAAATCCAAACACTGTATCAAGTGATTTGGAGATACTCCATCCTCTCAGAGTTTCCTGAGAGATTTTCAGTGGGGAACTACAGAAGGGTTTGTTTCCTCTCTCCCATCCAAAGAAATTGGAACAAAAGGGATGACAGTCATTCATTTTAATATCACCTTAAATTATGAAAAACAAAACAGGAGAAAAAAGCCCAAAAGCAAAAAAAAAAAAAAAAACAAACAAACAAACAAACAAACCCAGACCACCACCAATATTTACTATCAAGGGATGATCTTGGAATAACCACTGTACTGTCCCAATTCATTCTGTCCTTGATGCAAAACCCGTTCTTCTCCTGGCATTACCAACCACCCTGGAACAGAAAATATTGTTATCCCAAGATCTAACTATATACTTCAACATTAACAACAAATATCTCAGCATTTTCTTTTTGTGTATACATGTTTAGAGTTATTTCATTTCATGCTGGCTTGGAAAACTACCATTCCATTATTTAATGAATTCTGAGGTATTCAGGAATGTAGCCAATTCCAGCTTATATTGGATAAAAAATGGAAAAAACACTATTATTCAACTGTGCTGAGGAAGAAAGAAAATAAGAAACAGTTTTGCATATATATAAACTATATATACAAGTTCTGTGGCATCTTTAGTGAATCCAAATCTATGAATACAAATCTAGAAGGACTCACAGATAAATATAATATCAAGTGTTATGTGCAAATCTTCACTGAATCAACACCAAGGACCACACTTTCTCTAGTCAGAGGGATTGAGATGTTTGGTATCGCAGAGGAATGTCCCTTTGCACCACAGCACAACACATTTGAGGAAAAGCAATTTATTTTTTGCAGAATTAAAGAATCAGTGATGCCTAGCTGGAACGCACTGCTTTGGAAGAGGCCCAAAAGCTCAAGTAATTGCAATGGACTGGAAAGGCCTTCACCCCCAGGTCAGCAATTTACATTCCAGCCAGGCTATTTATGAGACAAAGCAGTTACCACCAACCACCCATTGAATGCTCAAGTTGCCAATTTTGGTACCATTGCCGAGGTGCAAACACACACAGACACCATGACAAACCAGTCACATGCACTATTTCACTAGAAGAGCCCAGGATTGAGGTGGTGCATAAATGATTTAGTTGGTTACCACAAGCCAGCAAAGCTGGTCTGCAATAAAATTCCTCTCTATAGGCTTGAGATTCTGCCCACCAAAACAGTGTCAAATACAAATTGGCATAAGGAATGGTGGGTACAAATAATCTTGTTCTCCATGAGATTTAAACTCATACAGTTTGATATATGTGATGAGCCAAATAGGAAAGTTCATATTTTTTCTCTTTCCCTGCTAGCTAACACTAGTTCCACTTTCCCAGTTATTTCTTTAGTTTTCCTCCCTCTCAGCTTGCTTTGCACCCTCTGCTTCTTGCTCCAGAGCATGGCCCTTTTTGTTTGTCCCATATTTACCACCCACAGCATACCTTCTCCTCACTCCTTTCTTCACTGCTTCTAAACTAACTTCCAATAGTCTGCAAACTCCAACTGACTGATCAACGTAACTATTGTAAAAATGGGATAGGTTTATCTCTAAGATATCTTTAAAGGAATCTTTAAACACCTAGGTTCTCAGGACATGCATAAATTTTTTTGCATGTTTGTAAAAACTTCAAGTGTAATAGGGATGCAAAAGAACATTAAAAAGAAAAACAAAAGTGGAAAATCATCAATGGCTGAGAGTTAGAACAGGAACTAGAAATAAACATCCTCATTTTCAACTCTGAGTGAAAGACAAGCTTCAAAATCATTAACTGTCTCCTTTTGCTTACAGCAGGAGGTCACAGCAAATGTCAAACACAAGAGAGCTGTTCAATTAAGGGCAACCTTACAAAATCCAAACTGTTACCAGCAGCAGCCTAGACGTCATCTTTGCCCCAACGAAACCACTGTCCAGACAGCCCCTATTACACAAGGCTTCACACTAAAGAGCTGCCAAGCTTTAACCTTCAATGAGGAGAAATTAATCTATTCACTCAAGAAACAAAATTGCCCTACCAGAGCACTGGCTTCCTTAGACATATGTAAGGAAAAAAAAAAAAAAAAAAAAAAAAAGCTAACTTTTCCCACTTCTTTCTATAGCCCAAACCAAAAGCTACATACATGGAGTACCAATACAGTAACTGAACACAGAACAATAAACAGGAGATTGCTATGTCGAGCACTGAATGTAGGTAAACAGCAAATTAGCTAATCAGAATATCTATCAGTTAAAACAAAAAAAAGTCACAAACAAAAATAAATAAACTAAAACCCTGACAAAACCAATGTGAATGAGAATACAAAGGAAATACTTTCATGGTGGGGAAAAAAGGAACCAAACACAGGAGTTTATTTAAAGGCAATGTCATTGTTGCACATTGAATGCTTTAGAAAGCATAGCTAATCTGAATTACAACAAATTGTCAAAACAGTTTTAAAATAATTTTTCTGCCATACAGGAAAAAAAAAAATATATATATATACAGTTCAGACACAGGAGCATTAAAAATACTTAGTACTTAACTTCCTCCTCTAACTGCACAATGATCTGAAGATAAAGGTTCTCTAAAACCCAAGCCTGAACTATGGCATTATATAAAGTCTTTGGGCCTGTGCACATCAGTCAGAGCTCCAGGCACACACAGTATAAAATCAGAGGAGGTTCTGGCTGCAGAAGGAGTTGTGCACTATCAGTGCTGTACCTTGACCACTGTACATACAACATGACCAGCTGTGTGCCCAGAAATTCGTGCATGCATCAGTTTGGATGTTATCAAAAGAATTTGAGATTAGGTTTGGCTTGGTGATCACAGAGTTAATGAAAAAAAAATTACTTCTTATAGTTAGTCAGAGATGTAGCTTGGTCACAGTATGAAAATGTCATTCTTAGAGAGCTAGAGGATGCAGATTTCTATGCACACTCACTACACTTCACACAGTTCACAAGGTCAGAAGGAAAATATAAATAGTATGGGTTTGATATCCATCTCTAACATGCAGAAAGTCAGTTTGCCAGAAGTCTACAAGATTACATCTTAATGCTTGATATTATGCAATACTTTGCCTAATAGTCTAACTGTGCTTTCCCAGTAAGCAAAAGCTTCTGTCCAGGCAACCTTCCCGAGCAACCAGAGACGTGCAAGCAAGCAGCCGGTGATTTCCCTGGGCAGCATGTACTGCTCATCTGCAGAACTCCAAACAAGGATTTTGAAGGCATTAGGACAGAGAAAGAACAAGAAATAAAAGCACATTAAGAATGACTGCTTTTAAACAGCAGCACAGATATGCAGCACTAAAAAATGACATTTAAATATTCTGAGAAGCTGACATCACCACACTGCCCAGTACTGCATGCAGGGGCTGAACTTTGCCAAACACGAACAAGCCAAATCCTGCTATTCTTGGAGCTAACAATAGTTTTGCTCGAACTCCAGAAGCAGCAAGAAAAGTTGACTCTCGGCTGAGAGTAGATCATACCTCAGGGCACACACATGGGCAAAGACACGCAAAACACCCCATTATGAGCATCCTCCAGACCCTGACACGGTCCCTGCGATCAGAGCAGCAGGTCCTGGCTTGCGGACCCCGCACTTGGAGCGCTTAGAGAGCAGCGCTTTCATCCTCAGGGCTCAAGGAAAACCTCCCGACTCAAACTGCACATTCCTAAAGGATTTAGGTTGGGGTTCTTCTCCTCCAGAAAGTCTCTCCTCATTTTGTCCTGGAAATCGTCTGACAGTCAAAGCATGCAACACACACACACACACACCCTCTCATCACGTTTTTCGGGTGAAAAAGCAGTTTCTGTGGTACTCCACGCTTACCAATAAGTAAGTTGTAAGTTTGACACGTTCCTAAGTTTCCTCACAGGCAGAAGGCTGGCGGGCACCGGCGGGCACAGGGACAGCCAGCCCGGCCGGAGGATGCGGCGCTCCCGCCCGGCGCTCCCGCAGTGCCTCCCCGCGCCGGAGCCGCCCGGGCAGCGCCCCCGCCCGCCGCTCGCTCCCGAGCTGCTGACGGCACCGGCCCCCGCCCCGCTCAGCCCCACCTGCCCGCAGGCCATCGCCCCAAGGTCACCCCCTCTCCGGGAAAGCGAACTTGGGGACCACTCACTGGGCGGGCCGGGATGCCGCGGGCGCGGAGGGCCGGGGGTGCGGAGCCTCCGCGGCTGCAGCGCCGGCTGCGCGCTCCCTCCTCCGCCGCCGCCTCCTCCTCCTCCTCTCTCCCCGACGACTTTCACTTCACCTGCAGGCAGCCCGGCTGCGGCGGGGCGGGCAGCTTTCCGCGGGACCGCAGTCACTGCGGCAGCGCCTCCCGCACCGGGGGAGCCGAACCGGGCCGGGCCGGGCCGGGCCGGGCCGGGCTGCACAGCGCGTCCCTCCGCGGGCCGGGCCGAGTCCTGCCCGGCCGCTGCCCGCAGCCCTGAGGGGGAAGGCACGAACCGGGAGCTCCGAGCGCCGTCCCGAGCCCCTCCGCGAGTGCGGAACGAACGCCACCCTGCTGAAGGCGCCCCGGCCCGGGATGCTTTCCCCGAGGCGGCTGCTTGCCTGCAGCTGTAGGGTAGGGATTGCCCCCGTGCTGTCAATCTCCTCCTCGGTGAGGGGCTATAAATATTTATTAGGCATCCTAATAGCCGCATCTAGCTAAGCGGAGCATTAGTGGTGTCGCTCCTGTGCTCCGAGCCTCCCAAACCAGCCCTGCACGGGCACAATGCGAACCCCTCACGGCCCGGCCCCGCCGGCTCCGCTCCGGGGAAGGGCTTTCCCTCTCCTGTCCAGAGGGGCAGCGGCCCGTGCCCCAGCCCCTGAAACCTTCCTCTCTCCTTTCCAGGGAGAGTGCTGGCTCCAGCGGCTTCCATCAGAACAGAGAGGCGACATTCTTCTATGGGAACATCGTATGAGCAGTTCTGCTCGGACAAACTCTAACTCTCACACTCTAACTGGGCTGTGAAAAATATCTTGAGCAAGAATCTAAATGCACGAGGAGCCCAGAAGCAAGAATCTAAACTTGGATGCAGTTATCTATGTAATCTGATGGAAAATGAGGATGAGAAATTATGGAAACTTTCAGCAATTTCATGCATGTTTTTAAAAAAAGCAAACAAAATAAACAGGGTCTCAAGACAGAAAGAAATTTACATGAAGGAAAAATACTAAATTAATCTCTTTTTCCTTGTTGTGGTTCCCCCCCCCCAGATAAAAATGATTCTTGATGGTGCATGGAACCACACTGGTACTGTAATCTTGCAAAACCACCTGCAACAACTACTATGCTTGTAAATTTTATTTATCTGAGAATTTTAAGTGCCAAGAGTAAGAAATATCAAGACAGGCAGTATTTAAAAACTCTGATTATAAAGTCACAAGCTTGCTTTAGTTTATTTTGATGGAGGATGATGGCTTTATTTTGCAGGTATGTTTAAAATGGAATCTGCTAGTACTGCAATTTTAGTTTCTGCTTTTCTGTACCTCCTGTTCCCAACTAGCTGACACTTCTGTCTGGAAGGTAGACAGCCTGAACTTGGCCTTTCTATCATAAGGCATGAAGATTTGCCTGCATAGAGTGCTGGGCAAAAAACAGCAGCTATGAAGTTGAATAATCCACTTAAACAAGAGATAGAGCAGCAAGAAAACTTCAATAGTGTATATCCTTCCAAACTTCATGCTTGCATATAAATTATGTGATTTCTCCATCTCTCTAAGATTTGAGAGTATGACATGCTTTAGAGAGAGGTCTTTATTACCAGGACTTTGGTTTTGCCAAGTAAGATACGCTGCATTTACATCTATGGTAAGAAGCTGTATTTATAATACAAAAATGCACAAAGGCTGCAGCTGAGCTGAGACTCAGTTGGGCTTTTCACTGACCAAACAGGGAGAGAAAATGCTTGTCTTGGAAACTTCCAGTCCAGACTAAGCAGATAAGACAGGCAAGCAATGGCAGGGGAAACAGAAGCATAGGAAGATGAAATAACAAGACCATGCAGGAGGTGTCTCTGGTCCAGCAGCCTGTACAACAGTTCCAGTGATGCTTTAAATGATGCAATGATGGACTGAGCACTGTCCTGAAAACCAAATGTACAAACTGTGTTTTTAGTAAGAATAGTGTTATGGTGCACTAATTTATTGAGGTTTTCTTCTTCTCAGTAGCTCTAAGCACTAGCAGCAAAAGGTATTCAGTACAATTTCATGCTGGTGTCTAAAACCAGGCTATATGTTGGTTGAGTTCTCCTCTTTCTTGCTAAACATGCCCATTTTTTGCTGAATTGCAAAATTAATGAACTCAGATTGGATTTTCCAAGAGTTAGTGCAAATTATTGCCACTCCACTGAAGATGGACTTATGAACAGAATAATTTTTGGATGACATTTGATTTTACACACCAGAAATAAAAGTATGTACCGTTATGCCCTACATGCCCTCATGTAAAATATAATAGTAGTGGCTTGGTATTTTATCATAATATTAAATACATTTTTCCAGCTTTAAATTTTTCACTTAAAGTAATGCTAAGGACTTGTTTATCATCATTACTTATGATGTCTCTTGGGCCATAAATTCATACAGTAAAGACGGTGATTAATCCTAACTGGGTAACTGCAAAGGAAACTTCTGAAATGGATAAAATCATAATAGTAACAGTATCATTACAATAAACTCAAAAGAGAAAAAAAATGCCTTTGCATGTAGCAGTTCTTCAGATTATTTCATTCCAAAATGTCTGAAATTATCTACCTCAGCATTTTCAAAGGAAGCAATTCAGTCCAGCTGAGACCAAATCTGTATAATTTCTTTCCAGAAACAAAAGAAGGAAGCTGTGAGGGACTGGAAGGAAGAAGCACCCATCTAAACACTGTCCTGCTGCAAGATTTCTGTTCTGTGCAGCACCAAGAGGTCCTGCTGCAGATTTCTGCTCTCACCAACACCAGCACTCAAGGGCTCCTGCAGTCCCACAGGATGCTCCTTGAGCACTGCCAAATGGCATGACTGAAGATCCCACAGTAAACTGCACATGGAAAATTACTTCCCCTTGTAGGAAAATCCTAGTGATGTTTATCAGATTTAGTACAGGACCAAGATCCCTGTCTGTTGGCCTAACCAGCAGGTTAGAGCCCATAGCCCTTTAAACATATAATTGCAGCAAATAATTTGTACCAATGGAAACTGCACTGAAGAAATCCTTGTCTGGGGTTGATTCAAACCCATTAATAATAAACTTAAGATGACCTTTAAAAAGCATATGCCAGTCTATTCTTGTGAATTAATTTTTAAAAATTCTTTTGAATTAAATCTTACATTAAAATACTGCATTTTCATCTGCAGACAAGTACTTTTTTTTGTGTATTTCTACTAAAATAAACAAGTTTTTCCTGCAGGCAGAATAAAGGCCTTAGAGATGATAAAAAGTACCATCTTCTCCATTCAGTGGGATTTTTCAAAAGGAATCCATTTTCAACATTGTCCTCATGAAAGGTTAATTATTTGATATCTGTTAGCTGTTCTATACAGCTCCTGTAAAGCACAAACAGGAAGATACCCAAATGCAGCCATTGAGTAGAAAGCAGTAAGAAAAATGTTGAGTCAGATGGAAATATTCTATTCTAGGATGAAGATTTACTTTGGTATTAATGATAGAGTTTTTGTGCAGGTGTGTTGTGATTCCCCAACTTATTTACAAGAAGTTCTAATTGTTGATTGCACTGTGAGAAATGAAGGGAATTTTTGTAGAAGTGATATCCATAAAACTGTATTCACTGATTTTATTGCTCTATTGTTTTCCTGAGACAATTATGAGGTTGCTTTAAGTTAACATTACATCTAAAACTTCTTAGCCTAAGTACAACATGCCTAAATAATTTGTTTTGTTTTCCAAGAGTCAAGTAGGGATGAGCAGTATTAAATCAAAACAAAATGAAGCAAACAACACCTATACCACCCCTAAAAAAAAAAAAAAAAAAAAACCACCACTGAACAAACCAACCCAAACTTCCCTAAAGTTTTATCACCTTTTGAAAATGCAGAAAAGTCTGACACAGTATTTTCATTCATTTTTTTCACTTGCATTTGACCATCTTTTTTTCTACAAAGAAACGTCTAACTTTTCTGAATGGGGGCTAAATACATTCTCTTGATCTCTGGGTCTGTGCAGTGACTTTCACACTGGGCAGTGAAGTATTTCTAGAACCTGAATTGATTAAATACAGGATTGTGCTGCTGCAGAATCACTGAGGGAAGGCGCAGTTCCCAGAAGTCGCTGTTCCAGCAGCAGAGACACTGCAACAGAGCCAAACCTCTGGGGAGGCTCTGAACTTGCAGCTTGGCTTCTGAGCCAAATGCATCCCCTCTGCAGCACAACCTGGCAACCACCTCAATGGGGAATTCATTTAGCCTTGCACACTTTCTGTGGCTAGATCATGCACTTGTTTTCATTGCTTTCTTATGGAGTGATCTTTAATCTTTAATAATATTTTCCTAGATTTAATTCAGCTCTCCATGCAGGGAGCTCTGCAGAAAAAAATGTCCTTCAGAACTTTCTGCATTAAAAAAAAAAAGAACACTACAAGACATAACCTCGTCATGGCAACATTCTGCTCTGTTTTGGAGCACACAATACTCCTTTGAACTTCAACCAACAGGGTAAAAAGGTTTTTAGAAAAATTAGGAAAATACACAAAAAACATTTATGTTTATCAAAGATCATCACAGGGTTTTGCACCAGTATGTAGCAGAGCACTCAGCCAATTTCAACAACGTTCTAAAGCAGGAGAGAGGTATCAAAAATATTGAATTCCCATGAAAAACAACTGCTTCAGTGTTCACACCCAGGACAAGACAAGCAGGACCCAGCTAAGTCCTCTCCAGTGCAGCAGCTTTTCCCATGGTACTTTTCCCTGAGTTATGAGTTGGTCTGGAACTCTGGCCTTTCCAGAAACTGCTGAAAAACACAAGGTCAAGTCTGTGGCAGATGCCCAGATTTGTCCTGCATGTAAGCTGCATGGGCACAGGGAGACTCCAGGCTGGGGGTTTCAGAGGAGCATCTCCAGCTCTAGCATCATTACCATCAGTATCTCTGATGTGGGTGTTTGCCACACTCCTGGTTCTCCCTTCTGGACCTAATTCCAAACCTGCATTTTTCTGTTTCTATTGGAAAAAGCCTGCAACTAAATATTTCATTTCAAGGCCAGATGGCTTTCTTGGATCCTTCAAAGAACTGAAACTTCTTTCTGCCTTTCCTCACCCCATAAATTCCTTTTTTTTAGCCAAAAGAGGACTGATTGACTCCTCACTTTGGCACTGCATGCCATAATTGCATATTTCTATGCATTGCTAAAGAACACTGGGTTTCTGATGCTACATGACCTTGGAATCATCTAGTTTTGAAAAAAAATATATTGAAGAAAATATTAGAAAATAAAAGCCCACAGATAAATGAAATTTTAAGTTTGAACTCCTAGACTATGTCCACCAAAATTACATTAATACCACATTTCAAAAAATGAAAATTAACAATGACATTAGTGTTATCAGGAAGAAAACCCAAATATTTTCAGTTCTCTTCCCAGTTAAGTCAGGTATTCCCCTCCTCGCTTCAGTAGAAGTTCTTTTGTAGATGAGAGAAGAATAATAAGAGGAATATGTTGGAATATAAACTTTTTTTTTTTTTTTCCATAGGATATTGAAATCTCCTAGTTGTCAGTCTTCCTGGGGGAAGTCAGAGAATGGGGACAAATGCTGTGTCCTTACCTTCACTAGCAACTGTTGGCATAAAGATGTCTAAATGCTGCTGAAGCATTGCCAGTCACGATTTTGCAGCAGGAATTGACCAGGAACTGCTGTGCAGTGTAAGAAAGATGCCAGAGTGAAAGGGCTGTGTGTGTGTACATGTTTGTATGTAAATGTCTGTCATTTATATGCCTGTGTTGGGGAAGGGCAGGCAGCTAAACACTCAACATAAAACCAAGTTATGAAAAGCAATACAAAAAAAAGAAGCTCACTCTCTTTTCACCTGTACAATAAGGAATAAGAAAAGTTCCTGAAACATCAACATGAATCTATATTTACACTGTCAGAATTGCTCCTGGTAAACCATACTTTTAGATACCATCGGGTTTTAACTATGTGTGGCTTTTGGTAGGCAGCTAAAATCCCTTTAAACTATTCTATTTGTAATGATTTGCTTTTAGAGGTGCTGTAAAAAACCTGTAGATAGTTCTCAGCACAATTTGAAGCCTATTAGAGCCTAAAGAGATCCTAGAGAATGATGCCTCTGTGAGAAAAACTTCTCACTGGGGACAGAACAATCTTCTTGCAAGGAGAAACTAAGACAAACTGAAGTCCCGAGTTTTAAAAGATATAACTGGGAGGGTACAACCAAGGTATTAAAATCATGGATGATATAGAGACGAAATACAAGAAATCATTATTTGCTCTCCCTTATGATTCAAGAGCTATAATCCACCAGTTGAAATTATCCAAATTCAAGTTTAAAGTAAAGAAATAGGCCTAAGTAAGACAAAAGCTGACTCAGCCTGAAATACAAATGTTTTCAAAATAATTTAAGTTTTTTACAACCAACATCCAAGGAGAGCTGTTGAATATGATGCATTTGCACAGAAGTCCCTAAACTGACATAAATGTGTTGTTTATATTTATTTTTGCTCATACTTACTTTCCCATAGTGATCTGCCACTGGTGACCATTAGAGAAAGTGTACTGAGTGAGGTGGGCCATTGCTCTCATCCAATTTCATTACTCTTACCTCATCATTAAGCAGTGCCCATCAAAAGAGAAGCACTTGTGATAAAATCTAAAACTAATGGTGTCTTTTTTGATGTATGGAAACCTATGGCAAATACATCAAGCAAAAAAGACATGCCTATACATTTATTTCTAGATTTATAGAGTATTCTGTTTTATATTTTGAGTAACTGAGATAGTGCTCTGAGTAGAGAATGTTTGAAGATGGAGCACCATCATGAAAACAGGAAATCGCTCTATCAACACTTGGAGATCCAGCTCCCAAAAGAGAAACTCTTGTAAAAGTGGTTAATGGTACAAGCTTCATTTTATGTACTCAATGATTAACTACTGATCAACATCCCAGAAGAGTTTATAAGTACTGACAATACCTGTTTGCTTTATAGGGATTGTTACTTCCAAAAGTCTAAAGAGAACATGAAGTATGTCAGGACTGCATATGTGATTACTATAGAAAGTAAAGTATTAAAACTGTGTTTCTGCATAATTCATACACTAAGCCAAGATGACATGCTGTCTTTTGAATGGTGACAGTGATAACATGATTCAAAGCTAAAAACTGGGCATTCAACATCCATAACAAACAGTAAGATGTTGAAGGTTCTTTAGCAGAAAATGTCTCTCAAATTGCATTTGTGCCTGGAGCTAAAGGAGAAACATTACATAGACAGGGTTTGCACTTTAATATCTATACTGTATTATATTGGTCTGCAGTTGATACTGGTTCCTAGATGTTTTGATCCACAGAAATCAGTAAATGCAAGATTCAGTGATGCCCTAAGAAGTGCACAGGGGTGTTTGGTTACCATCCCTGCCCAAAAGCACACCATTTGAAATCAGAAGGCAGCCACCAATTCAGTTGTAAACTTGCAACAAAAGCTGTGTTTTCTATCATTCTAAAACTCACTACTTGATAACAATTCTGTCAGGACTCAGATGGAACATTTTCCTTAGCTGAAAGCTGCAGCATCACCACGTGGCAAAGGGAATGGGAAGAAACCTTTCCCCACTACCAGAAACCCCAGCAGTTTCCTGTGCCCACTACCTTGAAATGGCTCCCATACCAACTGTCAAACCAAATCATTTTGCCAAGACTGGAAAAGCTCTTTGTCTTCTGGATAGGCCATCCTCACACACATGGTTTTGTGCATATGCTGTGCACATGCCATGCTCTTATGGAACCATGTAGTTTCACAAGAAAGGTTTGACTTCATCAAGGCAAACTCTGATATCACAGAAGCTGCTCTTTTTTTTTTTTTTTTTTTTCCTGCCTTTTAAGTCTCATCTTGTTTGTTTGGGCATACAAAAATTGCTATGGATAAAAAAATACTACTGTGACCTAGATAGGTATCCTTTAAGCACCAGTGGTCTCAGCTGAAAATCACAATGAAGTACTGAGTGCTGGTACTATTGAAAGGTTGTTCACTCTTCCCAGAGACAACTAATACAGATTCTGGTTTTGGCCACACCACATAATTATATATTTTTTAGATTTTTTTTTCTTTTTTCCACAGGCCAGTAGGCTAAGATGGAAGCTCTAAGAGGAAGATAAAGCCTTTTGAAAAGAGGAGCTTTTTTGGTAAACAGGGAAGTGCTGTTACTCAGTACTTTTAAGACAACTGACTTGTAATTTTAATATTCCATTAGCAAGAAATTTTTAGAGGCATGATTTTCCTCTTAGATTAGTAGCATTTTTAAACATACCAAAATTGTATAAAGGAATGCTGCACACAAGGAAATAAGAACAGCAAATGGAAAGCATGAATTAATATTTTATTGCAGGCAAATGACACTTTTTAAAATTATACCATCCAGACAAGCACCCTTCTCAGTCTGAAAATGTGATGTTGCTTTTCATATATCTTTTGTAGGGACTGACTTTAGCTGTATAGTCTTTGATATTAGATGCCAAAAAGAAACCAAAATAATCCGAGGTTAAATGAAAAATGAGGGAGGAAAGGATATGTGAAAACATTTTCTAAATTATTTGCCTTACTTTGAGGTTACAGACAGCCTGTACTATTTTGATTATGCTCAAGGACTTGAAAAGCATGAAGCAAAGAGCATGGTGAAGTGCATGAAATGAAGAGGAAAGGCACAGCAAGTGCTCCTGTCCTCAAGGAGCAGGATGCAATTCACTGTTACGTGCATCAATCATTCTTTGCTGCAGGGCCTTCTGAGGGGCACTACACAGCTTGATACAAAGGAGAGAGACATTACTATTTGTCTACTTGGTTATGTTCTGTTGGCTTGTGGAGTGTTTTACAAAGGGTAGCATTCACTGCACTGCCCCACTGCTTTGTTAGCAAACTCACCTTGCTGTTTGTTGTCTGTGGTAGCACTCTGCTGTTCAAAATCCTCTCCAAACACAAACTGATATTCATTCCTATACCATGCATTGCAAATTCTGCCAGACATTCTTGTGGAACTACTAAAAATTATGGAAGTATTAGATTTCTTCTGAATTTTGCAACATGATAAATTTAATTGCATTCTATCACAGATCAAAGATCTGCTACATATTCTGAAGAGAAGTGCCAGTAAGGCAAACTCTTGTTCCAAGCATAGAGTATCTCCACACTCAGGTCTGGAAGTCATTTCTCACACCATGACTGATCAGGACTTTCTCAGCACAAACTTTTACACATCCAGACAGCTTTTGTTAAAGGAATGAGCCAGGTGAGGGGGAGGGAGGCAATGGTTACACCCATGTGATAATTGCTATCAAAGTGGTCTGTGCCTAATAGATAACACTGGTGTCAAAGCTTCAATACCAAATTCAAATACAGCTTCAGTTTTTCATTACTGTCATCACAGATATTGTGAATATTTAGTAGAAACTAAAGCCCTGGCCATCCTTGTGCCACTGGGGGCAGTGGGTCCAGGAGGGTTATTCCTTGCTCTATGGGCCATGCAGCTGGGTAAAATCCAGCCTGTATTGGACAGAAACAGCACAAGCAAGAGGAAAATGATCCTGTAGCTTAGGAGCACTCAAACAGGGAGAGCTCCCAATACCTGAGCCTCCCCTAATAGAATAGAAACATTCTATTTCAGCCAGGCTTACCAGGCATGTCTGGCATGTAATTCCCTCATAGCTGCAAGGACTCCAAATGGCCTGCAGGAAGACCTGTAATTGAATATTCAATACTCAAAGGGGTTTACTTACTTTTTCTGTTTAATAGCAGCAAAACAACAGTAAAAACTCCAAAATTTGTACATCTTTACTGTACTTAGCTCTGAAAATCAAGAACAGAAATCACAGAAAATAACAAATTCCTTACTCTCTCAGAATATTTTGGGAAATTATATACGTGTGAATGCTTTTCTTTCATTTTAACTCAAATAGACAAGCTGCTATATTTTCTGGACTTCTTGTTCCTTTTATTGACTTGTTCTCTATCCTTACTTTGTTTGTTTAGCATCTGTTAATATAGCATAGGTTTAGCTTTTTACTCTTCTATGGCTTCATATACAAAAACAACCTGGAAAAATAAATATGGTCTTACTATAAACTTCATGTCTTTTCAGCTTTATTTGTTAAGCATGCATCTAGTTTCTCTATTTACTGTAGAATAGGTTTCTGCATATTTTAAAATAAGGAATTTAAATATTTTAAGAAATTTTTTAGGCAAAATTCATTTTAAGAGGATATTCAGCAATATTTGGGCATGCTGGAAATGGAAGTCGAGACTATCACATTAAAAATAAAGGTTATTTATTCCGACTCAAAGTTAATTAAAAATGCTGAAATATAATTTTTTTTCCTAATACATCAACAAAACAACTAATTATTGCTGTTTATCCAGGTGTCTGAATGTTGGTTGTTCAGTTAGGGTAGGGAGCCCAGTCACCATTTGATTCCAGATCTTCCAGGATCCTGTAAGTACTTGAAACCCCATTTGTTGTTTGGCTGCCTTTGGTTTAAATCCTGACAATTTTTCTATGATACCAGGAAATGTTATGCATATTGGTATTTTTCCTATGATGGGCAATGCTCATTCATGATAAATGTGCAGTTTATTTCACAGATTTGGCAAAGCAACTCTCAGGCAGTAAAGCACCACTGACCTTTCTGACTTGGAAAGTATCTGAGCCAATTATGTAAAAGCTGAATATCTTTGCCAACTCCGTTACCCATGCAGCTCTTTCTGTAAACAGATTATCCAATTTTATACACTTTCTGCACTGGACACTTTTGGATTTGAGTTCACAGAGTGAAATTCAGGGATTTTCTTCTCTTTCCAGCCACATAAAAATGTTAATATCTTTAGAATGTATCACACAAACAATAAAAAAGATTTTACGAGGATGGCACTAAGATGAATAGCACCCTTGAGATGTGTTGGTGTTTATTAATAATAGGCTCATTTTAAGCACTGAATATATTTTTGTGTGACATGAGGTGCCCTAGCAGAAGGCTGCTGCCACGCAGAGCAGCCCACGCCTGGCAGCCTGTTGTCAGAGAGGGGAAAAAATGGATGGAGCTGGGTAGATAAGGCTGCTCTCCAGAACCATCAGGAGACACATACTCAGTGCTTCCAATTTATTTGCAGGTTCTGTTAGCTTAGTCCATTAATTCCAATGTGGATTAACAATTTGACTGAATTTGTAGATAAGGCAGCTTCATTTTTTGAACTGCCCAGCACCCAAAACATTACTTGAAATCAATGGGTTATGGGAGTGCTCTTAGTACCTCTGAAAATTAAGTTCAAAAAAATTAATTGGAGGTGTAAAACCAGTGGAAAATAATTAGTTTGAGCATCATTCTAATGGAGTCAATGACTATAGTTTTATTGATGTTATTTGGTATAAATCAAGCTCCCTATCAGAAGTATATCCAGTGATTTTAAAAAATGAACTTTCTATCTCATTTAAAGATGCTCTGTAATACATTCCTACACCTTGCCATGTAGGGCCTCTATCAAGGAGACTTTTGAAATTTCCTACATTAAGGCTAGTGTGTACACCAAGCTGTTTCTGTTTACTTCTCCAAATAGATGACAAAGCTTTTTTTAATAAGAAACTGCTGCATAATATTAACATCCAGTGGTATTTTTTTGAGACCCATTCTGCTTATGAAAATAGGAGGGATACATGAAAAAGGTCTTCAAGAACTATCAAAAATTTTGGTGAGAGAGAGATTTGAGACATATTGGCACTGTCTTATATGAAATCTACCACAGACATGCACGTATTTCAGTTGCTGCCCAGCCCTTATGCACCTGCCTGCACCAGCCCCAGCAGGAAAAGGAGTTTTAAAGGAGTCTAAAGGAGTTTTCTTGCATTCCTCCTGCACTGCATTCTTCAGGAGAAAAGCATTAGATTTAGCCCTTTGATATGGAAAGGGCATATTTGTAGTAGCGTCATAGAATGTGATATTTACAAAATCACATAATCAATCCACAGGTTGGAAAAAAAATCTCTGAAATCATCAGGTCCAACCTCTGACCAAGCACCACCACATCAACTGGACCATGCCACTTAAACATCTCCACAGACATTGACTCTGCCATCTCCCTGGTCAGTCCATTCCAACACTTAATCAGCCTCTCTCTGAAGAAATTTCTTCAATGTCCAACCTGTCAAGTGATCTTTATGTGAAAAAAATATGTTAAAATCCATGTGATCATGCAAATATCTGGAATTTCTATCTCATATATTCAATAATTCAAAATATATCCAGGAATACAAGTTTCAGCACATTAGTTTGGGGTTTAAAATAATCACAACAAATCTTTATCTATTTCCTTCTTACAGAGAAGTAGGCTGTCCTATATTTCTGAGCAGAGCAGGGCAGACATTATGATTGTTCAAGAGGAATTTGGAGTCTCAGGTTCAGGACTAAACAGCCCCATTTTCAGAGGATCTCTTAAGCTTCTGTTAGACTTGGTTATCCAACAGTCATGAAAAAAACCACCACCAGTGGGAAATTCCTAGTGAAATATTGTACTCCTGCATTTTGTCATGTCCTGAGCAAAAGCTTGTTTTTCCTGGTCCTTGAAGTGCTCATTGCAGCACATTGCAGCAGCATGAGGGGCTTATTTATGGCTTGAGACTGGTCTGAGCAAGGAGGGAAAGGGCAGAAATCCTCTTTAGCTCAAGGTGATGCCTTGTTAAGTGCAGAGAAAATGTTGCATGTTCCAAGATTGTCTGCTGGGCGTTTTCCACAGGAGGCTCACTCATAGCTATTTAGGCATGGTGTGAAGTTGTATAGTGTGTTATCTCTTTGTATGGCCATGCACATAATTTCTGCAGCCCCCATGCTGACACACGTTGTGCTGCCTGGGGTAGACTTCCAAAAAGTCTCCTCCTCCCCACAGAGTACCACAGAAAGCACCAAGAACAGGTAAAACACAGCTACCACAGAAACCACCAATAACAAGTGAAACACAGCATCTTTTTGTCCCTTTTCAGGGCCCTGTGAGATTCTTCTCCTGCCTTTTGTCTCCCTTCCTAGCTCAAAATGAGCCAACATCTCCCACCTCCCCCCCAAAAAAACCAATTCCACCCCCAAAAACCTCAAAATCAAAAACACTCAACCCCCAAAAAACCTCATCTCACCCCCTCAAAAAAGTCCCAAACTATCAGGAAGGCATCTCTTAGAGGGAGTAGAACATTTGATTGAATAAATAATCCTCCATGTCATTTGCAGCTCTCTTTTCCCCCACTTTTTTTTCCCCATTTTCCTCCATTTTAGGTAATCTTTAGTTTCATTAAAGTTAATTCAAGAATTTAAATTATACTTTTGTTGCATTTCAAAGGATGGCTTTAATTCTAGAAGTGAGAAAATTCAGAAAATGAGGCGTGTATTACTGCTCTTTTTCCCAGGAAAAGCAAGTACATCATCTTGTTATGGATCTGTGCATTAAGATACATTCACTTTAAAATGTCTCCTTAGACTGTGAGAGTATTTTATACAAGGTAATTCAGACATCTTTATGTAATGCAAGAGTCTGACTAACCTTAACATTCAAGCAGTGATGACAGAATATATAGTCTTCTGCATTTTGATTTTCATAGATACCTACTCTGTAAATATTCAGACTCTTCAAGTTGGAAAAATGTTATTACCTGTATTTAAGGATTAGGTCTTTCACTTGTCTTCAATTTGGGGAAAAGGGAAAAGGAAAGTCATTGCTAACTTCCCTGTTTCAAGAGAGATGAATCAGACATTGTCCTAGCACTTTCCCATGTGGCCACCAGAAAAGTGCAGGCACAGAGGAGAAGCACATATCACTTTTCTTCTGTTGGCAGCTGAAAGCTTCTTTTCTGAATAGCATAGGGGGGAAATCTCTGTCTTGAGTAAAACTCAGCTACGGCTTTTTTGTGTTGATTAGTCATACAAAACACATACAGCACAAAAGCATTGGTGCACTGGGAAAACTGAATTTCTGTGAAAAGAAAGCTCAGGTTATAGTTCACAATGTACAACAGTTTCATGGGAGAATGAACAGTGCAGATGTCTGAGAAACAACTGGAGTGTAAGGCACATTTTAGGAATATCTATCTTGACATTGCAGGAGCAAGATGAGCAGCAGCCCTGTTTCTGGCTGATTCTTTGCAGGATTTCAATGAGAATCACCATGCAAGTCCCTGTCTCTGGTTCTAAAGGCAGATTATGTATTTACTGCAGCTGAAAGCTCTGATTTAGAGGTGTCTTGTCCTTCTGCCTTCTGCGTTTTGTTGCTCAGTGCTCATTCTCACACAGACTTGCTTCACCATTTGGTGCCTTAATCACCAGCATTCCAATAAAAACAATCCTCTGCCCCAACATTATACCATGGAAAACATCTCAATATTAAAGAGCTTGAGCTCTAACATTTATATTTATCAGTGTATTTTCTAGTTCATTATACAAAATCAGATCCTTGAAAGAGCTCCCTGTCTACAGCATCTTTCTTCTCCATTCAAATCCCTCCCCCTCAGCAGACTCTTACATGTTTCACCTAAGACAAGCCATGAAATAATTAACAATTTTCTGAATGACTTTGTGCTTCTTTATGTAAAGCCAGCTGACTCACTTTTATGTGACTGATTTACCGGAAAAATTAAATAGGAAGAATATTACATGTTAAAAAACTCTATGCTCTTCAAACAAGATCAAATAATGCAGCTCTACTTTCAGTGGCCATCCTTTATAGACTGTTTACAGAGAAACTTGCTGGTTATATAATCTGTCAACAAGATGTTTGCTTTTTTCCATAAATTTAATTAGGTTTTGATAGATTCATCAGTTTTCATCTAAATTATTTTTGGTGAATTCTAATTGGCTCCTGCTGTGGCTTGGCAGCCATTAACTGATCATATGCCTATTTAATCCACTCATGGGATATTTAACAAATTGTTAGCTATTTCACTGTGCACTGAAGTGTAGCTCTACCAATTCTTTTTTCCTGTCACACTACTGGGGCTATTATGACAGTCCATTATGTGATTTATTTTGTGAGATAAATGTGAAGTGTTGCAAAAACAACAATACATCATAATCTTTACCCAAAATAAAATAAGGTTAAGAGATGTCTCTTTGCTTGTACGTGCAAAACACTAATACCTTTTTTCCCAATTTGTGGACAGTAGTTCATTTTTGCTGACATTAATGCACTAAGTAAGACATATTGCAGTGAAATAGTTATGTGATAATTCATTTTATCCTTCTAAAATAAGTACTTAATTGGTTAAGAGGAAAAGGAATAGGCCTATTTATCAGATGTTTAGGCTTGTCTACCTGGGGAAATAGCCTGGAATAGTTATTGCATACTAACTCTTCAGGAGGACATTCTTAATCCATAGTGAAATTGTCCCTGTGTGTTAAGCTTAACCCACACTGGGAGTGAGTAAAAACTGATTGTGAGATTTGAATTCATCCCCTGCATTTATTCTGCAACGACTTCTCCACACAGACAAATTTTTAATGATAGTTATGTAAGGAGTTCTGAAAAATAACTGTAGAACTTAGTTCATCTTTTATGCAGTAAAATTCTCACTCTCCTGCCCAGGATGCAGCTTGCTAGGCAGGACTAGAGATTACTTGGAATGTGGAAAGATGTTGTAAATAGAAGTGCCTGAGATACAGGTCCATATGCTCCCTCTTTCCCCCAACTGCCCAAATCATTTATCTTAGGTGGTGTTGATTCTTATCTTTTCTAGTTGTTTGGGGGTGGTGTTGATTCTTATCTTTTCTAGTTGTTTGGGGTGTTAGGGGAAGGGTTGTGTTGTTTGGTTTTGTTTTGGTTTTGGTGTTTTGATTTTTTTCTATGGGATGTAGAGAAGAGTACCCATGATGCTCTGGAATTTATGGTACTTGCTTCTGTCTTTCCTAGTAGAAGGTGAGCTGCTTGTGTGCTTGGTCTGCAGAACAGTCCTGCAATACCTCAGCTCTCAAATGGAGATGCAGCACTCACTCTTCCTTCTGCTAGCACAGAGACCTAATCAGTGAAACAATAGTTTCTGGTCAGACCTGTCAGTGTGCAACTTTGGTTTGCACTCTCTAAAATAAATCGGGGTAATGATGCCTGTAAAATGGTGTGAAATTTTGAAAGACAAACATGATAGATGTGAAATCATAATAAATCACCTTCTCAGTAGAAATATCAAGTTCTCTCAAAATGTGGTAATTTCTGTGTGACATAATTCACATAATATCAGACTTGAGAAATCCATTACTCAGATAAGAGAAAACAAGATGGAGCTGTCGATGTGCTAGTCCAACAAACAACGTAAAGTATTGTTACACTTTTCTGTAATTCACATACCATCAGAGACATACAGCAGCTTCTGTGCATCCATATTTTCTTAACAGACTGTAGTAGGTGAATACACAACAAGTGCAGTAAAGCACTGTTGAACCAAACCATTAGGGATGACAGACCCCAGTGGATTAAGTCATGATGGCAAGGTCAGTGGGATGTGAAACTTGGCTAATGATGTCATGCCCTTGTCAGCTTGCATTGGCTAAACACGTTAAGGTTTACCAGCAAGCCCTATGGCTTAGTGAGCACTGCTGGAGGGAATTTCAACCTGAAATAAGTCAACGTGAGCAGAATACAAATTCTTGTGCTGCAAAGACTCTTGTTGAAAGCCTGACACTGCTAAAGCCAATGGGAGCTTGGCCAGTGACCTCCGTGAGGCTGGATTTTGCCCTTTGGCTTTTGTGGGTATGACATTCAATTAAATCCCTTTGCTTCTATTCTGTAGATTGGGGTTTCATCATATGTCATAAGACATTTGTAGCTTGCAAGCTGTGTAGCAGGGAACAGCATCTCATTAAAGATTTGTACAGATAGCAGATTAATGGGACCCCGGTCCTTCCAGGGCCACCTCACACATGCTGAAGAACAAAGCAATAAAAGAAAGCCCATTTGCAGTGCAAGAATGATTCTGCTGTAGGAATTAGCTAACTTTTATCATCTGAAAATGACTGCCCAGGATGCTCTGTGCAGCTGAGCAGAGCAGTGTGGTAAGTGTGGAGGGAGCCACAACCAGCTTCCCCCTGTCAGAAAACATTATGGTGAGCAGGGCTCTGAGGGAGGAGATGTCCCCCAGCTGAGACCCAGCCACTCTGACAGTGCTCCAGGAGCCAGCCAAGTATTTCCAGAGGGGGAAGGGGTGCTAAAACAGGGACTGGACAAGGCAGAGTGAAAGCAGGCCAGGTTTCTTGGAGAGACAGAGATCAGTGGTGCATCTTACACTTCACATAAGCAACCAACCTTGAAACTCCGAGGTGGTGATTCTGTTTTATAGCAGTTTGGTTCGGTTTTGAATCAACACTCAATGAATAAGTATTAAAGCTAGTTCCTTCAGACAGAAATTTTGTTTGTTGTAGATTTTTTTGCTTCTAGGCATAGACATTGCTAGGTGTACCAATTGAGCAAAGCAAAAATATGCCTCCATAGCCAGAGCCACGAAAGCCAAGGAGCAAACATGCCATAAGAGACCATCAGCAGAGGCTTTCAGACCATGCAGAACCACATTTGAACTGCTGTACAGGCAGAATCTCCCCCTGCAATTTCATAGGAGGACAGGACTGCCTAGCTCTGCTGAGCACATCTAAGGGCAGAAGAAGGGAAAAGGGAAAGGCAGAATATTTAATCTTCAGTGCATTCTGCTGTCACACCTTTCAAAGCAGACTTCTAAACTTCTCCAAATCTATTCTTAGAAACATTTTGACTCAAGAACCTCAAAGTTCAGCAGAATCCCAATGGTCAGTGGCTATGCAGGAGTTACAAATCTCATTCTGACATTCAGATCCAAGCTTAGATTCCAATACACTTTGGGTTTTGGTTTTTTATTGAGAATACACAATGGTTTAATTTCCAAGAAGGTTAAGTATTTAAATCATACTACATTAATTGTTTGGGTTTTTTTAAATATCTATTTTTTTCTCCAAATGAGGTAAATAAAACAAGGTAGGAGGAGATGGAATTGATTAATTCTAGAAAGGTGGGGCCAAACTCTTAGATACATTTAGGCAACTAAAACTAAAGTAAATTTTAGAAGTGCCCAACAGGGTAGATACCTTGCTTCTGCTAATGTCAAAGATTTTTTTACTGTCAAACTGCCAAAAGAATGGCAATCTGAAAGATGAGAAATAGAGTATTATTAGTGTCAGTGTCAGAAAATGTTAATGAGTGATATTATCACAAATTAAATCAGACACAGGCAAGTAGCTAAGAAGAAGCAGGTTTCAGAGAATGAAAATCTTATACTTAATAAAAATTTATGTCATTAAACAGTCTAGGTGTGCACAACATCTCTAATAATACTAATTTAAGAAAGACAATTTCATGGAATACAGCGACCTCAAAAGATAGTTAGAGTAGGGAATTAGCTAAGAGTAATAATCTTCTAGTGAGAAGGCTGATGCTGTCAATCAGGAAAAAGCACGAGTGAAAAAAGGAGTACAACAGGACTAAAAAATCACAATTTTGTTTGCTATTGCCTTGGCTCTTCAGGCTGCCCAAGGAAAGGCCCATGAGATGGACCTGGGACAGGGACACTGTGAAGATCCTGAGACTGAAATGTGAAGTGCAAATGCAAATTAAAAAAAAAAATCCAAATGAATGCCTTCAGTGAAGTTCCTTTATTCCTTGTTTCAGGCCAGTAAAACAGAGTTTGAAGAACAGTTTTCAGAGGGCGTAAAAACCTCATAATTAATCATTTCTTCAAACACATCAGAAGCAGGAAGCTATAGAGTTTGTAGGCCCATTAATTGATCAAAGTACAAAAGGAACTTTCAGAGAAGATAAAGCAAAGGAGGAAAATTAATTTATTTTTTTTTTTTTACACCCTTGAAAGAGTTTGGGGAAATATCTGGTCTGGAGCCTTTCTTAATGCATCAGAAGGGATATGTCAAAGGAACTACTTCAGGTGTGAGTTCATTAGAAGAATCTATAGAAGAAATTGCCAAAATTAAGGTAAAAAATTGTCAGGTCCAGATGATTTAAAGGCTGACCTACTAATGGAATCTGCAAGGCATTAAAGCTGTCATTACACTGCAGGAATGGAGGATGACAAAAGTGATGACAAGTTTTTATGAGTTGCAAGACATCTGTAGAGCTGCAGCACGTCCTAAGTTTGGCAGCTGTATCAGGAGCATCAGGACTTAAATAAGAGGATGTTGGGAAAGGGCAGAACCTAGGAAAGGAGATTTCAAAGAGGAGAGTCATGTCTTGCAAACCAAAGAGAATTCTCTGAAGGCATCCAATAATAGAACCAGTCAGGAACAGGGGCACAAAGAGGCAGAGGAATGGCCAAGCAGTGTTTGCTAAGAATCCTGTCTCCAAAAGTGAATGCCTAGGAAAGAGAAGACAACCAGGACAGATGTACAAGATGGTCCTTGGTAAATACTCCTGAGGCTTCCAATCATTTTAACTTTCGTGAATGCTTTAGGCAGCCTTGGTTTCTAACATTTAGAAACCTTCAATGGATTTGTGACCTCTGCACTAGACCAGTCTGTCCCTCAAATCCACAAATAACTATCCACATTAAGTGTGGCAACAAACTTTGAAAGCTAACTACATACTGCATGAAGAATCTTTTTTTTTTTTTTTTTTTTATACACCTTCAACGTCACCCACTTTAGGTACAGGAAGAGATAGTG
This sequence comes from Muscicapa striata striata, assembly GCA_030060385.1. Lineage (NCBI taxonomy): Eukaryota > Metazoa > Chordata > Aves > Passeriformes > Muscicapidae > Muscicapa > Muscicapa striata. The sequence goes on along the minus strand of JAREIS010000030.1, from coordinate 2,451,678 downwards.
AACAAGCAATTCCCATCCCATCATTCACGTATTGATTGGGACTCAGTCTCTGGAATTCCTGAAAAGTATTTGACAATGTCCTTCACCAAAAACTCTTCCCACCACAGTATAAGAAAGGAACTCCTTTGAGGGATAGGTGAAGAGTTAAAGTTTAGAAAATGAGGAGTAGGAATGAAAAACCAATTTGCTCAATGCAGAGAAGGTTAGACATTAGAGTCTTACTGGGGTATGTGATAAGTCTGCCCTGTTCAACACACTCCTGAATTACCTGGAAAAGGAGGTGAATAGTAAGATGGCTATGTTTTCTGATGATAAGAATTTAGCTTGTGAAAATTAAAAAAAAATAGAACTGGAGGAAACAAACTGACTGGATGATTAAGTGGCAGATGAAATTTAAAATAGATAAATATAAAGTAGCATGTACAAGAAAAACAATCCTGACTTTCTATACACAGTGACAGTCTTTAAATTAGCATTCAGGAATAAGATCTTGGAAATATAACAGAGAGTCTATGAAAGTCAGAGGTCAATGCTCAGGAGTAATTTAAAAAAAAACCAGCAAATTGAATGTGAGGAATTATTAAGAAAGGAGAAGAGAAGGGAGAGAGAGAGAACATCATCCCATTCTGCATAGATATGGGGCTACCACACCCTAAATACTGTGGGCAGTTCTGATCCACCCATCTCCATAGGGTACAGCAGGTCTGAAAAGGTTTCAGATGTGGAGTGTTAGGATGACAAAGGTACCAAGTGGTTTCTGCATCTAAAGTCATCGAACAGATCAGGCTTTTCCAGTCTGAAAAGAGGTGACTGAAGAAGACTGTAAAAAAGGTCAATGAAATCACATGTGTAGAGAAAACATAAACAAGGATCTTGTGTTCATTGTCATTTCTAGTGCAAGAATCAGAAAGTATCAAAAAAAAGCAAAAGATGGCAAATTCAAAACAAAGAAAAGCAATAAAGCACACAGTCAGCTGTGAAAAATCTTTCCATAGGACTTCACCAGTTTCCCAGGCTTCAGAGAGTGATGAGTCAAAACAGGATAAGTAAAAAAAATCAATCCAGGTCTATTAAATATGGAGACAAAATGTGTAGCCCAGGAACCATGGTTCATCAGAAGCTGAGCTATTATGCTGGGGAAGGGTTGATGGCTTCCCTGGCTTTGTACTCCTCTCAGTGCATCAACAGATGGCTGCTACCAGAGAGAAGATAGTGGATCAAACTAATATTTTGTCTGTACAGTGCTCAGTCAGCACACTCCAGCTTTCAAGATTCAGAGTTAGTAAAATACTTGTTTTTTTTAGTCCAGTATAGTAAACCTATTTGGTGTGGGGCACACTGACAGACAGTGAGCACAGAACCCCACTGGACTATGACAATGATGGTATTCTTTCAGTAGCACTTTATAGTTTCACACCTGAAAGAGCACTTGCAAAATAAATAAGTGAACAAATTGACATGAGAACTGCCTCAGGAGCTCTAACTGTAGCATGCCTTCAAATCTTCATGGTTGCTGGAGATGCCAGTTATGTTGACTCTGGCATACTGATCTTGGTGCAAATGGAGCTCATCTCATTCATTGAAGACACAGCTCAGTGGGGGACATGGTGGTGGTGCTGGGTTAACAGTGGGACTTATGTGATGATCCTAAAGGTCTTTTCCAACCTTAAAATACTCTGATTCTACAATAGTCCTCAGTTTTAACTACACCAGATATCAAGAGGGCAGCTCAAGTTTTAGGTTTTCACTTTGAAGTAACCACAGACTTCCAGTTACAGAGCTCAGAGTTCAGACCTTGCTCTGCTTCCACTGAATTCAGTAATACTGGCTGGGACTAATTCATGGCATTGATGCCAGCGAGTCCTGGTTCTTTTCTGGAGCCCCAGCTGGGAGGAACAGCCCAGGGGTTTGTAAATGGGCACATCAGTGGCAGAGGTGGAGAGCCTGAGAACAGGTCAGGGATTTTGTAGCATTTTCATAGTAACAGGCATGACTGAGACACACATGGGAATACCACCCCTTAATGTCTTCTCTACCAAAGAAACTAAGAGCTACAAAACGTGCCTGGCTTGACTTTGCTTTGCTGCACAGTGTGTGATGGAGCAGGCACTGCTCTTCATGCCAGTGGAAAAGTGGGGACTGGCTGGGAAGTGTTCAGTGCCACAGGATCAGGACCCCAGTGACACAAGGGTCTGGCACATGCACAGGTGAGCACACATTCCCAGCAAGGAGGGAACAGCAACCTGGCTGCTCCCCCTGCAGGGCAGAGGGCACTGCCCCACCACCCAACCCCCATGGGAGACTCCCCAGGCTGGGCAGAACCCCTGTACCTATTTACTGGCTATTTACTGCACCTACTTATAGAATGTCTAGAGTATTTTCTTAGCCTTAATTGCAGAGGGGAGAGGAACAGCCCATTAAATTGTGATAAACCAGACTGCAGACAGAACTCAAAACATAGTCCTACTTTAGGCAGTATGTGCAAAGTCATCCTACCTCACACCTCCAGACAAATTTGATAATCCAAGGACCATCCTCCTCACAAAAAGAGCATTGTTCCAAGTTTCCAGGGTCTCAGTGCCCTAGAAGCTCCAATTACCTTCAGCTACAGTTAGTGTTAAGCACTCTGAAAATCAGAGCCTTAAGGGCTTGATTTTCTTTGGTTTTACCTGAGATACAGCTGAAAATGCCCAGCCCATTTATCCCATCAGTGGGAAAAGACAAGGAAGTGGCTTGGAAATGAAAGGAAACTTTGCTAGAGCTTCTTGCTAGTATCTTAGTAAATTCCCAAACTGGAATTTAAGAATGCAAACAACTCATGGCTCAGAACTGGCAGCACACAAAGTCTCAAAATAAAATGAAATCATCTAAGAAATCTCCACATGTTTTTTGCCAGATAATTGAAAAACATCCTGCAAACTGTTCTGACATGTTTTTGAACTTCCATTTTATTCCGTGAATTGATGTTAAACTGTGACCCTTTGCTGGGCCATTTGCAAATAGAAAGATTGTCACAGTAAATCATTTTAAAATACAACCACATTTACATTCCAATTTTAGTCTACATTTCCCTAGTGATGCAGACAAAATATGAGTTTTCTTTAATTGAAGTGACTCTCCAGAATGCTAATGAACACTTGATTGAGTTTGGACATTTTTATAATTCTGAAGTTCTTATTTTGCTGACCAAAAAAAACCAAGGATACAGCCAACCTCCTCTGATGTCCTCCTGTTCCATAGAAGGAAGTACACAGGAAATTGTTTTGGGGTTTGTTTTAATTTTCTTTTAATTACAAAGGTTGTTTCACTTGTCTGGATATTGACAGAAGGTGATAGGGCAAAGCAGGAATGAGCAAAGTTATCATGTTTTTGTGTTCATATTTGCCTACTGGTAGGATATTTTTCTGAGAGAAGAGGCTGTGTTAAACTTAGAAAGGAGAAATGTAGTTTGGTCATTTCTGTAGTGGCATAAAGTTGGCCTTCCCTATCACTCCCTACAGCTACAGAAAGGTGGTTGTAGCCAGGAGCCTCTTCTCCCAGGTGACCAGTGACAGGGCAAGAGGACACAGCCTCAACCTGCACCAGAAGTTTAGGCTGGATATTAGAAAAAAACTCTTCCCAGGAGTGGTTCAGCATTGGAATGGGATGCCAGGGAGGTGGTTGAGTCACCATCCCTGGAGGTGTTTAAAAAAAGGCTTAATGAGGCACTCAGTACCATGGTAAGGTAATAAGCTGATAAGGTAATGTTAGGTCACAGTTGGACTCGATGATCTCAAAGGTCTTTTCCAACCTAGTTTATTCTGTGATTCCTTTCTTTATAAGGCAGACTTCACAACAAAGAGAAGCAGAAAATGTGAAGGTTTTTCAGGACACTGTTTTGTCTTTACCACTTGACAGATTTTGTTTTCGGCAGAAACAGTGATTAGGCCAAATGCTCCCACTTGCAGTAATTATATGCAGTAATGCACACCCCTGCAGAGCAGAGCAAGGTACAGCAGAAGAGTAGGGGCTTGTGCTCTGGCTTTGCACAGCTGCAAGGGAGATCACCCACCCTGGGCAGCAGATGAGAGCTCATCCAGTGTTGCCCTCCATACAGTACAGCCAGCTCAATCCGAGCTCCTCCTCCTGCCAGAGCTCCCATTTCTCACCATGAAACAGTCAGACCAGCTCCTCCCTCCTCTCTCCAAAACCCAGGTGTATCACCAAAGATATAATATTACACAATCAACACAAGTGAGTGTTAATACATTAAGGGTGGTAAAATGCAAATAACATGCGAGTTATTCTCTGGAGTTTGTGGAGACAAGTCATGTCCAGGGTGGATGGCTCTGGAGACAAAACAGAGAAAAATCAGGCACCCAGGAGAGGGAAGTTGTTGACACCACAGCTGTCTTGAGCAATGGGGACTGGTGAGCATCAGGCCAGGAGGCCTTTCATACACTGGAAAACTCCTGAAACCCCAGACCGATCTCTCTTTCAGCAAAACAGCCCTGTTATCATCCTCTTTAGGGAGAGCATGATCCTTAAGCTTTGTTTCAGAAATTTCAAAACAGAACATTGTTATGAACAATATTTTTCTTTGTTTAAGCATTTCCAATCAATGTGTGGGAGTTAAACAGTTTTTTTTTAAATGAAACAACAGACAAAACCAAAATTGTTTTAGTCAGTATTTCAACTATCCCAAATGTTGGTTGGAAAGGAACATAGAATCACAGAATCACAGAATCATAGAATCTTAGAATATGCATAGAATATAATATGCTGAGTTGGAAGGGACCCATCAGGATCATTGAGTCCAACTCCTGGCCCTGCACAGGACAACCCCAAGAATCACACCTTGTGCCTGAGAGTGTCCAAACCTTTTTGAGCTCTGTCAGGCTTGGTGCTGTGACCACTTCCCTGGGGAGCTGTTTCAGTGCTCAACCACCCCCTGGGGGAAGAACTTTTCCTGACATCCAACCTAAACCTCCCCTGACTCAGCTTCAGGCCATTCCCTCAGGTCCTGTCACTGGTCATGAGAGTGAAGAGATCAGTGCCTGCCCCTCCTCTTATCCTTATGAGGATGTTGAAGACCACAATGAGTCTCCCCTCAGTCTCCTCTAGCCTGAACAGCCCAAGTGACCTCAGCCTCTCCCCATACAGCTTCCCTACAGACCCTTCACTATGCTCATGGTCCTCCTTTGAAGGGTCTTTAATGGTTTAATCTCTTTTTTATATTGTGGCACCCAGAACTGCCCCCAGCACTCGAGGTGAAGCTGTCCCAGAGCAGAGCAGAGCAGGACAATCCCTCCCTTGCCCTGCTGGTGATGCTGTGCCTGATGCCCCCAGGACAGGGTTGGCCCTCCTGGCTGCCAGGGCATTGCTGGCTCATGTTCAACTTGCCATGGACCAGCACCCCCAGGTCCCTTTCCACAGAGTTGCTCTCCATGCCCAGAAATGGACATTGACAATGAAAATTAGTTGTGAGGGCAGCAAAAGCATATCTGAATTAACAAGAGCTGACACAGAATCTTCATTCTGTTGCCTAACCAAAGTGTTACAGACTCAGAAAGCTGAGATCTTTCTCTTTGTCATGTCCTTGTATTTCCCTGCTTAATTCGGAAGTAGAAGTCATAGAAAAACCAGACAGATGTTATTTCACTTCCCCTCAATTAAAGGACAAGTGAGTCTTTGTGGGAAACCTGCCTCTTGAGCTGTCAGCTACTGATGTGACAGGCAGAGAAGCTCCCCAGAGATTTAAATACATATCCACAAAATTTTGCTAACTGTCCAAACATAGTATTTAAGTGACTACTGATATTGTACAAAGGTTTTCAGCTCAAAGAATAGTCTCAGTTTAAAAAGGGGAGAAAATAACAAAATAAAGTGAAACTAAAAACAAAAACAAAAATTTAAAAAATCCAAAAATAAAAATAAATTTAAAAAAAAATTTTTTTAATTTTTAAAAAAATTTTTTTAAAAAAAACTTTTCCGTTATTAACATTTTCTTCAGGCTATATGATATGGCAGTGTTGAAAATACTAAATGCTTCTCCACTTCACTCAGTAAGTCATCCTGCATTATAACAAGGATAGCACTCAGCATTTTACCAAGTATTGCAATAGCAAACCATTCTCAGGGCAGAAGAGGAAGGGCTGGCTGGCATCAGCAGGCTCAGCTATTAGCTCTGCACAGACCTTAACCAATGTGTGCAGCAAGGTAATTAAATGTTGAAAGGCCTATTTTGGAGAGCAAAGCTTGCTAATTCTCTGCCTTGAAAATATGCTTGTAACAATGACAGGGCTTTTTTTAGTTCTAGCTTCACGTTAGCACAAAGTGCAAGGTTGTATCACACTTCAATTGATTAAGTGCTGATCGCCCCAGCAGACAGATTTGATTATATTGCAAGTATGAGCCTGGAGAGAGTAATTAGTAGTTTCATCCTCATTCTGCATCCTCAGTTCCACATTTAGATTATGAACAGAGCCTTTCAGGCTTCTTAATTTATTTTTACAAGGTATCACAGATCCACAGCTGTTTGGCAGCAGATACAGAAGAAGGTGCATTTGTGAAATGTATTGAGCCCTTAATTATTAAGTCATTTCTTGTTTTGGTGACCTCCATCCTTGTTCAATTTATCTGTAATCACAGTCAGCAATAGCTGTGGAAGAAATGGAGCAAAGACAGCTAAACTGTTTAGGCAGCAGCATTAATGCTGACTTTGATGGCTTTCTTCACCTGTTCACTTTATTCTATTTAAAATTGTCATGTGGCTGGCAAAGCACTCAGGAAAGTTTACATTTGTCCTGGCATGATTTTCAGGACACAAATTTTTGTCCTTGACTTTTATTCTTTTGTCTTGCAGGGACACAGGCACAAAACCAGGTTGTGAACTGTATGCTAACCTCATGTTAATAATAGATAAGAATAGTCTCTAACATCCAGGCTATCTCTATAAAATATTTCAGTGCCTAGTACCCAGTAATGCACAGTACAGATGCAATTTAACATGGTGACAGGAAGAAAAAAAAGTATTTAAATACTTTCATAAGTAGCATGCTCATAAGTAGCCCCCCAAAAGGATCAAAGATTTCATAGGAAGAATTGTTGAACAAAATGCAATATGCATAATTAATAAGTAATTTATCAACCTCAGTAGATTTACTTAAATGCCACAGGTGGAACGGCAAACAAATATAATTTTTGGGATACTACAGGAGAACATTTCTTTCTGCCAGTATTTTCTTCCAACCAGTTTAGGGCTTTGAGTGCAGAATATTGGGTCATTTCCATATTTCCCAGGCAACAACTCCTACCTGACTGGCAACAGTGATCTATCTTGACTGAGCTGTAGCCTCAAGAGAAACGTCTTCTGGATTTTGAACATGTACATTGATAGCAAAATCTCCCTCTAATGATTGCTTAAAATCTAGAAATGCATATTCATTTCAGAAATATCTTTCCTGAAGATGATTTGTCTTTATTGAAAACACCAGTTGGAAGCAACAAAACAGGTTTGAATATTACTTAACACATTCTTGTTTTAAAAAGTCATGTCAGCAATGTGCCACAGTCCTAATTACTGCAGAGAAATTAGCAAAGAATTATATGCAAATAAATGAAGATAATCAACATTATTAGCACATTCTGCTAGTCAATCATTTCAATTGCTCTAGGCTGTGTGACAGTATTGATGTGGGAGAACCAGCTAAAAAAAAGCCAAGATAGCTTTATCATATGAGTGCCCAACAATTGCATAAACATTTCAAATGTAGTGCTGAGCCATGGGGTGTCAAACTGGGCTGGCTCTGGTAATCCATATTACCTACATTGTGAGCATGGTTTGGTATGAAAAGTGAGGTTGGCAGTTCAATATATCCATTTTTTGGTTTCTTCTAGTGTGTGTCTATACAGTTAAGATATTTCTATGCTGGGTTTTTGCTTCAGACAGCATTTGTTACTGGGACTGTCTGGTATGAGTGTTGCTGCCTAAATGTGTCTATTATTTCAGGATGCAAGACTTGGAGAAATCTGTTGTTTTACCAACGTTAACATTTCTGATGGCAGAAGAGACAAATCTGGGGCTGCCATGTTCTTACACAATGGCTGGTTTCTGCTTCCAAGCTGCATTTTTTCTGCCCTCTGATAAATCTCACCAGTTCTTGCTGGTTATTTTTAATTTCTGGGAAGAAGAATGCAGTTTATTCTTGTTGGGTGGAGACTTTTATTCTCACAGCATAGTTTCCAAGAATTCACTTTTCTCTGATCTTGCTCGAACTGCTGCAATGACTGGGAGGGGACAGTCCCCTCAGCATGACTCACTGCCTCCAGGACACCCAGCCAAGGCAGATTTGTCTTTCATGGGTGTTCTGGGCTTGGTGCTGAAGTGGAGATTACTCAAAGGCTCCAGGAAGGAGAAAGAGAGGAACCAGTTTCCTGGGAAAGCTGAGGCTTGATGCTGGACAAGAAAAAGATACTGGCTGCCCAAAGAGAATGGGCTTGAACCAGAGGGAAAAGCAGTCTGCAGCTAAGAGAGGATGTGACCAGCTGGTGAAAGAGGAGTAACTGGGAGCTCAGGAGAGCAGGAACCAAGTGGAGAGATAGAGCTTGGGTGGTGGGAGAGGCAGCTCCCTGCTCAGAGAGGCCCTGGGGCTGTGGGAAGGTGGGAGCAGCAGCAGCAAGGTAAGCTGAGGCAGACACACAGGAGCAGTGCCAGGCAGGCTGGCCAAGGGCAGGAGCAGAGGTATTAATCTGGATATTAATCCTGCTGACACTTGCTTTTTGTGCACCACAAGTACTTGCTCACTTAATTGCTCTCCAGATTCACTCTCCCCATCCACAGGACCAGGTTCTTGGGGGCTGTGGCTCAAGGGAATGATTGCAGGATTTAAACATACATACTTAGAAAGAAAATACAAATGTAAGACTTCAACTCTGGTACAGTTCTCATGCACACACATACTCAGCTATTATTTTAGGAGTGTCTCTCTCATTGTGCCAGTACTAGTAAATTAAATGGTTCAAAGGAGCATCCCCAGGCACTGTCTGCTCTCAAACCATTCCTAGAGGCATACTGGGAATTAGCACAGCCTGGGTGCCTTCCCATCAGGTGTGACACCCCACCCCAAGGCCTGAGGGAATTTAGTAGAGGTGGATCAGCTGCACTCCGGGCCCAGGTACCATCCTGAGCACACTCAGTTCAGACACAGCTTTTATATGACCCTGCAATCAACTTCTGATTCATCATGCCTCTTGCTTGGTGAAGATTTTATTATTATTGTTTGTTTCTAACATCTCTTATGTCTTAGATAAAAATCCAATGGCTAATTTTTCAGAGATTTTCCTAGCTCTAATTAAGTTCCTAGAAGCTTGCTCAGACTGAGTATCCTCAGAAATTCCTTACAGGTGTTAGAGTGCAAGAACCTGGTTTGTAGTGCTGGATTGTAGAGCTCCAGAATGGTGTCATTCTTATAGTAGTAAGGATTATTTCCTATAATGCCTTCTATTATTTCTAATATTTGCTCAAATCATTGTCATAATTGCAAAGAGTTGTGATGTTCACTTTTATTTTTGTAGATTGGATCCTCCTACCCATGACTCAGGTCTATACTTGGAAGATTCCTTTGTTTGTGGGAGCTCTGAATTCATTCATGCATTCACTCATTCAGGCACCTCCTCGTGAACTCATCCCTTGTAATGTTCCTCCATTTTTTTTCAATGGGTCACAACTTCAGGTATTGAACTACTGAACATTACTTCTCACCTGTGAAATGGGAAAGACTTGGTTTTTACAGTTTATGGATTAAAAATGACAGAGGAGTCACTGTATTCACAGCCTGCAGAATCACCACATATATACACAATGTGTAATGTTTCTAATGTTGCAGATATGGAATGGCAAGATTCTTCATTATATTAAAGCAGGTACACCCTGTGGCATTTTTTATTTATTTATCTCATTATTCCATTAGTGAAATTTTTAGTTGCTACTGGATTAAAAGAAATCTTAGGTGTGTCAACATTTTTTCTACCATTCAGTGATATTTTGTTTTTTAATTCATCAAACTTTTAAGAAAAAATATTTTTCTTTATATATCTTCTGTCAATTCAAATAAGCTGATTTTGTTCATATTTTTAGCAGAAATCACAAGCATATGACTGAATACAAGAAGAATTGGGATACCTTGTACTTCTTTTTATGTGGGAAAATGACATAAAATTTTGAAAAATAAAAAAATATATATTTAGGTGCTACATAATATATGACCAGAATCATATGATGGGTCTTTATTTTCCTACTTTTCCACTTTCTAGACACAGTTAATAATTTATATACAATAAATTCATTTACATAACAGATTCACTGGTCACATTAAATTCTAAATAATTGCCTTGAACAACTGGGATAATGCTAGAGTAAGAACAAAGTAGAGGAGCTACTTAGAGCATCTTCAAATCCTTGAAAAGGGGAATTATTTATGACAATTGCCAGATTAAGGTAATTACAATTCCAGTATACCACTCTCATATATGTCAAAGGAATGTGTACTTTTAAATCAGGCAAAATGGTTGTATAGGCTATTAGGATCATTTTATGTTGCTGCTGTAGCTGGGACAACATCTCATGACTTAAATTTATATGTATAATAATGATCTGCTTTGTTTAATACATATTTGTGCTAAATTGGTGTGGCCTTTCTATTTTCTAATGTAGATTGGTGGCAATGTGTTTGTTTTAGGAGAGAGGCTCTGCTCCATAACACTGTTTGTGCAGACTGTGCAACGTTACCCTCTAAGTGTTTACGGCATGGGCCACTAAAACTCAGATTTATGCCACATCTTTACAGGTGCTAGTCAACTGCAGTTGCTATTACAATTCAATTTTTGTATAATACACAGTAAACCTCCACTGAGAATGGTTTTATACTCTTTTAATGCACTCCATATGCTGAAAGGAATAGTTGGAGATTAAGGGAGGCTTATGGTAGATGCTGGCTAAACTTCTTGTTTTCATTTGGGAACCCCAGAGGCCGTGACAGCCCAGGGCCAGCATCACACCCCAGCCCAGGGGTGGCACCCCTGGCTGCCTCTCTTCACCATCACATGGACACCTGCACAGGGCTTGTGCAGCCCCAAAGAGATTTAAAGTCATCATCCAGCCTTCTCTGGACCACTGCTTCTCACATCTTTGCCTCAGCCACCCAGTCTGCATTCATCTCATGCATTTCTTCTGTTTTCTCCCCATGCCCCAGTTTTGTACTCTCCGATATAAAAAACTGCCATGAATGAACTTTTCCTCTAATACTTCTGCTCTTTCTCTTATACTGGCATATTTTTTATGTATACCACAATTATGGATCTATAGTCTTCCAATTTCCGTCACATTTTTATGTAACTTAACAATGTGTTCAGCAGTAAAGGAATATAAAATATCCTTTTATATTGAAAGTAAAATTTTGAATGGAGATAAGCAAAAAGAAAAAATATCAGAGTTATAGATGGATTCAGTATCTCAATTACTGACTTCAGAAAATCAAAAGGTAGTCAACACAGCCCTGTACAGAGGAAGGCAGATGTATCCCTATGCTAGGCAGATACACAGAGAACTATGCATCAAGCTTAAAAAGCAGTTTTTCATGCAGGTGACATGTGACATCTACGAGCAGTAAATTACAGTAGCAGATTGGTTTGTGAGGCAGGCTTTGTTCCCAGAAGAAGGGAATTTCCTGTGCTGATGGAACAGGTTGGATAAAACTAACTTCAGCAAGGACAGATCACAAGAAACAGCAATATAAAGTCTTCTGGACCTGGAGGGAACAGTATCACCTCTAACAGGGCAGCATAAATCCAGCTTTTAGTTCCCAATCCAATAGGTACTTGGTGACTAATTTTGTACAGATTGCATCAAGAGATATAGCCACAAATCTACAGCAGAAAATAGGAAATCCCGAAAAATTTATCTTATTTTATATACAAGCAAATCAATTCATCAACAGTCATGGAAAATCCTGAAGTAGCATTGTTCAAGGACCATGAAGAGCCTGGCTGCAGCATCCCAGAAATATCAGAGCTAAGACAGAAAAGATTTAGGAGAACCAGAAATGAAAAGTGCAATAGTCAAGCCATGTGGTGATTTGGACATGGTTAAAGGTTTCAAGAGAGCAACAGCTGGCACAGGTCTGGGTAGAGCAACCCACAGCCCATCAGGCAGAGGTCACTGAAAGGCAGACAGTGTCAAAGCCAACCCAGGATATCTGCCTGGAGAATGAAGTAGAAGGCTGATTTAAGGGAAATAAGTATATCCCAGAGAAGAAAACAGTCAAACAAACAAAATAAAAATGTTTAAGGGTGGAGAAAGTTCTTTCTGAAAGCAAGATTGTGGTGTAGTCTGGAAACTGAGACAGTGAATAGCAGAGGGAAGGCTGGGCTGAAGAGAGACACAAGAGTGCTGCTCAATAAACAGTTGGAGCAGTACATTTGGAGATCACTCTGAGCAACATTATATTGAATGACATTCCCCAGAGAAAGTGAACCTCAGTTGAAAAGTCTGTACGTAATTCACTTAGAAAAACAGTGTGCAAATAAATAAATGTTCCCGGAAGAAACTACATTACCACTGGAATTAACTTATGTGAAATTTGTCAAGTTAAATGCTTCAGTGATACTGGTTTCACCATATGTTTGTAATTTTTTCTTGCAGAGCAGCTGGTATTTTTCTAGGATGTTCAGGTCATGTCCCTATTGTCTAACCATGACTAGCAACATTAAAACATTTCCCAACAAAATAAAGTCTGAAAGCTCTTTCTTAAGCTGCACATCATTTTGTTTCTTTCATCGCTCACCCGATGCAGTTCAGAAAAGTGTGGACTCTTTTTTAGGAAATCAATTCCTCTTTAAACAATTGCAATTCCTTTTTTTTTTTTTTTTTTTTAGAAGCTTAATCACTTTGCTGAGAACGTGACTGGGAATTGAAGACATCATTATCAATGTTTTGCAGGGAAATTAAAGTGGGTGAGAAGAAAAGGGTTACAGTGGGTATTGCTGCTGTAACAGTGCTGGGAAGGCCAGGCAGCCTCTCTGCAGCGAGGTGGGATTTTGGCTGCTGCAGTTAATAAACAAGGACCTGACAGATTGGCATGACAGCTCCTTCCCTCTTGTCAAGAAACTGCTATACACTATCATCAGTGACTGGGAAGAGAATGTAAAATTTATCCTGGAGCTGAGAGAAATCAGTGAGTAGTAAAGAATGGGGACATGTCAGTAATCCAGAGTGAGAGAGGTGGATCAATTTACAGAGCAGGTGGTACAGGCAACACACATTCTGAAAATGGCCAAAGCAAAATTATACACCTAAAAATAAGAATGGTGGCTTGTATTATGCATTAATGTTCTCAGGAAAATAATTGCTCTGCAGGCAACATTGTGTATAGCTGATTGAACATGAGCTTTGAGCAACGTACTGTCACCCAAAGTTATTTTTGGATTGATAAATACATACATACCTGTGAGGCTGTAGAAGTCTTTGGGGGAATTGCTTTAAACTTTATTCCTTGTCTAGACACATCTAAAGGGTTTTTGAAGCCCCTTCCATGACCAAATGGAAGTTACTTGGTGGCTACAGTCCAGCAGTTATGTTGCATCTAAAAGTTTTGAGCATACCTGCTGATGCATGACAAATTTCATGGGCTCCCAAGGTGGAAATTGCCTTTCTGTGCCCTGCACAAGCATATGGGTCTGAAGGAATGCTGAAATGGCAAAGATGACAAAGCCAGGCCTAGTGCCCTGCAGTTACCAGCACAAATCCAGAAACTGCTCTCTGCATCAGACTGGCACAGCAACAATTCTGCCACAAGACAGACTTTGTGGAATAGCACAGCTAAAGAGCACACAGATCTCTGTGGGCCAGCAGATATGTCAATTCAATGGCTTTGTCTCAAACAGTCCATCCTTTGTGCAATGTTCCTGTTAGCACACGATTTCTTGAGCAGGTAGACCCTGTCTAGCACTTTCTGTTCTGATATTCCAGCTATTGCTCCTTTCTAACCTTATTTTTTTTTCTTCTCAGTTGCTTACTGGGAGCCCAAAACATGGCCTGCAGTGAGGTGCCACCAAAACTGTGGACACAGCTCTCCCTGTGTCCACAGAAATGCAGGGAAGACAGCCTGGAAAGTTTTCCAGGAGCTGCTGGCAGTGACAGTGAGGGTCCTACATGGATCTCCCCATGCTCCTGTCACACCAGGGCTCTCTCAGACCTGTGCCAGCCTGTGCACCAGACCATGCTGCTGCCTCCAGAGCAGAGCAGCCAGGAACACGTGGTGACTGGAGAAGATGGGTAAAGCTCCTGTCATTTTGGTACTTATCCATTGGGCAGGGCTTATCTAAAACCACTGCCAGTCCTTCCCTGGGGAAATGCCTTGAAAGAAATCAGGAGGTCCCCAGCAAATGTTCTTGCACAGGGCATGGACATCTAGGGTGTGTGAAGAGGCCAGGGGACAGATTGTCTTTCCTCCCAATTTATTTTCCTGTGCAGTGGTAACCTCTTGCCCAAGTGCATTGCACACATCTCTACACAGACATCCCCATCTTGTCTGCTCAGAAAAGGGCACAGTTTACCCCAAAGTTGTGCCAGATGGAACCACCACTGACACTGATTGGCCTTGAGACCTGTGATGGCTGCAAACTCCAGAATCTCCTTTCCAGGGAGGCAGTGTGTGTTTCCATCCCACTGCTTGCTCCTGAACCTTATTGAAGAATTCCCATCTCCTGTGAGCAAACCAACTCTGGCAAGAGATAAAGTCCAGTTTTAAAGAACTACTGCCTTGTCTTACAAGCACTGAAAATCAATGAAACTTGTCCTCACTCATTCAGACACCCTGTGTATTCTTCTGATTTTTGTCAGAACAACATTCCTAAATTCCTCTCTGTATCTAACTGCCAGCAGCTGGGGGTTTGCTATGTCCCAGTCAGTATTTCCACATGGGCTGGAACAGGGTGTGGTCCCCACAGCTGCTCCAGGGGAGCAGTGAGGGTGCCAGTCCTCATGCCCAGCTCTCCCCTCTCCCTCATGCTCAGGGCTGGCCCTGCAGCCACGGTCACAGCTGGAGCACAGCTGGAGCACAGCTGGATGGCTCTGACCCCGGGAACAGGCAGCACTGGAAGCACCGAGCTTCTTCTTAGACCACACAGGCAGTAATCATCTTCTTCTGGACACAGCCCTTCAGCAGAAGAGAGAAAATCCCTCTCCTTTTCCAGGCTCATCCCTGACCTGCTGTCTGGCCTCACTGCATTCAACATGATAACAAACATCTGGCTGAATTTCCCATCAGGCCTGTTCCTTGGTTTCCCTGCCCCAGCTGACATTTCCTTCCTCTCCTACTTTACAAGAAATTCTTATAATCCTTTCTACATGTTTTTCAGAATGACCAAGAATTAACAAGCACCTGTCTCCATGCTCTGCCTGTAACTATCTTTCAGCTTAATAGGCCTGGTGCTTCCACTCCCCAGTTCAGGGGGAAATTAAACAGAAACATGACATACCAGAATCTTGAGGTATCACACAGAAATTAAAAATTCTAAATGGGTGGAGAAGTCCAACTTTCCAGTGTGCAAGGCAAAGCATATTCTCTTTGCTAATGCTTGGGGGATTGTTTGAACCTGTTAACCTTTAGGAAGCACTAAAAATGTAATATTTAAGTTTTTTTCTTCTCTCTAAAGAAGATACATGCTTTTCTAGATTGTACATTAAAAACAGAGGATGAACTATCTATTTTTTAAGATTGCTCTGAAAACATATTTTAGTAATACAGCTGAGAACATAGGATATAATATTTAGGAGTTTTTCTGGAATGTTACATAGTATGAGCATCTGGAAGTTGTATTTAGGGAACTGAGTGACCTATGGAAATAAAGGAAAATGTAGGCAACATGGCATCAAGGAATAGCCTAAGAAAGGCTTCAAGAGTTCAGCACAGAAAAGAAAGATGACTGTGGGTTCTAACCTGCAAGATTAGCAACAAGGATTTAGTGATCTGGATGCTCTAGAGACCATTATATGAGCACACAGACAAAATGAAAGATACTTTGATCTACAGTTCCCATTTAGGAAACCCTAAAATTAGCTACAGTATATCTGAGGTGCTGAGTGTATCTCATAGACCACTGAGCAGGTCTGTAATTAACTTTGGTTCTTTGAATGCTAAAGGACATGTGATTGATTATCATTCAGACAACAGGCCTAGAAAATGCAGCTCTGTCATGGATATATGAATATATAATGCTCCCTGCTAATTCTAGTTCAGCTAGGTGCTTAATATTTGAACAAATTGCTCAATTTTGGAAAACACTATTTTTAATTTCAGATTGTAATATTAGGATACATTGGATAAAAGTGCTCTGGAGAATGAAACCTAGCAGCAAGTGCTAAAGACACAAGGCAAAGCTCAGGATCAGAACCAGGGGTTTCCATTCATAATCCTGACTCCAATCAAAGAATATTTGGGGGAATCCACTCAAACCAGCTCTGGCTAAGGACCAGAAAGTGGAATGGCCCAAGTTTGCCTGACTGTCTGCTCAGGCTTATGTCTCCAGTGCAAAGGAGACAATGAGCTGAGGTTAGGAAGGCACTAAATGCACCCTTCTGCCACATCTGCAAAGTACCACTCAACACCTGGTGAGTTGAAAAGTCCCCAGAAAGGCTCCCAGAGCTAAAAGTGGCCTGAAACTTTGGCAGAGTTTCTGGAGCATCCCATTGACAGGAAAAATTGGAGAGAGTGTTTTAACTCCTTGTTATTAGGCATTGAAAATTTTACTGTATTTCTCAAAAAAAAAAAAATAGCAAAAGGGACAAAATATTGAGGTTTCAATTCTCTTTACTGATCTTAGTCCCATTAAATTAAAAATAGTTGCTGAGAAAGGTTCACAGCACTTCAGCACAGAAATCTTATCTAATTTATATTACCACTAGGTGGCTCAAAATGAAAGCAAAAAATACACAACTCACTGCTCAATCCATGACCAGAATGAACAAACACAACTTAAAGACTGTCTCATAATTGTCATGCTTCAAAAATTTCTATAAATCATCAAGTTCCCCAGGTTAGTGATAAATACTCACTTGAGAGAGCAGAGCTGTCATAGCCTCAGACATGTTATAGCTCTTAAAGACAAATGTTGCTTGTGAATGTGTGGGAGAGCAACTTCCAAAAGAATAATTCGTATTTTTCTCCTTCTTAAAATCAATTTCTATTGAGTGAAGCTACCAAGTGACAGAGAGTGATAGAAGTTGTTTAAATGCATCTAAAGAACAGTGTTATTACATTACTATATTTTTATTTATTTTAACAAATCATCTGAACAAGTAACTTGTTTTGTTTCATAGTGATTGCCTTTATTTATAACAGCAGCTTATGACTTGGGGTTTAGCTTTCCATTACACATTGGTTTAGATTAAGGACAAAGCTTGCAAATCAAACCCATCCTTACTTGAAAGTAACTTAGTGATAGGCAAGACTCCTGGGTATAGATATATATCTGCAATCAATCAAACCTGCTGGCTTAACAGCACTTTGCTCTTTCCAGGTCAAGTAAAATAAATAGAAAGGACAGTTTCTGTAGAACTTCAAGAGGCAGATTATGTTATCTACTACCTTACAGCCAGCCATTATCCTACCACTGACATATGAATTGCCTCCTATTGAAGATAATGGGGCTTGTTAAATAGGAGGGCGTCAGACAGAGTGAGAGAGGGACATAGAAAGGATTTCTATTTTCTCTTAACTCAAATACAGTTAGTGCTGAATGCTGATCTCCCATTTCTTACACCAGGCAAGACAAGGTAGGAGCCACAACAAGTATCTCCTCACAACCATCCTCACATTTCCCATGCAAATAAAACACTCTCACAGAAGTTGTAATCTGGGCAGTTAAATTACTCTTGGACAATAAACATGCTTTCATGTGGTGGCTCACTGAGGAAGATTTTGGTACCCACATGTGATCATCAGGGCTATAACTGAGAACTATTGAAAGAAAGAGCTCTCCAAGGGGACAATATCCAGGCTGATACCAGATCCCACATACACAGTCTTCCTTGGCATCTCTAGAAAAAACAGCATGTGCTTGTTTTGTTCATCTTTCCTGTTTGACCAGCCACATTCAAACCTAGGGCACTGTTGTGCCAGCAGCTGAGATGAAGGTGAGGGCCTTAAAACCTGCATCAGGCTGTGGGATCTCAAATGGATGTATCCTTGGGAAAGGGAAGCTCCCCAGAGCACACACCAACACACCTTCAGTCATGGAAGGATAAAAACTCCCTCTGTCCTACTAAAATAATGGAAGGATCTTGCCTTTTCCCTCCTACAGAGAAAGGCATTCAGAGAGCAGCAATGCCAACATGAAGGACACACACAGAATAACACCCCTCCCTTAGAACAGACCCCTCAGCTGGAGGCATCAGTCTGCTGAATCAGATACACCTTCAAAATTTTCACAAGTGCTTTGAAAGTTGCCCTCTGGGGACAGCACCCCACTTTCTACCAGGGCTGGGTTATCCCCACAGTGCACACCAGCTTCACCCCCAGGCTCAGCATGTCCACATACTCTGGTCCTGGAACAAAGATACCCCAGATGGCTCTGAGCACCACCCCCTGCTCCCAGCAGAGGTCAGAGGCAAGAAGGTAGGAATGGCTCTTCCTTCAGGGATGCTGAGCTATCCACATGGCTTTATTTACCTGGCCAAAGTCTTTCCTTAAGAGTGAAATTTAGCACTGGCAAAATGCAACAGAGCTTGACTTCCATGGTACAAACCTTGCAGAAATGTCATAGGAGGCAAGTGCAGACCTTGTGCAAACCTGTTACAACAGGTAATAAACAACAAGATGTAGCAACTTGCTAGAAGAAGTTGTTACAAGTTCCCCTAGATATTTGTTTTTTCTAGCTCTTACATGCCTCTCATAGCTCTCATGTTTGTGAAACCTCTCCAACAGTCCTTGCTGGGGATGTCACTGGCTGTCCCCAGATCCACAGAGGCAGGCATGGGCTGTCCTGGGCTGCACACCAAAGCAGCATGCAGGAAAACCATAATCCTCCACATAACGACTGCACTTTTTGGCTTCCAGCAGACACATCTGAAAACTCTCACCTCATCAGTAGTATCTTGATAAGGAATAGCATCTGCTTGCTTTGTTTTGTATGCTATTGTTTTCCCGAACTTCCATTGTGCTATGGCTGTGTGTGCACACACTCAGCTTTGCTGTTCTTCTTGGTTATCTGCCAGCTCACCAATGCTGGGGCTGCTGTTGATTGAAGATCTGTCTCATTTTGAAGCACCACACACCCAGAACCCTGCTCCTGATGCAGAGCCCATTACAAGGCCCCTTTCCTGATTTTCAAAGCCTCCATGCCTACTTAATGCCTACAGTGACAAATTATTTGTCGTCCTCATGAAAACAAAAAAAACCAATAAATCCCGTGCTAATTTACTGAACCATAGGAGCAAAGTTGTGACCAGAAAAGGCTGAGCCTTAAGGCAGATCCCTGTCTTAAAAATGAGTACAGTGAAACAGCACTATGGTAGATGCAGATGCTGATTGTAACCCACAAGTTTCCTTCTGAAATGTGCATCTGGCCTGTAATATTTGCAAAATTAAGCCTTTACTCTTCAGCTAAGTGGTATACAGGCTGTGCAGATATTCAGGGTATTGTACTTGCTGTGTACCCCTAAAACAGGTGCTGGATACCTCTGGAGCTCTACACCATAGTTTCTAAATCCAAAATCCTCTCTGCAACATAACCATGACTTCTCACAGGATGAAGGAGTTGCTCTTGGAAAGCCTTCCTGCCTGGAGGCCAGCAGGGCCACCACCTACAGCAGAGTGAGAACAAAGGGGCAAAGTGAAGGATCAAGGATTAGTTCAGGCAAAGACAGTGCTGTAGTTCATGACTCCTGAGCCACTGGCTGGACTTTCCCACATCCAGCTGGCTGCCCTGCTGTGGTGTGGACAGTCTGCCCACTGTGGGCAGATGTGTGTCTGCTCTGCTGGAAAGGACAAGGAATGCCCTGGTGCTCTCTTCAAAACCCTCCAACTCCGAGGAAGGAGGAGGAATAGCAAAATGAGAACAAATGCATGGGAAAATAAGGTCCATGGCTTACTACCATACCTTTTTTTTTTTCTTTTTTTTTCTTTTTCCTTTCTCTTCTTCTCTTTTCCCCGTTTCAAAGAAAAAGACTAAGCAGGCATTTACCATCTTTCTTTTCTAAAAGGAGAAATGTCTGTTCCTACAGTGCCACCTTCAGTCCTTTTTTGCTTATAGTCTTAATTTTACCTAGACTTTAATTTTCTGAAGTTCTATTATTGCTGTTAGTAAAGGCTCAAATAAAAGAATTTCTGTGCATTTCTCTTTGACAGTAGCTCATATTGCTAAAACACAGCACTCTTCAGATCCTGGAGGCAATATCTGAACATTTCTGAACAGTGGTGAGTCTCTTGCATTCAAACATTTTCTGGACTGACAAAGCAATCAGTTGTTTGCTGAGAAGGTAATGGGTAATTAGGAGTAAAGGGAGAGGTACATTGAGCCAGTGTATTGCTAATAAGGTGGAGTTTTACCCAAAAAATGTGGTAGGTTCAGTGTATGTTGTATGTAAGATAAGGACCCATGGACATGAATGTCTATGATGATAACAAGAATTAATACAAGCAATAACAAATACAGGTGCTTCTGTCAGAGGATCAAACAATGGAGTTATCACAAAATTATGGCAAACATACTCTGACAAGGTCATGTGCAACTTAACATTTTGCTGAACAAGCTTATTCCCAGAACTAATAAATTTTATATCCAGATCATTCAGTGCAACTATAGCAACTGTTTTGTTAACAAATGCATGAACAGAATCTACAAGGAATGGGAATTACATTATTAATAGTTTTTGTAACTGGAGCTCATTTTTATGTGGGGATATCTAGTCAATAGCTACAGCTAAAGAAGTACAGTGTTGTTTCCAGGAAATAAAGCTGGTGTCACACTCCCCTCCACATACTGACAAAGAGGTCCATGGTTTGCTTCTCAAAAACCAGAATTTTTTGAAGTTCATTAAGTAGAAATGTTCAAGTCAGCACCTGTGCTGTGCTCACAGGTCTTGTCCCCAGACACTGAAGGTGCTGTTGCATGTTCAGAGTCTGCATCAAAGGCCACGGCTGACAGTGACCATGTGGCCTTCAACAGGCCACAACAAAAGGAAAGCAGAAGTTCCCACCTCATGGCAGAGCCTCACTGGAAGGTCTTGTGCCAGTGCTGACCATTGCCAGAGCTTCTGTCTTCCCTGTCATGATGAAAAGTGACACCCTTTCAACACCTTGGACTCTCAGAGGCAGCACAAATTTTCTCTCATTTTTCTTTCAACACAAATGTTCTCAGCACAGTCTGTGCTGGCATGAGGAGCTGAGGCCAGGGCTGTCACACTCCCCCTGCCAAGCACAAGGGTAAGGCTGGAAAGGAGCTGTTGTTCACTCACCTGTGAAGAAAGGAGCTGTAGGAGCTTTCCAAGGAAGCTGGGAAAGGCTGCAGCCCCATGCCTTGGGCATTCCTAAGGACAGAGAAGAGAGAATTCAAGGGAATGCTGGTTTGGTAGTCAGCTGCCAGAACTGTCTTTGTTTTATATTATGTGTGTACATACCTGTGTGTGTATGTGTGGATTATGGATGTAAATTTATTCAGACTGCAAAAATGGCTCCTTTTTCTTGCCAAAAACAAAGGTGGGATTCAGTCAGAGATTGAGGTATGTAAATTTAAGCACCTAATTGCAAACATTTATTTGTGAGCTGGGCATCTTAGCTCCTACTGCAGTCAGTAGAGATCAGCTCTGATTCAGCTGCAAAGCACTGGAGTTTGATGGCATTAAGATGCCCTGGAGTTTTTTTGCTGGCCTCCAGCTGCTGCTCCAGGAGACTTAATGTCTCCTGTAGGTCCTGTGCCACATCTGCAAGCCCCATCTTGATGCCTAAGGAAGCCTCAGGCATCTCAGTGACCACTTACTGCTGTTAGTGAGAGGGCAACTAAAGGGAACTTCTCAGTGTCTACCTCACTGTGGGCACACTCAGAGACCCCACCATCTCTGCTGAATATCCCTCCCCCAAGATTTGTAGACTGGATCTTCACCATCAATACTGGGAGCCTAGAAATCTCATCTATGAATACATTGGATGACTAATTTCAGTGTCCCAGGCTGAGTCCTGCCCAACGTGTTTGTCACTTGGCAACGCACGTTCTAGCTCGTGACTCAGTTCCAGGAGGAAGCTGTAAAAATCCAGTTGCTCCATGCACAGGAGAAGGGTCTCACCTTTCCCATCTCCCAAGGGATGTGTGCTGACAAGTGTGGGTGCTGGAGACCCCTGCTGCAGCTAAGGAGCAGGGAGAGAGTGAGCCTGAGATGGGCAGAGGGAGAGGGAAGGCACAGGCTGCTGCCTGTCCTGGTGCAGGGGACCCCCTGGAGGCTCAGGCAGCAGGGCTTTGCTAACTTCCAACTCTAGGCAAGCTCTGGGGAAGCAGTGGGACCAGCTGGGAATCCATCCAGGCCAATTGGAAAAGGCTCTTTAA
Source organism: Muscicapa striata striata (assembly GCA_030060385.1). NCBI lineage: Eukaryota > Metazoa > Chordata > Aves > Passeriformes > Muscicapidae > Muscicapa > Muscicapa striata. The sequence continues at coordinate 2,429,103 of JAREIS010000030.1, read as the reverse complement.
CTGTCTTTGCTCCTGACAATCATGAGGAGGCAAGAGGGGCTGGTGGGCAGAGATAGATGGTGGGTCACATAGACAGCACCTCTCTTGCTGACAATGCCTAAAGCACTGTGGGATGGGAGATGCCAAGGACACTCAGTGCTACTTTGTGTGGGCACATCTGGGGCATGTGAGAAGCATGGTAAAGACACAAAATGCAGATGTGAGTTCCAGGGATGCTCTCCTGTGTCCCTGAGCAATCTGATAAAGCAGTACACAGGGAGACTGTGACTTCAAACCTCATGCACACAGGTTTGCTCTAGCTAATAAATTCATGCCTTATTTGTCTCCTGCCTTGAAGCAAACATAGCTGTGTTCATTGCAAATGAATGTGACACACTGTGATTTTTATTTACTAGCATTTTATGCCTACACTACCCAGCATAAGCGGTTGAAAATGGTCTCTGGCACTGTTAGTTCAGACCTTAATGTAACTGCATCAAAGCTGACTTCTTCTAATGGACTGAAACACTGAAGTACTTCTTTTCATTTAAATCATTTGGAAAATGAACCTAGAAATAGAAGCACTTCACCCAAATGAAGCAAGTATTGTCAGAAGAGCTGCCAAGGCTCAGCTGTTTCCTTCCAGCAGCAAGAGTCAATGCACCAGGGGACATGGTCCCAAATGTGTGTCCACAATCCCTGGACAGTCCCCATCACAACTTCCCAAGAACAAGTTTATATTTTACCCCATTGTGTTGTAAGGGAATTACTTCACGTGGATTCTACCAATGATTACATGAAAAAGCTAAGTTTTTTTACTTGTCATTAAAAAGGATTTTCCCACAGCATATTACTAGAAATGTTCCACACTCAGGATGGGGTTCCAAAAAAGTGCATCTAGCTATCATCAGCTTCCAGAGGAGTGACCCTTCTCTTACTTTACTTCTCTGTACCATAAGAAAAAAAAGAACAGATTATTGTTTGTTTCTGTCTCCAAAATATGTCATCAAAATATCCACATATTTGCTATGAAAGTGAAGTTCTGTTCTAATATTTTTATCTAAAACATGAGAATAACAAAATGTCATTCATAGATGGCATCTGTTGTAAACTATTTTAAGACCATATTTAGAAAAGGGACTGAAATGTCTCTATCTACTGCTTTAAGGCTCTCTCATTGATAGAAGGTTTATTTGCACTTGTTCTGCCAAGTACATTCTGAACTCCACAGCACAAAACCCCTGCCTGTTAATTGACATGGTATTTGAGCTTCAGATTAATACCCTCTTGATTGTTCTCCTGACAGGACTCCAATGAACCAAACAGAGCAGCTTTGCCTGGGAGAAAACTCGTAAAACATGAATTGGAGAGCAAGTCCATAAATAGAAGTAGCTCAGATTGTATATCCAGTCCATCACAGTATTAAAGAAGTTCTCATTCAGGAAAAATGAGCGCACCCACTTCCTGCTGGAGACATTCATCCACCTTCAACTCAGCCCACTTGCTTCTTGGAACTGACATTAGTTCTAAACCAAACTGATGATCTGCAGCAGGGTGATTGCTTGAGTTTCATTTGATTTTGGGTTGGTTTTTTTTTCCAAGGAGGGGAATAATGACATGGTGGGAGAATGCAAGCCAAAAGTTATTTCCTTAATTTCTCAGTAAAAAGTAAAATGAGTAGAGTAAACACAAGCAAATCCATTTAAGCACAGAAACAAGGCATCCCAGGAGAGCACAAATGAGAGCTTATATAAGAGACATTACACACCTCATTATGGAATTCAAAATATTTGACAAGGCAAAGCCTGTTGAGATCTGTAAATAAAGTATGAATGTTGGTGCTTCAAGGCAAAAAACGAGAACAAGCAGATACCAAAGGATACAAAGGTGAGTTTAAACTCTCCATATAAAGTCTTTTAAAGCACTCTGGAGGTGCCCAAGTTTTTCAGTGACATCCTGTTCATTCAGTGCAGCAAAACACTGAGCAAGTAAGAAGCAAACCCGATTACTCAGAGTGTAGAAACACTGCAGTCAAATGATTACCTTGGTGTGTTAAGTGTCATTGTAGAACATAAAGCTTTTTGGCTGATGCTTAAATGAAAGCAAGAGGAATTTATTAACATTTTTATGAAGAATAAATACATTCTTACTTATAATTTAGCAGCAAGGTGATGTTGATAAAGGTCTAGTGCATGGAAGTGTCTCATCACTGAACCTTGTTTGTGCAAGGTTGCTAACACAGACTGTGCAGTTCTTAGCCCTGCAAGCAGATCTGCTCACTTGGTGGGATAACAAAGGTCTGCATCCCTTCACCTTTCATATTCATTTGAAGCTCAGAGCCCCCAGCTATCTCAGCAAGGAGAGATGGCAGCACACTCAAGAACAGAACACTTACACCCCTGCTACAGCCTGGTGTTGTTCCCAGAGACATCACAAACAGCTCCTAATCTCTCAAAACATAATCAAAGTTGAGTTTCAAGAGAGATTAGCTGAATGCTCAGCTCAAGGGCACTTTTTGAAGGTGAAGGGCTCAACAAAACTCCCTTGCTTGCAAAATTCGAACCTGCTGCAATATAATATGAGCAACAATTTTAAAGCACTGATAAAGGACAAACTAACTGATGAAACTGCCTGTTTCAATAGTAGTAGAAAAAAACAGGCCATGTCTTTACTTGTAACAGAGTTTTTGCATTTCATTTTTTAAAAGTACATGTTTGTCTAGCAGAACATACTTGGTATTTATTCTATTTCTATACCAATCACAGAATCAGACAACAGAGCATTAATGGTGAAACAACACATTATCAGATACCATACAGATTTACCTTAATGTAAGAACTTTACATTACACTCACACAATTCATCCATTTGCACTATTAGCAATCTAATATTTCTTGATTCATCATGCTTTTAGAAGAGGTTACCACTGATCCTAGTGCCAAAATTAAACACACTCACAGCCCTCTAGATAAAGGAAAATAATCTAATATTCTCATTATATAAAATAATAAAGTAATATAATAAGATCATCTCAAATTTTAAAAAAAGAACTCCAATGTTATATTGGGTATACAGTACAGACTTACTGTAACTGGTCTATCTTCTGTGCAATAGCAACCAAAGAAACATTCCCTGCAAAGCCTGTTACAGTTATATAAAGAAAAATACAGAAAGACATATGCACTGCACAACAGAATAAACTGAACAAATATTTTTTCTGCAGGAAGTCTGTGAGAGAAGTGCTTGAATGTCATTGCTAATTTGGATTTGGAAGCCCAGCTCATCCCTTTTGACATAGGTCAAACGGCTCAGGACTGTGACCCTGATGGGAGGAAGAAGTGAGTATACATTGGACAGATTGCTTTGTCCTCCTTCTTTCCCTCCCTAAGGCAAGAGAAATATCAAAAAAAGTTTCATCCTATCATAAGATCAGGAGACCACATAAGAGGAGAGAGTTTCACCAAAAAGCCACTTTCTTTGGTCTCAGCAGCAATTGCATGTCAAAGGCTCGACTGCAGTTTGAGCATGTAACTGAGCTGTCCATTGAGAATGGGGACTGTCTCTATCCCCACCTGAAACAGCACCTGCAGTTAAACTGGTCACAGGACTTTGCATTCAGTATTTCTCCTAAGACAGAGCTGCAGACATATCCACTGAACAAATTTTAACAATTTCAGAAATGAGTCACGTATGCAGGGTTTGATACAAGAGACCAAAGGTATAAATTTAAAACCAAACCTGCAAGGCAGCCAGGCACCCTCCCCCGGGTTTGGCTTTAGTCTCCAGCAGGTTTGGCAGAGCAGGGCTGTCAGTCCTGGGGCCTCATCCACAGCACTCCAGTGCCAATTCATCTCAGTTTTGCACTGGAGCACAATCATATGCTCTGGTTTGTTGTGAGTTCCTTTCCTAAAAGCTTGTCTGATTCAATCTGCCTCTGCCTCTGAACAACCATTGAACTGATGCCTCTAGAAAACTATCCACATTAACTCTTATGCCTCCTTTCTGAGTGGTACTAGGGATTAATCCCTTACTGACAATGTTTATACTTAGAGGGATGGATCTTTTTTTCTTGTATGCATTACCTCATAATTATTAACATTGGATTTAATGTGCCATTTCATTAATCAGTCGTCTGCTCAGGCAACTTCAGGTCAGACTACTCTGAAAAACTATTCTGTTCTAACATCTGCATTGCTGTCACTCATTTCATTTTTCAGATTTTCTTACCATAAGCTTTATGTCTTAAATGGCACAGTCATAAGCCCAAATCAGGTCATAACCCACCAAAAACCTCCTATTTTTTCCAACGTACAGCCATGGAACTCCTAAACATGAAGCAGGCTCAGGGCCCTCCTCCAAAAGTCAATGCCCTACATGCTGCTCCCCTGGTGCAGTGTCCCTGCCCTTTGCCATGTGCCCTCCTTGCTCCTGGGTGCCATGGGCTGCAAACTGAGGGACACAGCAGGGTGAGCTGAGGCACAGAGCCCTCATCAGCACACAGCAAATCTACACCCATCACATTTCCAGCCAGCAGCATGAGGTGGCAGCAGCAAAGCTGCCCCAGGCCAGCTGCACAACATCTTTGAAAGAGAGAGGAGCACTGCAGTCTGACTGTCCCTCCAACTCTATCCTTAGGGATATCCTTGGTATCAGGCTCTTGGGTTTTTGTCTTGGGCCATTGATGAAGACAAGGATCCATGGAAAGAGCCTTCTTATAAGTGAGAAAATTGCTCCTTCCATCTCCCACTGTCTTTTCAATTCTACCAACTTTCTTGGTATGGATGTCAGACTTTTAAATCTATAGTCTTTCAGGTTATTCCTCAACTGTTTTTTGAAGACCTGTGTCCCATTTGCAGTCTTTCATTATTTTATTTTTAAGGGCTTTAAACTATATCTCAAACAGAAAAATTGCAGCTACCTAAGGCTCCTGCATCAATTTGTTCTGGTCCTGGGAAGAGCTTAGATTCACTTTGCTGGTTTATGCCAACCAGTTTCTCATATACATCTCCAGCAAAGAATTTATCCTGTGGGAGCCTCACTGATCTCTCCTGTAACCAGCACTAATAAAAACACATAATTTAGCTCTGCTGCAAGGTCTTTCATAGGGTGCTTTTTCTACCCCTTCATCATCTATTGGTCCAGTCGACTTTCTGGGCAACTTTCTCCTTTGATGTTTTTAAAGCAGATTTTATAGCAGCTTTCACACCTCTATATTAACTCCCCCTCTAAACCCTCTCTGGCCTACTTTACTGCAGTGGGACACTCAACTTGCTACAGTTTATGATCTTTTCCATTTTCCTTGCTCAGATAAGACTGCCACATTTTAAAAAAATGCCTTTGATTTAATTTGGCAGTTTCCACTGCCTTGATGTTGGATCATGACAACATTTTGTTTTCCTTTCAATCTTTTAAACACTCTTCCCTGGTAGGTGGTATACATTCACTCCATGCTTCTAAAATGGTATGGAGCAGTCTCCACGCTGCCAACACATAATTTCCTGGTTTATTTAACCTTCTGGTTTCCTAAGTACTATCTTATTGATTTATTGCCTTCCTACTTTCCAAAAATCCTAAGTCAGCTGCACATTTCATCTCAAATTTTTGTTGCTTAAGAACAGAAAAGCTACACTAGTTTGAAAAACTATCTTCTTATGGGAATATCCAGCATGGACTCTTCCCAGAAGATCCTAGTGAAGTCAGTGGACTAGCATGATATAGGGCTTTGAGAAGCAGAGCCCTGCACACTTTTTCCCTAAAAATTTGGAATTTTTTTCATGTTGACTTTTATGACTTCATTGTCTGCCTATCTCCCATTTTGTTTTGGATATTTACACACCATAATAAATCATTTGAATTTAAACGGTAAAAATTAGGAACAGCTGGTTTTTTTCAAATTTATGGAATATTTCTTCTTAAGGAGTTTTAATTTTAAAATTCTTATATTAAAAAAAAAGACATGTAATTAAGAAGGAAATTTAATCTCTTTCTAAAGAGTAAATCTGTTTTCCATACACTATTGAAAGTAGTGTCTACCACACACAGCCTGAATTGCTGCTCTCAAATGACTATTTAAAGAGCTCACTAATTGTAATTTCCTCAGGATACAAAAGCTTGCTGTGGACTGGAAGAGAAGAAAGGTTTGATGGGTCCTTTTACTCCCATGACTCACTTCCTGACATGCATGAAGGCAATGGCACCTGAGCTGTAGTACAAATAGAGGGTAGAAACATCCTACAGCAGAATGTGAACTGTTGAGGTGTTAAGTTTTGCCTCTTGGGTTCTGACTTTAAGAACCCAAGGTAAGAGGCAATTTTTACCTCCTGAGGGAGCATGGGAACAAGGCTGTGTCTGAATTCCCATGACCTCGTGTCCCAGGTGACTCCTATGGGAAGAGGCTGAATTGTAGCTCAGCTCCCCTTTGGCCCACAGGCTCCAATTACCTCCCTGCAGAATTCCAGACCCTGCATACCTGCATTTTTCTTCAGTGGAATGTTGGGACACACCAGGGCATGTAGGTGGTCCCAGATTCTGCAAGACACTCTCAGGTACTGTGCTTGTGACCTAACCTGAGCACAGGATCAAAGATACTTCCCATCACACTGCTACAGCACAGCCTGGGACATCCCCCAGCCAGCACACAGGAAAGGAGCCCAAACCTGATCCCCCATCCTGCCCCAGGCAGGAGGAACCTGTCCCTGTAGGGAGAGCAGAGTCACCCAGCAGCTCAAGGACACACAGGGAGTTTGTGTTGAAAGTGGTCCTGAGGAAGGAACCACTGGTTTTGTGGCTCCTTCAGGTCAATAAATCCTGCATGCATGACCCACTCTCCTGAATTTCTTACCATATTGGTGTAACAATGATGTGATTTGTCTGAAATCAGTGAAGTGTCAATGTCTGCAACAGATAAGCCAGAACTGAAAAGTCACTTTTCCTCTGTAAGCCTTAATTGACCTTTCCTCCATACAGCTAATGGTTCCCATGGGTTTTGTAGTGTGCTGTTGGTTGTCATTTTTCTGTGAGCTGTCCTTCATGGTGGTCTCTGTATCCTCCTACTGTTTACACAGAAGGAGACTCTTTTTTTTTTTTGACTCTGTTTACACAGAGTCAAATTCTATGTGCTGGTTCCTGCAGTTTTTTTGGAACATAAAATCTGAAATAGCAGCCAATATCCCAGTGACCATGTCCAGCAATGACCAAACTTCAACTCCTGTTTCAAAATTAACATTGAAACCAGAACAACCACCTCAAGAGCAGGCATGTATGTCCAACTGCACGGGAGAGGTTTGCTTCTTTTTTCACACATGTGTAAAGGTGGCTCATGGCTCCCATCAAATGTGACACAATAGATTTTCAGGTGTATGACCAGGTTCCTCAGAGTTCCCACAAATCTGGGCTTCAGCTTGCAATGATACCTGCTATTCAAAAGGGAAGTGGTTTCAGCTGATCACAGGAGGCAGTACCAAAAGTGTGCAAAGAGGATGACAGAAAATGCCACTGCAATCCTGCCCATCCCCCGGGTCCCTCTCAAGTAGGCTTTGTTTGTTTCTTCTGAAATTTATCTCGGTCTTCTGCAGAGATAAGAATGGGACACAACATTACCAGGAGCTGGTGATTTTAATCAGTGTAAGATCTAAGTAGAGAGGAAAATAAAATTTGTTTGTGAGCTCAGCCTTTAGTGCTTAAGTCCCTAATACAGCTCTAAAATTACTCTGTTGGGGAAGGGGAAAACATTACCACAGCACTGAAGGTTTGATCTCTCCCACTGTACATGCAACAAAAGCTTAAACTTGGATGCATTTCAAACAAGGATGAAAAACAAAATAGCCCGACAAAGTTCTTAAAACAAGGCTGAGTATGAAGGCTAGCAACCACAACAGATTGCTTAATGTTTTTCCTGATGTTATTCCTTCAGTAATTTTATTCCCCCCCTAAAAGAAGCTCCATTAGAGGTGCCCTGAGAATGAACTTTTAGTTTTTGTCACATTTTCATGATCATGCTGCAGGTAGATTGTCAAGTGGCTCTAAGATTAAGCTGCTTTTGAATACCAAATCTATGTGAGACAGGACTGAAAAATGCTACAAGTTACAACACTTTGGCTCTACTTTTTCCAGAACAAAATAAAATTGCACAAGTTAATTGCACAAAGATCTGTAAATATTAAGTCTCAGTAAGAAAATCACACAATTCAAGTTTCAGTGGAAAAGAACCAGCTTGTACTCAAAGCCTACAGACATACTCCAATGAGTTAAAGTAAAATATCTCTGCTCAGAAATTACAACCAAGTTATGCTTTCTATGGCCATTCTGTGCTTCACTAGGTCTGGCTGGAGTTTTGAATACAAAACATTAATAACAAATTGTATCAGAAACATCAACAGAAGAAAAGGGATTTGTAAATGTCTCTACAATGCATTCCTTCTCTATCTGCAGTAGGAAATGCAGTCCTTTAATACCTCATCCAACTATTTGACCATGATGCTTTATAGAGCTGGTTTAGGAAAATATTTACTCAGCATTTATGTTTTATTCCAGTTTGGCATTTTCTGGAATACTTACAGCACTTCTGGAGAATAAGGACATATATTTCAAATACATGTCTATGGTCATATTATATTGAAATTTTGTACAGTTCTCCTACATACATCTTTCCTTTCTTATCCAGTTTACTCCCCACTAAATGAATGAGGGAAGAGAAAGATACAAGTTTTATTCTAAAGATACCTTCACAAAGGAGATCTTGCACGTTTCTTCAACTAGCTGAGTACAGATTTTCCTGCTGATGAACGATCCCTTAATTGACTTCATTCAAACCACCCCAGGTGGGTGATTAAAAGATTGATTAGGGATTTGTCCCCTGCCTGTCAAATCTGACTGCAGCTCACACAGACTAATAGTGCATCTCTCCTCGAGCTTGAAATGATAATGCACTGCTTGATTGACTGAAGTGTCCCTAGGTCAAATCAAATAGGATAAACTGATGCCACAGAACATCTCCTTGGCTGGCATACATTATTAGCTACTTTTCAATGCACAATATATTTATCTTCCATTGCCCTACAATATTCCATGACCACTGAATCAGAGAAAGAAAATCTCTTTACAGGTGGGGAAATGAAAAGGGAGGAAAGAAAGTAATCCACAAAAAAGATGGGTTTATTAACACTTGCTTACCCATCAAGAACCAATTTTCCCCTGGAAAGATTTTTCTCTAAACACCCACTGGGTTTCCACTCTCCTCACAGAAGTTTGGCATCCTTAACTAGCAGTTTCTGTCAGGACCACATGAAAGGTCATCACCTTGCATGCCCTAGTGTTCATCTAAACCTTTCTGGGAATAAAACATTTGAAACTAATGTTGTTCCTTTATTGCCTAGAATCCAGATCACGATATTGCAACAGCAGGGAAGGTAGGAGGTTGGTAGGATTAATTTGAACACAGTAAATGAAAGACTTTCTCCCAGGAGGAGATTCCCACCTATGTGTTACCTGCCTTCTGGGGTAAGGCAATATGAGGCTTGTTCCCCAAATGAAAAACTAGGAAATTATGAGAAAATACTTCTATTAAGTAGAAGCAATCAAAAAGTGAAATAAAAATACTCCTTGAAAGGAGATATCTCTCAAGAGAGATTCTGATTTCAGCTGGTGAAGAAGGTCAGTGTCAGTAAGAATGGCTGCAGCAGTCTTTGTGGCTGGTACCATGAGCTTCAGGACCAAAGATGCCTGCATAGGGATTTCCATATTCCAGTGAAACAAAGTCCCTAAAAGTTGAAAATGTGGATTGAGATGAGGGTGTTTGTTTGGAAGAGAAAATTTATTGACAGTATCAGCAGAAACTCAGTGAATTGTGACCCACTCAAAGCACTCAGTTTGCTGGTAGCCAAGGGGTGAAGGAGCTGGACTGAAGCAGTGTTTGCAGAGACAGAGGTGGGCATGAAGGGCCCTGCAGAGGCTGGTGCTCAGGAGGAGCTGAAGAATAATGGCCATTAGAGGAAACCCTGGGCTGAATCTCAGACTCTGAATAAAGCTTTTCCTTTTCTTTTCATTTTCTCCACAGAGAGCAGGCCTGGCTGACTGATTTGTAGAAAGCCACAGTTCAGTTTTCAGAAACCCCTACTACAATCTGAGCCATCTTCATCCCCTGGGCAGCTGAACTGACCTCTCTTGTGCTGGGATCATTGCTCATCTGCAGCTCTGTCAAGAGACAAGCTGAGTCCTTTCTCATAGGAATTTCTGAGATACAGCCAGCCATCACTGACCTTTCTATTAAAAACAACATTAAACTGATTTCTCAGGCTCAGTACTCCTTGAGAAAGAAATGCAAACTGCACATTTCTCAGGGAAGTGGCCACAAATAAAAACATGTATTTTAACATTTGTCATTTGCAGATCCATCTCCCAGAGTGGAACAGAATTCAAACCACAGGCTAAATACTCAGGCAGAGATTACAGCACAAGTTTTCTAGTATTGACTCATTATGAAATATGAAACAAGGCAAAATAAATGAGTGGTGTAACAAGTAATATGACAAAATACCACTGGGCATCACAAGCTGCCCTGTCACATTGCTAGGCAGTAGAAAGCAGCAGCCATCAGAAAATCAGGGCAAAGAGCATCCAGTACTCCTGGACGAGAAAGTCCACTCACCCCACCCCACCCCACCCCAACTCACTCTACACCATCCCACCCAGCAGAGCCCACTGCATTCTTGGGGAATACTAATGAGTAGGCAGGCTGCCAAATCAAGGCACTCTAAAGAATAAATCACTAAAAACAAGGAGAGATTTATTTCTCATCATTCACTTCCTACCAAAAACTTTGCTCTGCTTTCTACAGCAGTCGTTCTCTGCAGATAATTGGCAAAGCACAGCTCCACTGCTGGGAGAGGCATTAAAAGACAGGCATGAAAGGACAAGACTGGGGATGGGATTTTTATCCCTGCAATCAGATCCTGATAACATTTCAGTGTGCATACCACACAGCAGTCCTTGAAGTATCAAGGACTGTATTGCAAAATCTCAGAGTCCTGAATCTGTGCTAAAGCCTTCATGTTTTCTACCATCTGCAATGAGCTGAAGCCACTGTATCAGCTTGGGAAGCCTCAGGTACTTCAGCAGTTGAGGAAAAACATTGCAGCAGCTATTTTGTTGGGTTTTTTTCCTTTTGTAAGGAGGACAAGTGGTTTTGTTTTTAAACCTTGTAGTATTTCTGCTTTTAATGTTAACTTCTCTGGTTTAAGCAGGTTTTCTTTAAATATTATGCAAGTATAATCCCAGCTGGCAATTAAGTACCACCCAGTGGGGAGGAGAATTGATCAGCTGGAAGCCCTAAGAATATCAGCTTTAGAAGGGTCCTTCTAAAACAAAGTGTCCTATGGCCCTGTTCTAAGTTCATCAGAGACCAGGAAAAACACCTCTCTCAACCTGAAGCTATGGCTTTATTTCTCTGTTTTAATTAAGGCATACTTAATGCTCAGTACACTGCCTACGCTTTTGTAAAGGCAGATATGAAAAGCAAAATTATTAATGACTCACAATTGACATTTCTCCCTTTTCTCCCAATTAAAAACATTTCCAATCATTTGTTTAATTTAGCCTAATGGTGGTAAGACCTAAGACCATTAAGTGATACAAATGAAAGCAGGAGTCACAATGTGTAGCAGCTTCTTCACATTACTCTAAAAGCTCATAACTTTAATAAACCTTGAATGTTCATTAAAAATGAACTCAAATAGTCTCTTTTTTGTCCTGTGAATTTTATATACAATGCTTAATGATTTACTCTGCTTAAGAATGTCCATAAATAAAGTTTCTGTGGTATCAGAATAATTCTAGAAGCAGGTTTTCTTTAAAATTATGATAATGTAGTGATGAACACCTGATAAGGGTGGAAATGTAACAATTCACTTTCTTTGCAGATGGAATTGGTTTTTTGTAGGAAAAAAGGTTCATCTTGTGTTTTCCTCCATTTGAGCTGTTTACTGATTTATTTTGATTCTTGTTCTTGATGCATGTTTTTATTATGCAGCACTTCTGTGTGTCTGTCGTGGCCTTTTGCTTCAACAGCTAAGTTAGAGAGATCTCTAATGTTAATATGAATTTATTTGTGTTGTTTTGGTAGTGTCTTAGATTATAATGCTATTGCATTCAAAGTGACATTTTATAAAGAATGTCTATTCTATTTCAATTTTATTTCTGTTTTATCCAGTATTGCCTCCAGGCTGAGAGAGACCTTCAAGCTAAAGGTTAATGCTGACATTTATGGTTCAAGATTTTGTTTATACCCATGACCATGTAAATACAAATTAATCTCATTTCCATATACACTTGGTAGCAAAAAATTTTCACCACCACTTTGTATGTAGCAGACAAATGTTTTACTGCTGTTACTCAAAAAATAATGATGATAATGAGCAACTTTTGAGCAGAGGCCAATTGCAGAGCTCTCATGGCATTATGCAAACTTTGAAAATGTAATTTGGTTACCGAAAATCCTATTAAGCTGTCATACATAATATTTCCCCTCACAGTATAATTGATTATTCAAATATTTACCAAAGATATGATCTTTTATGATTAACTTTTTCAATTTCCTCATATACTTATTAACTTTAAACTTCAAATCATAACTTTGGTAGTTAATGATGCCAAAATATTGAAATGCACTTGACCACATTGAAGAAAACAACCTGAAACCATTCTGTCAAATTGAGTCAAATATCTTTTGTGTATTTTCTGTTTCCTGTTCAAAATCCAGTAAATATAACAAGTTGTTTCTTTAAAATCATACATTACCTTAATACTGTTTCTGTAATCAGACCTTTACAACTACAATTCTTGTATGCACGTTAGAGTAAGAGGCTTTGTTACCAGATTAGAATTTCATCCTTGTTCAGTCTGCAAATATGTGCAGGCTAAAATTAAGAGTCCTCTAAACTGAACAGACATACCACAGACTCACTTATCCCATCAGGATTAGCCTCCCTTCATATGTAAATGCAACAAAGAAAATAATGAAATTATTATTTTTCTGTGGTTAGTTTATGTCCAGCTCTTTTTGGACGGTAAATATGATACATTGTCTTTTAGCAATATCAAGAAAAAACTTGAAAACAAGTAAGTTTAATTCATAAATCAATTCCTATTGCACTCTCCTTGCACAATGGCCAGCTGGATGTGGCTGATCTGCTCAGTCCAACATATGGCTTCAGTCAGTCAAGGGCTTCCCAGGGGCAGCGTCAATCACAGGGGCAGAAGAGAGCAAAAAAAAAGAGAGAAGAGGCTCTATCATCTTCCTGACTTTGCTGCTGCTCTTCCTTCTTTCCTTTCCCTCACCTTAGCTACAGTGCTTGTATTGACTGCCTGCTGTGCAAGGGGGAGCCAAACTGGGGAATGCCAAGCCCAGCTATTCCTCCCAAACACTTTACACTGTCCATGTTCACCAAGGCTGTTGTTCAATAGGATTTGGATTACTGCACTGGGCACAGGACCTAGAGAATCCACTTCTCTTTCCCACTGCCCTGCCCAGAGCCACTGTGGTTGTGCTTCTGCAGCTGTTTCAGGCTCTTGCACTGTTTTTAACCCCCTGCTTGGAAAATATAAACATGGCATTATGTTAGTGAAGAATTAGAGCTGATAGGTGTCATTTCTGCATTCAGAGAGCTGAAGATTTTAAAAATGTATTTGGCAAGAGAAAATTATGACAATCTAAATGAGTTTGGATTTCCTCACTGTGTGATGGAAGATCACACACTGCTTTGCCCTGTGTGCTTCTCCTCTGTTAGTCATGCACTGCACTACTTAGAGACCACAAGTCACTGGAAGGGGAGTCTTCCAAAGAGTAAACAAGACTACCACGATACCACTTATTTTCATAGTGATACGCAGAGCCACCTAGTAAGAAGTAGAGTCTGTCCAAGCAACAGCACCAGTACTTAGGTTTATTAATTACCTTACCTTCCTAGCTGGCTCAAATCCTCTTGGAAACCTCATCCAGTCTTTTCAGAATAATCACCATGCTGCTTATTTTTCACATAAAGGAGTGATAGCATTTAACAACCACAACTTCCTTAATGTTTTTCTTTTAAAGGAAGAAAAAAAAGTCCCTTAAAACATTTTTTCCTCAATAAGTTCTAAATGGAAGCATAAGAGAAATTTCAGCAGAGAAGCAAAAGGCCCTAACCCCAACTTTTGAAGCAAGGACAGCACAAATGAAATGGAAGTCCCAAGCCTGTCCCAATTCAATGCACATTTGGAGTTTATGTTGTAAACTTACAAGCCTAGTTGGAAACATACCAGCCTCTTGCATAAGCTCAGAGGCAATGGTTAACTGGCTAAAATACTTCTCATTGCTGAATCCTTTATACTCCATAGGGTGTGAAAAATTCAAGTGAAACATGCCTTACTAGTCATGCAGGATACATTTAAATTCATGACAAAATAACAGACATGAATAATTTTTAAGATGAAATTTTAGAAAAAAGTCAACTCTGCTGAAAAGAAATCATATAAAGCTTGTATTTCATTTGGCTCATGGTTCTACTAAGTTAAAAAAATGCTATGTTATTTCTGAATCTATAATTACTGTCACAAATATATTTTGACCTATGATAATGAACTGACTCTTTGTGCATGTGTGTGTGCGTTTGTGTGTGCACATTACTGAAACACTTTGTTTTCAGAAGCTGGATGACACAATATTAACTATAAAGTATACCCTCAAGCAGTAAGCTGGTGCTTTGACTAAACTACTCACATCATTATTCTGATCTCCTCAGAAAATGGGAAATAGTCTAGCTTACTTTGTTCATTTGCAACAACTTATTTTGCATTTTTGCAAGCTTTCTGACAGGCAGAATGGATTTGTTTATCTGTTTACAGAGTGTTTAAAACAATCTTTATTAGGGCTCCTGTATGTACTCCTATACATAGTATGTATAGGCATGTAAACCACCAATTTATTTGAGGCTGTGTTTAGGCATACATCTACCCTGTAGGTCCTGATCAACCCTGCAGAGTTTGTATTTATCTTCTCAAAGAGATAGACACACTTGCAAAACAAAAGGAAGACCAGTGGTTTGAATATTTTTTTTACACGGAAACATTATCCCTTTGAGAACTGGATGAACTCCACAATTTCTGATTTATGAAAAGGAGGAAAAAAAAGAAGAAAAGAACCTTCCAGTGAAATCAAACCACCATATTCAGTTTTGGTTTTCAGGTTGAAGACCAACACCCTTTATGGTTCTAGGAAACTCAGAGGCTGTTAACAAGATCAGATGCAGACATGCAGCACTCCACAGCTCGATAATTTAACATCAAAATACCCCCTCACAATCCAATTGGGGCTGCAGGAAGAGAAGTTGATACATGATGAACATAGATGAACACAAAAGCTGGAATACATCAACCAGCTCTAATATTCAAGCTGTAAATTCTTCAGGAAAGAATCTCAGGGACAAGGATACAGCCTCTGTTACTGACATTTCTGACTTTAATTTCTAACATAATATGGTCAGAAAAAGAAAAGGCCAGCAATAGCAAGAAAGCAGAATACACAGCTGTGATGTGTTCTTTGAAGGTTTCCTTCATGGCAAAGCTGCACCCTTTTTTGTAATTGTCAGTACACTTACAACCCACCTGTCTGTGGTTCTTTGCATTTACATGCTCCACCAGGAAAAAGTGAGACTCACAGAAAAACATCTTCCACTTTGAGACAAAATATAGGAAAGATTCAGGAGAATTATTAGCCTATGGACAACCTGACTTGCATCCTACTTGGAACCAGATTCTACAGAGGCTGCCCTAGGCACAAAGTCAACCAGACTTCAGTACTAGGAGGAGGTGGAGTGAAAAGCCCAAGCATGAGAGATATAAATCCTAAAACTAGTAGAAGAGGAGACATTGAAAGAAAACCAAAAACTACATTTCACCTAGAATTTCTGCAGTGCTGAGTACAGTCTGTGTGCAAATATTAATCATATATGCACTAAAATGCTAACCACATCTTTTTCTTTAAAGTCCCTTTTTAGTCAAGTCAGCTGCAGGATGTTTCACCTTGAATGTATTGCTGGGTTAAGCTTTTCATCTATTTCCATTTGAGTAATTTCAGTTTCGGGCTTTCAGTGCTCATTCAGTATCACTCACTGTATAATATTCCACTTTACTAACACCAATTACTTCATCCCTTTTACATCAAAAAACAGTGATCCCTCGCCATTGCTGTAATTTAACTTCTATGACTGCAACAGTATTTAACAAAGTATTGCTGGTTCTTATAATTTGTCCTAAGAAAATGATCACTGATAAAATATAGAACAGAGAACTCATGCAGGATAACTTTGGCCATTTATTGCTGCTACTAATTACCCTAACCTTCTTATCATAATTACTTATTGGCCTACTTACCCAGTTATCCTAACCCCACAGCCCTGACTTCCGCTATCCTCAAATTCAGGGCTAGGAAAGCTTAAGTCTTTGTTACTGACACTAAATACAAACTGAAAATGGAACACAGTGAGCAGTAATTCAAAAAATACCATTTCTCTGACAGCTGTTTTCTTAGCAGTAACCATAACCACCATGAGCTTTCAATGGCACAAGGGAGAGTTTGTGGGAAGATCTTTGATAGACCAACTGTTACAGAGGGGAAAAAAAGCTTGCAGACAGGCAACCCTTTCTTCAAACAGGGCAGTGATATTCAAAGCTAACTGCAAACTGAAGAAATCCCTGCGATTTTAGATTGGAATGTTAATCGTCTGAGAGAAAAGGTAACTGGAGTCCCCAGGACAGTGCTAATGAGGCCAGAAGGTGAGATGGTTATCTCCTGCTGGGAAACAGGAGCTCCAGGTCATTACTGCCTATGGAGCTTGATGGAAAGCCTTTTTCTCTATTTACACACAGTTGTAGGTTCTGTTTCTGTAGGTTCAGCTTCATCTTTTTGACAGCTTTTTTTGCCCAGGACTGAGAGGCACGAAAGGGCAGAAGCTGGTGGTGAGAAATGCTTGCAACAGAGAGCCTGGGATTCCTGCCTGAGTGCAGAAATGATTCTGTTTAATCTCTGCAGTTTCCCTGAGGACTGTGGTGTGTGGGGTGAGATGCAAGATGTGGAAGGGTGCCCTGCACAGCCAAAGGAAACTGTAGATTCATGGGAGACTGCCCTTTGATTGGGACACATTGCAAGAGAAAGGGTTACAAAACAGATCAGCCCAAGAGTCAATCCCCTAGCTGTGAGAAGTCACATGTGGGGAAAATTTCAGGGGGAAATATCACATGTGCTTGGCCTGTCCTTAGTGCTCCTTCCAGGTGTCTACTTACAATTACTACAGGAAAAAAAAGATCAGTGCTGCTGACTGCTCTGAATCAATGGAGGTTCTGCTGTGTTCCCCTGCAGAGTGTGAGCACAAGATCCTGATCCTGACTGTCACAGCTGGGTGATACTCCCTTTGCTGATGGGGCACAACTGCATCCCTTCCCTGCAGATATTTCTTTTTTTCCTAATGGCAAGTTAAGTGACACAGGTGTTTGAAGCTGAAAGAGGAATTCTTGGAAGGAATGGAAAAAATCCTGGAATGGATTTTTTTCCTGATATAGGTCATAAAACTTAAATTATTTTCTGAACTGGTTCCAAGCTACCAAGAATGTACAATTATTAGAAGTATAGCTTGGTATTGAATTCATAGCTCTGAAAAATACAACCATTTCAAAGGGATGTTGTTACTAGGAAAAAACTTTTTTACATTGTAGCACTAAATATTGGAAAAGTTAAGCTCGGATACCACTCACTTGGGTCCAAGGGCTCAACTGTTTGCTGCAAACCTGTCAGGTTTCCTTGAAGAGGCTGCTGTTGCAGTAACTATTTTGCAGGCACTGCCACACTGACTGCCATTATCCAAACACATTTATCCATCACGAGAGGAATGGAGTTCTTAGTCTTAACTATATGAATGAGAAGTTTGAAAACATTAGAACTTTTACATTACAATGTCATTTTTACAACATGAACATTACAAGAAGCACACTTTCATATGGCTTTCAGCAAAATCCATGACCTTTAGGAGCCATCCCATATATATGGCACTAAAAGCTCACTAAAAGTCTATTGCCTTCTTTAATTAATGTATAGTTGAAAATAACTCCAAAATGTTTTCCATGTAAATTCTAATTTTTGTTGAAATTAACATTAATTAATTAAAGTAGTTCACCACATCAGTGTTTTTTTTCAGTGTGCTGTAAATCTAAACCTTGATTTTCCCCCATTTTAGCAGCAACAATAGGTGCTCTGAGGGTGTTTATAATACATGTTCTGGGTGTGTTTAGGAATTCTGGCACCAATAATGCTTTCTACATCAGCCAAAACCACATCTACTCACACGGTTGGAAAGTGCAAACCCACATACTTATATCTTTGCAAATCAAGCAATGTAACACCTGAGACTGCTTGTGCTTTTAGTTGTTAAGAGAGGTTTCTAATCCTTTAATAATGCTCCCCTCAAACTGTAATGTAATCTCTTAATCACTTTAAGAAGCTACTGAATTCCTCTGTATAAGCATCTGTTTGTAGTGACATATGTAACAAATGAAGATGGTGTTTGTTTTCAAGATTGTGGACTTTTGTAGCATATTAACTGAAGGCCACAAAAATGGAAGGTAACTGTGTTTAGCCAAAAGCACGCTTAGCTCACGCTGGCTGTTAAGATTGAGCTGCAGTTCTGCTTGACTAAAAAACTTGTGAAGAGCTTCAAAGAGTAATGAAACACAAGACACATCACAAACAACATAACTATTATTCTCCTTCCCATTATTTAGGTGTCTGATTCATTTATTTACAGGTTCAGCACTGTAAGGAACAGGAGCTCTGATCATCAGAGAAGTAAGCAGGAATTGTTGTTACAATGATATGCAGCCCTATGCGTGACACTTATTACAGGGGACCAGTTTTCCCCTGGGTTGAAATAACACAGCAGTACAGTATTTCAATATATATCAGTGCTGGTGGAACTAAAAGTCAAAGGTACACGGCACGACTCACTTTTCCCTTTCTATTTTTAAAGGTATTTGTGTTGAAGATTATGCACCTACTGCTTGAGAGAACAACATATCATGGTACTGCTGTAAACAAAATTGTTTACCCAGTTAAATGACAATAAAAAGACTCAATCTCACCTGTCAGTGGAATCTAACATACTGAGGGTGTTTAATCTTGTGTTTTTCAGAGGCATTAAAAGAGATGCTACAATAAACAACACATAAGTTTAGGGGAAAAGGGTTTGTGAACATGTTTCTATCTCTAATAATGTTTGAGAGATCAAATATTTCACCCAGCAAAGTAAAACAAATTTGTGATATGAAATAGGCTGAGAGAAGGGAACTTATTTTGCAAATTATTATTAAGCAAAGAGCTGGCACATTTTTCTGCCATTGCCAAAGTACAAACAGCATTGCTGGCCCTACCAGAAAGGGATGACGAGTCTCTGTCTCTTTGAAAGTTGAGAACTTCACTGAAACAAATATGGGTTTAATGACAATTATATGAATTTGTTTTAATGTAAATTGAGTTAAAGACACCATTGTGTTCAAATGCAAGACATTGTCATGGTATTATGTTCATTAAGGCATTTTATTTCTTACATATTTGAACGAAATATACTTCTCTTGGCTTTTATAAAGTGTTTTCAGCATCCAGTTAGTAACTAGATCTATTCTGTATGTTTTCTCTTTAATCTGCAAAGATCCATGAGGAAATGCTGCATTTCTCTGTTACTAAATTGTTGAAAATGAATGCCATATTTTAGTATATAAATAGACAAATGCATAAATATCTACTCAAAAACAAATGCAAAGCAAGTTTGACAGAAAAGGGTTACAGTCTAAAGGAAAACAGAATGAAAAATTAGAAATGCCAAATGTTTCATTCTCATCTATCATGAGTTAGCAATCTACAAGCACAGAAAAATAAGGAAAAACAAAGTGCATGCATTGTATCTACCATGACTCATAGCAATTCTATTGTACTTTCTGCTGTTTATAAAGTCCTTCAGTTGTAACTCATAGAATCATAAAATCATAGACCCATAGGATGATTCGGGTTGGAAGGAACCTTAAAGATCACCTCATTCCAAACCTCCCATCCCCAAGGGCCAGGACAACTTCCACTAGACCAGGTTTCTCAAAGACCCATTCAAGCCTTCCAGGGATGGGGCATGCACAACTTCTCTGGGCAACTGTGCCAGTGTCTCACAATACTCATAAGAATTTATTCCTAATATTTCACCTAAACCTACTCTCTTTCAGTTTCAAGCCATTGCCCCTTGCTCTGTAACTACCTTTAAAAAGTTCATCTTTCTTGTGGGCTCACTTTAGGTACTGGGAGGCTGCTACACAATCTCCCAGGAGCCTTGTCTTCTCCAGGCTGAAGAGCCCCAGCTCTCCCAGCCTGCCCTCATATGGAGCTGTTCCATATGTTCCATATGGAGCTGTTCCAGACCTCTGATGACCTTTATCACTCTCTTCCACATTCATTCCACCAGGCCCATGTCCTTCTTGTGCTGGGGACCCCAGAGCTGGAGGCAGCACCCAGGATGGGGTCTCATGAGAGCAGAGTAGAGGGGCAGATTCACCTCCCTGCTTGCCAAGGTCCTTTTGGTGCAGCCCAGGACACTTTTGGCTTTCTGGGCTGTAAAAGCACATGGCTGGCTCATG
Organism: Muscicapa striata striata; assembly: GCA_030060385.1. Taxonomy (NCBI): domain Eukaryota; kingdom Metazoa; phylum Chordata; class Aves; order Passeriformes; family Muscicapidae; genus Muscicapa; species Muscicapa striata. The sequence goes on along the minus strand of JAREIS010000030.1, from coordinate 2,408,427 downwards.
CCCAGCCTCTCACCCACCAGCACCTTCCCAGGGCTGCTTTGTCCAACCTGTGCTTGTGATAGGGATTGCTCCAACACAGGTGCAGCACCTTGCACATGGCCTTGTTGCACTTCATGAGGTTCTCACCTCATGTCAAGCTAATTTTGTGAAAAAGTTGTTCCCTGCTTCTCTAATAGGTATTAATTGAGCAAGAGCAATTGCCTGTCACAACCATGAGCCACTGATGAAGCTCTGGATAAAGCTGTGATACTGCAGGAATCATAAGTTACAGTTCCCAGTCAGGATGAAAATTTTGTAGGGTGTCATGTAGACTACAAAATAATTCAAACTAAAAAGAATTTTCAGGGTAATGCAGCTTTTCAAAACCATAAAATAATATGCATGTCACAAAATGCCACATTTCCAAGGGGTCAGAGGCATCATATCCTGTCAGACCTCATGTTTCCAGGGAGGGATAACTAAGACACAAGTAAGCTCACCAACTGCTCAGTTTATCAGGTGTCTCACTCACTTCCTCTCAGATCAAGCTGCAGGCTCTGCACCATCAGGATATCTGGTGGTCTCATTTCTCTGCAGTGTCTACAGTTCTGATCTCTCTGGCAATGCTAGCAAAGCAGAACATGATGCTAAAATCACCTTTGTTACAGCTTTTGGCAGTTACCAGTGACTATGCAATGAGCTGAAGTAATTTAGAACTGTAGAGTTTTAGAAAAAGCAGGACTTAAAAAAGTCATCAGATCTTTCTGCTGCTGCCTAAGCCTCCTTGGCCATGAACCAGAAGAGTTGAGCTTTGCCAGGCCTGTGCAGAACCATCCCTGCTTCTGCTCTACCCACTCCCTGCCTTCCACTACAGCCTTTCTGCCAACAGCACTGAGATTTGTAGTGCTATGAAGGTTTGTGGTTGTAAACTTGTAATCTGTTTAAGCTGCTCATGCAAACAAAAGGAAGACAACTTTGTTCCAAATGACTGCTAGATCATTAATAGGGAATCTAGCTCCTGCTAGGATATCACCAATAAAAACAAGGCTTGCTGTTAATAAGAAGTGTTGGTGTGTCCTCTTGAAAAACAGCTGCCACTCTGTGACTCAGGGGCTTTAGATCCAACATTGCTGAAGTGGTAATCGTCACTGGGAGAGATGCATGCAGCAAGGGAGAGGGAAGAGGCACTGGGATCAGACAACAAGGGTAGGTTGGCAGAAGGACAGGGAGAAGGAGCTGAGAGGGTGTTGTGGTTGAACACCAGCCAGCAACTGAGTACCATGCAGCCATTCGCTCACTCCCCCACCAGCAGGATGTGGGAGAGAATCGGAAGAGTAAAAGTGAGAAAACTCGTGGGTTGATACAAAGACAGTTTTATAGGAAAAGCAGAAGCTCTAGATGCAAGCAAAGCAAAACAGGGAATTAATTCACTGCTTCCCATGGGCAGGCAGGTGTTCAGCCATCTCCAGAAGAGCAGGGCCCTATCACATGTAATGGTGACTTGGGAAAATAAACACTGTCACTCCAAACATCCACCCCTTCACCCTTCTTCCCCCCACTTTATATACTGAGCATGATGTTCTATAGTATGGGATGTCCCCTTGGTCAGTTGGGGTCACCTGTCCCAGATGTACCTCCTTCCAGCACCCCCAGCCCCCTCCCTAGCCTGGCAGTACAAGAAGTACAAAAGGCCTTGACACTGTGCGAGCACTGCTCTCCAATAGCAAATATCTCTATATTATCAACATTGTTTTCAGTACAAACCTAAAACACAGCCCCATATGAGTCACTCTGAAGAAAATTAACTCTACCCCAGCCAAAAGCAGCACAGGCAGTAAGAGCAAAGTTAGAGGTGCAGCAGAGGGAGGTGGGAATACAAACTGGTGGGACAGTGACAGCCCTGCCTGGGACGATGGGGAGCAAAAGACACATATTTCAATTAGCCACAGCAAAAAACCATTTGCTGCATGTGCATTGGGGCTGCATTTTAATCTTTTGAGTTTACACGTGATTTTGAAAACAGACAAATTTCTCTTAAACCTTCAGGAGGGTGGCGGAAAAAACCCCAAAAAACCCCAACACCCTAACAGAACCAAGTTTGCATGTTTCACAGAAATATGACTGTGGAACATCCATTATTTTAAACCACCCTTCTGTGCTCTGCAGTTGTAGTGTAGGTGGGAGGTGACGATTTAGATCTTTGAGTCCCAAGAACTGGCAAAGCAGGCAAGTCATATTAGCTTGGGGCTGGAAAGCAGCTGTTATGTAATTCCCTCTCATCTCCACCAGAACTGCTGAGAAGTGGTTTATGTTATTTACAACTGCTATAACATTTCCCTGCTTGTAGTCACCATGGCTTCCTATTAAAAAGCAATTTAGTTATATATGGAAGTTTTATATGTAATATATAACTCTCTCCCGGGGCCACATATTTCTCATACAATTATTGCAGCTTGATATTGCAAGATTGTTGTATGGCAGCTATGCACCAAGAAATACCTTCAAAAAAAGTCTGTAGAGTTAAATCCTTAAAAACTGACCTATGCTCCCAAGTGTTGAAAATGAACCTTGTCAGAGTGGCCAGTCCCCTGTGTATGCCCTGGGGAGAGAGCAAAACAACCCTGGGACTCAGGATCCTACTCACCTCCTTCAGAGACCTGCTCATTCCTTCTGCCTAGCAAGCCCCATCTGTGATGCTGCTGCCCCTGCTGAGCTCAATGGCACCTCTGCACAGCACTCTGTTCTGCAGAGCAAACATTCCCCAAAGGACTAGCACAGTAATTTTCTTTCTTCATCTCACTGGGCAGCATAGAAGGAAGATAAGTCAAAAATGGCATTTCAAACATGGTACAGGTGATGATTTACCTCCCATACAGCTGTAGCTATTACATTCTCCCTTTCAAAGATTTTATTTCAAGAATCTGTGTAAACAGACCCTACATTTAATTCCTCATCTGCAATAACTAGAGGCAAGGGCTGATCTTTTGGGAAGGTGACAAAGTACAGGGTTTTGCTGGGATGAACTTGCCCAGCAGCACAGCAGCAAAGAGCTCAAATAAGCTCCATTCTCAACTATTTTTCCCCTGAAGAAATTAGATATGGAAATTTACAGTAAACCTCATAAGAACAAGAAATGTCATATTTTTATAACATCCTGTTCACATATTTCCCATTCAGAATTCCCTTACTATTTATCAAAGTTAACCCAGCTGTAAACACAGCTTTCAAGCCTATAAAGGTGAAATTAATACTCTTTTAAAGGCATGCTTTTCCCAGCCCTGTGCTTGAATTACACCATAAAGGTCGTGAAACTGAAAAGACATAAATCATGTTTTATCAAATGAAAATTTCTGAAATACATTTTGGACTTGACTCCCAAGAAACTAGGTCTCTGTTCATATTTAATCTCAAGGTAGGAAAAGGAAATATATTGCAAAAAACATATAAAAAGAATTTTTTATGCAATGAAACAAAGGTAAAGTTATAAATGAGATATAAAACCCACAGGTCAGGCCAACAGAAAGTGAAGCTGCCTCACATGCTGCACCTTCATCTCAGTGACAGATACATCACTTCCACTTTTGTTGGCACATTTTTGTTGGCCGTCTCTTCAGCACATTTAGCAAATGCATCAGCACACACTCAACACGAGAAATATTTGACAAGAATAAGGCTCTCTAAAGAAGGCTTCCAGTCTGAAACTATTTTTTCCAAGTGTTAGTCCTGTTACTAGTGAGAGACTAGAAATCCATTCCTAACCTTCTTGGTGTGTATACAAGAATTTTTGTATATTTATTTTATTGATTTTTTTTTTTTCTTTCTCATCCACAATCTGTATGCAAAAAAGTATCTATACACAAGGCCTGGACTTTTATCACAGCTTCCCTTAAACAAAGTTAAAATGTCCATGTCAAGACCAAATTTCAGGTGTCTTTTTTCTTGGTTTTAAGCAGTCATGGAACATTCCCTACCATAATGTGCAACCTTCCTTTCCTTTCTAGCTCTGATAGTATTCATTAACATTAGAAACAATTCCTAGTATTTCCTCCCTATGCTATGGGAATAAACACACAAAGTTAATGAGGGGATTAAATACATAATGGTGATAGTAAACAGATTGAAATAAATATTTGAGCAGAAGATAAATCTGAATCCAGAACTGAATTTGGTAGAAAACCTGTGGCATCCCACTGAAGATTTCCATGTGACCAAATGTCTGTAGCATTTTTAGAGTTGTAAAATGCCTCAGTGGCTAGTTATAAACTCCTTGTGATATATTTATAAATATAGAAAAAGTAAATAAATAAAAAAAGAAAGCATAACTGACTTGGCACAGATTTGGGTTTTTTTCGGTGAGAACTTTTGAGTGGACAGAGAGATAGAACTGATTCCACATTCCAGTGGTGTACAATTTCTTTTTCCTCACACTTCATACTAGACAGGAGTAATATAAGACACCAATGGGCTATGATGGAGCACAGGATTCTCTACACAAAGACTGTACTTGCCTCTTGTCTACCTCCTCTATCAAGACCAAGTGACCCAAAGAGAAATGCTACACTGCTGGCTGGCAAGAGCTTAATCCAGAGAGCAGTGAGATAAAGCTCAAAGGCTGGAGGAAGCACCAAAAGTCTTAGCAGAGATTAACTCAATCCCTTGACTGAAGTAGAGCATCGACTGTTACCTACTTGGTCTCCCAGGGTAGAAGCCCAGCTGGCAGAATGATTTCCTGTAGATGTTAGAGCTGAGGCCACTGCCAAGGCTCATGTTATATAACCTGCCTCTGTGACAATGGCTCCTCACAAACACAGCCTACCCAGAGCAGCTTCCCTTGCAGTTTTGCCTGTAAAAGTTTACATTCTTTTGGGATTTTGTTTGTCATTTCTGTTTGGGGATTTTTTTAGGTTTTGTTTGCTTTGAAATTGTCACAATCTCAGTGTGACAATAAAGAGTTTTGAAGAGCATATGTACTACTGTATCCCAACAGCCCCCTTTGCAATAACAAATTTGGTGAAGCTTCCCACAGCTACTATTTCTCTGCAAACGCTTCTTTAATTTACCTAACAGAGCTCAGTGTTGTTTTATTTATCCATTTTGGAACATGTTTGCCTCTGGACAGAGCTAGACAAGGAGAAGAATCTGATTACATAAATGCTATCAAATAACTAAATTTTTTTACTGTTTGGTAGAATTTCTAGGAATTTCAGGTGTTGCATAGCTTCTTCAGGGCAATTCCTGTAAAATATTAACTGAAAATGTAAATCTATCAGAAATCACATTCACATTAATGGTTCACATGAATTATCATGAGTATATCCAAAAGGACAGTTACCTAATTGACAAAACATCCATAAATATTTACTTCCTGATAAGTAAGATAATGTGCATGCAAAAAAACAAAACAAAAAAAAACCAAAAAAAACAAAAAAAAAAAAAAAAAAAAAAAAAACTAAACAAACAAAAAAAAAAAAGAAGCAAAACAACTAAATGGAGATTTAGTTTTCAGATCCCTATAAAGCACATGCTGTTATAATGCTGCTTCCCATCCAAGTCCCAGTGGGACTGCAGGTTTGCTGAGCCAAATGCTCTACCGTGTAACAGGTAGGTTTAGTTTTCATAGTTTATTTACCACTTTTATAGGCATTAATCTAAAGTAAAAAACTTATTCTATGTGTGTTCAACTTACCAGTTCAGGAAGAACACAGACCACATGCACAAACATTCCATACCTAAAGCCAAAGCTCTCTTTCACTGGGGATTAGAATGGTTGGAAATAAATGGGAAAAAAAGCAATTACTTCTAAAAGCCAAACATTATTTTCTTTCTAATTAATTTAGCAGTATTAGTCTCTTGTGTAGCATAGAGATCCTCAGTGTAGCAAAAAGTTGTGAGATGATATTACTATTTAATTAAGAAATACTAAATTCAAGTGCATTAAAGCTTTTACATCAGCAGTCACAATGCTGATCTATAAGCTGACATAACCATCATTCAGAGCAAAACAAGTCTTTTCACAACCACTTCTTTTTGGGCACCACCTTTCCCTTGATTATATATAAACAGCAAAACAGCTGTCAACTCCTAAACTCACCCAAATGTCCTATTTAATTAGGTTCTGCTTTACAGCATAACTACCACCTAAGGTTAATCCTGAACAGACATTATGATTGACAATCAACAAAAACAACCACAAAAAGAAATTTTAAAATTGCAGATAGAGTTTGCAGAAGTAGTAGGAATTGTGTTAGTAATTACTGAGACAATAATTTTATCATTGCTCCTACCTTAAATTACAAAAGGCAAGGTCAGTCCCTGTGAGTAACCTATTCCAGTGGAGCTGAAGTTTGTCAGGACGTTAGTTAACTGTGTAATTGCTTGGTCAATCTTTAAGTCATATGGAAGACAGGCAATTAGATATAAAATGTTCTGGTGTGTTTATTTACAAAGGGAATACATTTTGACCACAGGCTCTCCCAAAAAAATATCAAAAGAAGCTCAGCTGGAGTTGCAACAATCATGTTATTTCTAAAAGCACATACCTAAGCTTGAATACAACATCAGCAATGGGAAGAAATATTGCACTTAGTGATATTGGGTTAAATTGACAGACTTTACCAAATTCCAAATCACACCCAGAGATCTGAAATCATTATTTTCTTGCCCAGATATGTTGGGTAGTTAAACAGTTGGAAAATGAAGTTGTACAATCGGCAAAAATAGAAGTTTTGTGCAGGAAAAATGCTGGATCCTTGTACCAGTGAAAATAATATGGTTTTGCTAAAGTAATTACAGATTAATTTTTTTAAAAAGGTATTTCAGCATACTTCAGCATTTGACTCCAAAAAAAATCTGTTAACATGCTTCACATGATTTTTAAAATTCCATTGATCTTTGCAAACTATTTTATTGTTCAACCATGCTTTAAGTCCTTGAAATTCAGTAAAAGAAGTCCACAGGCAAGAAAAACACCATGTCTTTGCCCGTGAAATCCTTCCCATTTTTTAATGAGCTTTGCATCCCTTCCCTCATCTGCACCCCAAAAGCTTGGCAGTACAAGAACTCCATAACTGGACCCCAAGGAGCAGCAGCAATGATCCTGAAGCTGTCACCAGACCAACAGCACAGCAAGTCAGGACCTCCCTGCTGGGGATGTGGGTGAACAAGGGAGATGAAAGGATAGAAGGCAACCTGGCCCCTTCACAGCCAGATCCCAGCTCCAACTTTCTCCCTACAATTGCCTTCTTCCTTGCAGATGCCACTCTGTACTCAGCTTCACTGTGCCACAGTGCTGAAGGTTCAAGCACTATTAACCATGCCTTGTAAGAAGAACTCAGTAGTCTGTTTTCTACAACTCCCAGTAAAACTTCTATTAAATAAAATAAGGATTATTTTTAAAGCATTATTGTTTAAAAATACACACTAAAAATGCAGGATATGTCATTTTTTAAGATCACACAAGAAAGATGAGTTTATCCATGTGTACATGCATCATGCTATTACAATTGCACACTCACCTTTTATCCAGAGAAGCCTGATTTTACTTAGTAATTAGGACAAATTTATGAGAAGATGGAGTAATAACCACTCATGCCACAGAAACCTGGAATGTGACAGTGGTTTATTTCCATTGGTTTGCAGTCTGAATACCATGTACAGTTTTCCTTGTATAACTCCAGGAAAAAATGGCTGAAGTACAATATATTACTGCATTATCATATCTTTTTATCCATTAATAGTATAAACTTGCTATAAAAAAGACAAATTATAAATTAAAACTGAACAGGAAATATGAAAGCCACTTTTTTCTTCAACTGAAATACACATGTACATGTTACAAATCAGCCTGTATGTTAGTAAAAATTCAAAGTTTAAATTTTTCTGCTTCTTTAAAAAGTCCTGATGACTACAGAATTGCACTTGGCAGAGCTGATGTCTTTTTAAACAGTAACTCACTATCTCACTGTATGCTGTGTATTTTCACACAACCATGCAATTCTGAATGGGACAATCTTTTTAACACCGAGGCTCAGGAATTTTTTTCATTTCACACCATTTTGCACCAACATCCTAGGAACACTTTCCACTGCATATTAATAAACTGTTGAATAAATATAAAAGAGTATAAGCAAATTATAAGCAAAAAACAGTTTTTCCCGGGTACTTGTCTCTGTTGTGAGATATGTCATCATTTTCTGCTTGGATTCAGAAGCTATGCATGAGCACACTGACAATCACTAAAACAAAATTGAAATTTTATCAAAAATCCTACCAAGCAATTCCAATATCATAAAAGCAAAAGCAGACAGTAGAAATATTTGTATTCAGGTGATTTTGTACATGTTTAAGAAGTAGTGAAATATACTTTTATTTACAAGTGGAATTAATGTAAAAAATTCATCTTGCACACATGTAATGTATCAGCCAAATACAACAGGACAGATAAACCAC